>JBBDGP010001941.1:1720850-2402526 GCA_037952835.1 Lithobates septentrionalis
CAGCCAATGGTTGTTGTTACTCATCAGTTTGTTTTTCGTGTTTATTATCATGTCAATGCATAGTTGGGTTCATTCAGTGATGCAATGAGGAATATTGTAAGTGCAGTAACCCAGAACAACAAGCAAGAATAATCTTTTATGAATCTGACTCCAAATAACTAAAATCTGATCATTTCATAACTGCACATTCTACACTATAATGTCATTTATGGTCTTATTCAGGGCTTTGAAGAGTGTCTTGTAAATTTGCTGATGACAACTTTGTGTCCTGTAACAGGAAGTCTGATGTGTGTGTTCTCTTTACATAGAACCGAAGAGTTAAAAGAAAGAAGAAGAAGAAACCCAGCAGGAGCGAGGAGCAGCAAAAAAGTCCAGAAGAGTTGGAGGAAATTTGGAAAACACTTTCTGAGAGGTTGAGCAGCTGTGCTATGGTAATGTCTGTTTGTTGCTATGAACCATTTGTATTCGTGGATAAGATTTCTTTCCTGATTTTCCTGTCCAACTAAACTAGGGTGCAGAAAATCTGCCAGAAGAAGTTGTTCCCTTTGATGCAGCCTCTGAAATACCTGTTGAAGAGCAAAGGAGTGAAGCTTTGGTGCGAATTCAGAACGGACTTTTAAGTGGGCAAGCTGCAGAGTCTCTTGTTCTGCTCCGTTCTGCCAGGTAAGCATTTTACTGCTGTACTTATATCAGCAAATGTGCAGATTTTCAGTTGATGTGAAAAGAATTATGTAGTAATGCTTACCATCTCTCACTTTTATGCAGGGAGGTCTGGCCAGAGGGTGATGTGTTTGGATCATCCGAATCAGGACCAGAGGAAGAAGTTGAACTACTCAAGCAAATTTTCTTTGCTGATCTTCCCAGTAAGTATTGTTCACTGTCCCTCAGTTGTAATCTTGTGCAAGTTAAAGTTTAATGATGGATTTTTATTTTTGGTCACTTGCTACTATTGTCTGAATTTAATTTTCAATGGGTATATTTTATTTTCAATGAATGCAGAATTTGAGTTATTTACCTGAAAGTAAATCTTGATAAGCTTGTAAAAATTAGAAAATCATATATGTCAATATATTTGTATTAGATTTACAGATTTGCAAATTAGCCACCATGCAAAAAACCTGGTTGATCCTGCTGCTCTCTATCTCCACCATCTGTCCATGTCCCCGATTCAGCTAGTGATTTTGCAGCTGTGGTGGCAACTCTGCACATGCTCCGTTTTCAGTAAGTTTATATGCCAAGCATTTCCTCCCTATCACATCTGAGCAGCCCATGTGACTATAGAGTCACATATGTGGGTGTATACACAGTGGTAAATGACAGCCCACTCCCTCCCTCCTCCAGCATGCCCACTAACCAGCCAAATACACTAGGGGCGGGATATTACATGTAGATTGATGGAGGCTGGAGGGGCATGACACAGTCTGTAACTGGCAGAAATCCGCCCACATCATGTTATTGCCAAAAAAATAATAGATTTAATTTCAAATATATATTTGTATGCCAATTTAAAACAATTTTATTTATATTATTTATTTTTACTCTGCATTCCAAAGGCTGTTTCTTGTTTTTATTTTGAATATGTGACCAGCAGCAGAGGACTAGAAGCTCCTCCTGCTTATGTTTCCCTGCAGACAGGCTGGGAAAGATCTAGGTCCATGTGACAGCTGTATCGATTAGGAAACAGGTACTTGGATGTTTTTTTTTTTTTTTTAATTAAAATATTTACAGTGCCATATTCAGAAATAGAAGTGACAATGTAAATTAAACCGTGTGTTTAGCATCACTTTAAGCTTTCCTGTGAGAAACACAAAGACTGTCATTGCGGGCTTTTCATTCTGAAAATGCTAGATTCCTGGGTATCTTGCGGCGTCTTGCTTCAATACTTGAGTCTGATATGGACTTCTGACCTCACTCCAGTTCTCCCAATTTTTCATACTTGCTCTGCGACAGTGGATCACAATAATATCCAGTCAGCAGATATTTCTGGAGATCATTACCAAATAATACTAAATTACTAAATTAAAAATGTTCCATATAGTGCATTGTAATTTAGTATTATTTGGTATATATCATTTTTGGTTGATGGTTTAAGCGCTGTGATTAAGGACAACATTTTATGCAAACACATTAGGTGTTACGCACAGCAGCTGATATTTTTGGTCACTGAGCGTAGGTGTTTATTAGGTTTTCGTTAATTGAAGCAAATTTTGTTTTTTCTCAGGAAAGGTATACATAAACTGTTGCGATATTGGCCACAAAGAGACTGCATTATTTTCAGTGCATTTTGAGAATCTGTAAAGCACAGCCATTGTATAGCACTGCTAATCCAGAAATAGAGCTTTCTTTTTCATACAGTGCAGGACACAGGCAGATTCAGAGGCGAGTGATTTATAGGTAGGTACCTTTAGGGGATTGGACACTAGCCAAAAAAACTGTGAAGACCCTCCCACTCCCAGCAATCCTCAGTTCCTTGCTAGTTGTTTTTCATCTCAATCGGGACATTGTACTCCCATCCTTTTGCCCTGCACTGAAACACTCTCAGTAGGTGGCACTCTTTTCGCTCTGGATGTAGTTCGAGTTTTTATTGTCTACCTCACTGCCATGGCCTTGATAAGACCATGGAATCCTTCTTTGTGCCCCTGATGGATTTCGCAGGCACTCCCTATGTCTCGTTTCACCATTGCTAGGTAGATCTGTCAGGCTGTGGTCAAGACTTGCTCAACAAACGGGTTTCTTCCTTTCTAGTGAAGACTCATTCTACTATAACCGTTAGTGCTTCCTGGGCTTTTCAACTTCAGGCTTCTGCATTGTAAATCTGTAAGACTGCTGCCACCTGGTCTTCAGGCAGCTTTTTGAATTGAGTCTAGCTCTTTGTTTTTTTTTTTTGTTTATTCTAAGGGGTACGTTGGTTGTTTTTACCTTATCCTCATTGGTATTGCTTGAGGACGTCCCAGTCACCTCTGAATCTGGCTGTACTGCATGCACTGTATGAGCAAAAAAATGGAACTATTAACTTTTTACAGGTCACAGGCCACTGATTGCTTGCCACAGAACTAAGGAGCTGGGTGCGGGAAGGGTTACATGGGGGTCCTCACAGCTTTTTTTTTTTTTGCCAGTGTCCACCTACCTACACATACAAAGGTATAGTGTGTGTGTGTGTGTGTGTGTGTGTGTATATGTATGCATGTGTGAGATGGATAGACAGACAGACACAGGACTTGCCACAGAAACAGTATATTAAACTGTGTCAGATTTTTAGGTAGCCAACGATGATCGTGAATGAACCCTTAAACTGGTTGTAAAGGCTAAACTTTTTTTTTTACCTTAATGCATTCTCCGCATTAAAGTAAAAAAGGTTTCATTTTCAGGCTCCTTCAAATACTTGTGCAGCACTGCTCTCTCTCTCTTCTCACAGGGACTGAGGCAGCAGCAGGAGCCATTGGCTTCTGCTGCTGTCAATCAAATCCTGTGAGGAGAGAAAGTGGAGGGGGGGGGGCAAACCACACTGTATGCCAATAGACTCACATAGCCCTGCTCAGGACCAAGCCCACAAATGTGCACCATAGAAAGCAGATTCCTATGGTGGCACACAGAGAAGAGGAGGAGCTGAAAGTACCATCGGGAAACCCCAGAAAAGAAGGATCAGGGCAGCTCTGCAAAACTATTGCACAGAGCAGGTGTATATATAACATGTTTGTTATTTAAAAAAAAAAAAAACCTTTACAATCACTTTAAATACTGAATAACCACACCCTAAGGCCTCATTCACACTGGTAATGACATTCATGCATTAATAATCATTTATAGGACATTTCTAAATTTATGTAACGATTTTAAATGGTGTAATTTACATTGTGCATTTAATTGTGTTTAGCTGAAATGTAAAAACTTGTGTGGGAAGCATATCAAGTTGGTTAATACTTTTCAGATAACTTCTTCTGTGTTTAGATAAACCAGACACAGAAGGCTATTGTAAATGTAGCCTATCCCACCTTCAAGCACCACTCTAGCAACCATTTAAAGCAGAATTAAAGTGTTAAAAAAACAGGCTCTTTATTGCAGAAGATGCATTATATATATTGCTTATGTAATAAAATGTACTTACCTGCCTTTTTTAGTTTAAATTCCCAGCTGTGTTTAGATTCCCAGCACAGTGCCTGTGTGCTTGGGTAAATGGACTACTGCGCATATGTGGGAGATATGTCATTCGGCACTGGTCAATCAAGGTGGCCGAACACTGCATCTGGCAGAGGCCAGGAGAGGATGCTGGCATTGGCCAGCGGGTGTCAGACTGTTGGAGCAGAGGAAACGTCTTTAGTTTCCGTTTAAGAAAATAGGGTAATGGGGAGTATTAAAAAACCTCAACATACTACAAACTTAGTTTCTCGCCAAGATGTTCTAAACAAAAGAAGGCATAGGCAACAATTAATTACAGCAAGCCAGGCATTGTGTCTCCCATATGCCAGAGGAACGTGCGGCCATTAAAATATATGTAAACCCTCACCTTGTAACACAACCCATTCAGTTCAAAATAGAAATGAATGGCAATACATTTGTGTATAGATATAAAAAAACATTAATACCTTCTTTCCCCCTTATTATATGTGATCACATAATCTTTGTTCTCAGCTGCATAAGGAGCTCAAGTAGGAGAAACAGCAGCACGCTGCTCTTCCCAGTGAAGTGCTGTGCAAGGAAGGCATGTCAGGACAAGGCTGATCATTGGAGGAAAGCTGGTTGAATTCCAACATAGCTAGTGAACTGACCCTGCTGTTGTCGCATGCCTTGTGTGGTCAGTTTTTGATAGGAAAGCAGAGGGACAGGCAGGAACACCAAGAATTTCACAAAAAGGAAGCAATACAAAGAGAACAGGATACATTTTCATATGAGTACATGGTACAGCAGGCACATATCAGGAATATGAAATGTTGGCTTTACATATTCTTTAACCTAATGGGGGAATTAACAAGTAGCCTAATTAATATAAGGTACCCAAGCCCCTTTGTTAATTAGGAGTGACCTGCAGCATGTCCTAAAATTTGTCTGTGACAGAAACGGCACATAAGCAGTCCAGCTGGAGTTGTATGCTTCTGAGTGGATCAGTCCTGGACATATTCGTAGTTTGTTTGAAATCTATGCCACTTGCAGATTATTATCTGACTGATTTCAAATAATTTGGCAATCTTTTAAATTCTTTGTCAGATTCATAGGCATCTACCACCTTCTTTCTGGGGGCCTTAGAGAGCTCTTTCGATTGTGACATGATGACATCACACATGATAATTATGATGATGATGCAAATTGTGCATACCAAAAGCTGTATGTGAAGAGACAAGGTAGCCATATTCAGAATTCATTGTCAGCCATAACAATTTTTAGAATAGGAGACAGCTGCTATAACCCCCATTCCCCCCCCCCCCCCCCTTTCACAAAATGGCTATAATCCCAGGAAATCATCTCTATAGCCTTTTAACATGAGTGAACATTTCCACAAGGATCGGTTTTCTTCAAAAGAACTGCTACCTCCGCTCAGGAATGGGTATACCATTAATTAGAAAATAACTAATAAACAGGGATTTGCTAAAGCTGTAAGTGGCTAATTGAATGCTTTAGCAGGGGATCTAAAGCAGAACACTGCAGTATGTCAGGAGTTATCTTAATGGCGTTTAGCAGTCAACATCCAGAAAGGTTATCAGCATTTTCCATTGAGTGCTTTGGGATCAAGCATTGTAAAATTGTGAAAGCATTTGTTTTCCCACACTGGGATCTCCGGGTAATTAAACCCACTAGGAGTACATGGTGTGCATAAAATGCCTTACACAGGTCTAATTGATATTGTGAAGCCATTTAGGCTTGGTCTTTAATAACTTTCCTTCTTGACCTGCAAAAGATCTTTTCTCCAATTCACAATCTCTAAAATTTACATATAATTCTTAAAATTATATATGATAAAGCTACATTGGTACTGGGTATATTTTTGAATGTGGAAGAAAAAACTGAACGGATAAAGATCACACATGACTAGGCTATCATATACAGGAGACGGATTAGATGTCTTTCACCTCCTGGGTGGACTGCCTATCTGACGGATGTCCTGTTTAGTATCACTGGAATGAAAATTGCATACTGTACAATCATTTGTGGGTTACCAGATCATGACATGGGGTACATGCAAAATATGAATACATTTATAAAAATGTATCTAAGGGAGAAACCACTAAACGATCTTAAAGACTGGGACATCCCATCGGCCACTCCTCAGGCCTTCTCATTGGTCAGATCATTTCGGTCAACACCCTCCTCAGGGACCAGAAAAGAGACTGCATTACTAGTCTGAAGCTCTCTTTTGTACCATTAAGCAAGGAACAACAGCCAAGATTTATAAAAACCACTGATCCACCTTACTCATTTACTGGACTTTGCTAAACTCAGAACCAGGACTTTAGGTATTTTCATTGTTAAAACCTTTTTGTTTTTCTGTTGCATTGCTGTATCTTTTTCTTTGTAATACCTTTTCTATGTAGATCTTTTATTTGCACCGTTTTATCTTTTTCTGTTATTAAACAATATTTTGAAAAGTGTTAATCTTGTTTCAGATGCGCTAACACAGAACTTTAAGAATCCCTGTCTCTTTGAAGAGCGCTACTGTACTGTAAATCTCTGGAATATTCCTGTCTGTGATGGCAGAGTGTATTAGATATTTATTAATAGGCATAATTGTTTTTGTGAACGCTGATATTTACGATAAATATCTGGTGGCAGAGTGAGTTAAATGCTTAGTTAATGAAACCCAGTGGCAACGAGGTGTGAGTATGACCAGTCATTTGTCACAAGTTGGAGAAGGTGGCTTGGAACTGACGCCACATCCATCACACATGTCATTAGCAAAGAGATCACCAGATCTTACATATCTAAGGTTTAAATAAGACTTCTATATGCTCACGAGGGAGGTTCTAATCATTGGCACCCAGATTGGAACATCTAATTCTAATCGCATTGATTTGAAGTGGTTTTAAATGTATTTTGTGATTGTAAATTTTAATTAGGTAAATTGTTTAAATTCAGGATCATCGCAGGTTGAAGATAATGAGGAGCAAGAAGAAGAGGTGGATGAGGAGGAAATAGAGGAGGAGCTTACCTCAGTTCAAGTGTCTGAGAAAGAGTTTAACTTTTTGGACTATATGAAAAGGTTAGTTGTTTTTAAATATATGTTTATTAACCACTTGCCAACCTGCACATGCAGATATACTGTGACAGGTTGACTCTCCTGCGCAAACTGACGTACCTGTATGTCAGTCTGCAGAAGCAGGATAGCGGGCAGGAGAGGCAAGGCATTTCCCTGTTCTGCCTAGTGACATGACAAAGATGTTCTGTTCCCTGTCATCAGGAACAGTGATCTCTGTCATGTTTCAGTAAGCCGATCCCCCCTACTGTTAGAACACGCTGAGGGAACACACTTAACCCCTTGATCGCCCCCTAATGTTAACTTCTTCCCTGCCAGTGTCATTTTTACATTGATCACTGCATTTTTTTAAGCACTGATCGATGTGATAATTTCACTGGTCCCCAAAAAGTGTAATTTGGGGTCAGATTTGTCTGCCGAAATGTCGCAGTCCTGCTAAAAATCGCAGATCGCCGCCATTACCAGTAAAAATAAAAGTTCCTAAATCTAGTTTGTAGACACGATAACTTTTGTGAAAACCAATCAATATACGCCTATTAGGATTTTTTTTTTTACCAAAAAATATGTAGAAGACAAAATAGATCAGCCTAAACTGATCAATAAATTTGTTTGTATATATATATATATGTGTATATATATATATATATATATATATATATATATATATATATATATATATATATATATATATATATATATATATATATATATATATATATATATAAAAAATTATTTTTTTTTTTTTTTTTTTTTTTTTTTTTGATATGTATTATAGCAAAAAGTAAAAAAAAAATTTTTTTTTTTGTTTTATAGGGCAAAAAATAAAAACCGCATAGGTGATCAGATACCAGCAAAAGGAAGCTCTATTTGTGGGGGAAAAAAGGGACGTTAGTTTTGTTTGGGTGCAACGTCGCATGACGCGCAATTGTCAGTTAAAGCGACGCAGTGCCGTATTGCAAAAAATGCTCTGGTCATTAAGAGGGTAAAACCTTCCGGGGCTGAAGTGGTTAAATTATAATCTAGCAAGGCAGGTAATGGCATAGTTTGCAGCTCCCTTATTTTATGAGTACCCTGGTCTGTTTGGAAGGATATTGCAGTTATTTCTTCTTCTCATTTAAAGTGCTTAATTTTCTTAGTATTTACAGGAACACACTGAAACATGGTGCTTTTAGAGAAGTCGTGCTATTACTTCCAGTATTTAGATAGAGTGCTCAGTTTTACATCTAGGGCCTGGTTACCTTGGCTTTTTCCTGTTTGCATTATACATGAACGTTGCCCATTGTATAGCTACAATTTTTATGTTGTCTTTAAATTGTTATGGATTTGTTACAATCTAGTAATAACTAATATTATTTTCTGTACCATGTAGATTTGCCAGCTCCAATGTGGTGAAGACCTATATTTTGCTGCTGAAGACCTATCAGCAAAATGGCTCTCATACTAACCATTGTGTGGTGAAGATGTTGCACCGTATTGCTTATGACTTGAAAATGGAGGCGCTGCTTTTTCAGCTTTCTGTTTTCTGTGTTTTTAATCGTATCCTCAATGACCCTGTAGCTAGTGCCTACAAGGTAAGGCATTTGAAAGATTTTTAGTCAGTAGACATAAGTGAATACCCATGGGTCATCTGAATGCAATTTGAGGATCACATTTGAGATCTTTACCTCCAGTATGGTGAACTAGACGGCTTTTAGCCATTTAAATGACCAGCCTCTGCTTTTATTGTTCATGACTTACTTTGGCTGTGTGTTCAGGGATTAGACCCTAGAGGCCTATGCTGACAATATGGTGTTGCTTTACTAAAACTGGAGAATGCAAAATCTGGCACTGCTCTGCATAGAAACCAATCAGGTTTTTTCGTCCAAGCTTAATTGAACAAGCTGAAGTTAGAAGCTACCATGGCTACCATGCACAGCTGCACCAGATTTTGCATTTTCCAGTTTTAGAAAATCAACCCCTATGTGACTCAGTGAGGCCTCTTCGTTTATGGCCCTTTTGTAAATCTGATGACATAATAAAGTTATTGTCTTTCACAAATACTATTCAGGAACTTTGTCATTTGCTGTTAAATGAGTTTTGTGGTCACAGCATATACTTTCATTTATAACATCAGCATTGTAATAGCAATAGAAGCAATGGCTATTATTGACAATAAAATATTCTAAGCCCTGGCGCTGTTCGTTAGAGATCTCCCAAAGGCTGAAAGGTCCCCCAAACCTGAGCAGCTGACCAACCACTGGAAATTGATAAAATATAAAGACAAGAGGTAGCGCTTCAGAGTACATCTGGGGACTGTAGATCAAGTGACCCTGGTACCAAAGAAAGTCACCGTATACTTGTAGGAATATAGTTCCAATGTTTATTAATCACTGGTGAAATTTAACAAATGGGCTCAGCGTTCCACTCCACCAACAGCGTCATTCTGTTTGTGTAGTGGAACTCTGAGCACCAGTGATTACTAAAAATTGAAACTATATTTCTTGCAGTACATGGTGACTTTCTTTGGTACAAGGGTCACTCGATCTACAGTTCCCAGATCTAGTTTGAAGCGCTACCTCTTGTCTTTATATTATTGACAATCCAATATAAGCTTACTTGAAAAATCTCTTGTCATGTTGTGAGTGCTGCCTTTCTTTCCCTTTTTGCAGCTTCTCCTCTGCGGTTTACTTTCAGTTTCTAAGGACTACATATCCCATAGTACCTTACTGCCCCCGAGCTGTGTATCCTTTACTGCCTCTGACTTCTACAATTCCTGCTGTTTGCACATCTGTGGTTCAGAAGGCAGGTTGTGACACAGCAATGCCCACTTGCAGGGCATAGTGAATTTGGATCAAAGAATACAAGCAAACAGTAGCACACCCCCCCCCCCTCCCTCCCATTGGTTGGTCGGTGGGCGGGTCGGGTACACTTACACCATCCTATGCAGGTCTTCACCGGCGGCTTCCCTTGCCCCTCAGCAGCAGCTACTGCCTTCACTTCCTCTGCTCTCCACGGGCATTGGCAGCTTCCGTTTCCCCCCTCCTTAGCAGCCAATCGGGAGTCTTCTCTTTTTGGCCAATCGGAAAATGGGTCTCAGACCTGCTTCTGATTGGCCAGATTGAGGATCCGTGTTACAACAGCGAATATTAATTCGCTGTTGTAACACCTGGGTGGGCTCATGGCACAATGCTCTGCGCTCTGAGCCCACTCTATTTTGAAGCCTATTAGAGACTATGGCTCTAATCGGGTGCTTAAAAAAAAACACCCCCATCTCTGTAATTCATGCGCCCAGCGTCTTGAAAGGGGCCGGATGCATGAATAGAGGGTGGCATGAATCTATCCATCATTCATATAGGGGGTGGCGTCCGGGTGCCCCTAATGGACGGGCTGCCACTGCAAGGAAATAAATGTGTGGGATTTTCACAACCATTCAGGTTAATGGAAGTAGGCTTAAAATAATTGAATTTCAAACTGGAAATGAATATATGATTTTATATTTTGACTATAGATACAATTTAAAACAATAGTACTGATTGGGGGTTTTCCCCCTTCTGTTTTGCAGGAACTAGTAGCATTTTCTAAATTTATCCTGAATAAGTTCTTTGCCCTTTCTGCTACAAACAACAAGGCCTATGTAGAGCTCCTTTTTTGGAAAAATACTACTGTAATTCGAGAGATGACAGAGGGTTACCGCCAGCCTGGTGAGGAAGAAAGGTGAGGTTCTAGCAGGGTGAATAGAGCTGTAGGAGTACAACACATTATATACAATAGTCATGTTCTAATGGTCAACATTTTCATTATTCAGTGATAATACTCGAAAACGTATAAAATGGACACCAGCGGAGGAGGAGGAACTTCGATCCTTGTACTTTCAGTATAAAGAGATTGAAGGTAAATGGCCCTCATGTTGTTATTGTTTTTATAATGTTTTCAAATAGATTGTGCTTAAGCACTACCCTAAAAAATGAATCATATCTTAAATTCCTAATGAAAAATCGCATTGCATCGCCTGGTATGTGAGGGTATCTAGACCTTTATAGCTGTATATTTGCAGTGTAAATCTAAGGCACTGCTAATTTTGGGAGATTTAGAGTGAGATTTGTTGATTTTCACTACTGTGCTGTTTACTGCTTTCCTTGCTGGAGGCTCTGACAAAGCCCTGCCATTGCCAAGGTTTCCCCCTCCATACAGAAACTGCAGTATAAGGCCTCTTTCACACGAGGGATCCGTATGTCCGTTTTTCACCCTTCCATTTTCGGATGAAAAACGGACATACATTCATCCCTATGGAGCGTCGGATGTCAGCGGTGACATGTCCGCTGACATCCGACCCGCTCCAATCCGAAAAGTGTAACGGAGGAAAAACCTACTTTTCCATCCGTTTTCGGATCGGATGACGACGGACACTACGGACCGTCATCATCCGATCCCCCCATAGGGGAGAGCGGCGCTCTGACAGGTCCGTCGCTGCACAGTGTGCAGCGATGCACCTGTCATCTTCCTGCTCAGCGGGGATCGGCGGAGCTATCCCCGCTGAGCAAGCGGATGTTCACGGGGCGGATCATCACTGATCCGCCCCGTGTGAAAGAGCCCTTAGACATGGTAGGTGGATAAAAGAAATCAGTCAGTGCAGCAGGCCATGTGCAGTATTTGTGTTTAATCCTTTGTCCTCTGCCCGTCTTTTGGGCACAGTTTTCAGAGCTAAATTCCTCTTTAATTACTATATACTTTTCACATAAGTGATTTGGATAATGAAAAACCTTTTCAATACAAACCTTGCGCAATATTTTAAATACACTACTGCATACTGCATTTATTATGAGCATCTTTTACTGATTTGAGAAAGGAATAGAATAGAATCTGTCTCATGACCGGCTGTGTTTCTGCCTTACTGTTGACTAAAGGATAAATGCCCTATCAAAGTGCACTTGTCTTTTTTGCCTACCATGCCACCACTGAGTATATCTTCTGATTACCCTCCCCAGAAGCATATTTACCTTGCCCATGGCCGCCAGTTGTTTACATACTGTGCTGGCAGATGTTTTGTATGAAGGCGCAGTGCTGCTGGCTCTGTGCTTTTATTACATGGGAAGGGGAGTCTCAAAAGGGAATTGTACACTTAGAGATTCCATACAGTGCCACGAGAGGAGAAGAGTTCTAATTGGACACTAAACAGAACTGACGTCAGTGGCCATTTCGGCTGAGGGAACTTTTAATTAAGGGGCCCACGTCACTTTAGCATGCTTCTGGCGAGTGGCAAGGACAGAAACCCAATTGTGAGCAAGAGTGTAAAGTTTAGAGAGGTTCTTATGGAGTAAGGACAACTCAGGGCAGGCTTCTTGGTCATTGCTGATGCCTCCAGTGTTTGGGGTGGAGACGTGATGCCAGTGGGAGGTGCTTTGTCATTTTAAAAACCTCTTCTTAAAGAGTGCTACTCCCACTAGTCGAAGCCATCCTCTGGTAACGCATTTGCTGAATTGAATGCAGTACTGTACATTTATGCACCCCTCTGCATATACTGAATTTATCTACAGTATGTAACTGTGCCAAAGACTGCTTGTTACTGCTGCACAATAACATGGACTTATATATAAAATAATGTGCATTATACAAAGTGTGTGGCCAGTTACTCTCAACTCAAGGTACCTAACTTAGGTCCCACCTACATGTACACTTTTGGAAGGTAAGAATACTATACGGGGGGGGGGGGGCTTGGCTAGTTTAACTCAGAGGGGTGGGGCTCAAAGTTTACTTGGAATTTGTTTGGAACTTTGTTCAGGTACTTTTTGATTAATTAAAATATAACATTACAGGTGCTGATGTTGTGGACAGTATCTTGGCAAACCTGAAGCCTGGATCTCGAACTAGGAAACAAATTATTAACCATCTTGTGCAGATGGGACTTGCTGACAGTGCAAAGGATTTCAAAAAAGAAGTGTAAGTATTAATTTCTTATTCTGTGCATCTGATGGTAAGATACTTTGATTTCCTCATATATTCCATAAGCATTCACTTACTCATTCCTAGACCATTTTATGCTCCAGCAGGTGTGTTTTTTACGTTAATGATGTCTAATGCTTGGGTAGATACACGTTCAGGCATCTGATGAGCTTTGTGTATTTTACAGCCTTGATAACATCAGTTTATATGTATGAAAAATGTATATCGGAAATAATTTGCGGCCACCACAAAAAAAAATCTTAAATGATTTTTGTTTTTTCATCTTTGCAGTAAGGGAACTCGAATTGTGCTCTGGACAGAAGATCAGGAGATGGAACTTCAGAGACTTTTTGAGGAGTTTCAAGGAACAGATGGTAAATCCAATATTTTTGTTATATTAATAATGTAATCATTTATTTCATTGTTTGTTTAAAGTTAAGTTTACACATTTCATAATGAAAGAGATTTGATATATTGCAAGACACTGCAAAACATGTAAATGATCCTTTTGCCTGGATCAAGTGGAGTGTTTATCAGTTCCTAAATTCCTTCCAGCCTTCAGGAGCCAACTCGTGTACTAAGCCAAAATAGGTCTGGCTATAGAGAATAATGACCCTGCCCTCACTTTGGTGAGTTGTTGTTACTCCATGTGGCCTAATTCTGTTTTCTGTTTAGTATATGCTAGAAGAAGGGCATAAACTGAAAAATAAAATTCTGTGTATGGTCTGGTTTGGTGTGGGATAAGGATACTTCACGTTGCATTTATTGTTCAGTTTCACACCCTTCTTTTTTTCATATCGTTATTGTGAAGGCAAAAAGACAGGAGCGCTGGATCCCATTAAAAGTATAGTCACATTTACTACAAATATAAATGCACTTACATCACAGCAGCTCTGTGTCAGTGTAGGCTAATAGAGAGCAGAATTTATTCCAAGGCAAGGGCTGTATGATGCAGCAGCGGAAAGTGATCCCAGAGCCAGCTCAAGAGAGACCCGCCAGCTGGTATTCATCCTGTATAGTGTCTGCCATCACCATTCTGCCTTGTGGTGCACTCCACATCTGATGGTGATGGTCGGTGTGTGGTAACACATTTCAAAGAAGTTTCTTCTTTTCAAACCAAGCTGCAGGGTCCCTGTTCTTTCCTTTCCTTTGCCCTTTGAAACTGTGCATACTGATTGCCCATCTTCACTAAAGACTGGAAGATGAAGTGAACTGTGCGCTGTGGTGGTTGGTTTTATAATATCCTTGTTATCGGGGTCATTTTTTTGAGACTGAATTCACACTAAGTGATATTTTGACATGCTGCAGGGAAAGAAAAGCGGGTGAGCTACAGAAAACCAAGGGAAAAAATGTATTAAAAGCTAGCTAAAAATAAATCCCTGTGCCAATCATACCTGACTTTCACCTAGTCTAGTTCCTAACACTGCCACAGTAATATGTACTGTAAACAAGATAGAGCTGCACTTCAACAGCACTCAAGCTAAACCTGTCGTGAGAGGAATATGAGGGCTCCTATTGCTAACCTTCTGAAAAAAATAGCTGCCTCGCTGTTATGCTGACCCTCTGTGGTACTTTCAAAATGGCTGAGCAAGTACAAATGTGGAGATCGAGCATGAAAAGCGTTAAGTCACAACTACTTATATGTATAATTGTTTTGGATCAGTGACTTAAAATAATGAAACAAGAGGATGTCAGGATAAGAGCCTAGCAATCAGCATTTTACATCTACTAAATTACTATGTCCATAAAGATTATCCTCCTTGTCAACTCAAACTGAACCTGTGGCTTGTTCATGCAGGCAAGTCTGCACATATTTATCTTCCCTTTGTTCCACTGTTGCTCTGTTTGGTTGCACGGAGTTCAGTGTAAAGCCTGGTACACACTAAGGTGCCTTTCACGCGTACGGCTATTCTGCCGCAGTTAAAAGCATTTTTTTTTTCTGTGAAATTCAAGACACCAGGCACTGCGATCAGCTGCATTTGTACAGTGCGATTAGCTGCGGTTGCGTTTAGCTGCGGTTTGCCATTTCCGTAGCTACCCTAACAGGGTACCAACTCATATTGAACGGGGATCTGACTTGGATCCCCGCCAATACCAGGCACTGTGTTTGTTATGAATCTTGAGGGAGAACTCCACGCCAAATTTTAAATAAAAAACCGGCATGGGTTCCCCTCCAAGAGCATACCAGGCTCTTCGGTCTGGTATGGGTTCCAAGGGGCACCCCCTACGTCGAAAAAACGGCGTGGGGGTCCCCCCAAAATCCATATCAGACCCTTATCCGAGCACGCAGCCCAGTCGGTCAGGAAAGGGGGTGGGGACGAGCGAGCACCCCCTCCTTCTGAACCGTACCAGGCCGCATGCCCTCAACATGGGGGGGTTGGTGCTTTGGGGCATGGGGGGCGCCCTGCGGGCCCCCCCACCCCAAAGCACCTCGTCCCCATGTTGATGAGGACAGGGGCCTCTTCCCGGCAACCCTGGCCGTTGGTTGTCGGGGTCTGCAGATGAGGGGGCTTATCGGAATCCAGGAGCCCCCAGATCCCGGCCCCCCACCCTATGTGAATGAGTATGGGGTACATTGTACCCCTACCCATTCACCTGGGGAAAAAAGGTGTCAATAAAAAAAACACACTACACAGGTTTTAAAAGTAATTTATTAGGCAGCTCGGGGGGGTCTTCTGCCGACTTCGGGGGTCTCTCAGGCCTCTACTCCCTCTCTCCGGTGTCGTCTCTGCGCTCTCTGGTTAATCTCCGGTGCCTTTTTCCTTCTGCTGGGCTCCTCCGCTATCTTCTACTCTTTTGCCGCTCTTTTGCTAGCGGAGGATCCCGGTCTTCTTCAGTGAGACATCTTTTTCCCTCTTCTCTTCCATAGATGTTGACGCGACGCTCCCTCTTGCTGTAATGCCGTGAGCGAGGTCCGCAACCAATTATATAGGCATGGGGCGTGGCCACCGGGTGATGTCACCCGGTGACCCTGCCCCTTATGTCGTCACAGTCCCATCATGCCCCGGGACTGTGACGTCATAAGGGGGCGGGGTAACCGGGTTACATCTCCCGGTGGCCACGCCCCATGCCTATATAATTGGTTGCGGACCTAGCTTACGGCATTACAGCGAGGGGGAGCGTTGTGTCAATTTTTTTGGAAGAGAAGAGGGAAGAAGACGTCTCAGGGAAGAAGACCGGGCTCCTCCTCTAGCAAAAGAGCAGAAGATAGCGGAGGAGCCCGGCAGATAGAAGAAGGCACCGGAGAAGAACCAGAGAGCACGGAGACGACACTGGAGAGAGGGAGAAGAGGCCTGAGAGACCCCCGAAGTCGGAAGAAGACCCCCGGAGCTGCCTAATTACGTTTAAAACCTGTGTAGTGTGTTTTTTTTTTTTTTATTGACACTTTTTTTTTTTACCCAGGTGAATGGGTAGGGGTACGATGTACCCCATACTCATTCACATAGGGTGGGGGCCCCCTTATTAAAGGGGGCTCCCGGATTCCGATAAGCCCCCCGCCCACAGACCCCAACAACCATCGGCCAGGGTTGTCGGGAAGAGGCCCTTGTCCTCATCAACATGGGGACGAGGTGCTTTGGGGTGGGGGGGCCCGCAGGGCGCCCCCCTTGCCCCAAAGCACCAACCCTCCCATGTTGAGGGCATGCGGCCTGGTGCGGTTAAGGAGGGGGGGGTGCTCGCTCGTACCCTCCCCCTTTCCTGACCAACCGGGCTGCGTGCTCGGATAGGGGTCAGGTATGGATTTTGGGGGGACCCCCACGCCGTTTTTTCGGCGTAGGGGATGTACCTTGGAATCCATACCAGACCCAAGGGCCTGGTATGCTCCTGGAGGGGAAACCATGCCGAATTTTTATTTAAAATTTGGCGTGGAGCTGCCCCTCAAGATTCATACCAAACAGTGCCTGGCATTGGCAGGGATCCAAGTCGGATCCCCGTGCTTGTCGCTCATTGGCAAAGGAAAAAAACATTTTTCCTTTCCCGATGAGCGAGCCAGCTTGGCACCGTTCTCCGCAGCTGACACAGTGCACTGCGATTTACCTGCGGTTATGTGCGGATAGCTGCGCTAAATCGCTTCTGGACGAAGACAATTATATTTTTTCTATCCGCACAAAACCGCATGTAATCAAAACGCAGCTAAACGCAGTGTGTGAATGGGGCCATAGGAAAGCGTTGTGTGCGTTTAGCTGCGGTAGAAAACGCAGCTAAAAGCACAATTCTATCCGTCCGTGTGAAAGGGGCCTAATAGCTCTGGTCGGAGCTGCTGTACGAACGGTTTGTTGTTAGTGCAGCGATCTCACCCACTGAGCTGTTCTGACAGGAAGACAGTCACCCACCAGAACACTCTGGTCAGCCACTGGCTGAGAGCGCTGATCGGGACCCTGTTGGCTACTGGTTTTCCAGCATGCTTGTCCGACAGAAGCCTGACTGGCTGATGTACACACGGGCCAAATGTCGCACGTTTTTTATTGAACCGAACTATGTCTCCTTACATTCGGCCCATGTGTACTAAGCTTTAGCGCCATATCCCACCCCTTTGTGACAGGACACATTAGTGATACAGAGGTACCATTATCCTTCCATTTTTTTATTTTTTTAAGGTTGGGTGACAGGGTTGTGGTAACTTCTGACTTAGCCCAAAGTTAAAAACATGTTAAAGTGGACCTTCAGTCATTTTTTCCTCTTTTCATCTATTAAATCTTCTGCTCTTGTTGTTTTAACTTTGTATAGTAAAACATTTTTTTTTTCTGTCAGTAAATGCCTTATACAGCCCACTTCCTGTTTCTTGTCTGGTAAAAAGCCTAGGCTTTTGACATCATGCACAGCCCTCTCCCTCTCACTCTTGTGAGAGTTTGCAGGAAGGGAGGGGGGATAAGTCATAGGAGGGCCAATGAGAGCTGCAGAGCTGGAGGTATGCCTCTGTGTGTCTGTGTACATCCAGGAAGTGAACAGGCAGCAGCTTCAGCTGCCCACAATTAAAATTGATGCAGCCAGACTCAGTGGAGAGAGATTTCTGTAGCATATTTGGGAAGTACAGAATCACAGTATATATAAAATATTATGCCAAGTGGTTGGAGGGAAGCTTCAGTATGGCAAAGGTGTTTTTATTACAAATTATGTGAGCAGACTGCAGTTCCTCGTTAAACTTGTAGGGTAAATTTTAATACAAACAATCAGATGGTGTAAAGGAAAGCTCTCATTGGAGACATTTACTAAAACTAGAATATACAGAATCTGGAGCAGCTGTGCATAGTAACCAATCAGCTGCTAGATTGTTCAGTTAAAGGATAAGTTCACCTTTTAACAAAAAATAACAAATACTTATTTTTGCAGGTAAAAGGTGTGCATTTACTATTTTTTGTTTTAGGAGCCTGGAAAGCATTGCACCCACGATCAGCAGATCACCAATGCTATGCAGTTTTCCAGCAGACTGTCAGTATAAGGCAGTTTAACACTGCCAGGATGAACCAATGAACTAACCCCAGTGCTCAACAGCACCCTGGTAGTTCATTGAGAACTACAAGCTGACATTCGCAAAGGCTGTCGGGACTTGTCATTTACCCATTCACAGAACACTGTGAATAGATGACATGGCTGAGCCGAGCATTTTTCTTTTTTGCGACGGAGAGCGAGCGGGGGGAGAGGATCCCCCGCTTGCTGCCAAAACGGGGGATTAGGGGGTTGCAGGGGTCGATATATTTGTTATATATTACACCCAGAATATGGGTGTAACATGTTACAAAAGGTGAACTTATCCCATAAGCTTTGAAAATGAAAACTAAAAGCTAATTGGTTGCCATGCACAGCTGCTCTGGATTCTGGCTGCTCCGTGTTACCATACCCGCCCCCCCCCCAGTTATGCTCTAATAGGATAAATGGTTAGTTACAATGATTCGATATTAGTACAGGTAGACTTTTACGTTTTTTAATCAACAGAGCAATGTGTATTTTCATTCTGAATAAGCAAAAGTTATAGTGTTTACCTTTTTATATGCAAGAGGTCTTTTTTTTTATCGTACATCATGGGACACAGAGCCTTAAAGTGGATGTAAACCCGAAAAAAAAATTTTCTTTTTGATATCATACTGTAGAGTATAAGATTTCCTATCATTTGAGCCCAGTCTTGCCACACAGAGTTAATCCATCTCTGAGCAATCCTCTTTTATTGTTCAGTGAGACAAATCTTGACAAACTGAGAAAAACTTTGTCAAATCCTCCCCCTTGCTGTGAGTGACAGGTGATTTACATCTCGTGCACTAGCCTAAGACATGCATTATTTTTTAATTCCCTCCCACTCCTTTCTTCAGCAGCTCTGCAAGGATTGGCTGTTCCACACCTCAGCATGATTTGGCATGCTGAAGTCATGTGCTTACTTTCCTGTCTTTTCACTGGATGTTAGAGATCATAGCAGAAGTTCAGTGTTACAAATACACAGGAGAAATGCATATTGACAAGGGGAGTGTAGAGGTGGGTGGGGAGTCTACTGACATCTCGACTCCACCCACCGAGCTCCAGACAACAGACCCACCCACAGAATATGCAGTTTTTTGGGTCTAACAGACAAAAGGGAGACATTTGACAGGTAAGGATACATGCAGGAGGCATGTATATCCTTATAGAAAACCCCTATGGCAGTAGTTTAGAAAGGATGACATTGGGTTTACATCCACTTTAAGGAATTACTTAATGGGTTATAGGCCACCTTCAGGTGATGGACACTGGTATACCCAATCCAGGAAGTTCACTCCCTATATAACCCCTCCTCCTTCCAGGAGCACATCAGTTTTTTCACCAGTGTCTAAGGTGTGTGTCACAAGTGAACATGTGCTCTGAGGAGCTCCAGGGGGATCCATGCTGGATTTAAATAGCCTCCATAGACCAGATCCATTCAAAGTGCCACTGAGGCCAAAGTGGATAGTACCTGGGCCTCGTATCAGAAGCACAAGGTTTTGCCTGTAACGCCTCTTTGTAGAGGCTGGACCCCGGACCCAGGGCTTAGGTCATGCTTCATTACCTAAAGCTTTCCTGGTGGGGTGTTTTTACGGGTCCAAGGGAGTGGAACCCCGTTATTAAGGGACCCGGTCCTTGAAGGTTTGCTAAACGCAGCCCGCCGTTATGGGTGAAGGTTGGATTGTCTGTTAATTCAGCAAAATTTTGCGGCGGGGATAGGGTAAGGGAAGAAACTTAGGAACTAAAAGTCCACCTATGCTTTCTTCTATTAGGAAAAAAATGTTGTCATTCCTTAATTCTCCAGTAGAGGGAGTCTATGCACACACCTTAATCTCACTGTAAAGCTCAGTCTGGCCGCAGCAGCGTGTGCAGGGGGATTTTTTTCTCAGGTAAAGAAGTCTGCCAAAATGCTTACTTTTCTCCCCCCTGAAGGGACCGTAGGGCTAGGAGGAACATCAGCGGTGTACCCCCCTTGCATTAAACCTCCCACCCACCCCACCCCCGCCGCAGGGGTTGCAGAGGTCCCAATGTTACTATTACTGCTACTGTTGTTTTTTTCCTTGCATGCTGGTGACAGGGCTCTGCCTCTTCCACCCCCCCCCCCTCGTGTTGGGTCTGTACACCCGAAAGCCGTTACGCATTTGTTAAAATGAAACTGGGCGGGTTTACGGAGAGGGCGGCCTAAGCGCAGCGCCGTGCAACATCCACGAGGATGCACGGCAGGCAAAGATAATAAAAAACACAGCTGGGACAGTCTCTCCTCGGCTGATGAGGAGGAAACAAGCAGCCTGCACACAGGGACACAGGAGCTGTGGGGCATGTGAGGGTTGCAAACTGGCATTCCTGATACAGGAAGGACACTTTTTTTTTCCCAACACTAGGCTGAACTTAATAGCGGCTTTACTGTCATGACTATGTTCAGCGATTAAGTGTAATTGTATAGTACCTCTGTTTTTGTGCTTAGGACTATGCCTGCCAGAAAAGACACCCCAAAGACCAAAAAGGTACTAAAGGTTTCACCCCCATGCGCTAGGATCTCGAGTCGCATTTCCACGCTGTCATCCTCGCCTGAATTACCAATTTTAGCAAGCCAGGGTGAGCCATTGAAACAAATTGATGGTGCAACTACTTCTCACATCTCAGCCCCTGTATACGTGAATGAAGATGTTCTTTCCTCCACCCTGCAGGGTCTGGAAGGAAGATTAGCGGCTTTAATCGCATCCTCCATTCAAATGGATAGGAAGCGTGCTAGATCCCCCTCCCCCACTTCAGACCCTTTGCAAGGGGAACAGTGGGCACAGAATGAGGTGTTACCCTCAGGCGATCAGGTAGAAAAACAAACCGATGATTCCTCTGCAGAGGGAACAACGGTAGATGAACCTTTTTCAGCCTCACAATCTGAGAAATTTCTGATGCAATCTTACGGAGATGGTTCGTTGTACTTTCATGCTACCCCTAACGGAGTCTCCTGAAAGCTTGGTTTCTTCCTTGGCTTCCTTAAAACCTTCTCAGCCTTTGCATGCGTTTCCTGTTCATGCATTACTAGAACAGCTTATTTTTGCTGAATGGGATCACCCGGATAAGCATTTTCTCCCTCCAAAGAGATTTTCAGTTCTCTATCCCCTGGAGGAGAAATTCACAAAAAATGGAAAGTACCAGCAGTTGAAGCTGCGATTTCTAGTGTGAATAAAAGCCTAACTTGTCCAGTAGACAATGCACAAATGCTTAAGAATCCTTGGCTGGTGCCGTTACTTAGCCTGCAGTTGCTGCAATAGGCGTCTGTCAATCCCTAAAGGACCAATTTAGACAGGCTCTTAAAGAGGTTCCTGCGCAACAAGCCCGGGAATTGGCTGAACTACCAAAAGCATTATGCTTTGCTATAGATGCCATTAAAGATTCTGTTCACCAGGTGTCCTGCCTTACGCTTATGCTTGTACATACCCTGTTTCCCCGAAAATAAGACCTAGCGTGATTGTCAGTGATGGCTGCAATATAAGCCCTACCCCCCAAATAAGCCCTACTCTGTTTCCACAAAATTAAGACCTACCCTGAAAATAAGACCTACAAGGACTTTAACTAGGGCCTATTTGGGGGGTAGGGCTTATATTGCAGCCATCACCGACAATCACGCTAGGTCTTATTTTCGGGGAAACGGGGTATGTGTAGAATCCTGTGGTTAAAAAAATTGCTCAGCCGAAGCACCATGTAAAAACCTTCTAACTGGGTTCCCTTTTCATGGGGAGCGGCTATTTGGGGAAGATTTGGACAAATATATCCAAACAATTTCTAGTGGGAAAAGTACTCTTTTGCCAGTCAGAAGAAAGTATAAACGTTCTTCATTCAAATGAGCTCTTTCCCCTGCGCTAGGGGCTTCCGCCTCTAGGCAGTGGCGACGGCCTCTGCCGTCAGACTCTAGAGGAAAACCTCCGGGTCAGACCCAGGCTCAAAAGAAGTCCTGGGGTCGGAAACCTGCAAAGCAGAATCCTAAAGCCTCATCGTGATGAGGCAACCCCCCTCACCAAGGTGGGGGGAAGACTTCTGCATTTATCAGAAGTCTGGCAAGAGGAAATTCAGGACAGATGGGTCATCTCCACTGTAACGCTGGGGTACAAGCTGCAATTTCAAGACTTTTCACCGTCTCGTTTCCTGAGGTCAAGCGTTCCCAAAGATCCAGAGAAAAGACAATCTCTGTTTCAGGCACTGGACCGATTAATATCTCAAGGGGTGATCATACAGTTCCCCACAAAAAAACAAGGTTTGGGGTTTTTTTCAAATCTTTTTATGGTACCAAAACCAAATGGAGATGTCAGACCCATTCTAGATCTAAAAAAAATCAAAATCAATTCCTGAAGATCGGCTCCTTTCACATAGAAACGATCAGGTCAGTAGTTTCTATCCTTCTAGGAGGAGAACTTCTGGCATCTATCAACATCAGGGACGCATATCTGCATGTTCCTATATTTCCCGCTCACCAAAAGTTTCTGCGGTTCGAGTTAGAACAGCAGCATTTCCAATTTGTAGCCCTGCCCTTCGGGGTAGCTACAGCAGCCCGGGTGTTCATAAACGTGCTGGCCCCACCTCTAGCCAGGTTAAGGGCACAGGGCATAACAGTCGTGGCGTACCTAGACGATCTATTGCTAATAGACCAGTCGGTGGCTCGTTTGAAGCAAAGTGTACGCCTTACAACCAGTTACCTGGAAAGTTTGGGTTGGATTCTCAACCTAGAGAAATCTTCCTTAATACCGCTAAAAAGGCTGGAGTACTTCGGTCTGATCATAGACACATATCCCAGGAAAAGGTGTTCTTGCCTCAGGCAAAGATCAACTCCATAAGAGAGCTAGTGCGGATGGTCGGGTCAAAAGGTGATCCCTCCATTCGCCTTTGCATGAGGTTGCTAGGAACCATGGTGGCTTCATTCAAAGTGGTTCCCAATACCCAGTTCCATTCAAGACTGTTGCAAAACAGTATCCTGTCTGCTTGGAACAAAACGATTCAAGCTTTAGACTTGCCAATGCGGCTGTCCCCAAGGGTGTCCCAAAGCCTCAGTTGGTGGTTACGAACTCAGTCTGCTGAAAGGAAAATCCTTCAGACCAGTTATCTGGAAAGTGAAACAGATTCCAGCCTTTCAGGCTGGAGAGCAGTACTAGAAAAGACAACTGTCCAGGGACAGTGGTCAAGAGCCGAAAGAACCTTGCCCATCAATATCCTAGAGATTCGAGCAGTGCGTCTGGCTCTAAAGGCCTGGACTTTCAGGTTACGGGATTGTCCTGTCAGGATCCAATCCGACAATGCTACAGCGGTGGCCTATATCAATCACCAAGGGGACACCAAGAGTCTCTCAGCGCAGAGAGAGGTGAACCATATTCTAACTTGGGCACAAAGGAATGTTCTGTGCCTATCGGCAGTCTTCATTCCGGGAGTAGAGAATTGGCAGGCGGACTACTTGAGTCACCAGCAGTTATTCCCAGGGGAATGGTCTCTTCACCTCGACATTTTTTCGGGCTGTTTTCCAAAGATGGGATTCTCCGGGCGTTGATCTTCTAGCGCCCAGATTCAACATGAAGTTAGTCAACTTTGTAGCCAGAACAAGGGATCCACTCGCATGCGGAGCAGATATGTTGGTGACCCCGTGGGATCAGTTCTCGCTGATCTATGCATTCCACCCTATTCAGTTGCTGCCTCGACTTCTTTGCAGGATCAAGCTGGAAAGAAAGCCGGTAATTCTGGTGGCACCAGCATGGCCCAGAAGGTCATGGTATGCACAAATCGTAAAGATGGCAGTGGAGGGCCCATGGACCCTCCCACTGCGGTCAGATCTGCTCTCACAGGGACCGATATTCCATCCTACCTTATGGTCTCTAAATTTAACGGCTTGGCTATTGAAACCCACATTCTGAAGAAACGTCGGCTTTCCGGGTCAGTTAACTCTACCCTGATGCAAGAAAGCCAGCTTCCAGAACTATATATTATAGGGTCTGGAGGGCTCAAGTTTCCTGGTGTGAATCCAAGGGTTGGCACCCTCGGAGATATATCATAGGCAGAATTCTTGCCTTTCTACAATTAGGGGTAGAAATGAAATTGGCCTTGAGTACTATTAAAGGCCAGGTCTCAGCTTTATCGGTCTTATTTCAAAGACCACTTGCTAAACATTCTTTAGTCTGGGGTTTTATGCAAGGGGTGATGAGGCTTAATCCGCCAGTCAAACCTCCCTTGAACCCTTGGGACTTGAACTTAGTTTTGTCTGTGTTACAAAAACAGCTATTTGAACCGACACAACATATTCCCTTAGTCCTTCTGACAAGGAAGTTGGTATTTTTGGTTGCTTTATCTTCAGCCAGGAGGGTTTCAGAATTGGCTGCTCTTTCTTGTAAAGAGCCATATTTGATTTTTCATGAGGAGAGAGTGGTGTTACGACCTCGTCCAGACTTTTTGCCAAAAGTGGTTTTAGGTTTTCACCTGAACCAAGATATTGTCCTGCCATCGTTTTTTCCAAAACCATGTTCCAGGGAAGAAAAGTCACTACATTGTCTTGATGTGGTGAGAGCAGTGAAAATCTATTTAAAGGCAACTGCTCAGATTCGTAAGGATGATGTCTTATTTATTCTGCCAGAGGGTTCTAAGAAAGGACAAGCAGCGTCAAAATCCACTGTTGCGAAGTGGATTTGGCAAGTTAAAATTCAAACTTATAATTTAAGGTGTAAGATTCCCCCTTTTCAAGTTAAGGCGCACTCTACCAGGGCAGTTAGTGCTTCTTGGGCAGTGCGTCACCGAGCCTCCATGGCTCAGATCTGTAAGGCCGCAACTTGGTCTTCAGTGCATACATTCACAAAATTTTATCAAGTGGATGTAAGGAGGTATGAGGATATTGCCTTCGGGCGCAGTGTGTTGCAGGCAGTATAGGTCCTCAAGTCTGGGGGTACCCTGTGGGTTGTGTCTCCCTCCCCTCAAGTAGCATTGCTATGGGACGTAAAAATCCTTTTCTTGGAGTACATCATGGGACACAGAGGTCCCTCCCCTCTTTTTGGGATTTAAGTATATTGCTTTGCTACAAAAACTGATGTGCTCCTGGAAGGAGGAAGGGTTATATAGGGATTGAACTTCCTGGATTGGGTATACCAGTGTCCATCACCTGAAGGTGGCCTATAACCTATTAAGTAATCGCTTAAGGCTCTGTGTCCCATGGTGTACTCCAAGAAAAGGATTTTACAGGTAAGCTGTTATAAAATCCTATTTTTGTAAACCATAGTTAGGTTGCAAAAAGTACATGTTTAACCAGCAAAAAAAAAAAAACTTTATATACAGGGCCCTCTGATTCCTGTTGTATTAACCACTTGACGACCGCTCACTGTATATGTACGTCATTTTTTTGAAGATGGATATCTCGGTAACGGCAGCAGCTGCTGCCACAACCGAGGTATCCATCTTTACAGCGAGCGGTTCTGTACACGATAATGGTGGTCTCTGCGGCGGGTTCGCCGCGAGATCACCGTTATCGGCGGCGGGAGAGGTGCCACCCCTCCCGCCGCTCTCCCGCGCCCTCCGCCGCTTACCGGAGCCGTCGGTAGCGGCGGAGGAGATCGGGACCTGTCACTGCTGAGGTACTGAGACGAGTGAGGCCAAGATGGCCCCCACCCGTCTCTATACCATGTGACGGCCAGAGCGACGTCATTATGACGGCTCCGCCCACTTCTCTTAACGGCACAATTTTTTGTGTCATTTTTTTAAACTACTTTTTTTTTTTTTTTTTTTTTTTTTGCATTTTAGTGTAAATATGAGATCTGAGGACTTTTTGACCCCAGATCTCATATTTAAGAGGACCTGTCATGTTTTTTTCTATTACAAGGGATGTTTACATTCCTTGTAATATGAATAAAAGTGATCCAAATTTTTTTTTTTTTTTTTTAAAACAGTGAAAAAATAAATAAAATAAAGTAAAATAAATAATAATAAAAAAAAAAAAAATTTTTTTAAAGTGCCCTGTACCGACGAGCTCGCGCGCAGAAGCGAACGCATACGTGAGTAGCGCCCGCATATGAAAACGGTGGTCAAACCACACATGTGAGGTATCGCCGCGACCGGTAGAGCGAGAGCAATAATTCTAGCCCTAGACCTCCTCTGTAACGCAAAACATGCAACCTGTAGAATTTTTTAAACGTCGCCTATGGAGATTTTTAAGGGTAAAAGTTTGACGCTATTCCACGAGCGGGCGCAATTTTGAAGCGTGACATGTTGGGTATCAATTTACTTGGCGTAACATTATATTTCACAGTATAAAAAAAAATTGGGCTAACTTTACTGTTGTCTTATTTTTTTATTCAAAAAAGTGAATTTTTTCCAAAAAAAGTGCGCTTATAAGACCGCTGCGCAAATACGGTGCAAAAAAAAGTATTGCAATGACCGCCATTTTTTTCTGTTTGGGGGTTCTAAGTAATTTTCTAGCAAAAAAAGCTATTTTAAACATGTAAACACCTAAAATCCAAAACGCGGCTGGTCCTTAAGTGGTTAAACCGTATTGTAATTGTACTGTCTGCCCTAATGTTGTAAAGTGCTGCGTAAACTGTTAGCGCTATATAAATCCTGTATTATTATAATACACAACTCTATGCCCACAGTTCTTTATACCTATGAAACATGGTCCAGTTTGCCCCAGCAGAAGAAATAAAAATACTTTGTGATCCCCCATGAGGCAATTTTATATTCCCTGGATCAACACTCTAGTGTTACCTATGAATGTTAATATCCAGTTATAATTTGTGCATTTGGAAATGCATCCAGCTCTTTTTTTTAAAAACAATCTGCTGACCTGGCCTGAACTAGTTCTTGAGGCAGTCTGTTCTACATTTTCACTATTACCGTGAGGAAAGTTTCCATATGTGGAGGTTAAATCTTATTTTTTTTTTTCCCCAGCGGTTAAGAGTGCCCCCTTGTCCTCTGTGATGACCTGAAAGTAAATGACTGTACATCTAGTTGACTATATGGATCACTTCTGTATTTATACATGTTGATCATATCCCCCTTTAATCTCCACTTCTCAAGAGAGAATAAATTCAGTTCCTCTAATTTTTCCTCATAGCTGAGCTCCTCCATGCCTCTTATCAGTTTGGTTGCCCTTCTCTGTATTTTCTCCAGTTCCCCGATATCCTTTTTATGAACCGGTGTCCAAAGCTGAACTGCATATTCCAGATGAGGTCTTGCTAATGATTTGTATAGGGACAAAATTATCTCTCTCTCTCTCTCTCTCTCTGGAGTCCATACCTCTCTTAATACAAGAATTTTGCTCGCTTTAGAAACCGCAGCTTGGCATTGCATGATATTATTAAGCTTATGATCTACCAGAACACCCAGATCCTTTTCCACCATAGGCCCCCCCCCCCCCCTATTACCGTATATACTCGAGTATAAGTCGAATTTTTCAGCACATTTTTTAGTGCTGAAAGTGCCCCCCTCGACTTATACTCGAGTCAAGCACTTTTCTGCAGCAAAAAATTTCATTTTCTGAACCGAATTTGGGGCCCCGTATCTCAGGGCCACTTGATGCTAGGAACTCCAAATTTGGTGTGCAAACCCAGTGGACCCGGTATCACAACATATCCAAAGCTGAAGTTCCTAGCACTAAGTGGCCCCGAGATACGGGGCCCCAAAATCGGTTCGGAAAATGTCATTCTCTGCTGCAGAAAAGTGCTTGACATTTTCTGAACCGAGTTTGGGGCCCCATATCTCAGGGCCAGTTAATGCTAGGAACCCCAAATTTGGTGTGCAAACCCAGTGGAACTGGTACCACAACATATCCAAAGCTGAAGTTCCTAGCACTAAGTGGCCCTGAGATACAGGGCCCCCAAACTGAATCGGAAAATGTCATTCTCTGCTGTAGAAAAGTGCTTGACATTTTCTGAACTGATTTTTGGGGCCCTGTATCTCAGGGCCACTTGGTGCTAGAAACCCCAGCTTTGGAAATTTTATGGTGCTAGTTCCACTGGGTTTGCACACCAAATTTGGGGTTCTTAGCACTAAGTGGCCCTGAGATACAGGGCCCCAAATTCGGTCAACTGTGTCCATCTGCTGCAATGTCATTTCGGGACCCTTTGGGTTCAGAGACTCCAAATTTTGGCTGCAGCTAGGGGGCATCTAGGAACCCTTAACTACTGAGTTTGAAGTTCAGGGGACCTATGGCTGCAAATTAGCATTGTTGACCCTCTTTTCCACTTACAGTATCTGTGCATTTCTCACCCTCGTCTTATACTCGGGTCAATAAGTTTTTCCCATTTTTATGTGGTAAATTAGGGCCTCGACTTATACTCGGAACGACTTATACTCGAGTATATACGGTATGTATGATGCATGCATATTCTTAGCCCTCAAGTGCATGACTACATTTATCAACATTAAACCTCATTTACCACATCGTGGCCCTGTCAAACGTAACGTTATTGTTTTTATTGCAGATACTCTGGGGAATATCATGAAGCATATTACAGCAAAACGTTCCAAAGCCAGAATTATAGAAAAACTAATAAGCATGGGCCTCGTGTCTGACCGGAAAGAACTTTATAAGAAGAGGAAGAGAAAAGGAAAATCTGGCATAGTATGTGGATCCAGCCGGATCTATGTTTCTTACATGTCTATACATACGTGTCTGCACACAATTATGAGAACTCTGAAATATATCTATATTTATAAAACATTAATTACAAACATGTTTTTCTCTGCAAGTAGAGATTTTAAAAACGGAAGTTGTGTTATTTGGGTAGACCATGTGAGATTTGTCTTTGAATATAGAAG
Organism: Lithobates septentrionalis; assembly: GCA_037952835.1. NCBI lineage: Eukaryota > Metazoa > Chordata > Amphibia > Anura > Ranidae > Lithobates > Lithobates septentrionalis. The sequence goes on from JBBDGP010001941.1 coordinate 1,750,177, forward strand.
TTAATTTACTAAAACTGGAGAATGCAAAATCTGCTGCAGCTCTGCATAGAAACTAATTGGCTTCCAGATTTTTGTTTTGTTTTTTTGTCAAAGCTTAAAGTGGTTGTAAAGGCTCAAGTTTTTTTTTTACCTTTTATACATTCTATGCATGAAGGTAAAAATCTTTTGTGTGCAGCAGTAGCCCCCAGCCAACACCCCCCCCCCCCCCCCCCAAAAAAATACCTTCCCAAGCCCCATCTCGATCCAGCGATGTGCACCAGAGCCTCGACTGTCCCGGGTCTCCCCCTCCTCATTGACTGAGACAGCAGCAGGAGCAAATCTACAGCCAGTGAGCCAATGAGGAGAGAGCGGGGGGGGGGGGGGTGGACTGAGCCGCACTGTGTGTGAATGGACACACAGAGCAGCAACTCTGGAACTAGCCTGCTCTCATGCTCACTTAGCAAGCTGTGGGTGCACTTGGCAGTAGGGAGGGGCCAGAAGCACCAACGGGGAACCCGAGAAGAGGAGAATCGGGGCCAGGTAAGTATGACATATTTGTTATTTCTAAAAAAAAAAAATTCTGCCTAATACTTTTAAAGTGGTTCTAAAGGCTGAAGGTTTTTTACCTTCATGAATAGAATTCATGAAGGTAAAAAACCTTCAGTGTGCAGCTCCCCCTGCAGGCCGCCCTTATACTCAACTGAGCCTGATCTCAATCTGTCGATGTGCACGAGAGCAGAAGCTCTTCTGGGTCGGTGCCTGCTCATTGGCTGAGACACAGCTTCCGCTGCTGTCAATTACAGCCAGTGAGGAGGGAGCAGGGGGTGGGACTAGGCATACTCCGTATCTCAGACGTGGCTCGAGAGTGAACACGCACAAGTGCTCCCAGAGCAAAGCGTCTTGCTCTGGGGGCACTCAGCAGGGGGGAGGGGCCAGTACAAGCAGTTTAATTGAACAAGCCTAAGTTAGAAGCTGATTGTCTACCATGCAAAATGTCACCAGATTTTGCACTCTTCAGTTTTAGTTAATTGCCCCCATAGTGTTTTTCCAAGGACTTGGACTTTCCAAGGACCACCCAGAAAAGTATGTTTTGGGGTTTTCTGATCATTTTTATTTATTCAAATCATCAAAGTAACAGTGTTTTGCCCAATTAGGGTTTATTTAACGTAACAGTGAACATAAATGTCTCTCCGCCTTTTTTTTTTTGTTGCACAGTTCTATCTATTTCTACCTTCAGGGCCCATTCACACTATGGGGGAGATTTACAAAATTTGGTGCACCTGTGCATAGTAACCAATTAATTTCTAGGTTTTAGGCACCTATCACATGGGGCGGACTTCGTCCAGCAGATCCACCCGCTCAGCGGGGGATCTCTCTGCTGAACCCCCCGAGCAGGCAGATGACGGGTCCGTGTCCACACCGCTATGCAAAGTGGACACAGACACAGCCTGCTCTCCTCTATGGGGCAGCAGATGGAAACTGACCACCTGTCCGTTTCTATGTGACTGTCCTCTCGATTCGGTGCGCAAGACAGATGGCGAATGTCTCCCCATCTATCTGTTTTTGGCAACCTGGATCGGATGCCAGCGGACACATCTGCCGTTCCATTGAGAGCAATGGATGGTCCGAACGAATCCGCCTGAAAAACAGACAAACGGACTCGATCGGAACGTTCATGTGATAGTGGTCTTATTGTCAAAGCTTATTGTCAATTAAACAAGCTGAAATTAGACGCGGATTGGTTACTATGCACAGCTGCACCAGATTCTGTGCACACCCGTTTTAGTAAATCTCCCCCATGTGTGGTGACTGGCAATTTTTTACATCTGATTAACGCCAGTCATTGCAGTGTCACAAAGAAAGCAATTCTCTTTTATGTGCCCCATTCACACCACAACACTGATTTTATGTTAGGTGTGAAAACTGCAGACATGCTGCATTTTTCTGCAGTGCATGAGATTACACTGCAGGTTATCTCATCGCTTTACAATGTGATCCTGTGTAGAGACCATTAAGGGTGAATTTGTCACACTTAATAATGTTTAAAAAAAATACATTAAACACTGTGATGCATTGAAACAGCACTTCATACCACCCCTCACTGCTTGTTACAATGGACACTGGCCTGCACACAACAAAACATTTAAGCATGCAACTAATGCGAATAGGTCCTAAGAGAGAGCCTCTTAGCTGAACTGGTTCCATCAGTCACCCAACTAGACCTCTAGTCGGCTCACAGACTGTAGCTTGCTTAGCTCAGACTACTCCTGTCCTGCCACAATTTTCAACTTCTGCTCAGACGTTATCTAGGCTTTGTGGCCTGTCTGTTTAGGCCAATCAGGCCTAGACACATCTGTTGCCCTGTGTCAGCACTTGGGCTCTTTTGGCAGCACATAGCACTGACTGTCTGCAGTTGCTTAACTGCGGTATAGAAATGTAAGGTCACCGTCTCAGGCTGGCAGGGTGAACAGAATTACAGGTATTTTTGGAGATAAAGTGTTCACTATATGCTTCTGTTCACTATATGGACCTTTTAATTGTTTATTTAACTTGGGCTTCAGCATTACCTTTGTGCTGAAAGACGTGGCTGCCCTTCAGGTGGCACGCGAGGCCAATCTTGCAACCCACCTCCCAAACATGAATGCCGGCCAAGTGCTGCTGCTGCATGAAGAAGAAGCCATGCGCCTGGTTCCTGCCCACCCCTCTTCCTGCTGGCATTGACTGAGCGCTTCACTATCTGTGCAGGCTAGTTCCCACCCACTTATCTTACCACCTACCTCTCTTCCCGCTGGCCTCAGCTGAACACTTTACTATCTATGCAGGCTGGTTCCCACCCACTTATCTTCCTGCCCACCTCTCTTCCCGCTGGCATTGGCTTCACTATCTGTGCAGTAAGTGAGTCGGAGGGCAGGAAACCTCAAGTTAGACAGTGCACCTTTGGTAATCATGCATTTTTTTTTCCTTCGACTCGGCAGCAGCAGTCTTTTATTTAGCCGACTCATGCCCAGGCTTTTATGATCAGTGTGCACCTGCTGTCTCTGTCCCTTCTCTCCCTAAGCAGCCACACAACTGGCTCAAGCTTAAGGGGAGACAATGTTGACTGTAGATTAAGTTTTTGACAGGTTTTCTAAAAATATTACAGGCTTTGTGGGTACTACTGAAAGTAGCACTTACAAAGCCAGCTATAAAGTATTTCCCACAAAGCCAGTTATAAAGGAATACTGCTTTATAGCTGACTTTGTGAGCAATGCTTTATATCTGGCTTTGTAAGTACTGGAAAGCCAGATATAAAGCAATACTCTTTTATATCTGGCTTTGTGAGAAATACTTCATATCTGGCTTTGTGAGTGATGCGTTATATCTGGCTTCCTGAGCAATGCTTAATAACTGGCTTTGTGAGTACCCCTTTATATCTTGCATTATAAGTAATGCTTTATGACTGGTTTTGTGAGTAATGTTGTATATCTGGCTTTGCAGTACTCCCAAAGCCAGCAATAAACCATTACTCATAAAGCCAGTCATTTACAGCACTAATTTGGTGCAGGAATTGGGGCTGATCTGAGGTATTAAGGTGTAGGAATTGGGACTGATCTAAGGTGTGGATGGACAGTAATTGAGATTGATCTGAGGTGTGAAGGTGCAGAACTGATCTGAGGTGTGAAGGGGTAGGAATTGGGACGGATTAGAGGTGTGAAGGGGCAGATTCCTTATAAAATTTGTTTTGTCTGCTTTTAGTCTGAAGAAGAATTTCTACATGATCTTGGAGTAGATGAAAGAGATCTTGATGCTGAAGAGGAGGATGAGGAAGAAGAGGAGGACAGTGAAGAAGAGGAGGGACAGGAACGTGGCAAACCACAACACATACCAAGAGAGTTGTTGGACAGAAGGAGTGGATCACTTGTGGATCGGAAGATACAAAATATTGTACAGAATTTACATCAGGAAGGTGAGAGCTGTTAAAGCAGAGTTCCAGGCAAAAATGTAACGCCTTTTAAAACCTAAGCACACCCCACCCCCCTTTCATTCTGGGATATTATTATTTTTTTTTTCATACCATTTTGGTATGTTTTCTTCAGGACTTCCGTACCGCGGCAACATACGTGACTTCCGCGGTTTTTCTTCTAGTCCTGTCAATTTTAGGAGGTGCTCCTAACGACAACTTGTTATGTGTATGAAAGACACCTGTCTACGGAATCTTTCTTAGGCCCCTTTCACACTGGCTTTGCGATCAGGACCGCCTGTCAGTTTTTCAGACGGACCCGATCGGACCCTCTATTCAACCCTATGGAGCGGCGGATGTCAGCGGTAACATGTCTGCTGACATCTGCCGATATTTGATCCTGTCCGTGAAATACAGATGGATGTGAGACCCTATCCATCCGTCTGAAGGATCGCATCGGAGGTGATAAGATGAAAATAGACAGGCGGTCCTTTTTCATCCGATCTCCCCATAGAGATGGGAGGAGCTTGTGAATGATCTCAAAGCAGTTGGGACCACAGTCACTAAAACAAACCATTGGTGACACAATACGCCACCATGGATTGAAATCCTGCAGCGCTTGTAAGGTCCCCCTCCTCAAGAAGACATATGTACAGGCCCGTCTGAAGTTTGCCAATGAACTTCTAAATGATTCAGAGAAGGATTAGGAGAAAATGCTGTGGTCAGATGAGACCCAAATTGAGCTCTTTGGCATTAACTCGCTGTGCCATGTTTGGAGGAAGAAAAATGCCGACTATGACCCTAAGAACACCTTCCCTACAGTCAGGCACCGAGGTGGAAACATTATGCTTTGGGGCTGTTTCTCTGCTAAAGGTACAAGGCCGACTTTACCACATTAACGGGCCAATGGACGGGGCCATGTATTGTGAAATCTTGGATGAGGACCTTCTTCCCTCAGCCAGAATGCGTCGTGGATGGCTCTTCCAGCGTGACAATGACCGAAAACATACCGCTAAGGCAACAAAGGAGTGACTTGAGAAGCACAATAAGGTCATGGAGTGGCCTAACCAGTCTCCAGACCTTAACCTATAGAAAATTTATGGAGAGAGCTGAAACTTCGAGTTGCCCAGAGACAGTCAAGAAACCTTAAGGATTTTGAGAAGAAGAGTGGGCCAAAATCCCTCCTGAGATTTGTGCAAACCTGGTAACCAACTACGAGAAAAGTCTTACCTCTGTGCTTGCCAACAAGGGTTTCTCCACCAAGTACTAAGTCATGTTTTGCTTGGATCAAATACTTATTTTACTCACTGAACTGCAGCTCAATTTATAACATTTATATCCTGTGTTTTTTCTAGATTTTTGTTTGATATTCTGTCTCTATCATTTTAAAATGCACCTATGATAAAAATTATAGACCCGTCAATTCTTTGTAAGTGGGCGAACTTACAAAATCCGCAGGGGATCAAATAATTATTTACCCTACTGTACATTCTTTGTGAATTTTTTAAAGCTATTGATATATGCAGTTCATAATGTATTTACATTCATTTTACTGTTTGCAGTGGGGATAATTTTACTATACAGTGGACTAAGAAATTGTGTGTATGTCTATATATATATATATATATATATATATATATATATATATATATATATATATATATATATATATATATATATATATATATATATATATATATACTTTATTTATTTATTTATTATTTCCCAACTATACCATGGGTAAAATTCCTTGTATTTAGGTTCATATACTAGTTTATATCATTGCAACTATTTTAACATTTGATTTTTTATATTTGTTTTTAGGCTTATCTGGTCCACTGTTGTGGCTTCAGAACTGTCTGAATCGGACAGCAGACGACAAAGATGAGGATGGTAAGTGCCTGATGTAAACCACCCTATGTAATGAGTTGATTGGTTGAAACTGTCAGCACTGAGATCTTTGCTTTTATGTAATGATTTCTGACATATAAAGTGGCATTGCGCTTGTGCAGATTTGAATAGTGTTGTGCACACCTGTAAACCTTTGTAACAGCCTGGTGCATATATAGGTCTCTGGGTTGCCCCCTTGTAGCATTGGACTACAACAGGGCAATGATGTGGATTAAGAACATGATTGAAGCAATACTGTACAAAGCAAGTTTGCAACCTAGCCACTTCTTTGCCAATGATTTATGGCTTTTCCTGCCAGTAATTTTGGAAACTTGATGTATGGAAGTATGAGGGAAAAAACTGATAAATTACATTCCTTCATTGAGTGACACATAATATTTTTTATATGAATAAATGCTAAGTTTTAGGCTTTAATTTTTTGACACACTTTGGTATTTTACTTAATTTTATAATGACTTAGAAACTGACACTTTTCCAAAAAAAAGGTCCAAGAGACTACTGATAGCCATATGTTGGCCACATTCCTAGCAATTTTCTAGCAAGTTCAACCAGCTTTCTATGGAAAAAACAAAGAAATACATGATTGCAATCTACAATAATCTCTGCCACATAGATGTTCTGTAAATACCAAAGCTGTTCATTTAGAAAATTGTGTGGTTTGCGAAGGTGAGAGGCTGTATGCTTTTTCAGCTTCTCTTCTCTTCTTTATGGCCCCAAAAAAATGTAAGCTTGTTCACCTTTTTTGTTCCACCTTATACCCTAAATGTTTTGCTTTCTGTATCCTTCCTTATATTCCAATAGACTTCTGGAAATCTTATTTTGCTTAGGTGAGGCTAGGGGATTTCATCCTTGCAAGTTGTGGGCCATAGCCTGGCTTTTTCTCTGATCTGGAGTTGATCAGGGTTTGGCCACGAGTACAATCAGGGGTCAGATTTCTGCTTTGGCGGCATTTTTTTTATAGACCGCCTATATCACATTCCTTGGTGCATGCCTTTTGTGCCACCTGTCAGAACTCCGTGGGACTTCAACTTTGTACTTTCTCTACTGAAGAAATCTCCATTTGAACCCACCTGGGATATTCCTTTAACCACTTCAATACCGGGCACTTTCGCCCCCTTCCTGCCCAGGACAATTTTCAGCTTTCAGTGCTGTCGCACTTTGAATGACAATTGCATGGTCATGCAACACTGTACCCAAACTAAATTTTTATCACTTTCTTCCCACAAATAGAGCTTTCTTTTGGTGGTATTTGATCACCACTGGGGTTTTTATTTTTTGTTAAACAGACTAAAAAAATACAGAAATTTTAGGGGGGAAAAAAAGTGGGTTTTTTTCTTCCTTTCGGTTATAAAATTTTGTTTTCTCCATCACTGATGGGCACTGATGAGTTGGCACTAATATGTAGAATTGGTGGGCACTGATAGGGGGCAATGACAGGCGACTGTGATGGGCACTGACAGGCGGCACTGATGGGCAGCACTGATGAGGTACTGACAGGTGTTACTGCTGGGTACTGATTGGCACTGTGGTGGGCAATGATTGGCACTGATATGGGCACTGACATCCGTTTCTGATGGGGCACTGACTGGCAGCTGATGGGCACTTATTGGCAGTTGTGGTGGCACATCTTATGGGGCTGTGCTAATCAGTGTGCTGATTATCAGCACAGACCCCCCTCTGACAGGGAGAGCCCCCCTCTGTCAGCGCAAACTGAGGCTTGCCGTTTTCCGGTGTCTTGGTCACAGCTGATCACGTGGGAAGGAGCCTCCATCAGAGGCTCCTACCACAATCGAAGATGCAGTGTGTCAGACTGACACACAGCATCTCCGATCGCCGTGTTGTGGGCGCGCGCCGGCATGTTTTCCTGCTCGACATCATATGACGCCCAGTCAGGATAACAGAACCACCGCCTGGCCATCATTCTGCTATAAGCCGGGTGGGAGGTGGTTATTCAGTCTAACTCTGGAGGTTTTTTTTCTGATTGCCATTACTTCAGCTTGCAGAGTTTTGGAATTGGCTGCTCTTTCCTGTATCGAACCATTCCTGGTGCGCCACCAAAATAAGGTGATTCTACAGCCTCGTCAATTTTTACTAGGGGTGCACCGAATGGAAATTTTGGTGCCGAAACCGTTAACGAAAACTACAGTTTTTAAAAAATAACATTTTGATATATAAAATTGTATTCTATTCGTTATTCAACTTTTTAATGATCATATAATTTAATTTAATGAATAAAAAATACAATCCAGTAATGTAAAATAAGTACTTTAATAAAAAGTAACCCACATAAATTGGACACAGAAAATAAATACAAAATTAAATAAAGAAACTTGCCATCTATTTGCTGCACAATAATAATAATGATAAAATAAAAACAAAACAGGCATAATATAAAATGCCAAAGACTAAGAGCCTCTATGTTTGAGTAGACACTGTTTATTGTTTGAAAATAGAAGAACCATAAAATAAGACAGAGGGCGCAAGAGTTATTATGCACACCATACTACTTAAAGTGGAGTTCCACCCACTTTTACAACTCTTCAGCATCCCTCACTAAACTGTGCACTGTAAACAAATTGGATATTTTTATATATTTTTTCTCAGCACCTACTGTATATCTGCTGTATTCAGTTTTCACTTCCTTCTCCCTGGCCGTGGCCCATCGCATCATTTCCTGTTTGCAATGCCTTCTGGGAAGGGGTGGCAACTTCCTCTGACACTGCTGTTGCTATGGAAACCTGACCTGAAACCTATTACACTGCTTATGCTGCACTGAACATGTGCGAGATCTGCTAGGATGAGATCCAGGAAGAAATACCACTGTGGTGGGCAATGATTGGCACTGATATGGGCACTGAGATCCGTTTCTGATGGGGCACTGACTGGCAGCTGATGGGCACTTATTACATAGCTTCAAAGTTTTTTGGCTTGTTCAAAGCTTTGACAAAAACAACTGGAAGCCAATTGGTTAACCTAACCTTCTACGCAGAGCTGCAGCAGATTTTGCACTCTCCAGTTTTAGTAAATCAATCAACACCTGTGTGTTTTTCTAGTACAATAAAATTTGAACGAACTGAACTGCCAACAATACGAGTGGCAAAAGCCTGGGAACTGGCAGGCCTGGCCTCCTATTCAAAACAAAATGTTATAAAATTAGAGAACAACTAACCATAACAGAATTATGATAGCAGAAGGCAGTCATTCTATTTCAGTTTTTCTGTAAACATAACATATATGATATATATATTTTTTTATTTTATTTTCAACTTAAATGACAACTAGTAATTTCCCTAAGTTCTCATCCTAAGGTCTCAGCGCACTGCATGTGCGATAAAACTGTATGTATGTAGCTGCAGCTACATAGATAGTCATACAGTGTACCGCACTGTGTTCCGGGTATGGGCGGAGACTTCCCGGAACACAGACTAGTCTACAGCAGCGGCACTCAGCCAATCACAACAAGCAATTTCATTAGAAAACTACATTGCTTGCTGTGATTGGCTGAGTGCCGCTTCTGTAGACTAGTCTGTGTTCCGGGAAGTCTCCACCCATACCCGGTATACTGTATGTATGTAGCCAGCCACAGATGCATACAGTTTCGCACATGCAGCAGGCTGACGGCTTAGGGAGAGACAGTTTGGCCCAACAACAAACTATGTAGTTCAAAAGCTGGAGTTCTCTTTTAAATTGAAAGTGCAAAAACTGTAGAAGAACTAAAATGAACAACCAACAAAACCGAAAAAGTTCGAGAAAGTGTGGCAATGCTGGCTTTCTGCCAATGATACATTAATCTAGCTGCTACAGTGAGGGAATGCTATAGTATAGACCCACTTAATTTTTAGGTGAACTAGCCATTAAAGAATGACCAAGTAGATGCCCAATTATGTGATGAATCAGTGCAATATATACCGCCTCGATATAACAATGCTTTATTGGTAGGGCTATGAGCATGGATTGTGATCCTGTATTGTTTGGAATGTTGCACAAGGAAAACAGGGAAGGGGGAGTTGGGGGGGGGGGGGGGGGATTTTTGTATATGTTGTACTGTATGTGTTGCAAAAATGTTAATAAATATACATTTTAATAAAAAAGAGACTTTAATATCACTTTAATGTAATACCTGATAGCATGAACCACATCCAGTCAAGTTGCTTCCTGAACACCCAAGGAGGGGTAACGGAGTCAGCAAATCGACTATTTCTCAATGGATTCATCAGCTTATTTCACAAGCTTACAGTTTTAAAATGCAAAGTTCCACCATTTTCATTGACAGCTCGTTCTACTAGGAGTGTTGGTGCTTCTGGGTTTATTCGTTATCTGGCTTCAGTTGCTTGAGTTTGTAAAGCTGCTATCTGGTCTTCATGACTTAAGTAGATTTTACGCTACTGAGGATGTTTTGTAGGCTGCTGATTGAGATTCTAACCTGTTCTGGTTAAGTTGTTTGGGGCTAGTTGGCTTGTTGTTGTGTTCCCCTCCCCTCATTTTCAGTCTTTTGGGACATCTCTATCGTTGTGCATATGAAGATACTCTGTGTCCTGTGATGTATGATAAAGAAATGTGTATTTTCGTTTTACCTGGAAAATCCTTTTATTGGAGTACATCACATGACTCAGAGATCCTACCCTTCTGTCTTGTGGTTCATGGCATGCTACAAAAACTAAAGCCTTTTTTTCTTTTTCTTTCAATGATTAATCATCTGAAGGTGGCAGCATAACCCCATTGTCATAGATATGATGTTTACATGTAAACCAAAAATCCAATTTTTACAGTGAGATTCAATCGTGCATGGCTACCTTAGGAGATTAAATGCTGTCCCAAATTCGGTATCATTTTCTTATAGCCTAGGGTCGTGTGATTGAATTGGTATCTTACTCCAATATTTTACAATGATGTAAAGTTTGAAATTAATGACGTGCTTCTTTTTCTCTACTTAGGTTCTTCTGAGTCAGTTCCTCTTGTACCACTGACTGAGGACAATGAGGATGCTATGGAAAACAAAATATTCCAAAAGCTATTAAGAAAGGTTGGAGTACGTCCACCAGCAAATGAGCAAGTAAGGATTTAGGTTAATATTTTGAGAAGTACCGGTATATTTTGTTATGCCAATGTCGATGATTTTTGCAATGTCATTTGTTTTCTTGATATATCTGCTTTAGTCGATCCCCAGGCATAGTTGCATGCCAAATTTTTAACGTTGTCAGAAACACAGAAGGAAAGGTTTTTTTTTTTTTGTATTATTATTTCTTTTTAAAAGAGAAGAATCTTTTTCAAAGTACAATGTCCTGTGACGACATAAATTCAATTCACTAAAACAAAAACAAAAAAAAAGAAGCTGTTGCATAGCAAATCGCAAATTATATGCATCACTTCATCTCAGAGTGTATCAGTATATCATTTTATCTATACAAAGTGACTTTTGACATATTTCCTATATAGCAACAATCCCATAATCCATTCAAGAAGGGAAAAAGGAAAGAAAGGAGGGAAAAAAGATGAGGACACTGAGGCAGCAATGATGGGCACCGATAAGCTGCACTGATGAGGCAGCACTGAGGAAGCTGCACTGATGAGGCAGCACTGAGGAAGCTGCACTCATAAGGCAGCACTGATAGCCCCTGATGAGGCTGTAATGATGGCCACTGATGAGGCGGCACTGATGGGCTGCACTAATAGGGGCCACTGATAGGGCAGCAGTGATGAGCACTGATGAGCTGCACTCATAAGGCGGCAATGATGGCCCTTGATGAGGCTGCAATGATGGCCCCTGATGAGGCTGCAGTGATGGCCCCTGATGAGGCTGCAGTGATGGCCCCTGATGAGGCTGCAGTGATGGCCCCTGATGAGGCTGCAGTGATGACCCCTTATGAGGCTGCAGTGATGGCCCCTGATGAGGCTGCACTTATGGCCCCTGATGGGCACTAATAGACTGCACTGGTGGCCTCTTAGGAGACAGCATTGATATGCTGCAATGATTGGGCTGCACTGATGGCCACTAATGAGGCTGCACTGATGGGTACTGATATGCTTTATGTTAATATTGTTAAAGTAGTTAATATTTATTTTTGTAACTTAATTCTGCATAAAACATTTCATGAGATAATTTACAAGGACGTGTTTAGGGGTGGAATTAGGGGCAGAGTAGGGGTTGGGTGGGGCAAATGGTGGCAAGTAACTCTTAAGGCCTGGCTAGTAGCTCAGGACATGAAATTTTGAGCCTTGCGCTAGCAGATTTCGATACACTAACAAATTGAAGCAAAACTCCAGCTAACACTGTATAGGCAGTTACACCAACAGTTGTGTTCCTTTTTACATAAACATAATCATTATAAACAAACACCCTGTTGGTGTTAAATGTTTTGTATCCCTTCTCTAATTGCTACATTTGCAGGACAACTTGTTCTGTTGAAAAACAACAGACTTACTGTTCAGATCACCATTTGAAAATAAAGGAAAGGAACCCTAAAAAAAAAAATAATGCAGTCACCACATCTAAGAATTGGCTAGTTGTAATAAAATAAATGTTTGCATTTGGGTTTAATACAGCTTTAAAGCTAGGCAGCATGGCCAACTGACTTTACTACTCCCTGTTATCTGTTAACCACTTGAGGACAGAGCCTCTTTTTAGATTTGGTGTTTACAAGTTAAAATAATTTTTTTTTTTTTGCTAGAAAATTACTTGGACCCCCCAAACATTATACAGGCAGTCCCCGAGTTTCGAACACCCGAGTTACGAACGACTCCTACTTACGAACGGCTTCAAATGCCGGCCACTTGTGCTCCATGCTGGTCCTGGATACCTCCGGACACATCCCATACTGCAGTATTACATATACTGCATGACCAGAAGAGCCCCAGATAACATAACAAGCGCCAAGAACATCCCACATCCATGCACAGGTGGACGTTACACTTACGAATGCAATGTTCCGACCGGTAGTTACACTTAAAAATGCAGTGTTGTGACTTACGAACAACTTCGACTTACGAATAAACCTACAGTCCCTATTGTGTTCGTAACTCTGGGACTTCCTGTACATTGTTTTTTTTTTCCTTTCTGTCACACCGTATTTGCGCAAGCGGACTTTTTTGGGAAAAAATGCACTTTTTTAAATTAAAAATAAGCCAACAGTAAAGTTAGCCCAATTTTTTTTAATTATTCGAAAGATGATGTTACGCCGAGTAAACTGATACCCAACTTATCACGCTTCAAAATTGCGCCCGCTAGTAGAATGGAGACAAACTTTTACCCTTAAAAATCTCCATAGGCGATGTTTAAAATTTTTTACAGGTTGCATGTTTTGAGTTACAGAAAGAGATCTAGGGCTAGAATTATTGTTTTCGCTTGCGATCGCGGCGATACCTCACGTGTGGTTTGAACACTGTTTTCATATGTGCTACTCACATATGCGTTTGCTTCTGCATGCAAGCTCGGCAGGACGGGGCGTGTTAAAAATGTCACTTTTTATTTTTCTTATTTATTTTACTTTTTATTTTTACACTGTTCTTTAAAAAAAAATTGTCACTTTTTTTCTTTTACAAGGAATGTAAACATCCCTTGTAATAGAAAAAAGCCTGACAGGACCTCTTAAATATAAGATCTGGGGTCAAAAAGACTGCAGATCTCATATTTAAACTAAAATGCAATAGAAAAAAAAAATGTCGTTTGTAAAAATGAATGTTCCTTTAAGAGCTATGGGCGGAAGTGACGTTTTGACGTCGCTTCCACCCTGCTATGGTATGGAGCTGGGTGGGGGCCATCTTCCCCTCACTCAGCTCCATTTCACACAGGGAGAAGGATCTGATCGCGGCAGGAGGGGGGCCCCCTCTCCCGCCACCGGTAAAAGTGATTTTGCGGTGAATTTGCGGCAGAGACCACTTTTATCTGAAACCGGACCTCTCACTAAAGAAGAGGATACTGGGGCTATGGCAGCTAGCTGCTGCCATAACAACTATATTCCTCTTCAAAGTACCGACATATATCGTCATGAGCCGGTCCGGAAGTGGTTAAAGATTCCATCACAGCATGTTATAATAATTTTATTGATTCGATTCCCAGAAAAGTTTTTTACACACTAAGCTCACCCCTCATCATTAACAAGTGTTGACTTGGCAGCGTATCAAATTGTATTGTATTGTACATCCCAGGAAATCATCATCATCTATTACGATAGGGTTATGCTGCCACCTCCAGGTGATTGGATACTTGCAAACAAGGATAGTAAATCCTTTCCAAAGCATAACCCTTCCCATCCAGGCAAGACAGTTTGTGTCTTCGTTGATGGCCATGTCTTTGCAGTCTCTGATCAATAAACGGCTAGTTTCTCAGCGGTTCTGTCTGGGATTAGGAGACTGGCTTTTCCGGATTAATTGCATGTGGCTTACTACTCCCAGAGGAATGGTACCCAGACCCTGTCCTGGACACGCAGGGAGGGCCTGTAATGTTGCCAGTCAACACTGATTCTACGTGACTGGACCTTGTGCAATGATATACTACCTAGTGATCCCAGCTGGGGAGTTGACCCTCTGAAGGCCCTTGTGGCATGGCCCACAGTTATGGGTGAAGGTTGGATCCTCCTTGGGAGTCCTGCAGCATGGAACAGTGAATGCCCTGGCAGTAGCCCTTCTGGTACCATCTGAACAGTGGGCTTGTCTCCTATTTTACTTTATTTTAATTATATTTAGCTTAATTACTGTGTTTTTTCAAGTTTGCGTGTGCTGTATTAACTTCCCATGTGGCCCGAGTGCTACATAGCAGTTGCAGTATCGAGGGGCATTCCAGGAAGCACTTGGCCCAAATACTGCGTTTCTTGCAGGAGTAGTATGCTAGAGCGCATTTTATGAAAGTGGTGAAGAATTTGGCTCTGCTTCTCCAGTGTATTAAATCTCCTGCAATTGAAAGATGCTAAATTAACTGAAAAATTAACAACCATAGCATATAATGTAAATCAGGGGGGGGGGGGGGGGGGGGGGTGTGTGGAAAGGTAATCGAGAAATATAGGCTTCTCCCAAACCAATATTTCCCAGCAGGAAGAGAAGAACAAGAAGTAGAGAAGAAGGGCAAAAGGAGGAGAGGAAGAAAGGATACAATAAAGAAAGGTAGTGAGTAGGAAAAAGTATATGCTAGCGTCTGTCTCCAGGTTTAAGAACGTTGAAACAGGAGTAAGGTTACATA
Organism: Lithobates septentrionalis; assembly: GCA_037952835.1. Lineage (NCBI taxonomy): Eukaryota > Metazoa > Chordata > Amphibia > Anura > Ranidae > Lithobates > Lithobates septentrionalis. Next base: position 1,765,179 of record JBBDGP010001941.1, read on the forward strand.
GAATGAGTGGATGCAGTGATAGATGGAATAGACGAAAAATAAATTAAATAGGTCACTAGGTGGCACCCTAAGACCATAAATAAAAAACACAAAACCATACATTGAGAACCATAGCTAAATAAGTAACAGTGCTTACACTGGCATTGAAAAAGCCTGGGGGGGGGGGGTGGGTGGGTACGAAGACGACGCATACGCATAGGGTAGCCCCTGGGCCCTCAGCTCCGCAGGGCAATAAGCTAGTATGAAAAGATAAATAAAACATACATTAAATTAACATTAAAAAGAAAACTCCTCACAGAAGTACCATAGAATGAGATCGGGGAGTAAAAGCGTATAAACAATGCTGAGGGGCAATGAAGCAATATACTGGAGTATAACGGAAAGGAAACCATACAATATATCTTGCAGGGGGGTGTAGTAAGAAGCTCATCCAGGGGAATGTGGAGGTTAGGTCTCCCTGAACGAATGTACGTTTAGTGAAGATTGTAGAACTATAGGTAGTATAAACAGAACAGTATTTGAACACTCAGGGAGGATAATTCTCAAAGGCAGGAAAAGGCAGATTCCTGAAAGTGTAGGAGTAGTTCCTGTTGAGGGAAAACAGCCGACGAATCATTCAGGAGCAATTCAGTCATTGGGATCTTTGTGGGACAAGGATCTGGATCTTGGCTTGCGGTCTTGTTTCTGCCATTGGGGGGCAAAGGGCAAGCCAGGAGTAGTTGGTGCAAATGGCCAATCGGGCAGGGAGACTTGAAGTGCCAAGGTGCTAAGAAAAGCTGGTAAATCGCCCAAAGTGCGAAAGATAGCTGTTTTACTTTCATGATGAAAGAGGGAAGCACCACTGGTATTTAATCTTGTGAGCTTGCAGAAGCTGCGTGAGGGGCTTTCTCGTGGTCAGGGTTTGACTGGAAAGGTCTGGGAGAATCATCACTGGAGTGTCATTAGAGTATAGTGTCTTGAGAGCTGGCAGCACACATGATGGCCTCTTTTAACCCTGTAGAAATGAACCCGACATGAGAAAGGAAGGATCCGGATTCCGTGGGCCGGAGGCCCTATGGACACAGTTCAATTCAATGGGATCATCTTTGGGCTTTTGCAGTAGTTGATTAAAAATGGCGGTCACTGCCATTTGTAAATCCTTAGGTTCCACAGACTCAGGCAACCCACGGATTCGAATGTTATTGCAACCATTTCTATTTTCAATATCATCCTGTTGGTATGAGAGTTGCTGAAGCATAACAGTGTGAGTGTTTCCTCATGAGACTGTACAGCATTGCATAGGCCTTCAGTAGTATTTTCTATGTCATGCGGACCCAATGTCCTTCTTAAGCTCAAGGATCTCCTGCCTGTATGTCTTCTCAATCATCTTTACACAGTGCTCAAACTCTGCTTGTGGGTAGAGACCTCAAGTAGCTGTGGAGGGTTTTTATTTTAGTATTCCATATCCCAGCCATCTCCAGAGCCCAGAGAGGCATGGGAGTGACTCCTGGAGCGATCAGGGCCCTCAGGGGATGAGTGTCGGGCATCTGACACTGCACCTGGATGAGTGTCACCTGCATGTCCAGGGCTGTAATAGGGCGGGCTGAGGACAGACGCAACGGCACCATTATTGGATTCAGGCCGGCGCTGGGCCGTGGCCGAAGATCTGGTAAAAAAAAGTTTCCCAAATCGCCTCCTGGACGGCTGCCACCGGAGCCCTTCTGCTCCTTAAACTTGTCCTTCCCCATGGGGCTGAGAATGGTGGAGTTTCCTGGTGCGGAAAAGCCCTGTAGAGCTGCGGGACCCGGGAGCTGAAGAAGATCACTTCTCACAGCTCCATGCGGCAAGCCACGCAACCCTAGGATGCTCTTTTTATACCGAATCGTGTTCCGGATCTGTTGCCAATTAACTAGTTGCAGAATGTTTGTTTATCCAGCTTTTCTTTGTTAGTACCACTTTGCCAGCTCTTTTGAGGCATGTTGCCGCCATCAATTTCAAAATGAGCTTATTTTTTCTTGAAATGGTACATGTTCTCAGTTTAAACATTTCCCATGTTTTCTATTTTCTGTTGTGACTAAAATAAGGGTTTATGAGTTTTGCAAATCATTGCATTCTGTTTTACTGTGGATTTTACACAACGTCTCAACTGTTTTGCAATCGGGGTTTTACACTGGGTGTAATTCATGCTAATAGGAGTTGCATGAAGTTGGCTACTGCAATTCATAAGTTGGTTTTCTTCCTGACGGCTTAAGGAAGGGTCATGCAGCCTCTCAATCTAACATTTCTCAGTCGGTCAGTCATGACTGTTTTCGGGGACAGCTCATTCTGTCAGGAATGTTGGTACTTCCTGGGCTGTTCACCATCAGGCTTCTGTAGCTCAAGTTTATAAAACTGCTACCTGTTCTTCAGTTAGGTGGAGAAAAAGCAGCAGATCGATTTTATAGCAATGTATGTCTATGTGTTTGACTATAAAGCATTTTAATTTGTATGAAGATCTTGATTACATTTTAACAATCGGGAGCTGTCATGTCTCTAGAGTAGGACTTGGCAATTAATATACTTTATGTGGTATAGAGGAATCGCCTCTATGTGGAAGGGTGGTGATGGGTAGAGCCCATATCCATATTTTCTTGGGTATTTGATATTTTGTGAAGGGCTCCCTCACCAGTGATCTAAGTCTTCAATAAAGTGATTTAGGGACCTAGTAGGATAGGTTTTGGTGTGCTTTGTAGCTCCCCAATCTAACATTTCTCAGTGGATCAGTCATCTTATTGATTAGACTTACAATCTGAAGGGCAAAGTTCCACTGTTTTCAGGTACAGCTCATTCTTTTAGGAATGTTGGTGCTTCCCAGGCTGTTCAACATCAGACTTCTGCAGCTCAAGTTTATAAAACTGCTACCTGGTCTTCAGTCCACACTTTTATGAAAGTTTACCATGTGGATGTGCAAACTGCCGAGGATGCTTCTTTTGGTTGGCAAGTTTTGCAGGCTGCTACGTGAGGTTCTGACCCGTTCTGGTTTAGTTGCCTTGTCCTCATATTCAGGGCTTTTGGACATCCTTATTGTAATGGATATGTAGATAATACCCTGTGTCCTGGGATTTACGATAAAGATAATGGGAATTTTGTTTTACCTATTTAATGTTCTTGGAGTATATCACAGGACACCTGGATCCCCCCCATTTTTCTTTTTGGTTCATGGCTTGCTACAAAAACTGAAGCTGTGCACAGCTGGGAGGAGTCATGTCTAGGAAGAGATTTCCTGTCTTCCATATACCAATTAGTTTCCAATAACCTGAAGGTGGCAGCATAGCTCTATCATAAGGGATATGAAGATACCCTGTGCCCAGTGATGTACCCAAAAAAATCAGAAGGTGAACTAAAAATCCAATTTTCCTATTTTCTTCAGGAATGAGACTGTGGACTACAGAATTTATAGTGAGATTATTTTACTACTTAATAAAAAAAATTTATATATTATATATATATATAATCTACTTTCAGGAATCCTTTTGGAGAATTTCAGGAAAATTAAGTGCTGAGAAACTTCGGGAGGCAGCCAGTTCTCTTGTTTTGTCATCTCCAGAAGAGCAGCCTATTGATGTTCCAATAGACACTGATGACCAGGGATCCAATCTAGAGCAGAGAGCTGAGGCGTTGCGTGCTCTCTTACTTGCCCGAAAAAAGAAAACTGCAATTGCACCTCAGGGTAAGAGGGTCAATTTTTATTTTTATTTTTTTATTTGATGCCCTAAAATGTTTTTAACATCAACACAATGCATAAAAACATTGTTCTCTTTCTGAAACTACTATGATTTTTAACTTTATATTTCTGATATAGTTTGCATTTTCAAATAGAATTTTTCTTTTGTATTCTTTAGTTGTACTTTTATTGTAGTTCTTTTAAGCTAAAGTATAGTATTTGGTTGTGTGGTACTAACAGTAAAAATAAAACATTAGTGGCTTACCTGATTTCTAGGCAGGCTCCTTAATCTGGCTTTTTAGGATGTTGCATACCATTACCATAGTACTTTCAGGTGTTTTGTTTGTTTTTTTTCTTATTAATTTTTATTTTGCTGCCAGAAACAGAACAGACATCACCCAGCGCATCTGCAGATCGTGAAAAGTCAAGTAAAAGGTATTGAAATGTTTGTTTTTTGGAGTTAAAGCAGACCTTGCACTAGAGTAGCAATGTTCACTTAATCATTTTAGGACTTCTTTCCCATTTCAAATAAATAACTTCTGTGCCTAAGCATCATGTTGTGAGATTTGAGCTTCTTGTCAGAAGTATGGCGAGGTCACCCGTTGTGGTATGAAAGCTGGGAGAAAGGAAATGTAAGTGTATTAACTAACTACCCCACCCCAAGTTTTTTTGTTTTTTTTTCTCTCCTCTCTCATTTTTGGCGACGGTTTCAGATGGGGGAGCAGGCCTAGTGAATAGGCAATCCTTGCTTGGAATGCAAGGTCTGCTTTAAGTTGATTAACATAAATGCAGGTAATCTTTTTATGCATTTTCAATTAAACATTGTTTTATTTTTCCTTTCATAGGGTAAAGGTTAAAAATAAGAGCCGGCTAATTGACAGTGATGATGAAGAGCAACCAGAAATAGATGATGGTTTGTTGCTTATTATTGATATTCATATCACAAATGCCTAGATTTACAACATATCTTAAACTGCTTAATACATAATTCTTTAACTGGTTGCCGCCCGCCCACTGTCAAATGATGGTGGGGTGGTGCGGCTCTTGTTCTGGGACGCCGTCATATGAACGGCCGCTTTCGTGGGCGCGCGGCGATCTGTGGAAAGAGCCGCGGCTCTTCAAATATGTGATCGGCTGTGTCTAATCACAGTCGGTCACATGTAAACAAGGAAGTGCCGGTAATCGGCGCTCCTCGCCTCACACTGACAGAGTGTGTGGCGAGGAGAGCCAATCAGCGGCATCTCCACGCAGGGGGACTTTTAGGAATGTAATCAGGGCTCTAATGATCAGTGCCCTGATTACAATAGTGAAAAATAGTGTCACCATACAGTGCCCACAAGTGCCACCAATCAGTGCTCATTAGCGATGCAAGTCAGTGCTGGCAATCATTGCCGCCTATCAGTGCTGCCTATCACTGCTGTCAATCAATGCCCATCAGTGCCACCCATCAATGCCCATCAGTACCGCCTATTAGTGCCCACCATTGCCGCCTAACAGTGCTCATAAGTGCGACATATTAGTGCCTCCTCATCAGTGCCCATAAGTGCCACCTCATCAGTGCCCACCAGTTCAGCCTATCAGTGCCGCCTCATCAGCGCACATCAGTGAAGGCGAAAAATTACTTAGTTACAAAATTTACTGACAGAAAAAAAGTGAAAAACATTTTTTTTTTCAAAATTTTTGGTCTTTATTTTTTTTTGTTAAAAATAAGAAACCCAGCTGTGATTAAATACCACCAAAAGAAAGCTTTATTTGTGTGAAGAAAATGATAAAAAATTTGTTTGGGTACAGTGTAGCAGGACCGCGCAATTGTCATTCAAAGTGTGACAGCGCTGAAAGATGAAAAATGGATTGGGCAGGAAGGGGGTGATCCTTTTTTCATGTGACAGATTTAATTTATTTTTTTGCGTTTTTCTTTTTGGATGGCATCTCCCTAGCTATCTCGAGATGACTGTCCACAACGTTAAGCAATACAGTCTAAAATTAGTTCCCCGTTAACCAGGCAAAGGGTAAATACCTCGACCGCTGGTGGCCTTTAAGTTTTAGGATACTGACCTATAGTTGCACTTACTGTGCCAGACTGATATCTCCTTTCCTAGGAACTTTTTTAAACGTTATTAAATGGTACAAATATTTTTCTCACACAGTGACAATGTTGCAAGAATTAGGTTCTGGCATTTTAAAAAAAAGGCAAGGTAAACTCCCAACGAATGATTACCAAAGAATTTGTCATTCTGCGCAGCCAAACTTGGTATCCAGACAGCATAGACATGTTCATAAATGAAGGGAGGACGAGGACTGGGCCAGGGGCATTTGCCCCTCTGGTAGTAAAAATAATATACAGTATGTTGGGCTGGTGGTCTTGAATGGAGATGCATTTAAACCTGCAGTCACTGTGGGACTTGCAGTCGGTGACAACTGCTGCGCAGTATATATTAATCTACTCTTTTTTTTCTGACCTGTCTGACAGAGGGAATTCTGTCATTGCCTTCCTTTGCGGCTTTGAGATGTTATGTGACTGAATTCAAAAAGCTGCATAGGATGTCACTGGTAAAAGAATGCAGAATTGTGGAATGTCTTGTGCTGATTGTTAAATAGAGCTGAATGATAAGGATTATTTATGATCATGCAATAGTATTTTGAGGATTTTATTTGGGTGAGTCTGTATTATTTTCCCTGAGCAGTAGTCATGTTGCTCCACTCTTAAAATACATTATTTTACAATCCCTTGCTTTTAGCATTTGTATGTGAAAATGTTTGCTACAGTAAACTATGTTCTTTAAAACAGCATCCACATGACCACCAATTTCTGAAGCATGATGGCATTTTTCCCTACCATTTAAAAGGCCTCCTAGGCCAGAAGTTCCCGGTACTCCCTTGTCACATTGATAGTACTTTGAAAAACAATACAATACATCCATGATTATACATAAATATTCAGCAGTCCTGCTGTTTCCACAGTCAAGAGATGATTGAATTACATGGTGTTAGCGTGCAGCCAAAATTTTTAATGAAACAAACTTCTGAAGGGTTTTCCTGAATCATAAATCAGGTGGCATATTCACTGTGAACTGACAATGCTGATGAGTATGTATGTACAATTTTGGAATACAAGTTCATTTTGTATCCTTTCTTCATGCTGTGTAGGGTGTTGCTCATATTTTGACTTAACATTTCAGCTGCTCAAGAACTTGAAGATAATCCTCTGAGCATGTCTTCTGCAACTGATGCCCTGGATGAAAGGTAGGGCTAAAATCTGGACCTGAAGAGCTTTACCGTGCCAAACCTTTCTGGAAGCTTATTCCCTAACTGAAAAAATATTATGTGTAGCAAATTTAATTTAAAATGGCAGCAGCTAGAGGAGCAGGAAAAAGTATTCCCTTTCAACACTTATAAAAATCTCAGTAGCGTTCACCAATATCTTTCAATCAGATTATGTACATTTATTGTAAACTTTACAAAAAAAACCTTTTTATTGTCCATAGAGAGACACAGCTCTGATCTTAACTGCTTCCAATTTCACACCCTGCACACCTCCTATGGACCAGAAAAGTTTTTACCTGAACCTGTTTTTTTGGCAATAACTTTATTACTTAAAGGGGTTGTAAAGGTTCGTGTTTTTTCACCTTCATGCATCCTATGCATGAAGGTGAAAAAACACCTGGCAACGATGGCCCCTCCAGCCCATCCCCATCCCCCCCCCCCCCCCCGTTTACTTACCTGAGCCCATTCACCTGCTGTGCGCGTCCCCCGGCGTCCTCTTCTCCACGGAGTCTGGCCGTTGATTGGATAGATAGGAGAGATTGATAGCAGCGCAGCCATTGGCTCGCGCTGCTGTCAATCACATCCAATGACGCGGCCCGCCGGGGGGCGGGGCCAAGTCATACACGCTGTGTCTATGGACGCAGCATGTATGACAGGGAGTGCGCCCGCAAGCTAATCCCCTCGGGATAGAGCTTCCCAGAGGGAGGTTTGCTATCGCGGGGAGAAGCTGAGACAGCTGCCGAGGGACCCCAGAACAGGAGGATCGGGGCCACTCTGTGCAAAACGAACTGCACAGTGGAGGTAAGTATAACATGTTTGTTATTTAAAAAAAAAAAACCCATACAACCCCTTTAAGATAACCTAGTAACGCATATACAATCCCAATTCCAAAAAAGTAAAATCTACCTAAAACCAGAATACCATGATTTGCAAATCTCATAAACTCAAATTTTGTTCACAATAGAAAACATATCAAATGTTTACAATGAGAAAATGTACCATTTTAAGAAAAAAATAAGAGGATTTTGAAATTGATGGCAGCAGCAGGTCTCAAAAAAGTGGGGACAGGGCAACAAAAAGCTTGGCAAAGTAAGTGGTGCTAACAAGGAAGAGCTGGAAGAGCATTTAGCAACAAATTGGGTTAATTGGTAGCAGGTCATTAACATGATTGGGTGTAAAAAAAGCATCTTGGATAATCAGAGTGTCTCAGAGCTAAAGATATAGGCAGAGGTTCACCAATCTGTGAAAAGCTGCATCTAAAAATTGTCCCAACAGTTTCAGAATAATGTTCCTCAATGTAAAATTGTGAAGACTTTAAATATATCATCAGCTACCGTACAGAATATCAAAAGATTCTGAGAACCTGGAGAAATGTCTGTGCAAGGGACCAGGCCGAAACACAATATTGGATGCCCATGATGCCCATATTTGGGCCCTCAGACGGCACTGCATTAAAAACAGGCATGATTCTGTGATGGACATCACTGCATGAGCTTGGGAATACTTCCAAAAATCACTGTCTATGAACACAGTTCACTGTGCAATTCAAAAATGTAGGTAAAGGCCCTATCTTGCAAAGAAGCCATATCTGAACATGACCCATAAACACTGCCGTCTTCTCTAGGTCAAAGCTCATTTAAAATGATCTATTTCAAAGTGGAAAACTGTTCTGTGGTCAGACGAATCAAAATTTGACATTCTTTTTGGCAACCATGGGTGCCGCATCCTCCGGTCTAAAGAGGAGAGGGACCTTTCCAACTAGTTATCAGGACTCATGGGGTTGCATTAATGCATATGGAAAGGACAGCTTGCACATCTGGAAAGGCACCATCAATGCTAAAAGATATATCCAGGTTTTAGAGCAGCATATCCTCCCATCCAGACGATATCTTTTCAAGGAAGGCCTTGCATATTTCGGCAGGACAATACTAAACATCTTGAAAACAAATATACGACAAAGAAGCGCAAGAACTGTTGAGCAGTTAGAATCCTATATCAGGCCAGAATGGGACAACATTCTTCTCCCAAAACTCCAGCAATTGGTCCCTTCAGTTCCCAGATGCTTACAAAGTAGTGTTAGAGAGGAGGGGATGCTATACCAAGGTAAACATCACCCTGTCCCAAGTTTTTTGAGATGTGTTGCTGCCATCAATTTCAAAGTTACCTGATTTTTTTCTTAAAATGATACATTTTAAACATTTAGCTTTAAACATTTCACATTTTTTCTATTTTCTATTGTGAATAAAATATGGGTTTATGAGATTTGCAAATACTTGCATTCTGTTTTTATGTATATTTTTCACAGAGTTTGAACTTGGTTGGGGTTGTATTTTTTTTAACCACTTGCTGACCAACATACATATTAAAACTTGCTTTGTCAGCAAGTGTTTTTTCTGCTCTTCAGCTCCTCTCCTAAATACACGTTTGATGTTTATTTTTTTCCCCTCTTCTAAACACCTACAGTATGTGAGCATGGACACATGGATTAACATAGAGGTGCTTTTACAGGCTGGAAAAAAGCACCAAACACATGTAAAAGAGAGATATATTTTTTTTTTTTTTTTAAGCCCAGTGTGCGTGAGGCCTAACAGTATACAATAAACCTTTGCCACCTCAACCCTTCTCTTCTCTACTCCACTACTGATCACCTCTATGACAAAATCTCACCCCTCTCCTGCCCCAACCTAGCCACTTTCATCTACAACAGCTCACTGTCTTCCTCCCTAGACAAGCCCTCCTAAAATACTATTCCTGCCTCCACACTGCCAAACAGACCTATTTTTATCACACTCATTAACACCCTCTCATCAAGTCCCCCTCAACTCTTCTCGACCTTTAACACTCTCCTCCACCCTCTAATTCACTCACTGCTCAGGAGATCGCCAATCACTTCAAAAATAAGATTGATACAATTCATACGGAGATCTCTAATGCACAGAAACCTTCCCCACTCAATATCCCATGTCCACAGATACAATCATTACTTCCCTCATTCAACCCTGCTGGTATTAATGAGGTTGCTAAACTTTTATCCAACACCCATCTAACCACCTGCCCCCTGGATCCTGCTCCCACTTAAATGCTACGCTCACCCTCTGACTCGATTCTACATCTTCTCTAACTCACTTTTCAACCTCTCCCTCTCTATTGGCATCTTCCTAAACTCTCTAAAACATGCGCTAGTCACCCCCCATACTTAAAAAGCCTTCACTGATATATGGGCGGCCAGGGACCCTCTACCTCACACTATCTCCACCATATACCAACTATTAGACGCAGCCAAGTCAATTCCTAAATCATGTTTGTTTAGAGATTGGGCACGTGACCTCCAATGTGAGTTTTCTAAAGAACATGTACAGCAGTTGTATTCCCTGGCCCATTCTGGCTTAGTGAAGTCCAAGGCACAAGAAAATAACTACAAGCTGTTGACCAGGTGGTACCGTGTCTCAACGACTCTAGCAAAAATTTACCCTTCACATTCTGACTTGTGCTGAAGGGGCTGTGGCCAGAGGGATATTTTCCTCCATATATGGTGGGAGTGCCCTTTTATCCTCCATTTTTGTGTAATGGTACGTAAACATGTTTTGGAGGGCCTCGGGATAGACCTTCCCAACTCTCCGACTTCTCCCAGTTCCCCATATGTCTCTCTCTTGCTATAAACAGAGTGCTCTCTCTCACCTTCTCAGTGACGCTAAGTGCCTCATACCAGTTCACGGAAAAAGCTCTCGTGTCCTGCGTGAAAAGGAGTGGATGGGGAAGGTGAGGGAGATTATGGAGGCAGGGGAGGGGCTTCCCACCTGTACAGAAAAATGTAAGGAGTTTGACTCCACCTGGGCAAATTAGAAGGAACATATATCTGGATGTGTCTCGGTTTCTTCCAGCTTAGATATGGCTCTATTGGCATTAGCAGACCCCACATTTAAACTTTTGGCCTTAGCTGACCGATCCCCGTCCAACGCTGAATTGCCAAGCACAACATCTAAATAGCTTTGAGCCAGGTGTGTGCGCTGCGACAATACTCTTGGAGTGTGATCAGGAGTTCAGTCACATGATGGCTCAAGTCACTGAAGAATAACTTTCTGTGAGCTATAGACGCTTTGTCGTTTACTTTCCCGAGAGTGGGTCTCTCCGCTCCTCTGTCTGTCGAGAGAGGAGATCTGTCCTCTGGGACCAAAAGTCCTTAACATAGGAGAGTTCCCAAATGTATAAAAATGCTGAGGTGACTCTTGGTTTCTTCATACTAACTGTTACCTATGTTACGAGTGACGACTCCTGGTATTCCTACTTTTTTTGTGTACCTATTATTATGTTTCTGGTTTTTTTTTTTGTTTTGTTTTGTTTTTCTTACTACTTTTTGGTCCTTTATTCTTGATTTGTTTTTTCACAATACTATCTAAAATAAAGATTATTAAAAAGGAAAAACCTTGCTGGACCCCACCAATCTTAACAACCTACGTACACCCCATCTCCTTACTCGCCTTCTCCTCCAAACTTCTTGAAAGACTGGTCTACAACTGACTGAGCGACCCTCTGACCATGAACAAACTTCTTGATCCCCTTCAGTCCGGATTTTGCCCTCAACACTCCACGGAAACTGCTCTCTTTAAACTCACAAATGACCTACTAACGGCTAAAACCAACCGACACTATATACTACTTCTGCTGGACCTCTCTGCTGCTTGACACAGTGGACCACCCCTCCTCCTCAAAAAAACTCCACCCCTTTTGGTCTCTGTGACTGTACTTTTCGCTGGTTCTCATCCTACCTATCCCACCGCTCCGTCAGTGTCACTTACAACTCTGCTTCTTCCTTTCTCCGTCGGGGTCCACCCAGGTTCTGTTCTTGGACCTCTCCTTTTCTCAATCTACACCACCTCCCTGGGTCAGCTGATTGCCTCCCATGGCTTTCAATATCATCTCTACGCTGATGACACCCAAATCTATCTCTCCACCCCCCAGCTCTCTCCATCTGTCTTCTCACATATCACCAACTTACTAACGGACACATCAGCCTGGATGTTACATCACTTCCTCAAACACAACCTATCCAAAACCGAGCCCATGATATTTCCTCCCCCACGTGCCACTTCTAATTTCTCTGTCAATCTCAACGGCTCAACTATCAACTTGTCCCCCCACGCCAAGGTCCTAGGTGTAATCCTGGACTTCGAACTAATCTTTCAGCCCCACATCCGATCGATATCTAAAATTTGCCGCCTCAACCTCCTCAACATCTCCAAGATACGTCCCTTCCTAACCAATGTCACCACAAAGCTTCTAATCCATTCCCTGGTCATCTCTCGCCTCAACTACTGCAACTCTCTCCTCACTGGCTTACCTCTAAATAGGCTATCCCCACTTCAGTCCATCATGAATGCAGCTGCCAGGCTCATCCACCTTGCAAACTGCTCAGCGTCTGCTATTCCCCTCTGCCAATCCCTCCATTGGCTGCCACTCAACCAACAAATTAAATTCAAGATACTAACAATAACTTACAAAGCCCTCCACAACCTGGCCCACAGCTACATCACTAACCTATTCTCAAAATACCAACCTAACCATTCTCTGCTCCTCCCAAGACCACCTGCTCTCTAACTCCCTTGTCACCTAATCCCATGCTCGGCACCAGGACTTCTCCAGATCCTCTGGAATGCTCCACCCTAATCTGTCCGACTTTCTCCTACTTTGTCCACTTTCAAACGATCCCTGAAAACTCATCTATTCAGAGAAGCCTATCTGGCCCCCACCTAACAACTGTATATTTATTTTCTCCATCAGCACATCCCCCACAGTTATTACCTCTTGTATCTCTTGACCTTCCCTCTTAGATTGTAAGCTGTAACGAATAAGGCCCTTTGATTCCTACTGTATTAAAGCGTATTGTATTTGTACTGTCTACCCTTAAGTTGTAAAGCGCATCGTAAACTGTTGGCGCTATATAAATCCTGTATATCCTGATGAAGCTTACAAAGGCTTTTTTTTTTTTTTTTACAGACCAAAGCTAGCCACCAAAAGAAGTCGACTGTTGGACAGTGATGATGAGGAAGCAGGAACTGGACATAAAGGTTTCTAGTCTTGCATACTAAACATACTGTTTGGCTCCCGCTTCTGATTAATCATTAAGCTTGTGTATATTTTATTATCCTATATAGGGGAGGAATCAGTTGGAATTACAAAATCAGCCTCTGATTCAGAGCCCGAGGATGTTGTTCGACCAACTAAGAAGAAACGGCTACGAATTGAAGACGATGAAGATTAACTCAATAACTCAGGATGAACTTGCCTTATATTTACAAGCCGTTTTCATTTTTTATCAGTGGAATAATATCACAGAAATAACATGGACTTACTGTGAGCAGAATCTTCAGAAATGCTAAGCTCTATCCACACTGGGATGAAGTCAGTTGTTTGAATTGTTTATAAAAGATTGACATTCTAGGTTTTAAGCTATTTTCTTGGACTATGTACACTCTCTCACTTATCTCACTGCATGGTAGAAAAGATTTCCAGATTTTATCATTTACAGTTATAGGTTAAATAATAACCATATATAATAAAATTATGCATAAATACTGTGCATTTGTGAATCCCTTATTTGTGCATCTGTGTTTTTGATATGCCTTATTCTGAACAGATTTCTGAAAAAGTGTAAATAGGTGTGCACATTGTTCCTCTTTTGTCCATTGGGAGGCACAGGTTTCTAAAAACTACTGGGTTGTATTTCTGTCTACAGGAAGTTTCTTCCCTATGGGCTATAACCCCTACTACATCCACCATGCTCAGTTTTTTGCTAGTGTTCTGAGGAAGGTGGATGTCTTTCCCAGCTCTGCTAACTTAAGACTTTTTTTTTTTTTTTTGTGAGTTTCATGGATTCTTCAGTCAGCGGCTGCTGGTTAATTCAGACTGACCTTGCCTAGTCAGAGTCTTACAATTGCAGTCATTGCGTTCGTTTTTTTCAAGCCAATGTGTTCTTGGATCTTGCTGTGACAGCCCATCCGAGCCTGGGAAGTGCCCTCTGGATACTGTGTCTCACATTGTAGTGCTTTCAAGCTTCAATCTGGTTTGTCACTGTGGGACACTTTTTTGTGTCCAAGTCCCTCTGACTTGCATGCTACAGTATGAAAAGGGTTAAGCTAGCGTGCTGGTACTGGAGGCATCTAGCAGTATGGAATGTCACAAATACACTCTTCACCTTCTTTCTCTCTCAGCGTGCTACAAGGAAGCATCACTCTGCTGCTCTTACCTTCGAGAGACATATGGAACACTAACCTGTGTTTGCTGCCTGCCTGTAGTGATACTTGATCATTTAGAGCTCAACCGGCCAGTCTTGAGCCAGCTATCCAAGTTTTGTGAGTAGACCTAGCTTCCCACCGTAAGCCAGTTTTGTGCCTTTTGCTATTGTGGTTGCAGCATGTCTAACTGTATTTACTGGGGGGATTGCCCAGTAGACCTGAACCAGCAACACTCACAAGGAGTGTAATTCCTCTAGTGGGACTTTAAAGCGGGTCACTTAAAGTGAAAGTACAAAGATAGAAAAGTATTTTAAATGAATTTTATTTGAAAAACTAGTTAAAGTCAGTATGACCTACTAATTATGCAGAATAAAATGGATACACATAATAAATGCGGGGAAAGTGTAAACACAGAGCAGTGACCAATTCTATTGAGAAAATTGATTGCAACAATAGATGACCCGACGTTTTGAGGTATAACAGGTGGACCTCTTCTTCAAAGGTAACGGCTATGGTCACGATGGATTTTTACATCTAGAGAATTATCAGAAAGAACCGGAATAAATAACCCGAAAACAGACCTATTCATAGGCAAATATACTGAGTAAGAGCTTGTACATATCAAAGCCTGAGTAGTGTAATATAATACAGCATTAAATTGAACTGAGATGTATATGTGAATACTGACCACTTATGTTGACAATGCATTTTCCATGATGTCCCCAGTATCCAAAAGGAAGAAGCCAATCAGCCACAGCTCCAAATAGGCCGAAAACAGGGAGGTGGGAGGCGATAAGAGAAGACATAAGGTGGAGAGGAAACACCTAAACTGGGTGTTGGATCCCCAGAATAGGCTAAAAGGCTCCAGTGGGTGCAGCAACTCCACAAAGGGCACCTCCAAAGCGAAAGCACATCCACCACTCTAATGCCCCGTACACACGGTCGGACATTGATCGGACATTCCGACAACAAAATCCTAAGATTTTTTCCGACGGATGTTGGCTCAAACTTGTCTTGCATACACACGGTCACACAAAGTTGTCGAAAAATACGATCGTTCTGAACGCGGTGACGTAAAACACGTACCTCGGGACTATAAACGGGGCAGTGGCCAATTGCTTTCATCTCTTTATTTATTCTGAGCATGCGTGGCACTTTGTCTGTCGGATTTGTGTACACGCGATCGGAATTTCCGACAACGGATTTTGTTGTCGGAAAATTTTATATCCTGCTCTCAAACTTTGTGTTGGAAAATCCGATGGAAAATGTGTGATGGAGCCTACACACGGTCGGAATTTCCGACAACAAGGTCCTATCACACATTTTCCGTCGGAAAATCCGACCGTGTGTACGGGGCATTATGGGGGAGCGAGCCCAAGTCAGCTATGGTGAGCTGGCTGGTCGTCTCACCCGGCCACTGGATTGTGAAAAATAAAATTAAAATTGATCAAAAACTTGTTCTATATGGGGGAGCTCCTACATACATCACGCTGAGGATGGACAGTTTGCTTGGTAGGCATCCTTTTTCATTTGTGGTGGAGACACACTACTGCTTCATACCTTGAGATACCTGTGTTTATGCATTAATTCAAGCCCACCCTTCTTATTTTTTGTGTTCTTAGATTACTGATATTGAACACTTCTTAGGGAAGTCATACTCCCCCCAGTCAGTGATCTTCCTGGATCAACAGCACTGCTTTGTTCCTCCTGTCCTTGCTTTATGGCTCTGTGATATTATATATTTCAAGCTAAGTCCTGGGGTATGTTTTATTTGGAGATCTTTACACTGACCAACTAATATTTGGTCTCCCCCATACAGAACAAGTTTTTGATCAGTTTTATTTTATTTATTATTTTTTTCTTTTTCACATTTCAGTGGCCGGTTGAGACGACCAGCCAGTTCACCATAGCTGACTTGGGCTCGCTCCCCCTTAAGAGTGGTGGATGTGCTTTCGCTTTGGAGGAGCCCTTTGTGGAGTTGCTGCACCTACTGGGGCCTTTTAGCCTATTCTGGGGATCCAGCACCCAGTTTAGGTGTTTCCTCTCCACCTTACGTCTTCTCTTATCTCCTCCCACCTCCCTGTTTTTGGCCTGTTTGAAGCTGTGGCTGATTGGCTTCTTCCTTTTGGATACTGAGGACGTCCTGGAAAATGCATTGTCAACATAAGTGGTCAGTATTCATATATACATGTCAGTTCAATTTAATGCTGTATTATATTACACTACTTAGGCTTTGATATGTACAAGCTCTTACTCAGTATATTTGCCTATGAATATGTCTGTTTTCGGTTATTTATTCCGGTTCTTTCTGATAATTCTCTAGATGTAAAAATCCATCGTGACCATAGCTGTTACCCCTGAAGAAGAGGTCCACCTGTTATACCTCGGAACATCGGGTCATCTATTGTTGCAATCCATTTTCTCAAAAGAATTGGTCACTGTTCTATGTTTACACTTTCCCCGCATTTATTATGTGTATTCATTTTATTCTGCATAATTAGTAGGTCATGGTGACTTTTTAAACTAGTTTTTCAAATAATATTCATTTAAAATACTTTTTTTATCTTTGTACTTTCACTTTGAGTGACCGACTTTAAAGTCCCACTAGAGGAATTACACTCCTTGTGAGTGTTGCTGGTTTTTGTCATTATACAGGGATGTGGGTTTCTTCTCAAATTTAAAACTCATATTGGGGTGACACCTTTTCATTCATATTTGCCCAGTAGACATGGACAACCCCAGCCTACAGTATTTCCTTGGGTCCTGCTCTGCCTGCATTGCTTCCTTTCATAGTGAAAAGGACCACCACAGCTGTAAACACTTTCATTTGTTTTGGCCTCAGACTCCCTTCTAAGCACACTCTTTTCCATCTGAGATTTCCACTCCCTTGGTACTAACCGTGGAATTTTTCCCTTCCATTATGGACTGGTTTATGTCCCGGTGTACTCAGCTGGAGGCTAATCCCATCTGCAGAAGTTGCAAAGTGCCAAGCCGCACACTCCTCTTCTGCGTCTAAGCTAGACTGGCCTGCATAGCTATTTGCTGCTAATAAATCAGTGGCTGTCCACTCCTTGACCGAGTCCCTGCCATCCCTGATCAAGTAGCCTTCCGCAGAGAATTTGCTGTCTGTAGCCCATCACCCCTGAACAGAGGAAACTTTTCTACTTTCTAATTGATGCACATCACTCTGAAGCCAAAAGACCAACCTGTTGTCTATACCATCTCAGTATAAGGTATTGGTTCTTTAGGAGCCTCACAGGTCTGCAAAAATATTTCTATATCATCAGCTATTTGATGTTTTTTGTTTTTTTTTTTACAAGGAGTGGTAGTATCCTAAGAAGCTGTTTTCTCCTCATATTACTTTCTCTCCCTCTATCTTCTTGCTGAGGATTTTGTACAAAGCAGATGCACGTTGGCAGAGGCATGCCTGCTTGTTCAATGGCCCAGGGATAAAGACTGGAGGTGCTGCCTCGGGGCTATGTTTGCACTTTCTGGTTCCACCCTCTATGCGGCCCTTGGTTGATGGTGAACATCTTGGAGCTATGGCAACCTGGTTGTTCTTTCAGCAAAATGTGTATATATATAAGTTTTGGATGACATCAAGTCACCAGTACATACAGCCTCAACTTAAAATATATACAAACAGGAAAATTCTTGTAAATTTACTTTTTATGGTACTTAAATTACTATAAATTAACATATAATGCCAAAAAAACTGTAGGTTTATTTGTACAACTTGCTAAAACTCATACAGTAAAACATATCAAATATCCATCAAGTAGTTATATCAAAATTAGGAGGCAATTTTTTTTTTTTTTACAATTTTTTATTTTTGTCAAGACCGAGAATGCTTAGCATGTGCATCAGAGATAATAACCTGTCCAGTCAAATTTTCAACAATGGAAACCATGTTCCAACATAGTCAAATTGCAATATAACATAATGTCTATCAGAGCAGTGAGATCCCAACTAAGAGGGGGGTAAATAGTACATGCCAAATTACCCCAGGGGACTAGGCGGTCGGTTGTCTCTGTACCTTGTGTTTTGCAGTTTGGATTCAAGAAGAAAGGAGATGGGCGATAAGAGAAAAAAGGGGGGGAGAGGTGAGAGTATGGAGACGAATAGAGCCTGCATCCTCCCCTCCACCTCCCCCGACTCGGCAACCAGCAAAGTGACCTCCATATGCAACAGGAGGCAAATTATTCTAATATTGATGTAATGGCTACTTGATGGATATTTTATGTTTTACTGTATGGCGTACAATGTACAATAAATATTCGTTTTTAACAGGATATGTTAATTCATATACTTCGAGTGCCATACATTGCCTTGAAAAAGTATTCATAGCCCTTGAAATTTTCCACATTTTGTCATGTATGTGTTTTATTGGAATCTTACAGTATGTGATAGACCAACACAAAGTGGTACATCGTTGTGAAGTGGAAAAAAAAAGTTTTTTACATTTTTTTTTTTTTTTTTTTTTTTTTTTTTTTTTTTTTTTTTTTACAAATGCATATGTGAAGAGTGTGGTATGCTCACACTCACATTTGTGAGTGCCCTTTGACCGGCACAAAGTCTATCCAGCAAACCAAATCTGTAATTATCACACTGAAGCCGGCTGCGTTCTAATCTCAGCTGTTCTGTTCACCAAAGGCAGGAACTCGCATATCCTTCGCATCACTATGCTTTGATATGTTTCACATACTCAATGCATCATCAGGAAGCTAGTGACGCCATTTTCCTTAAGGATTTTATGCCCTTAATTTTAGGAGATCAGCCAATCGCATCTTGGTAGACCAGAAGTACGCCCGTCGCCATATTGGCTAAACCGGAAGTGTCTTTTGCTTTTCTGCCATTTTTTACTAGTCCTGGCTGTAGTACTGTTTTGCTCTTTGTTCCATGCTAATGTTATACAATACAAAACCTTGATTCTACTGTATTTTAATTACAGAACCTGTATATGAGTGATTTAGAGAGGACATGCAGGATTCCTGGATGGTTAAAATGGGTCAAGGTTACATCGAGTATTAAAGTTGATCTAAACATCCCTGGTTGAATGGATGGGCACACTCTATATTGGATTTCTGGTGAGTGAGGAGAGTTGATAGTGGAGGATATACTCACAGCGGTGTAGAATAGTATTTTGGCACTGAATTGGAATTAGGAATCAGGAGTGATCACAGATTAATTTTATTTGGCACAAGTGGACTTTCTATATATATATATATATATATATATATATATATATATATATATATATATATATATATATATATATATATATATATATATTTTTTTTTTTTTTTTTTTTGCATATATTCTGAATTTACACATGGGATTATGTATTATTACCTTAAATTAGCGCAGCTATCAACGAATAGTATCGCTTTGGAGTGAAAAAATCAGAGCCGCAGCTGATAAACATACTATATGTACGTTATATTTTATATATATATTTTGCACCAGTGACACAAATATTACAACTGCAAACCTACCAAGACATGGCCGTCCACCTAAACTTACAGGCTGGGCAAGGAGAACATTAATTGGAGAAGCAGCCAGAGGCCCATGGTAACTCTGGAGGAGCTGCAGAGATCCACAGCCCAGGTGGGAGAATCTGTCCACAGGACAACTATTAGTCGTGCACTCCACAAATCTGGCCTTTATGGTAGAAAGCCATTGTTGAAAGAAAGCCATAATGGGTCCCTTTTGCAGTTTGCGAGAAGCCATGTGGGGAACTTTTTGGCCTAAAAGCAAAATGCTATGTGTGGCGGTAAACTAACACGGCACATCACCCTAAACACATCATCCCCACCGTGAAACATGGTGGTGGCAGCATCATGTTGTGGGGATGCTTTTCTTCAGCAGAGACAGGGAAGCTGGTCAGAGTTGATGGGAACATGGATGGAGCCAAATACAGGGCAATATTAGAAGAAAACCTGTTAAGAGTCTGCAAAAGACCTGAGACTGGGGAGGATGTTCACCTTCCAGCAGGACAGCGACCCTAAACATACAGCCAGAGCTAAAATGGAATGATTTAGATCAAAGTATATTCATGTTAGAATGGCCCAGTCAAGGTTCAGACCTAAATCCAATTGAGAATCTGTGGCAAGACTTAAAAATTGCTGTTCACAGGCACTCTCCATCTAATCTGACAGAGCTTGAGCTATTTTGCACATTTCACTCTTTAGATGGGCAAAGCTGGTAGACATTCCCCAAATAAATTGCAGCTGTAATTGCAGTGAAAGATGGTTCTACAAAGGATTGACTCGGGGCTGAATACAAATGCACGCCACACTTTTCACACATTTATTTGTAAAAATATTTGAAAACCATTTATCATTTTCCTTCCGCTTCACAATTATGTGCCACTTTGTGTTGGTCTATCACATAAAATCCCAATAAAACACACTTACGTTTTTGGTTGTAACATGACAAAGGGGGGGTATAAATACTTTTTCAAGGCAAATGTTGCTTTACAGTGATTTTTGTTTGTTCTTTCAGCACTGGACTGACCATCAGCACAGACTCAGACAAAGCCTAGGCATATGTTGACCATTGGGGATGAACAAGAAGCCTAGATGTGGCAAGGAAAGTCAAGCTCATCGTGACTTCTCTACTGTGTACATTCCTGGTGTGGAAATTTGTCAGGCAGTTTTTCTCAGCCTACTGCGTCTATACCCAGAAGAGTGATCTGCAAACCAGGATGTGTTCCAGGACTTTTGCCTTTGGGGAACTCCAGACATGGATTTCCTAATGTCTCTGTTCAACCATATACTGGGCAGATTTGTTTCTGCGTCCTGGGATCCACTAGTGAACACAGTGGATGCATGAGGGGTTTTGAGATTATTGCAGTCTGATCTAGGATCAATGTGAAGGGAATTTTGGTGGTTCCCATAGCCCTGGATTGTCACAGGACAGTGTGGTATGTCGATCTGGTAAAGTATTGGCACAGGACAGTGTGGTATGTCGATCTGGTAAAGTTGATATGTTCTGGGCTTGTATGTATCATCAGACTTGACAGGCATATTTGGTGTTGAGAGTCCAGCAACTTCCACCCCAGGCGTTTCTTTGTGGGATGAATGCTCTCCTTTTTACAGTTGGGTGAGGACCACTGTTTGGCACTGGTGTCTCGCTATTTGATTGAGGTTTTTTCCCACGGGATCACTCATATGGCTCCCCCCTGTCAAAACCCAGTCTGACTTTGTGGGATTTGAACTTGGTCCTGTTGGTTACTCAAAGCCCTCCCTTTGAACCAATCAGGGTCAATGTTCTGTTATTCTTGGTCAACAAAGTTTGAACAGGTATAGTGTCATCTTGAGACCAAGGTATTCTTTCCTTCCAAAGGTAATCTTGTCTTTTTGCCTTGAAATTATCTCAGATTTCTTGTGTCTGAGCTGAAGCAGCCAGGGCCTTGTTCAGAAAGACAGATTCCCTCTTTGTCATCACAGAATGTCCTAAGAAAGGATCTTTAGGCTTTTTACACATTTTCCCAATGGATTCATTAGAACAATGTCTAAATGTATTGTCTAAAGGACAGTTTCCCCTTTTCTTATGAAGGCTCACCCCACTAGGGCTGTGAGCCCCTCTTAAGCTTTTTAGCATCAGGCCTCTGTTTTTCAGGTCTGTAAGGTTGCCAGGCAGCTACTTCTGTTCACATGTTCTCAACGTTTTTTTTTTTTTTTTGTTTTTTTTTTATTTACTAAGTGGATGTCTATGCCTCTGCTGATGACAATTTTGGACACAGAGTGATGCAGGTGGCTCATTGAGATGCCACAGTATTTTTCTTTCTGGGGAGGGGGGACTGTTAGTCTGTGTGCTTTGTTGCTTTCCCTTCTACTAGACTGTTTTTGGACATCCCAGTTGTTTCAGAATCTTGTGTCCCTCAAAGTACAATAGAGAAAAAAATAAAAAGTTTGTACTTGGGGACACAAGTCCAATCCTTATGCTTATGGCTATTGCTCTTGGTACTGATTGCTACAAACTGATGCACACTAATAATCATAGTGCTGGCCTACAATATTTTTTTTTTTTTTTTTGCCTTGCTCGCATCCAGTCCTCCTGTTCGTGCTCAATATAACAGTTGTTTCAGAATCCTGTGTCTCTCAGTGGAGAAAGATTTTACAATGAGTACAATACTCAAATTTTCTTAAATTAATTTTAGACTACCATAGTATAGCAAGTAGCTGCTGCTTTTTTTCTGATATCCAAATACAGCTCTACTGCTCATTAATACAAACTCTATAGGGACAGTGAAGTATTTACTGTGACCTGCATATAGCTTCCACTGCCCAGGTCCTTTAGTGGGTCTTGCTTGTTTACAGGGAATTTTTCCTTTTTATAGTTTTAGGGAATAGATTAGCATTCTATTATTACCAGAGGGTTTGAACTATTCATCTGTTAACCTTTTAAATGAGATATACTCTATAGTCCCAGCAAACAGTGTAAACACTGTTTTATATTTTTATAACATCAAAATTGTAATAGCAATACAAACAATAGTTATTAATCACAATGCAATATAAGCTTGAAAAAAATCTCCTTTCATATTTTGAGAGCTGCTTATCTGCTGACCATCTCATTCCAACCCCCTGTATTTCCTGCATGCTTTGCAGCTTCTCCTCTGCTATTTACTTTTAATTTCTAAGAACTACATACAGTGGGAAAAATAATTATTTGTCCCCCTGCATATTTTGTAAGTTTGTTCACTTCCAAAGAAATTAAGGGTCTATAATTTTTATCATAGGTGTTTACACGATAAAAAATGTTATAAATTGAGTTGCAGTTCAGTGAGTAAAGTAAATATTTGATCCCCAAGCAAAACATGACTTGGTACTTGGTGGAGAAACCCTTGTTGGCAAGCACAGAGGTAAGACGTTTCTTGTAGGTAGTTACCAGGTTTGCACACATCTTTCGTCCACTCTTCTTTACAGATCTCTAAATCCTTAAGATTTCTTGGTTGCCGCTTGGCAACTGGAAGTTACGGCTCCCTCTATTAATTTTTCTATAGGATTAAGGTTTGGAGATGTTAATGTGCTTCTTTTTGAGCTACTCCTTTGTTGCTTGGAGTTATGTTTTGGTCATTATCATGCTGGAAGACCCATCCACGACCCATCTTCAGTGTTCTGGCTGAGGGTAGAAGGTTCTCATCCAAGATTTTACAATACATGGCCCTGTCCATTGGCCCCTCAATGCGGCAAAGTCAGCCTGTACCTTAAGCAGAGAAACAGCTGCAAAGCATAATGTTTCCACCTCCGTGCTTGACTGTAGGGATGGTGTTCTTAGGGTCATAGTCAGCATTTTTCTTCCTCCAAACATGGTAAGTCAAGTTAATGCCAAAGAGCTCAATTTTGGTCTCCTCTGACCATAGTGCTTTATCCCAATTTTCTCTGAATCATTTAGATGTTCATCGGCAAACTTCAGACATGTGCCTTCTTGATGAGGGGGACCTTGCTGCAGAATTTCAATCCATGGCGGTGTATTGTGTTACCAATGGTTTGTTTGGTGACTGTGGTCCCAACTGCCTTGATTTCATTCACAAGCTACTCCCGTGTAGTCCGGGGTTGATTCCTCACTTTTCTCATCATCCTTGAGGCAAAATCTTGCATGGAGCTCCAGACCGAGGGCGATTGGTTACTTTGTATTTCTTCTATTTGCGAATAATCGCTCCAACAGTTGTCTCCTTCTCACCATGCTTCTTGCTGATGGTTTTGTACCCATTCCAGCCTTGTGCAGGTCTACAATCTTGTCCCTGACTTCCTTTGACAGCTCTTTGGTCTTGCCCATGATAGTGAGGTTTGAATAGAAGAAAGAGATTCTGTGGACAGGTGTCTTATTTTTACTCATAACGAGTTGTCGTTAGGGGCACCTTCCTAAATTGACAGAACTAATCTGTGTACCACATAAGCACATACTGTAGCCAGTCTGTGGGAGCCAGAATTATTGTTGGTTGGTAGGGGATCAAATATGTATTTTACTTACTGAACTGCAACTCAATTTATAACATTTGTATCGTGTTTTTTCTGGAGTTTTGCCTAATATTCTGTCTCTATCACTTAAAATACACCTATGATAACAATTATAGATCCTTCATTTCTTAGTGGGCAAACTTACAAAATCTGCAGAGGATCAAATAATTATTTTCCCCACTGTATGTCATTCCTGTACTACCTGTGCCTTTAGAAACTCCTCAGCTCCTCTGTAGTTCAGAAGGCAAGCTCTGTGAATTCTGTGTCCCAGCAGAATTCAAGGAAGTAAATAAGTAGGGATCTTCACAAAGTACATTTACAAACTTCAGGATTGTTCAGGTCAATTGTAGTAGGCTAGCGATAATTGAAAACTTGAAATTCAATATGGAAAAAAAATATTTTAAACCATCCAGCCAGGTGTCTCTTTGGGCTGCAGGCAGTCCCCAGTGTTTTCTTGGGCCTTTTGCCCACCCCTCAGTTGGACTGAGTTTGGACTTCCTGTGTCCCTCAATGGGCAAGAAAGAAAATCGATTTTTTTGTACTCATCATAAAATCCTTTCTTGGTGTCCATTAAGGGATACAGGCCCCACCTTTTGCATTTATGAACATCCTCTCAGCGCCGCTTGCTATGAAACTGAAAAATGTTGGCATTAAGAGTGGTTATCCGGGGCTGGTATACAGTTTTTTTGTTTGCCAGTGTCCAATGCTCTTGTAGGTGGCAGTATAGCTGGAAGACAAATGACTTCCTGTGCCTCTTATTGGCTCCAAAAAAAGGGTTTTATTGTGAGTAAATTCTATTTTTGTTCTGGTAACACAACTTCAAGGCCAAGCCTGGTTAACTGCAGTCTTTGTCTAATGAGCATGACGGAGAGTCCAGTAAGGTCACACTTGTACAGAGGAATGGCAGTTGCCACTAAACTGAGCTGCAAAACCAGTGGTTGTGCTCCTTTTGAAAGAGGTGAAACTAACATTAGGGAAGCAAACAGAATTTTTAAGAAAGGTAATAGACACCTTATTGTATTGGCTCTTAGGAAGGGCACACAAGGGTCCTTTCACACCATATTGCACTTAAAAACTCACTGCAACGCATCAAAAATGCATGTGTGGTGTTGTGCATTCAAAATGCATTTTTTATGTGCATTACGTTGCGTTTACATGTGCGTTGGCATGCATTTTCATTTCATCTGTTGTAAAGCGACAGATCCCTGGAAGGGTATAAATACTAGCAACAATTGATTTCTGTATCTTTCCTTTCAGTTGTGGTGTTTTTGCATGTATTCATATGTGTTGTAATTAAAATGCAACCTGCCGGCATTTAAACAAACACACTGCAACACACGTGTACACAACATTGTGGTGTGAATGAGGCTGGTAATCTGAAAGTTTGTTATGATGAAATTCCTAGCTTTTTAAGGCACTGACGTTTTATGTTTACAAAGTGATACTGACAGGACTTTAAACAGTGGGCAGAGATATGGCCATCCTTTTCACACTGAACATTAAAATTCCAGAAAAGTTTTGAGGATAAGCTCTGTTTAAGGTGAGTTCTACTGTTTTTCTGTGTGTGTGTGTGTGTGTGTTTTTTTTTTTTATTATTATAAAGTATCACTTGTCTATTAAAGTGTTTCCAAACAGCTTAAATCTTGTTCAAATACCCGATCTAATTATATATTTCTTTGGAAATCTTAAAGCGGTATTGAACTCAAAAACAAAAATGTAATATGTTGCAGCTTACCAATCAATAAATGTGGTGGCTGTACCCAAACGTAAGTACTGCTCAAAGCAACGTCTGGTCACATACAGCCACTGCGTATTTCAGCCTGTCATTCATCATTACAGGCAGCTAGCAGTGGACTGTATGCTGCACCTGTGCTTCCCTTGCGCACAAAAGCCCAGTGTTGCCAGACTGCCCTGTGTGAATGAGCCATTAAAGAACAAACCAGTGAAACTAATTATTAGGCAACTATTCCTATCCAGCTAATGATTCAACTGTGCTAAACTCAAGAAATTCTCTAATTTTTTTAAAAGGAAAAATATAATCCTTTAGGGCAGTTTCTTTTTTTTTTTTTTTTTTTAAGTTTTAGTTTATTTTCTGTATCTTAGATATTTTTCTTTTGTAACAGGTTTTACAACTAATTTGTTACTGTCTTTGCTATCTCCTACCAATGCAGATTTGTTGTATTAGCACAATTTTACCTGAGATATGGAAAGAGCATTTGGTTTTGTATTCCTTCTGATGTTAAGTCCATATGTATACAGCAAGCCACTTAACACACATGCCTTGCAAAACATATCCATAACATCTGAATCCCTGGATGGACATGGTCATGATCTTCCTCTTAACAACAGTTTTTTATGGGCAAAAGGAAATCAGTCTTGTGCCAGCCTCCGAAAAGAATGTATGAATTACCTTGACTTGCTTCCCCCAGCTTCATCACAATTTATCAAGCCAGCACTGGTACTGGGCTTGATGAAGGTTGGCTGCTTGCTAGAAATTGATCAACTCTATACTGATTTACTCAAGGATAAAGACACAAGAGAGATCTATGAATTGCTTGATGAACAGATGAAGACCTTCATCCTCCAACCCTATATTCACCATCGCAATACTCAAAAACGTGTTCTAGAATTTGAAATACTAAAATTCAACCTGGACTCTCTTCTACCCACAGCACTTCGTTCAATTCACCAGAATTGTTCTGGTTTCCTTCAGAAACAAAATATCTTCCTGAATGGATTGAACTTGGGAGTGCATAAAACAGTGCAGGAGGCAAAAATGCACTGTGACTATCTAGGATTATCTTGTGCTGGTGTTTCTTTAAATGCTGAAAGATATTATACTGTGTCACAAAATGGTGGATATATTATGCCTCAGAAGGGAACAAGAGTATGGCTGCATCGTTGCAATGCTGCCTATAGGAGAAAGCGTTCATCTGCTCCTGAGTGCATTAGTGAGAAGGAATTGCGTGTTCATAAAGTGATGAAATGGATTCCAGTGGTCAGTGGTTGGTACAATGCTGGTAGTGCCATATATTATGCCACACAGGGCTGTTCTGAAGTAGCAGAAGATCGTGCGGTTGAAGCTTCTCTAGATCTAGGCTATGATGCTGTGGTAGCTGCCACTGGTGGTGCTACTAATGTTGTCAGTGTTGGTGTAGGTGTGGCTGTAAAGCCTGCAATAAAATCTGGTGTGAAAAAAGCCATAAACTATTTTAGAAGCGAGTCACAATGACATATTACAGCAGTACTCTCATGTACCTGTTGCCCAAAGGCTCCTCTCTGCTCTTCTTACCAACCCTATCTATAATGATAACCCTAATTCTCCAATTGAGCAGAACAATCTAGGGATCAACTTGATTAAAGTGTTAACCCCCCCCCCCAAAAAAAATGCAGATCCTGGTCCCTTAAAGCAGATTACACAGCACAGCGCTTGTGCTGTGTAATTTGCCCCCCTCTAAACTAAAAAAAAAAACAAAAAAAAAAAAACAAAAAAAACCCTGAACTTGCCACTTACTGTAAGCCCTCTCTAAACAGACTATGCTGCTCCACCCTGATCACCGTGGTCTGATTGCATCCCTACATCATACCAATCTGTCCCCTCTGCTCTCCTCTCTCCCCCTTCTTTCCTACCTGTCACCTCCCTCTGTCTCCGGCTCCGCCACTATTCTTGAAAAATAAATTCCAACAATTTTCACTGCCAGCCTTTCTTTTTTTAGAGGCTGGCATAGCACACCATGTCTCTTTGTTTTAAAAAAACGAGCAGTCTAAATACCAAATTTGAGCTGTCTTCAGGCCAGTCACGTGACTTGCGGCCGCTTTCCAGCTCCGATACACGGCTTCTATGGAGGAGATGAGCGGCCACGTGTTCTCCTTGGCTGACAGCAGAGGGAAATCATGGCCCCTCCCGCAGAAGCAATCCGTCGGAGCTGTAAAGCAGCCGTGAGTGATGTGACCGGCCTGAAGACGACTCAAATTAGGTATTTAGACTGCTCCTTTTTTTTAAGTACTGACAATGGTGTGCTTTGCCAGCCTCAAATAGAGGGGCTGGCATAGTTTTATATAGATGGGTTAACAAACCCTTTAAAGGTATTATAAACAGAGATGCCCCAGAGGATTGAGAGAATCTATAGGCAATGAGTCTGACAGTGCACCTGACCTTTATTCACTTTCTGCAATCATGCTGCATTACAGTACCAAAAAACAATCAGCGCAGTGGCTAATAAAATTGTGCTTATTCTATAAATCAAGTGTACCATATATACATATTTGCTGCTCAACATCCATAAGTGCTTTCACTACTCCCCAGCAAATATATGTAAAATGATGTAGCGCAATAAAATTTACTACAAACCAATCCTAAAATAAAGTCCAAAGCATAAAGTGCATCCACCACCAATGAGCTATGATGAATGATATTATCTTCAAATCCACCAGATGTCATTCTGGCTGTGTATGCATCCACCACATGATAAGCGCCCCCCTTCCAGTATTGACCCCAATAAATCAAAGTCAAACACAGCTCTTTTTGCCCTCCCTTGGGCTATACTGTATTCACTGTTCCACAGAATAGATCCAGGCAGGGGTACATCAAACCACGTGCTCCACACCACAAACTGAGTCCTATTGAGGAAGACCAGTGTGTGGGTGTAATGCTTATAGGGGCAGAGCCATGCTGGTAGGTTGGCGCGAGGCCATCTGAGGGTCAGGTAAGTCTTTGTGCTGTGGAGCAAGTGGTTTGATGTACCCATGTCTATATTGAAGCCTGTATCCTAGAATTTTGTGTGCTTATTAAATTAAGTGTTTTTATCTGGGTGTTTAAGCCCTGGTTCACGTTACTTCAGCGCAATTTCATGTGCAGCTTGCCGACATCTGTGTGATTTCATGCACAGAGGTCAATGCAAGTCGCACATGAAATTGCCAAAAATAGTGCAGGAACCTTTTCAAAATCGTTGCAAGTCGGAGTCACACCGATATGAACGGTTCCATAGCCAGAAATTGGCTATGGAACTTTGATCTGATGCAACTTTGATCTGACAAATCGCACGACAATTTGTGCCAATGTAAACGTGGGCTCGATAAAGCATTTAAATACAGAGAGCACTATTCTTCCCATTCTATTTTTACATGTAATCTGTGATTGATTTTGGTTCCAGCCAAAGAGAATGAGCATTCTATGGAACAGTGGATAATGTAGCAATATAGCCAAAGGGTGAGCAAAAAGAGCCATGTTTGATCTTGATTTATTGGGGTCAATACTGTGAGATGGGCGCATTATCTACATGTGGTGAATGCATGCACAGCCAGCATGCCATCTGGTGGATTTGAAGATAGTGTCATTCATCACAGCACATTGGTGGTGGATGCTATGGACCTTATTTGATGATTTATTTGTAGTAAACTTAATTGTCCTACATCATTTATTTTGCATATAAACAATGCTGCATTGGCAACCACTGAGAACCAGAGTTTAGATTCAAATGATCGTTACAGTTTAGTGAATTTAGCCGCTGTCCTTCAGAAAGTATTGCCTTCATCTAGATGTCAAACCGTTCTTTCAAATGCATTTGGTGAGGATACCATTTTAATTAAATTTAGTATTACATTATCTAATGTTTAATTTTATATTTCTTTGTTGACTTTACCTACTGCATTTCAATAGACCTAGACTAAAATAAAGCAAAGTAATAGATTCTTAATACAACGTAAGACACAACTGAATTTATGATAGTGACTATTTCTCCAGTCAGTTTCCTATAGTAGCTATGTTGAATTACTTTTTCAGTTGTATACTGCAGTTTGTAAAGATTTTCACTGAAAAATCCTGATAATTCTGAGTCATTGTCAATTATTATAAGAGCTTTTAATATATTGTACAATTTTTAGCAGGTTTTTTTTAGTAAACTTGGTGATCGCAGGGATTTCCTTTTTAGTAATGTGAACTCGGGTTCCTGTGGATTATTCCTCTGCTCAGTTCTGCTCTTTGTATTTCATAAATGATTAATCCTAATAACCCATTACAATTTTTATAGTAAAACATATAATCTTATATAGAAAACAGCAAAGAAATTATGTAAAGTGCAGTACCACCTATTAACCAACTTTGATTTTACTATAGCTATACGAACGAAAGATAAAGCCTGATTGGCTGGCATGTTCTATAGCAGGGATATGCAATTAGCGGACCTCCAGCTGTTGCAGAACTACAATTCCCATGAGGCATAGCAAGACTCTGAGAGCCACAAGCATGACACCCAGAGGCAGAGGCATGATGGGACTTGTAGTTTAGCAACAGCTGGAGGTCCGCTAATTGCATATCCCTGTTCTATAGTTTCTTATTGCCCTATAAGTAGTTGCAAGTAAACACAGTAGCCTTACTCCACTTTGTTTAGCTGGTGTAATTATTTCAAAATTCAAACTTTTAATATCTAACCTGGAGAGTTCCTGGTGCCCTGCCCTAGATAATACTGCAACTACGTGACATGGGCAGTGTTCTCAGCTGACAACACATACATACCATTTATGATTATGTCATTCAGCTGTAACTCAAATCAGTGAGAATTGTTATGTAGATTAATAATTTGAGAGAATGCAGCACATTATGACTTGCTTGGTATGTCAACAAAGAAAAAGGAAAAGGCACAGACACCAAGTCAGCTACTGACCAATTATAAAAAATATATTGAAAAACCATAAATATCACAAAAAAGTGCCTTCCCTTAATCCCCCTTCCCCAGGAACCCCCAAGCTAGAGCCAGCTGGCCGCTGAAGCTCTATGATTTTGCCCAAAGTTCTATTGCCTCTAGTTCAATCCTGAGTCCAGGTATATATAAGCCAGAGTGTACTGAAGCTCTATAAAATCCTTGTTTGCATGCATGCAAAGATGGCAGATGCTTGCAGGTAGGCAGCCTGGGTAATATATGTCTTGTGTGTACAAATATCAGAATCCAATTCTGGGTGCATACCACAGGAGCCCATAATGTAACAAGATATGAACTGTGCAGCACTATATAATCCCCAGTTGTATGTATGCATGCATGGCAGATGCTTGCATGCATGTAGTCTGGATGAAATCTGTCCTGTGTTTACAAAGATCACTCACAGATGCATGTATACTAGGTATCAAAGTCTGCAACTGGGTGCATACCACAGGAGACAATATAAGGTGGTGAGATATGCACTGTGACAGTGATATCCCTTATTGTGGACCGGCCCAAAAGCTCAATGCCTTGTTTTCGATCCAGCCTGATTTAAATTACATTCAAACTCCAGATGTACCAAAGGAAGTACAGCTGATATGATCAAAGTGTATAGAGACCCCAGCAGGGCCAGCCAGTACTCGCAGGTACTGACAGATCCTTCCGATATTCATTGCCACTGCTCCCACCACAAATATAAAGTTGAGCTGTCACCAGAGCTGCTATCCCACAAGATTGGACTGTATATCCAATAGTAGCACTTAGCAGCAGAGCGACTGTATCCCCTAAGCAGACATGGAGCTTAGTCTATGATGCATCAGGACAGGCATGTATGATGAGGGGGCGTGGCCCTAGGTTGACGCATTTCAGTCCGACTTGGGGTGTCTCCCTTGATTTGATCTTCTACTTTACCCACATACTTGCGTCTGCACCATCTGTGGTTTATTAGCCCCATAAAATGTTTATATCACAGACAAGCACTCAGTCTGTGACCAGAAAAAAATCAAAGAAGATCAAAGAAGGGACTTTAGAGGCACCAATATGGACACAAAATTATATTAATTACAGAAACGTTTATTGATGCATACAATTTTAAAACAATATGGAGATAAAAAACATGCACACAAAGATACATTTTACGTGCAAACAGAATTTGCAAAAAATTCCATTCTTCAAGGAAGCATTGCAACCCAAAGAGACCCCCTACGTGTTTCGACTCGCTGAGTCTTCTTTAGGGGATTCTTTAATTGGGGGTGCAGTAAATGGACACTGCAAAATAAATGCCAATTAATGACATACAGTGAAAAATTATTATTTATATACAAACAACATATGTTAATTATGCAAATATATCTTACACAATATAGCTTTGAAGACTATGCAGACACCAAAAAAAAAGGGGGGGGGGTCCAGAAGCCAGGAGTCAATTCAAGAGAAAGCATCCTATTATATAATAAAGATTTAAATGAGCATCATATCCAGAAACATGACCAAAGAGGCCCACCCACATTGAGGGGCATAGAGCATATGGTCAACATGAAAAAAGTTCCTAGCATGTATTTACATATATATGTAACTTTTATAAGAAAAGCTATCGGGGGTACTTACTCATTATAGCAAAGGATCTTGTATATCTGGATGTTTTTGACCAAAAATGGTCATAGTATAAAAAATCCAAAAAGGGCTATTGAAGCAGAAGGATAGATTGTCTATAGGCAAGGACTTGATGCAGTCAGAAGGGAGTATAAAGATTTACCAACAGATAATGGCTTTGTGTTCAAATATTTCTGAAGACCATAATAGCCTGTATAGAAAAAAAAACAAAAATAAATACTATAAATGCCCACAATGGGTACAACTCAGAACCTCATAATATCCCATTAGCCAACTCGCCAAATATGTCATATAGTAGTATCTGGCAACAGTCATCTGCGTGTTAAAAGATATCTGCTGCTGAAGGGACAACAATCTCCCCTTATATATTCATTAAGGGGGGTGGTAGTACAGGCAATTTGCCAATAAAAGACCCTGATGTATATCATGACATAAGGGGGGCCAATAGGGATAGATCTTCTTAAAAAAGACACAACCGCATACAGTGTGCGTTTCAGCCGCCATACTTTCCCCATCACACACCGTAGGACAGAAACGCCACTTCCAGTATATGCGTGATGTCACATCCGGCTGTAGCAAGGTCCGTGGTGCGATGCAATGATGCCAGCACACCTTGCGCGGACCCCGAACATCGGAGGCACATAACAGTGACCTGGATGTTATGAACCGCGCAACTACTCCAGGACCAAAAAGGTCCTAATCTAAAGATGATTACAGTAATGGACGACGTCCATGGTGGAAAATAGAGAAGGTAAAAACCCAGGAATTGGAGATGATCCCCCACTCCAGAGAACTGTGTGGGGGGCCATGCGGGCTGGGAATAGCTACCGGGCCTTTTTTTTTTTTTTTTGGTGTCTGCATTCAGTCTGTAAAGCTATATTGTTTAACATATGTTTGTATATAAATAATTATTTTTCACTGCATGTCATTATTTGGCATTTGTTTTGCAGCGTCCGTTCACTGCACCCCTAATTAAAGAATACCCTGAAGAAGACTCAGCGAGTTGAAACACATAGGGTTCCCTTTGGGTTGCAATTCTTCCTTGAAGAATGGAATTTTTTGCAAATTTTGTTTCCACGTAACATGCACCTTTGTGTGCATGTCTTTTATCTCCATATTCTTTTAAAATTCTATGTATCAATAAACTTTTCTATATTTGATATAATTTTGTGTCCATATTGGCGCCTCTAAAGTCCATCCCCTGTTTGTTCTTTTTGATTTACTATCAGGATGTGGCACCTCTTGACACTTGGACAATTTAGGCATTTCTGATTTATTTAGTCTGTGACCTGCATCATTGACGTTGGTTACTGTGAAAACGTTTGCAAACTGGCCAGCACAAAGATGCAGGATCACTTACAGACATCTTCCTGTATGATGAAAAAAATCTGTGAGTGCTTAATTGATCCCTTTTTTTAAAAAAAAATCCTTTTTAACTGCTTCCATACCATGCCAATTCTGGCATTACTCTCCTGAATGTAAAAATCAACGTGTTTTTGCTAGAAAATTACTCAGAACCCCGCCGGGAGAAGACCGTGAATATAGCTAGCGGCTAAAAACGTAGAACATTCTTTTTCTAAGAATTCTGCCCATCTATGGTCAACTCTCATGTAATATTTTTACATATTCGCCATAGCCAGCCCTCTCAATTCTGTGGATCTAGTTAATGTAGAGAATTTGTAGCGTGGGGCTTGGGCCTCCCACAGGAAAGAATGGAATAAACGTGTGAGAGCTTTGAAAAGGTTTTAGGTACTGTGCAAACATTTTAGACAGGTGTGAAGAAATGCTGTAAAGTAAGAATGCTTTCAAAAATATGTATTAATAGTTTTTTTTTATCAATTCACAAAATGTAAAGTGAGTGAACAGAAGAAAAAAAATATTTGGTGTGACTAGCTTTTGGCTTCAAACCAGCAACAATTCTTGTTAGAGGTGCACTGAAATTTTGGCCGCCAAAAATTATAAGCCGAAAACTGTTTTTGTGTATCGGCCGAAAGAAAAAAAAAAGCTGATACCGAAAGGAGCCGGTGCCACCCATTGCGGGAGTGTCATCCTGGCATGCCCAGTCCTCCACTCCCTCCTCCCCGTGATCTCCGCGTGTCACGGAGCTGAATTGCATGGATCGCAGTAATAATGTCCCTCCTCCTATGATAGACTGCACACTGATCCGATGGCAGGACAGTATGATGTGATCACAGAAGTTGGGACATTATTACTCCGGCCCGGGCAATTCAGATTCGCTCTGTGCCACATGGAGATCGCCGCTCTGATCTGGGCACAGGCAGGCTGCATCCACAGGCGCTGGGGGAGCTGCTGGGCACAGACAGGCTGCATATGACGGACAGGCAATGGTGAGGCTGCTGGGCACAGGCAGGCTGCATATGGCGGGCAATGGTGAGGCTGCTGGGCACAGGCAGGGTGCATATGGCGGGCAATGGTGAGGCTGCATATGTTGGGCACTGGTGAGGCTGCTGGGCACAGGCAGGCTGCATACGACGGGCACAGGTAGGCTGCATGTGACGGGGACTGGTGAGGCTGCACTGATCTCTTGTATAATGTCTGCTAGAGGTGCACTGAATGGAAATTTTGCTAATACTATTAGCAGTGTGTTTAAATAGGAGACTGCAGACATGATACAAGAGATGATCAGAGGCTGCAGACTGCATTTTTCTTGACCTTTCTTGCACTAAAAGTGCCAATAATGGCCAACAATAAATTCATATTAATTTAAATTGAGAAGATTAATTAAAAAGTTGAATATAATACAATCATATATAAAAATATAAATATTTTTTTAAAACTCGTTTTTGGTGTGTGTAGGAGGCTTAAAACTGGGTGAAGAACAGCCAAACTCTGCTACTCAAGTGAGGTTGTGGAAGACCGTTTCATGTCACAGGTCATACACCGTGGCAAGACTGAGCACAGCAACAAGACACAAGGTAGTTATACTGCATCAGCAAGGTAACAAGGCCCCTAGATGTTAACCCCTTCCCAGCCAGTGTCATTAGTACAGTGTAAAGTATTATCACTGAATTAATATCAGTGGCAGTTCGTCAGTTCCCCCCCAGCATCAGTTAGTGTTAGATTGACCGCCACACTCTCGGAATCCCATTATAAGTCGCTAATCTCTGCCATTAGTAGTATAAAAAAAAAAATCCAGTATATATACCATAGTTTGCAGGCACTAAAATCTGCACGCAAGCCAATATACACTTATTGGGATTTTGTTTTTTACCAAAGACATGTAGCGGAACACATTTTGGTCAGTATTTATGAGGAAAGTTGAGACTTTTTTTTTTTTGGATATGTTTTATAGCAGAAAAGGAAGGTTTCCCCACATTGGGGTTTTTAGGCAGCACAATAACAAATGTAGTCAATGTTGTATGAAAAAATATAACACTTTTATTGGATAATAGTATATCATCAGAGTTAAAGAGGAGTTCCACCCAGGGGGACCATTAAAAAAAAAAAAAAAATTAAAAGTCAGCAGCTACAAATACTGCAGCTGCTGACTTTTAATTGGACACTTACCTGTCCCTGGGTCCAGCGATGCGGGGGATCGAAGCCCCGCTCGTCCCCCCCCTCCGCTCGTCGGCGCCGGCATTTCAACTGTGGGCGCCGGGCTGTGGCTTCACAGCCTGGCACCCACTGCGCATGCGCGAGCGGTGCCGAGCGCCGTGATTGGCCGCTCAATCACCTGGGACCTGCAATGGGTCCCAGATGATTGACAGGAGGGAGGGAGAAGAGCCGAGCCCTTCCTGTGGCAGGGGGAAGTGATGTCACCAGCCCAGGCAGACGAAGGGGCAGACTACGAGGGACCACCTAGCAACAGGCATTTAGAGGCAAGTTAAAAAAAAAAAAATATCCAAATGTTTTTTTGGGTTTTTTTTTAGAATTTTTTAGATATGTTTGTTTTTTTGGGTGGAACCCTACTTTAAAAACAATGAGCTCCAGTGGGAATTATTTTAAAAGAATAATTGGCTGAACATACATAAGCAGACATTTGTTCATAGCAATACTTTATATCATGAACATTAAAACTGACGCGTTTCAACCCCTATAGTTGGGGTCTTCTTCAGAGGATCAGTCTGCTGGGGAGAACATGAAAATAGGGTTAATATACATATACATGTTCCATTCATATAAATATAATATGAACTACATTGATTGTGCGATACATCAGTACAGTATAGTTACCAAGTAAAAGTATGTCCAACGAAAAACACAAGTTCCCACATGGAGATCCCTTTAAAAATTATATTGCTTTGTCCTCTTCTCCAGAGGGGGATTCCAACCTCTACCGCTGCCACAGCCCAGACCAGGATGGTGAGAAGCAACGTGGCTTACGAGAGGTCCCACTTTTGAGCACCGCCCGCCAGAGCCGGCTGGAAACGTCACTTCCGCCCATAGCTCTTAAAGGAGACTTTTTTTTTTTTTTTAAAGCGCCCCGTCCTGACGAGCTCGCGCGCAGAAGCGAACATGCGTGAGTAGCGCCCGCATATGAAAACGGTGTTCAAACCACACGTGAGGTATCGCTGCGATTGTTAGAGGGAGAGCTATAATTCCAGCCCTAGACCTCCTCTGTTACTCAAAACTGGTAACCTGTAAAAAAAAACATGGTCTATGTAGATTTTTAAGGATAAAAGTTTGTCGCCATTCCACGAGCGGGCGCAATTTTGAAGCGTGACATGTTGGGTATCAATTTACGTAACATCTTTCACAATATGAAAAAGAATTGGGCTAACTTTACTGTTGTCTTATTTTTTTTTTCTTTTTTTAATAAAATAATTGACAAAAACAGTTTTTTTTTTTTACCTTGTGACACTTTTTTGGTGAATGTGTAGGGGTAGGATGTAGGGGGGGGGGGAATCTGAGGTCCTAAAGGGGGCTTCCAGATTCCGATTAGCCCGCAGACCAGGTCCATGCTCCCAGGGGGGGGGGGGGGGTGTTATCATCTCCCTCCTTTCCTGACCTGCCCAGCTCCATGCTCGGATAAGGGTCTGGTATGGACCCCACGCGTTTTTTTTGTTTTTTTTTCCCCTCAATTTTTAGTGTGGCTGTTTTTGTTTTGTTTTTTTTAATTGTCTGCTTTTTTTTTTTTTAACAATCCACTGATAGCTGTTGATCAAAGAGTAGATCAGCTTTGATCGCCTTTATGACCTTGGAGGACTGGAGCGATGTCATGATGTCACTTCCATTGCAGGCTCGAAGTAAACTTTTTTTTTTAATGCAAAAGTTTAAAAAAATAAAATCATTTTTTGATCTTTTGCTTTTAGAAGTAAAGAAGAGATTTGGGATCTTTTTGATTTGGTCTTTTTTCATAAAGAGGACCTGTCATCCTGCCATCCGTCCAGCGGATCAGATGAGATCAGCTGAAAACGGACAGGCGGTCCATTTTCATCCGATCTCCCCACAGAGAAAAGCGGGACTCTGACAGGTCCGTCCCTGCACAGTGAGCAGAGACGGACCTGTCATCCGCCTGCTCAGCGGGAATCAACTGGGTGATCCCCCACTGAGCTAGCGGAGTCTGTCAAAACGAATCTGCCCTGTGTAAAAGGGGCCTAAAAGTGATTTTAAAAAAAATAAACAAATAAAGGGACAGTGTTAAAATAAGATAATTTTTTTTTTTTCTAATTAAAGTGCCCCCATCCCTCTGTGCTCGTGCACAGAAGCAAACGCATACGTAAGTCGCGCACGCATATGTAAACGGTGTTTGCACTACACGTGAGGTATCGCCGCAAATGTTAGAGTGAGAGCAAACATTCTAGCTCTAGACCTCCTCTGTAACTCTAAACAGGTAACCTGTAAAGGTG
The DNA here is from genome assembly GCA_037952835.1 of Lithobates septentrionalis. Classification (NCBI taxonomy): domain Eukaryota; kingdom Metazoa; phylum Chordata; class Amphibia; order Anura; family Ranidae; genus Lithobates; species Lithobates septentrionalis. Next base: position 1,803,444 of record JBBDGP010001941.1, read on the forward strand.
TTTAAAATGTTGCCTATGGAGATTTTAAAGTACCATAGTTTGTCACCATTCCACAAGGAAACCTGAGGAGAGGATACCGGAGCCGCCGCTGCCCGCACTGGAGGAGGACAGCCCCGCCAATGCTGGAGAGGAGAAGAGCCCCGCCACACAGCGGGTAAGTTCCGCAGGTTGTCCGGCAGGTGCCACTGTGGTCAGTGCCCCGGCGGCAGGGGGGTTGGTGCATGTTTGCCCCCCCCCAAAAGGAGAACCAATTAGCCGCCACTGATATATACTATACATATACTGTGGCAGGGCGGCCCGGCTGCGCGAAACAACGTACCTGTACGCGCTTCCTGGTCTCGGGTGTGTGCGTGGGCTGTCGGCTACCCGTCTACCACTGTGACTGGACACAGCGGGAACCAATCAGCGGCCGCGATCATTTGCGTGAATGACAGAACGGTAGGCAGACTGTCGTTCTGTCACAGTGAAAGAGAGAGAGAGATCTGTGATTCCTACTAATCAGGAACAACGATCTCTCTCTTTGTCTAGTGTCAGCATCCCCCACAGTTAGAAAGCACACACAGGGAACACATTTAACCCTTTGATCGCCCCTGATGTTAACCCCTTCCCTGCCAGTGTCATTTATACGCATTACGCAGAGTGCATTTAGCACTGATCACTGTATTGGTGTCACTGGTCCCTAAAAAGTGTCAATTAGTGCCCAGTTTGTCCACCGCAATGTTGCAGTCCCGCTAAAAATTGCTGATCGTCGCCATTACTAGTAAAAAGTCCATAAACCTATCTCATAGTTTGTAGACCCTATAACTTTTGCGCAAACAAATCAATATATATATGCCAATTGGGATTTTTTTTTTTACCAAAAACTTGTAGCAGAATAGATATTGGCCTAAATTGATGAACATATTTTTATTGGTTATCTTTTAGATCCCTTTCACACCGAGGGCGTTTTGCAGGCGCTATATCATTAAAAATAGCGCCTGCAATCCGCCCTCAAGCAGCTGCAGCATTGTCTCCAGTGTGAGAGCCCAAGGGCTTTCACACCGGAGCGCTGCGCTGGCAGGACGTCAGGAAAAGTCCTGCCAGCAGCTTCTTTAGAGCAGTGAAGGAGCGGTGTGTAAACCGCTCCTCCACCGCTGCTCCCCATTGAAATCAATGGGGCAGCGCTAGGATACCGCCGGCAAAACGCTGCAATTGCGGGCGGTTTGAACCCTTTCTCGGCCGCTAGCGGGGGGGTAAAAGCGCTCCGCTAGCGGGGGTAAAAGCGCCCCGCTAGCGGGCGAAAGGCGCTGCTAATCTGACGGTAAAACGCCGCTAAAAATAGCAGCGTTTTACCGCGAATGCCCATAGCGGCTCGGTGTGAAAAGGCTCTTATAGCAGAAAGTATAAAATATTGTTTTGTTTTTTTTTCAAAATTGTCGATCTTTTTTTGTTTATAGCGCAAAAAATAAAAACCGCAGAGGTGATCAAATACCATTAAACGAAAGCTCTATTTGTGGGGGAAAAAAAGACATCAATTTTATTTGGGTACAACCACGCAATCGTCAGTTAAAGTAATGCAGAGCTGTATCTCAAAAAAATGGCCTGGTCATTACGGGGGTAAATCCTTCCAGAGCTTAAGTGGTTAATTCATAAAAATCGCTGTGTGACATAAAAAAAAACACAAATATTACGTTTGCCACTTTATTCCCTTGGGTCTTTGCTAAAAAGAAATATATATATAATATGTTTGGGGATTATAACCCTTTCCTGCCGTCCATACGCAAATATGCGTTCTCAGCTTGAAGGGGTTATACTGGGGTGATGCCTGCAGGTGTAAAGTTTTTTCCTGGTGCCTCCATGGCAGCATACTAGTGATAGAGCTCCGCCTCGACTCCTCCCTCAGGACCAGTGAATAGCATAAATTAAAGACGTAGTCCCTCCCCCAACATTCTCCTTTTTTTCCTCATACCTCTTGTGCTGGTGAAGAGTAGCAGTATGTCCATACCTCTGCAGTCGGCAGCGTCCGCCGGGTTTAGCCTTTCCAGTTCCAGTCCAGTGCGCAGTCCCTGTTCTTGGGCCGCTCACAGCGCTAATAAGACTGGGAACCCCTCTGTGGATCTGTTGGGGTCTTCTTGCAGAGTTTCCTTACTGGAACGCAGTCTGCCACCATATCCTATGATGATGGCGGAGGAGTCGCAGAAGGATCAGCTGCCAGGCCTGTGATTTTACATTCTCTTTTAATCTTTTTAAAAAAAAAAAAAAAAAAGTCTAAGAAAGTTACATTTTCTCTTCTCCCCCCTCCCCTTTATGTTATTCTTTGCCTTCCCTTGAATGAGGATTAGGGATAATAGTTTTATATTGCGTTGGTTACCTGTCTTTTTTCAGGTAACAATAAGGTTTCCTGTTGCTGTGGGGACAGTGTGGCTGTTCGTTTCCCCTTGCAGGCAGCGTGGTTTGGCGTCCTCTTCGGGGTACTGCGCATGCGCGAGCCGGGAAGCTAAACAGCCGTCGCTCTCGGCTTCCCAGCGTCTTCTCGGCGGCGGTTCTACTGCGCATGCGCGTGCGCGGTCTCTCGACGCCGCGGCGGCCATCTTGGATATGGGAAAAAGGGCCAATTTTGCCCTTTTCTTAAAAAAAAAAAAAAAAAGTGGGGACAGAGAGTGTGGGGGTTTATGGGAACTACCCCACCCACCCTTGGGCTATTTAACATCAGCTTTGGGGTCGGGTGGTCAGAGTTTCCTCGGCTGCCCTGCTAAAGGTTTCTCTGAGCTACGCTGCGGTAAGTTAAAAAAAAAAAAAAAGAGGAAGTTAAATTTATACCTTTTTTAAAAAAAAAAAAAAAAAACCTTCTTTTTCTTTCCTTTGTCTTTTTGTTTCGGCAGCTGATCCTTGTGCCCAACTCCGAAATGAGCCACTCATCTCATAACAAAGATCCTCACACCTCCGTTAGGTATGGGACCACCTATACGTGAGTATAAAAAAAAAAAAAAAAAAAAAAAAAGTGCGCTCGCTGGCCTGACATGATTTTTCTTAAATCATAGCCCTGCCTACTCCAAGAGGACCGAAAAATCCTCAAGGCACCAGGATGACGACAGCCCAAGTCGCAGATCTCGCTCCTCACGCCACCGGTCCCGCTCGTCAAGACGCGAGTCCCATTCTTCGCGACATAGATCAAGATCCAGAAGACGGGATCGGTCCTCCTCTCCCAGATCCTACAAAAAGAAGTGCTGGACCTGTGGGGCTAGTCCGCTACCGAATAAAGTAGTCTGCAAGGATTGTTTCGCGGACTATGCGTCCAGCCGCGAGTTAGAAAACCAACAGGTGGTGGACCTGCTCAAAAGAACTATGAAAGACTCCTTCTCTGAGCTTGCGGCCTTGGTTCCTGCCCAGCCAGTCCCGCAGACGTCCCAAGCGCAGGATGTTGAACTTGTTCTTCCTGGTCCCTCCGCAGCCAGTACGCCTCTACCTCCATCAGGCCGACTGGCCAGAGATTCCCCACCTGAAGACCTTTCGGGCGACTCGTCAGATGAGTCAGATCCTTCCGGCTTCAGCCATTCATTGGTAAAGCCATTCATCCAGGCAGTAAGAGCCGCAATAGCTTGGGAGGACGCTGAAGAACCTCCCCAGGAAGCAAAAAGCTACTTCCCATTCCTCAAAAGGAAACAGGCTTTCTTTCCTTTGATGGGAGAAATTACGCAAATCATTCAAAACGAATGGTCAAGAACTGATAAAAAACTGTCATTGGGCCGTTTCAATAAATTGTATCCCCTACCGGAGTCGGGAACACAGTCACTGAACTCCATGCCAGTGGTAGACGCATCAGTGGTGCGACTCGCAAAGAATATTACCCTGCCTATGGAAGATTCCGCTTCTTTCAAGGATCCTCTTGACAGAAGAATCGATCTAGATCTCAAGAGGAGCTATTTAGCTGCAGGAGCGGCATGTAAGCCAGCGATCGCCCTCACCTCCGTATCTAATGCCATTAGAGCTTGGACGGATAACATTGAAACAGCTCTACGCCAGGATGTCCCCAAGGAAGACATAATTAAAGCTCTGGAAGAAATTAGACTGTCAGCAGACTTCGTTGGAGTAGCAGCTATTGACACGATTAGGTGTTCAGCGAGATCTATGCTGCACTCAGTAATGGCAAAAAGGGCCTTGTGGTTAAAACCCTGGACGGCGGATTTGGCGTCCAAACAAAATTGGTGCAAAATCCCGTTCGACGGGAAGGCATTATTCGGAGACAAAATGGATAAAGCCATATCTAGACTGTCAGGGGGAAAGTCAGGTATGCTCCCCCAAGACAGAAGGATGCGAAGATCCAGAGGGGGTTCTTCCAGGTTCCACCAGTCAAACCCTAAAGATTTCAGACAAGCAAGGCAGTTCAGAGACGGCAGAAGACCCTGGAGGGGCACTCAGGCGTCTTTCTTGGGCAGAAAGTCGAAGGCCCCTCAGACTCCACATGAGCAGAAGCAGTCCTTTTGACGCCAGATTAGCCCAGACACTCCCGGTGGGAGCCAGACTAAAATTCTTTCTTCCAGTCTGGGCCAGCAAATGCCAGGATCCCTGGGTTCTCTCAACAATCCAATGGGGACACTTTTGGAGTTTCTCTCATCCTCCACCTCAAAATTCATTCACACGAACGGAAATTCCATCCTCTCTGCTGAAGGCTCAAGCCCTAAGACAATTCGTATCATCACTCCAACTTCAGGGAGCAGCTGTGCCGGTTCCTTTGGCGGAGCGCTTCGCAGGCTTCTATTCCACTCTATTTCTGGTTCCAAAGAAAACGGGTGGATGGAGGCCTGTGATCGATCTAAAAAGACTCAACAGGCACATACACCCAGAAAGCTTCAAGATGGAGTCTCTACAAACAATTATTCAGGCAGTACAACCAACAGATTGGATGATCTCAGTCGACCTGCAGGACGCGTACTTACACGTGCCAGTTCTACCTACCTTCCAGAAGTATCTCAGATTTGCAGTAGGTCAGATCCACCTGCAGTTTCAAGCCCTGCCCTTCGGTCTGTGCACCTCCCCCAGGGTGTTCACCAAGATTCTAATATCCGCTCTGGTTCCCCTGCGGGAGAGGGGCTTGAGGATATACCACTATCTGGACGATATCCTCCTCCTAGCAAGCAGTCCGGGTCAGCTGGTGGATCACCGAGATATTCTTCTCCAGTCCCTGAAAGAACTAGGATGGTTGGTAAACTTAGAGAAGAGTCAGCTCACGCCTACTCAGCGGATGATCTATCTAGGTGCGATGTTCGACACCCGGGAGGGGACAGTGTCATTACCATCCCTGAAGATGAGGATTATTATCCAGAAGATGGTCAAAACCATTGCGAGCCGATACCTAACGGCATCGCAATGCCTGAGCCTCATTGGCACAATGTCTGCCTGTATACCAATGATTCCTTGGGCCCATTGGCATTTGAGGTATTTTCAGACGGGTTTCTTGGCGCAGTGGAAGAAACAGCAACTCTCTCAGACAATTCTACTGACGGGAGCAATGCGCAGGAGCCTTCGTTGGTGGACTCTGCCAGAAAACCTCTCCAAACCTCGTCATCTGGGTTCCCTCTCCTGGATCACAATTACGTCCGATGCAAGCGGACAAGGCTGGGGAGCCCATTGCGGGAAAACCAGGATACAGGGGAGATGGTCCTGTTCCACCCAGGGAGTAGTATCCAACATCCTGGAGATGAGGGCAGCATTCCTGGCACTAACTGCATTGGCATCTCAGATCAAGGGCCAGAGAATACTCTTACGCCTGGACAACAGTGCAGCTGTCGCATACCTGCAGAGGCAGGGGGGCACTCGCAGCACATCACTCCTCAGGGAAGTAGAGCCAATCATGCTCTGGGCAGAGAAGAACATCCTAGACCTCAGGGCGATGTATCTCCCGGGAAGGTTGAACACGGAAGCAGACACGTTGTCGAGAAACTTCCTGGACAACAACGAGTGGGCTCTTCATCCCCAGGTCTTCAGTCAGATTGCCAACCTCTGGGATCCTCCTCAGATAGATCTATTTGCCTCTCCGGAGAATGCCAAGCTGACCAGATTCGTCTCTCGCCTGCCGTATACGCAAGCAGAGGAAATAGATGCCCTGTCATGCCCCTGGAGGTTCACCACCGCATATGCCTTTCCCCCCCGGCCATTAATTTTCAAATTCCTCCTGAGGCTTCTCAGAGAGACGGTCCAGGTATTGGCAGTACTCCCATATTGGCCGAAGAGACCTTGGTTTCCTCTAGCTATGCGTCTCAGTGTGAGCGCTCCAATCAGGATCCATCCTTTCCCGCAACTTCTGACGCAGGGCAGTTTAGTTCATCCAGACCCTCAGAAGCTGAACCTTCGAATCTGGAGGTTGAGAGGCGAAGGTTCGAGTCCCTAGGATGCTCCCCAGGGGTCATAACAACCCTCCTAGGAGCCAGGAAACCAGCAACCAATGCTATATATTCTAGAATATGGGACAAGTTCTTGTCATTTGCTGCCTCAAATGAGTTTAATCCAATCTCTCCTTCTACATCAGGTATTCTTGGCTTCCTCCAATCAGGACTTGATCTGGGCCTTGGCCTAAGTTCCCTCAAAGTGCAAGTAGCAGCAATTTCTGCCGCAACAAATAAAAGATGGGCGGAAGAGCCCTTAGTAGTCACTTTCCTCAGAGGAGTGCTGAAGATCCGGCCACCTGCCAGACGGTCTTTTCCCAAGTGGGATTTATCCCTGGTCCTTGAAGTCCTCTCTGACCATCCATTTACCCCAGTGGAACAACTGACAATATGGAACATAACTCTGAAAACGGTTTTTCTGTTAGCCATTACATCTGGTAGGAGGATCTCAGAACTCCACTCGTTGGGAATAGGTGATGACCACATCTCTTTCTTTCACGATAGAGTAGAACTTCGTCCCCTTCGGGGGTTCACACCTAAGGTCACTACTCCAAGCCACCTTTTGGAGCCCTGGGCACTGCCAGTATTTGCTGAAGCAGATTCAGGAGCATGTCACGAACTGGACATATCCAGAGTGCTCAGAGCCTACCTAGAGGCCACTAGATCCTTCAGGAACTCGGAAAGACTCTTGATTGTTCCATTCGGTAAATACAGGGGCAAAGAAGCTTCCATCAGAACTCTGGCATCTTGGGTGGTAAAACTAATCCAGAAGGCCTACAGGATAAAGAATATGGAACCTCCATCCCGAGTGAGTGCTCATTCTACAAGGGCAGTCTCAACCTCCTGGGCAGCAAGGGCTAACGTGTCATTAGAGACGGTGTGCAGGGCCGCCACCTGGTCCTCTCGCAATACTTTCCTCAGACACTACCGTATCGACCCAGGAGCGCTCACAACGGTTGAGTTCGGCAGAAGGGCAGTTCAGGCTGCAATGTCCCATTCTAATTAAACATTTATTGTTAAGCATTATCCCACCCGTGTCAGCTAGTTATTTATCACTAGTATGCTGCCATGGAGGCACCAGGAAAACGGAAAATTGTATCATACTTACCGTAATTTTCCTTTCCTGGTGCCTATCCATGGCAGCATACGCTCCCACCCTCGGTATTCTATTTTACGGAGAATGTTGGGGGAGGGACTACGTCTTTAATTTATGCTATTCACTGGTCCTGAGGGAGGAGTCGAGGCGGAGCTCTATCACTAGTATGCTGCCATGGATAGGCACCAGGAAAGGAAAATTACGGTAAGTATGATACAATTTTCCGTTTTAGAGCCAGGGGTTGGCTTTTTAGTGATAACAACTGATGCGGCTAAAAGCCTCTCGGGTGTTATCCTAAAGGAGCAGAAGGGGACTCCCCTCCTCCCGCCACCTTCCACCGCTCTTCCCGGGCCTCTCGTCCCACCGGGTGCCCCGAGCCACCATTCGGCGCATCCATCGCCTAGGCTGAGACCTGAACCCCGTCACCTCCACTTTACTCGGCTGCCAATGGCGCTGACTTTAAAAAAAATTGCAGTATTCAGAAACGCGGATTTTGCCGATCTGAATACTTTTACTTTTGCAAAGGAGAGATTTGGGGTCTTTAAGGCTGCATTCACACCTGAGCGTAGCTTTTTTGAGCGTTTCTTCCGGCGTTTTGTCGTGCGTTTTTTCGGGCATATTTGCGTGTTTCCGCGCAGCGTTGTCCGGCGTTTTTGAGCTTTGGTGTTTTTTTTTATTAGCCAATAGGAAAAATGATCATCTGTTTCATCATTTGTTGCTATGTTGTTAGATTTTGTCATCTGCTTCCTGCTCCAAAAACGCCCAAATCTGCCCGATTCGCGCGACAAAAAAGGGTCCAGAATCTGTTTGAGCTTCAGGCGACTTGGAGTGGAGATGTGAACCATCTCCATAGAGAATAATGGATTTTTTCCCCTCAAGCGTTTTGTAGCTTCAGGCTTCAAGCTACAAAACGCTCAGGTGTGAATGGGCTCTTAAACCCACAATCCCTCCATGAAGAGTACCTGTCACTGCCTAATACTGTCACAAGGGATGATTACATTCCTTGTGACAACATTAAATGTGATCATTTTTTTCTTTAAAGGGAAAGCAAAGAAAGCGCATACATAAGTCACTCCTGCAAATGGAAACGGTGTTCAAATCACACATGTGAGGTATCGGCGCGATTGTCAGAGTGAGAGCAATCATTTTAGAAAAAGATCCCCTGTGTAACTCTAAGCTGGTAACCGTAAAAAATGTTTAAAGCGTCGCCTATGGAGGTTTTTAAGTACCGTAGTTTGTCGCCATTCCACGAGTGTGCGCAATTTCAAAGCATGACATGTTAGGTAACCTTTTAGTCAGTGTAACATCATCTTTCACATTATATAAAAAAAATTGGGCTAACGTTAGTGTTTTGTCTAATTAATGAAAGTGCCCCTCCCCCCCTCCCGCCACCATCCGGTGCTTCTCCGGGCTCTCCCGTGCCATCGGGGACCCGGAGAAAGAATCGTCCACCACTGGATGACTAGCATAGAGATTTCATCTCTATGACCGTCGGAGGCCCGGGCGCGGCGTTATGACGTCACGTCCGGGCCACGGTTGTAAACAAAGCCGCGATCGCGGATTTTTTTCCCCAATCTTATGCTTTCCAGCCTGGAGGAGAGATGTGGTGTCTTATTGACCCCACATCTCTCCATAAAGAGGACCTGTCACGAATGATTTCTATTTCAAGGGACGTTTACATTCCTTGTAATAGGAATAAAAGTGATAAAAAAAAATGTCGTAAAAATGAAGTAAAATAAAAAATAAACTTAAAAAAAATAATAATTTAAAACGCCCCTGGCCCCGGTAGCTCGTGCTCAGAAGCGAAAGCAAATGTTAGTCCCGCCCACATATGTAAACGCTGTTCAAATCACACATGTGAGGTATCGTGTGTGTTAGAGCGGGAGCAACAATTCTAGCACTAGTCCACCTCTGTAACTCTAAATATGTAACCTGTAAAAAAATTTAAAGCGTCGCCTATGGAGATTTTTAAGTACTGAAGTTTGGCGTCATTCCACAAGAGTGCACAATTTTAAAGCATGACATGTTGGGTATCTATTTACTCGGCGTAACATCATCTTTCACATTATTTAAAAAATTGGGCTAACTTTACTGTTTTGTTATTTTTTTAAACCATAAAACTGTTTTTTTTCCCAAAAAAAACTTGTTTGAAAAATTGTTGCATAAATACCGTGAGAGATAAAAAGTTACAATGACCGCCATTTTATTCCCTAAGGTGTCTGCTAATATATATATATATATATATATATATATATATATATATAAATAATGTTTTGGGGTTCTGAATAATTTTCTAGCAAAAAAAAATGATTTTTACATGTAGGAGAGGAGTGCCAGAATTGGCCCGGTGGGGAAGTGGTTAAAAATAACATTGATAAGTGCAGCGCCATATCAGCACCAGAAGAGGTCCGAAGGTTCGCCAGCAACTCTTTCCTCCCATTGCGCTCATCCCACCCACAAAAACATAAGACCGCCTACTTCGTGATGTCATACCGGGGAAATAGGCTTGTGAAAGTTTCAGATCCCGCCTGCTGCTGTCAGTCTGCTTCAGCGTGTCCAATCATGTGCCGCCGTCCCCGCTCAGCTGCTCAGGATGGGCGGAGTTAGTCTCCGTTTTGCTTCGGGCCCCGCCCATCGAGCCTCCTAGATCGCTGATGCTGTATGATTGACGTTGGCTGCAGCCAATGAGTGCGGAGCCAGGGTGCACTGGGTTGGGGACAAGGAGCTGTGCGGCTGATTGTGTTGACCTGGACGAGGCTCGGTAAATAAATCCCTTTCTATAAAGTGTACGGAGGTTAGAGCTGGCTGACCCTGGGGGAGGCATGCGGCTCTGTCTTCCTATAGGGATGTGTCATTGCTCTGGTGGCTTCACGTCATTGTATACAAGTCATGCTGACTTCTGTAGGAAACTGCTGTATACATGTATATATGGATGTAGAAGAGATCAGTCTCTGAATTGTTGGGGTCAGCTAGCTGAGTGACAATGTTGTAATACTGGATCTTCAGCTTGGCTGGAGCTTTGTTTACTTTATATGTCTGAATAGTTCTATTTTTATACTATCTCAGATAAGCCATGCAGATAGTATGGCTGATATCGCACCGCATTCGGTGCAAACACGCACAGGACCCTTTTTTCTGTTGGGACCAGAATCGGATCGCATGTCTGTTCACACATATGCGATCCGATTCATGTCCGAACTGTCAGTTCGCAGTCCGATATGCAAGCTGAACTGGGGGTGTCGTTAACAATGTATTGACACTCCCCAGCGATTCGCATACGGGATTGTGAACTGACATGCGAGTCGGTGCGATGCGGGAACCCGCAGTGGATTCGCAGTGTTCTCACATCGCACCAGTGTGAACCGGGCCTTAAACCCAAAAGCAAACATTTATTATATTGCAGCTTACCAATTCTTAGATGTGATGTCTTTATTAGTTTTCTTTTTTAGACTTTCTTCTGTTTTTACCTGGTGATCCAGTCAGTAAGTCTGTTGTTTATCAAAAAATCAAGCTCTCTTGCAGAGGTGTCAGTTACAGGGTTGAGACAAACCATTTAACACTGACAATGTGTTACAAAAAGGGGTAAAGCTGCCCAGCAGTAATCCTTGTATTTTCTAGCAAAAAAATACTGATTTTTAACTTTTAAGCAACAAGGAAGGCTCCCTGCGCCCCCCATACAATAGCGCTGCGGGAGGCATTTTTCCATCAACACTACTGTGTGGATGGGGGGAATCCAGAGATTTTCTTTCCTTTCAACCGTGGTTGAAGGAAAGAAAATCAATTATCTATGGCTTGCCTTAGGCCAGCCATATACGATGCAAATTTCTTTCCTGCAACCACAGGTTGCAGGAAAGAAATTTGCAGGATTCTCCCAGCAACACAGTATTGACAGGGAAATCCCTCCTGTCAGGCAATCGTCTGCTTCCGGCAGGCATGGGAAGCCAACCCCATCAGGAGAAGACAGTGATTATTAAGGGTCCTTTCACACTGGGGCGGTTTGCAGGCGCTATTGCGCTAATAATAGTGCCTGCAAACCGACCCGAAAGTGCCGCTACTTTCATTCCAGTGTGAAAGCCCCGCTAGCGGCCGCATACCGACGGTAAAGCGCCGCTTACAATAGCCGCGCTTTACCGCCGACGCCCGCCCCAGTTTGAAAGGGCTCTTATAGTAGCCACTAGCGATAATCTAAAGAGAATCCGCCAGGCTGGTTGTACCCAAGTTGATCGGTCAACTTGGTACATTCAGCCTGCCCATTAACGGTTCAAATCTCAGCTGGTTCCTGCTTATCTGTCCGAGATTTGAACAGTGTATGGTCAGCCTTAAGCCTCGTACATGTGGGCTAAATGTCAGGAGACATTTTAAAAACGGCCAACATTCGGCACTTGTGTATGTCGGTCTGTCCAACAGCCCAGTAGTGTAGTGGTTAGTACTCTCACCTAGCAGCAGCAATAGGGTCACTTGCACCGACCACGACACCATCTGCCTGGAGTTTGCATGTTCTTCCTGTGCCTGCGTGGGTTTCCTCCGGGTACTCCGGTTTCCTCCCACACTCCAAAGACATGCTGGTAGGTTAATTAGATCCTGCCGAAAAATTGGCCAAATATGTGTATGTGTTTGTAAGTGTGTCGGGACCTCATGGGGCAAAGGACCACGCTCTACCGCAGTTGGACACCGGTGGCAAAAAGCGCCCTGAGGCGCGAAATAGGTAGCGCTATACAAGTCATTCATTCATTCATTCAACAGAAGTTGGCTGTTCGGCCAGCTTATGTCAGACGTGCATGCTGGAAAACCAGCAGCCGACTGACTCCAGATCAGCACTCTCAGCCAATGGCAAAGAGCGCTGATTGGAGTGTTCTGGCTGGGGGGGGGGGCCACCCCTTGTCAGAACACAACAGCTCAGCGGGGGAGATCGCTGCACTAATGTCGGATCGTTAGTACAGCGACTCCAATCTGAGCTGTCACTTTTTTTTTTTCTTTCAACCCGCTGGGTGGAACGGAAAAAGAAAAACTAGTAGTGTGTACTGAAGTCTCTGACTGGAGCTGACAGTTTTACTGGATTGCATGAAAAAAACTGTAGTGTGTGGACCCGGCTTTAGACAGTGACCGTGGAACTATGGTCCCCATTGGAAGATTTCCACTCAATTCTGGGGACACCCCCTGCCATGGACAATGAAGAAACAGCGAACACACTACTGAGTTATTTTGTGTATTTAAAATGAAATCCTTTTCATTTTGGAGAAAGGAGGGACGTGTTAGAACCCCTGTTGGGGTTTTATTGCTGTCTATGAAGAGGTACATCCTCTTTATGTGTCCTGTGAGTATTGTCACCGTGACTAAAAGGGGGGAATAGGGGGGGAAAGCTTCCAATGGGAACTCCTGTTCTGGTGTTTTAGGGTGGCAGTGCATGCTTTGACAAGTAATCGATCTTCTCCGATTGGAAATATTAATATATGGACAACAATCTATTCGATCAACATGACACATGGGGAAGATAGTTGGAAGATATGTTCATAAGTAATCGATTGCATCTTTGTTTTGCACCATGCATTCTCGTAATCGATACAATCAAATTTATGCCCAATGCCGCACGATCAATCGTTTTCTGCCCTGGTCAGTCGACTCAATTTGATTGAATTTAATCTAAAATGATCAAAAGGAAAGTTATGGCTATTCAATTGTCTGTTGATTTGATTGATTTGCACATCGATCGGATAATAAAATGAAAGCATGTAAAGCCACCATTAGAGAGGATTTCCTTTCCTTTTCCTTGACTGCCTCTTTTTTTTTTTTTATCCAGAAAACTTTTATTGAAAGGTAAACACATACAGTCCAAAGATCTAGGACTGCCTCCTTTTACGTAGGATACTAAACACACACTTTACATTTACATTGTCCCTTCTATTTCTGGATGATGGAACTGTAATTATTTTAATTTAAAAAAATCTAAGTACCTTTTTCCTAATCGATATACAACTGCTGGTCACATGTTAAACTGTTTTAAACTGGCATACAAATATATATTTGAAATCAAATCTTTATTATTTTATGGCAATAACATTGTGACTGTCAGAAATCCATGCACATTAACTGTCTTAGAATAAGAGGGAGGTGAAGCCTCCATTAATCTACATGTAATATCCTGCCTGGTCAGTGGGCATGGAGGAGGGAGGGAGTGGGCTGCCAGATAGAGAGCAGCAGGGTCAGCCAGGTTTTTTTTTTGCAGAATACAGAAAACCAATCCCATAGTGAGTATGAACAGAATGTAAAACAACATTTATTGATGTGGGTTTAGTGACACCTTAAAGTGCAGCTACACTTACCTTTGCTTCCTTCGGCACTGGTGCCGGCATCTTCTGCTGGGTGGCGGTCTTCAGCCATCTTCAGGGGCTGGAGCGGCATGCGCATGAGTCAGTCATACCACCACACATATTACCAGAGACTATACTGGCAGTATAAGCTGAGCTGCGCATGCACAGCTCAGTTTACATGCCAGAGAAGACAGAGAGGAGGCAGGTATGTGTATTTTATTGCAGAAGAGACATTGCATATCTCTTCTTCAATAAAGAGTCTGCCTGCTCGCAGTTTATGACAGCAGAATTTTAGTTCTCCCTTTGCCCCCTTGCAAAATCTGGCGCATGTGCAGATACACCACCGGTCTCTGCCAGGTATTTTGGACCTGACAGAGGCCGGCAGCGAATTTCCACTCATGTGCGCAAACGCCCCCATTTCTGGGGGCACTATAGCGGTCTGCAGCAGTATTTGTGAGCACGTTCAGAAATCGGCCGTGAATGTGTAGATGTTCCTCAAACATAACAGTGTCTTAAAGTATTCATACCTCTTGAAATTTTCCACTATTTGTCATGTTGCAACCAAAAATGTAAATGTATTTTATTGGGATTTTAGGTGATAGACCAACACAAAGTGGCACATAATTGTGAAGTGGAAGGAAAATGATAAATGGGTTTAATTTTTTATACAAATAAATATGTAAAGTGTGGCGTGCATTTGTATTCAGCCCCCCGAGTCAATACTTTGTAGAACCACCTTTCACTGCAATTACAGCTGCAAGGCTTTTTGGGGATGTCTCTACCAGCTTTGCACATCTGGAGAGTGACATTTTTGCTCATTCTTCTTTGCAAAATAGCTCAAGCTCTGTCAGATTGGATAGCGAGCGTCTGTGAACAGCAATTTTCAAGTGTTGCCACAGATTCTCAATTGGATTTAGGTCTGGACTTTGACTGGGCCATTCTAACACATGAATATGCTTTGATCTAAACCATTCCATTGTAGCTCTGGCTGTATGTTTAGGGTCGTTGTCCTGCTGGAAGGTGAACCTCTGCCCCAATCTGAAGCCTTTTGCAGACTCAAACAGGTTTTCTTCTAAGATTGCCCTGTATTTGGCTCGATCCATCTTTCCATCAACTCTGACCAGCTTTCCTGTCCCTCCTGAAGAAAAGCATCCCCACAACATGATGGTGCCACCACCATGTTTCACAGTGGGAATGGTGTGCTCAGGGTGATGTGCAGTGTTCGTTTTCCGCCATACATAACATTTTGCTTTTAGGCCAAGAACTAAAATTTTGGTCTCATCTGACCAGAGCACCTTCTTCCACATGTTTGCTGTGTCCCCCACATGGCTTCTCACAAACTGAAAATGGGACTTCTTATGTCTTTCTTCTTGCCACTCTTCCATAAAGGCCAGATTTGTGGAGAGCACGACTAATAGTTGTCCTGTGGATAGATTCCCCCACCTGAGCTATGGATCTCTGCAGCTCCTCCAGAGTTCCCATGGGCCTCTTGGCTGCTTCTCTGATTAATGCTCTCCTTGCCCGGCCTGTCAGTTTAGGTGGATGGCCATGTCTTGGTAGGTTTGCAGTTGTGCCATACTCTTTCCATTTTCAGATGACAGATTGAACAGTGCTCCGTGAGACGTTCAAAGCTTGTTTTTTTTGTTTTTTTTATAACCTAACCCTGCTTTAAACATCTCCACAACTGTATCCCTGACCTGTCTGGTGTGTTACTTGTCCTTCATGATGCTGTTTGTTCACTAAGGTTATCTAACAAACCTCTGAGGGTTTCACAGAACAGCTGTATTTATACTGAGATTAAATTACACACAGGTGGACTCTATTTACTAATTAGATGACTTCTGAAGGCAATTGGTTCCACTAGATTTTAGTTAGGGGTATTAGAGTAAAGGGGGCTGAATACAAATACACGCCGCGGCCACACTTTTTAGATATTAATTTCTAAAAAAAAATTGAAAACCATTTATCATTTTTCTTCCACTTCACAATCATGTGCCGCTTCGTGTTGGTCTATCACATCAAATCCCAATAAAATACATTTAAGTTTTTGGTTGTAACGAGACAAAATGTGGAATATTTCAAGGGATATGAATACGTTTTCAAGGCGCTGTATGTCTGTTCTGTACACGTGCTGCATCTTACTACATTCATGCACCTTTGGTAACACATTGTTTCCTGGGATAGGTGTGACATACCGTAGCAACCCCAGGAGGCAGGGGTCCTAAAAAGCAGGATACAAATTATATTTTTTTTTTACATTTGTGTAAGAGGGAAGGGGAGGAAAAAAATGTTCCACTTTAGCCTCTTTTTTTTTTTTTGCTTTATTTTTTCTGAACAGGGATTTGAAATGGAATTACCATGCCGTGACTGCGAGCCAAGCGATTGGCTTATGGTCGTGTTACTAAACCCTGCATTCGCTATATCTGGCCTCCCACAGTACACAGAACATGGAAATGCAATTATTTTAGTAAATATAAACTGCCAAAAACTTTTTCTGATCAGCAATATATAGCAGTCTTGTAACTTCTATCAGTGTCTGGTCAAAGCTTATAGGAGGGGTTTTCATTCTCTTCTGACTGTCCAATGAAGCTGCAGGACCCCTGACCCTCTGTCTGGACAGTGCTGATTGGCCCTGTGCTGATCACATGCACTCTCCCAAAAAAATAAAACCTCTCTAGCAATACACACCAAACTGAGCATGTGCAGCTTGCCCCATAAGGCCCTGTTCTATCACCAGGTAGATTGGGAACTGTGGAAGAAGGGGAGGGTAAGAGAAGACAGGATCAGGCAGCTGTTTTACACAATGCAGAGGATTAACCCCTTAGGCTCCACAGTGAGTATAAGAAGCATGCTGTACTGCATATACAGACTGATTTTTACTGTTGTGGGTTGAGTAACACTTTACCAGGTGGTGACACTTGATAAACTGTTGTAAATTTGTGGCAGCTGCAAAGATTAGCATAGCACATGCAGCATGTGTACAGACACCTCTGATTGTATGTTATTTTTTTTTAGGTGGGTGGTAAAACCATGACTCAAACGCCTGGTCTTACTGCCCCCCTTGCCGCCTGTATAAATGAGGCCTTACATCGCCATCCACAACAATACAAATAAAACAATTTGGCTTTATATTTATTTGTGGGGAGTCAGGTGGGTGTATTAAATGAGTGTCATGCTGAATAATATGGAGGCCTTATTTACTGATAATACTTTGTGATTTGTAGCACAAGGTGTTTTCCGTTCTGTAACGTCAGATTGTGCAGCACACAGGAAGTGGTTATATCAGAGAGAGAATGTGACTCTTCTTTCCCACAACACGCATTGTTACTCTGTGGCATAGGAGTAGGTCAGTGGTCCTTGCAGGGCCTAGATTTGTAGTAACTGGTAAAACAAATGCCTTAGTCCTCTTGGCGGTGTTATAACTTGTCCCAACCCCCGCTACTGGCACTTTTTCTGGACAGCCTGGCCTACATATTAGGGCTCGTACACAAAGCCAATTCGGGACATTCACCGCCCAGATCAGCGTATCTCTGCATTGGGTACAGCTAGATGTTTTTGATCAGTCGCAGACAGGGAGCTTGTACGAATCAATGACAGGCTTCAGTGTTCATTCCATCTAAGCCCAGGTTCACACTGCTCCGACATGAATGTCATGCGACTTCCGATACGACTTTGCCCTGCAACTTCAGTCCGACTTAATGTGACTTTTTACACTCTAAAGCAGGGATATGCAATTAGCGGACCTCCAGCTGTTGCAAAACTAAGTCCCATCATGCCTCTGCCTCTGGGTGTCATGCTTGTGGCTGTCAGAGTCTTGCTATGCCTCATGGGACTTGTAGTTCTGCAACAGCTGGAGGTCCGCTAATTGCATATCCCTGCTCTAAAGCATTGAAGTCGTGTCAAAGTCGGACCAAAGTAGTGCAGGAACCTTTTCTAAAGTCGGAGCGACTTGTGTTGGATCCGTTAAGACGGCTCTCATAGGGAAACATGTCATTTGACATGTCATGCGACTTGTGCTCTCACAAGTTGGATCACATGTCGCACAAGTGTGAACCGGGCCTAAGGCTACATTCACACAGGCACATATCTGTGGATAGTTTGCTGTGTTCAAAGATGACTAAACACCGACCCTGTAATGCACACTGGCTGTGTCCAGGGTCAGTCAGAGACTTTATTTGCCTTGGCGGTTACATGAGAACATCAGCAGCATCGGCCATTGATTTGTTCAGGGTACAAATTTGACAGCCGTCCCTTATTACACACAGTGAGGGAGATTTACTAAAACTGGATCACTCAGAATCTGGTGCAGCTGTGCATAGTAACCAATCAGCTTCTAACTTCAGCTTGTTCAGTTAAAGCGGAGTTCCACCCTGAAATTTTTTTTTCCAGAATCGGACTCCTCTAAACCTAAAAAAAAAACATTTGGAGAATTTTTTTTTTTTTTATATATATATACTTACCAGAATTGCCCTGTTGCTATGTAGTCCTCCTAATCTGCCACTTCCTGGTCCACGGAGCTCCTCGTCACTTCCTCCCTGGTCTGTGCTCCTGGAAAATGATGTGTCGTCATTTCCCAGGAGTCTGTGGGCAGTACTGTGATGTTGCCATAACAGGGCGGGACCTTCCTCCATCGCCGCCCGTTGTTATGGCAACGTTAGAAACAATCGGCACTGCGGCCAGTGAATCACGCATGCGCAAGATCGAGAGGCGCATGCTGGTTACCCAGCATGCACCTCTCCAAAACGAATCCAGGAAGAGATCTCGATTGGGCTTCACATGCCCACAATCATAATGGCAACGGCCACAAATGGAGGCAGAAAATATTTGAGTAAGAAATTTATATTTATGCTAAATCGATCATGATCGTTGTATAATCGTTTTTGTATTTCATTTGTAATAATGCTAGGATCAATCTAAAAAATAATAATAATTTTTCGCCGGAACTCTGCTTTAAGCTTTGACAATAAAACTTGGAAGCTGATTGGTTTCTATGCGGAGCTGCACCAGATTTTGCACTCTCCAGTTTTAGTAAATCCCCCCCCCCCCCCAAGTGTGCGTAGGCTGCGTTTAAATGACTGGCAAGAATATCTGCTCTTCGGCCTCGTGAATGTAGCTTAAGGGGTATAGGAAGAGTCTGTATTGAGTAGCTTGTTCCTCACTCTGGTGCTCTACTCCTCTTCCTGGCGCTTGTGGGATCGGTCACACAGATGGAGGAAGCCTACTGTTGCGAGGAGTAAGGTAAGTATTGCTCCTTATCCGTGTACTCCTAGACTTGTGGAGCAGATAACCTTGTAGTGTGTATGTGTCGGGGGAGGGGGCTACTGTAAGTTTTTTCTTGTGCCCGGAGTTGGGCTTTAACAAAATTCCCAGATGGCAGTAATGACCTGGCGGGGGTTCTAACCCTGCCTTACTTTTCTGTACTAAAAAATAAAAGTTTTGTCTGGACATACACTGGTAAAGAATTATTTCTTCTGTAAACTACTAATTCCTTCAGCCCCAATGTAGGATTTGACAAAAGGCAGACATGTTTTGTATTCCGGCCTAGATGTAAACTATGGCTTCTTCCCTAGATACAGTGGAGAAGTGAGTTTAGCCACATGGGGACAGGACGTGTGTTATTCATAGAGTTACTGGGTGAAAACAAAGCAAAAGGAAGCCTGAGAAAAAGAAAACAAATGCAGCCATCTCATCTAAGGTTGGGTAAACTGCAATATGTTTTGTTTTTTTAAACTCTAAAGTGACACTAAATGATATCTTTATTCTCCAAAATTAATCCGTACACATCCACCACTTAATGGCCCTGTAATCTGTTTCATCACATTGTTTCTTACTCTCTCTTTCTTCCTCTTTATAATGTGCACCATGAGCTCCAGAACTTCCACTTTTCCCGCCTCACTTCTGTTTGCTCGGAATGAGCAGTGCATGTACATATAAACGCTAAGGCTGGCCATACACCTATAGATTATCTGCAGATTTTCTATGGTTAGATGGAAAAAATGGGAGATTCCTCCATCCACACAGTTTAGCGAACATGGAGAGATCTGTTGCACATTTTCTATCTAACCATAGAAAATCTGCAGATAATCTATAAGTGTATGGCCAGCTTAATTTAGGTAGAAGCCACTCAACCTATTATAATGTTTTTGGATTGTGGGAGGGGATGCATGCACAAAATCTGGAGGGCACACAAACTCCATGCAGATAGTATCCATAAAGTGGACCCCCCCCCCCCCACCTCCCTAAAATTTACATCAGCACGCATCTAGTGTGAAATTGCTCAAAGCTGGCCATAGATGATTCAATGGGCTAATTGGGAAAAAAAAAAAAACGAATGGATTCCCGCATCCACACAACCGAGATGGATATTGGAACCCTCCCTGCTGTGCTATTGTATTCTGACAGTGGCGACTCTTATGCTGTCAGAATACACTGATCAGCGATGCAGCCAATTGGCTGCAGCAGCTGGTCAAATTAAAAATTTCAGAGTTGTAAGATCGAAGCCGATCGTTAGATTGACGTCTGTCGAGCGGGAGCGGCCTTAGATGGATTGAAATTCCGCCGATCCTTGCTAAACCAGACAAATGTTGGTTCATTTATGACCAGCTTAACCCTGCTTTGTTAAACAATATTTTTTGCTTTGCTTAACTTTCTTGTTTTCAGCTTCCTGGTTTCCCTGAAGATGGTTGTGCAATAGCCCTGGCTGATACATGCGTCTTGGAAAGGCAAGATCACCACTGCCTTTAGGGAAAGCACGTACCTAAACTGCGAGAGCTTTCAGTATGTGAATGTCCAAGAAGATGTGCATGATGTCATGTACCTCATTTTGCAAATTTGCCGTACGAAATTATATAATTTTAATTTATTTATTTTTATTTTTTTTTTGTGCTTAAAAAAAACAAACTTCTCCCTAAGATCTTACAAGATCCTGGGGGAAGCGTTTTTTTATATTGCAAGAGATGCATGTAGTGTTGTACAGCGATGGGCGAGATTAGGTACGTGACATTGTATGCTTTTTCTGTAAAGGGGAACTTACACTTCAATGTAGCCCATGTAATTATGCAACGTAACATGCATTAATGTGTCTTCTTTCCTTCACCGCAGAGCTATGCATTAGTAAATCAAGGCCAAAGTCTTTCATATGCATCTTGAGTAATGGAAAAGAGCTAACTGAATAGCTATCCAGTTTCCTTTTTGCTAATAGGCAATGACATAGGAGATGAAATAAATGAGGCACTGCATTATTTAAAAGTTGAATATATTTGAGTTTACTGTACTTAAAGTACAGCCATGTTTTGAATACAATGGGGAAGGTTAAAGTGTAACTCCACTTTTGTTGTAACAAACTTTGTTGCAGATTCCTACCTTTTGTTATTCTGAAAAAATCCCTGTTAGTTCCTCTGTGCCAATGTACTTGGAGAGTCTAATGGGAGTGGTTTCATAATTGTCAACCAGCAGCTGCAGAATCAGGACTCTAATAAGGAAAGTTTCCTGTTGGGAGTATCTTACCAAAAATTACATTTTTGTTGCAGGGGATGCCTGAAATCTGACATGTATCTTAGTGCAGATTTCTGGGAAAATTGGTGAGAGAATTATACAAGCAGGGAATTATGTTTCTGGGGGGCGTCCTGTACACATTCTGTGTACAGAACACTTCCAGGTAGCCATAATGCATTGCGTTTTACAGAAAATTGCAGCTCTGCAGACTGAAAAGGAAAGGTAATTCTTAATAACATTCAATTGCAATATGACTTATGTCGCAATTGTATACGCTATACTGTAATTTTTATTTTTTTTGCTATTTTTTTTCCCATGAAAGTGGAGTTACCCCTTAAGAATATCAGATGCTGTCTATGGCCCTGCTACAGAAATTTAACATCACTTCCTATGTCAGTGATAGTAGAAAATAAGGGGAGATGTCACATTTTATAATAGTCACCGGCAAGGAGGGGAGATAAAATATTTAATTTTTTTTTATCTCCAAATTATGTGATTTCTTCTTCTTTCCTGTCTTATGACTAGGACAGGAAACAAAGGGAAATTTTCCCAATGAGGACAAAGGCCGCGAAAAAATCTGACAAGGTCCAACCCTTCCTATATCTATCTCATTATCTTTCCAAGAAGGAAAAAGTGTTTGGCTCGATTTCCACATCGACAGAAGGTAGAATAGCCTTGCAAATGTGTTACGTTAGTTTTCCTAATGTATCTCCTATGTCCTTAGCTTGTTCAGCTCATTTACAAAACTGTAGTCAACAGAAGAAAATGTAATTTTTTTTTAGATTTCTATAGTTATATAATATTTCTTTGCAGCTAATTTTATCGCTCCTCTTGCGAAAGTGCTTTGGTGGGTCACAACATGAGCCAATGGGACTCCCTGTTGAACTTACCTGGACCCTTCAAGGACCACCTCCTAGGACTCTACAGTGACCAGATTCTACTAGTGGAGGTGCGGCAGCATCTGGCACCATGGATTGAATCACAAGACTGGTGAGGGAGACATATAAGCTCATAAATACTTATAGGGAATATAGGGAATTCCTGGGGGAAACTTGGAAGCAGCAGATAAAGACCTTTTGTCTTTACTTTGGCTTTCCTTTCTGAACTTTGGCGTTCCTGGTCAGCAATGGCAGCTGCAGTATTTCTCTCAGTATTTGCAGAAGAAAAAAAAACTTTTCTTAAATAAGATTGCTTGCTATAAAATGGATAATAAATCCTTGAGTCTATGTAGCCATGATTTGCACCATGTGTTGCATTCATGTGTGATTTATTTGATTTTTTTTTCCCAAAGCAGAATCCAAAAAACATTATTTTGTACATAAAACAAAACAGTTAAGCGCAAAAACCAAATCAATAATACATGTAAGAAAAATCAATTTTACAGAGAAATTCATAATCAACAGGATACCTGCCGCTGTGAGGATGTGTGTCTAAAACAGGCATGCAAGTGTTAGAGCAAGAACAGCCCCTCCACCTAAGACATCAGCAGCCACTCACCTCCCTAATATGACCAGAATGGTCAAACGTCCCGCCCAAGGACGTAACGTGTACGGGGGAGAAGCTATGTAAGACGTCACCCGCGGCCATCTTTTCGGTTGATTGTTTGTAACCAACGCGCTCACTACATGCACTTAGTACAAGTGCTTTACTTGTAAGTTTATTTAACGTTTTAAAATAAATATACATATAAGCAGAGAGCACTAGCTTCTGTTCTATTTTTATCCATCCACATATATTCCACGGAGCGATCAACATCTGTGCCACTGATTAAATACGTTTCTGATACAGAGAACTCAAAAAATGTGCCACATCCCAAGTATTCCAAGAAATAAAGAGAGCCCCCTAGGGGTGGGACTTTAAAGGCACTACCACATGAACAAACAATATTAGAAAAATATTAAGTATTTATTATAGAACTCATATGAAATATTGCACATAAACGTGGATGTACATATACAAAAAATGCAAAGAGAAGATATAGCTTCCTGAACCCAACGCGTTTCGGAGATGAATGCTGTCTCCTTCATCAGGGGTTTTCACAGTAGAAGTGATATCTATGAAATTCAAACGCAGAATGTTCAGCAATGTTTAAACCCTAACCGGTATTACTATATAGACATATACAAAGTATTAAGGGTAGTCAAAACTTACATCATAGCCAATTGTATATGCCTCAGAACATCCACATTAATTAAAAGCAAAGGAATGACATTGTCATGCAGAGTTCCCTGAACATCCCGTCCACATGATTGTTGCTTCAATTTAAAATTGATATGGGTGGGATAAAGGGCCAAGTGTTATAAGGGGATATATGATCCCCAGTCACACCAAAAACAGCTGAAATCTAGAGACCCAGACACAGTTAAAAAACACCATGTGTCCAATTGGCAAAATGGTCTACATTCTTGGCTAGGCCGATGCAATATTTTGAAAATGTCCATATTGCCAAAAATTTTATATCTCATGCAGGCACTTCCCATACATATCCCCTCCATCTTTTTTAAACAGGTACAATCAGCCTTCACAGATTTTGTCTGGGCAAAGAAGAGACCAAGGCTCTCTAACAAATTACTTGTACTCCCCAAAAAATCAGGAGGTCTTGCACTTCCGAACATTCGTGCATATTATCATGCGGTACACTTGGGAAGGCTCATAGACTGGTGCCGTCAGCAAGAGACCAAGATATGGATCAATATAGAACAATCCCACACCAGTATTCCACTGAGGGGCACTCCATGGTGTTATCAGGACATACCAGTAGACCTTAAACGACACCCGCTGATTGGCAACACGGCACGAATATGCTCACAACTAATTCCCCAGAAGACCCTCACACCCCAAAATTCACCTCTATACCCTATAATAGGCAACGCTTTGTTCAAACCGGGATTGGAGGATGGAATCTTCCGGAAACTAGGCGATGCAGGGCTACTTTTAGCGTCCCACTATAGCATTGGAGGATGCTGGAGAACACATAGAGAACTCTGTGACCCCAATGGCCTATTCCGATTAGACTTTATGCGAACACTCCAGTTGCGGCATTTCCTCAACGCTATCCCACCCCCACCCGAGGAGAATAATCGAATCCCCACAACTCTGGAATCACTCCTCACTGAGGAAGGTACTCTACCACACACGTTATCAGTGGCCTATAATCTCATAAATACCCCTCCCACAGACTTTGTACCCCCGGGACTGTTGAAATGGGAAATAGAACTAGATTGTAGGTTTGACAACACAAAGAGGCAACGTATTCTTGGATTCACGCACAAGTCTTCGATTTGCGCCAAGATCCAAGAAACAAACTACAAAATACTCTCCCGATGGTACAGAACCCCAGCATTACTACATACATTTTTTCCTGCAACATCGGATAACTGCTGGAGGTGTCTGAGGGAAAAAGGAACTCTCTTGCACATTTTTTGGACTTGCCCCAAATTAGCACACTTTTGGAAAGTGGTGCGAGAAACAGTACAACTTTTTACTGACAGGACAATAACCGATGACCCTGCACTCTTTTTAGTACACGCCACAGACACTCCCGACAAAATTTATAAGAAATCGGTGATACGACACCTACTGGACGCAGCTAAAGCCTGCATCCCGCTCTGTTGGAAATCTCCCACCCCGCCGACTATTGACATGTGGTTAGGGAAAGTGGAGGAAATAAGACAAATGGAAGACCTTATTCTGACGGCACAACATAGAGAAGAAACGTTCTCTAAAACTTGGCAATTGTGGACCATGTTTATTTACTCGTCTGAGGGCCAAGCACTGAGAAGGACTGATGAGGCCCCATGACCGCAAAACTCACAACACACCACTGATACTCCCCAGCGGAAATATCATCCCCAGAAAAACTTAGAACACGAGAGACTCCGTGCCCGCGGGGGGTGGGGGGGTTTAACCCCCTCTTAACCCCTCCTACCTCCAATCCTTATATCTCTACCCATCTCTTTCCCCCTTCCCCCCCTCTTTCTCTTCATATTTCTTGCTATTTTCTTATTCTTTTCTATATGTTTTCTTTTAGTTTTTATATTAAAGAAAAGAGAACCGAACCAGTGGGCAGTAATACTCTACAAACCCAACTGAGTAACAAGGAGTACATATTCTTAATAGCAGCGGTCTCTAACTTGTAATATAAGGTATTGATGAAAGGATTATTGGAGATGTGAAACCGCAATGCGCAATGTATGTTTTGTTGCTTTTATATCACTCTGTACCGATTTGTGATGAATGTGGTTTTGTGTAACTTGTTGGTCCATTGGGACCAGGTTCTGCATATAAATAAACAATTTAAAAAAATAAAAAAAAACACCATGTGTACTGAGGCCCAACAAACGGAAAATCTGGAAGAAAAACCAAATATAATATGATGTGATCTATATTGGTAAAAAGGGGGAGAAATGGAGCACAAACACCCCTAATCGCTAAACACCACATGGAGTCACCTACCTATCTGAAGTAGTAACATTCATTGCTGGCAGGGAAGTTTGGTGGGGGCATGGAGGGAGCACGATGTATCATGGACTGATTAAATGAGGTGGTAACTGATTGATGTCAATGTTGCCAAAGAATGGGTCATCAAAGAGAGGGAAAAAAGAAAAATATGCAAAAAAGTATATGTTAAAAAGATATAAATATGCACTAGGACATGCATAGTGCTGGTAGATCAAAGGCCAAAGGCATTAAATCACGGGGTTACCCCAGTAGCTTACTTTCAGTGAATCTGGTCCATAGTGAGCCTCTCCCGAAACATCCCTTCCAAAGCCCTGTCTGCCTGTTAATGAATGTGAGGCTTAAATAGCCCCACATACATCGCCACCCATCTGCTCAATGCAAATCAGCAGTGTGCGACTGGTTTACTTCCTGATTAGCCCAAAAGGGCCTCCTGAGCAGTGGACGCGCCACGCCTCCCCACGGTGCAGGTGTGACCCCTGCCACGCACTTGCGCCGAATGGTTCGTATGGCGCACGCGCAATGACGTCATGAGCGCGCGCCGCGGGGCGACACGCCGCGTCGACATCCCACCGACAAGGCATCCCAGGACAACGAAAGTTGTCCTGGGTACAGGAGGGGACGGAGATTGGCAGATGGTAAAGCACGTAACTCCTCCTCAAAGAACCTCCAAACAGGAAACTCTTTGCCGTGCCGGGTGCACATGGTAAATAGGCGTGAATACTGTGTGTGGCAGAGCATAATCCCAAACCAATGGCAGATGGATCTATGTCTAATAAAAAATTAGAATAAAAATATCAACACAAATGGTAAATTATAGGGAATGGGCTCAATTGGTCCGATCATGCTGAGTCAGGTTGCATAGAGCAATCAATCCTGAACTCAATCTGATCCCCAATTCTCAATACATATTCAGAGACATAGAGACGGCCATAGAATTGGTCGTGGAGGGGATGTGCCGGGAACTGTACGTGAAAATGTTTACATCAGAAGCGCATCACAAAGAACAACATGTATATACCAGGACACTGTCATAAATGATGAAAATTAACAGACAATCTCAGATAAGAGATAATGGAGGAAAAGGAGAAAAGAAATATTATACAAGGGGGAAAGGGGAAGAAAGGTGATTAAGAAAAAGGGGATATCTATAATAATGTTCCAATATGTAAAATCGGGGGGAGCATGTATGCCTATCTCTCCATCCCACCTGAATTAAAACCCCCAAGAAAGGGCTTGAAGTAAACCGCATCATTTAACCCAGGGGGGTGTGTGGCTCGTAACGTATATATCCAGCGTATTTCGATCTGGAGGAGACTCTTGTTCCAGTCCCCTGCCCTTGGACTAGGGTGGATGCGATCCAGAATCAAAAATTTGATCCTGGGAAACACACCTGATGGATCAGAGAGGTGTGTCTACCCAAGAGAAGATCAGGGTTACAGGTCTGCATGCTTCTAATATGTCGGTAAGCTCTTTTCCAAAATTCGAGCTTCATCTTTCCGACATAGAAGCAGCCGCAGTCACAATTAAGCAAATAAATCACACACCGAATGTCTTGCAGTTTGAAAAATGTCGAGGTTTAAAAATGTGGCGATTTGGTAAAATGGATTTCTTATTAGTATCCATATATTTGCAACAGCCACAAGAGCCGTGCATAAAAGCGCCTTTGTATTTACAATGATCAACCTCCTTGTCTTCTTTTTAAATTCACTTTTCACCAATTTGGAGGCAATAGAGGTAGCTCTCCTAAAAGGGGAAAAGGGGTACTTCAGGAATCAGTCGACCCAGACTCGGGTCCATTGTGAGAACATGCCAGAACTTAGAAACAATTTTTCTAATTTCTACATGCTGGTTACAATATTTTGTTATAATTCTAAGTGGATTCTCTCGATTTGGTGGTATTTGAGAGTATAGTAAATCTTGTCTGGTCTGTGACGTAGCACGTCTAAATGCCTTCTTAAGCGATGTGTGAGAATAGCCCCTCAGCAGCAGTCTGTCACGCAATTTACCAGCCTCAGTAAGAAAGACGTCATCGCTAGTGCAGTTCCGTCTAATGCTCAAGTATTGACTATAAAGTATCGATCTAATCAAGGCCTCAGGATGAAAACTGGAGGCATGTAATATAGTATTTCCTAAGGTAGCCTTGCGGTACAGACTGCTGCCAAGAGTGCCATCCACATTCCTAGTAATTTCTACATCAAGAAATGAAATACTGCTGGTACTAGAATACGTGGTAAAAGTGAGGTTGAATGCATTGCTATTCATTCTAGCAAGACAAAAATTGAGCAGTTCCTGAGGGCCATCCCAAATGGTGAAGACGTCTTTGATATACTTAAACCACACTAAAAGGTGGTCCGTGCATATTGACAAGGCCTCGTCATTTAGGAACATGTTCTCCCACTCCCCCAGGTATAGGTTGGCATACGATGGGGCACAGGTCCCCATCGCTACCCCCTGCACCTGGAGGTAGTAGGAGCCATTTAATGTGAAGACGTTATGATGTAGGATGTACTCCAAGAGAGACAGGATAAATTTGTTATATCCCCAGTCTACATCTCCTCTTTGGTAGATAGTAACTAAATAGTCTCCACATCGATAGTAACTAAATAGCCATTTCTGGATCTACTAACTTTTCAATGATCTTTAAAAAATGAATGGTGTCCTTCACATAGGACTGTAGACCGACAACATGCGGCTTTAAATGCTTGTCGATAAGTCGACTTGCATTTTCACTAATAGACCCTTTACCCAAAACGATCGGTCTTCCCGTGGGGTTTAATGCATCTTTGTGGATTTCCAGTAACAAATAAAAGGTGGGTACATCTGTGCCACTGATTAACCATCGGAGGATTTATATCCCCATATTGTGTTGTGGGAAATCGCATTTAGACCATTCTGGTCATATTAAGGAGGTGAGCGTCTGCCGATGTCTTTGGTGGAGGGGCTGGACACACATCCTCAGTGGCAGATATCCTCCTGTTGATTATGAACTTCTCCGTAAAATTGACTTTTTAATCATGTTTTATTGATTTGGTTTATGCGCTGCGCTGTTTTTTGTTTTATATTTCTATCGAGGTATTGTGTATTGACCCTGTAGTGTTCAGCCTGCAACTATATTTATCTTATTCTGTCTAAGTTTGGGGTCTGCGCTGAATATGCATTACTGCCTGTTACGTGTAAATGCAGCATGTTGCATTTTCACTCAGTGCCTAACAAAGGGAAATGGTGTAAATTAGGTCTATTGAATCCAGTGGATTTCAGCTCGTCATTGCATTGGACCTACGTTAAGACAATGCTCAAGTGTTGGTGAGTTATATCTAATACTGCTTATTGGATTCTGGTCCTGCTATTATTTTGTTTTGGGGCACAGTTCTTAAGGCAGCAGATTTATCTGTAAAATGGCACATACATTGAATTGGGAGTAGCATTGACATGTGTTAACAGGTTATGTAAATGTTAAGAGTAAGGTTCACCATAGACAATTTTTTTTCTTACAGCCGTGGGTTACAGGAAAGAAACTTGCTTGATTCCCCCATTAACACAGTCAGTGTCGACAGGGGGATCCCTCCTGTGGAGCCATTGTGTTCTCCCGGTGGGGGCCAGGGGAAGCTGTCCCTGCCGGTGTTCTGCCGAGAAAGTTCCGCTCGGCGGATTAGTTCCCCCTCTACTGCGCATGCGCAGTAGAAGCCGGCGGAAATAGCCGAAGCGGAACAGCTGAAAATCAGCTGTACACGGCGCCTGTAAGAGGGCCCCTCGCGGGCTCGCTTCGCTCGCCACGCTTCGGGCACGGCCTCGCTGCGCTCGGCACTTTTAGATTCCCCCTCTAGGTCCACTTGGATAGAGGGGAAGGAACCTGGACCCAGAGCGCAGGCGCCGTGTACAGCTGATCGAAGCGTTTGAGCTTCGGCTATCTCCGGCGGCCGACAGTAGTACGTACTGCGCAGGCGCTGCGCCTGCGCAGTACAGGGGGGGAACCTATCCGCCGAAGGAACTTATTCGGCAAGACACCGGCAGAACACAGTAATTATTGCTAGCGGCTAGCAATGATCACATGTAACATCCGACAGGCTGGTTGTACCCAAGTTTATCGATCAATCAATCAACTTGGGTACATTCGGCCTGCCCATACATGGTTCGTAACGTCTATGGCCTGCTTATGTGAAATACATGATTCCTTTCTCATTGGAAAAAAAAGCATTAACATATTAATTTCATTCTAATCCAAAATATATTCTTTTTTTTTTTTTTTTTGTTCTCTATTTTTGATCAATAAATAATGCCAAAACATTCCTTGAACAAACAAATGCCTTGCCCATGCGTTAAAGCTGAATTCCAGGTATGGAATATTTTTGCATAGCTGCATTGATACAGTTTGGACCAATGTAAGTATGGATGTGCCATTCCTGTGGGATCCCGCTGGAACTGGGAAATCACTGTAATAGGCACTGCTACTATAGTGAACGGCACTATCTTCTGGGTCCTATGATGAGTGGCTGCACGTTTGCTTACTGAACACAGGCCGTCACTTGCTTGGCATGGGTCTGAATGCTTTACATTTTTTTTCTATGAGTGCAAAGTGTTCTCTGACTGGATGAGGTGGAAATTTTGAAATCACTGCTCTACCTCTCCACCTCCTCCAATTAGAGAATGCTTTGCATTCATTGAGAAAATGCAAAGTGTTCCCTGAATGGTACCCCCAAGGAGCTAGCGACAATTTGGTTTTCACAATGCAACAGGACAGCTGCTCAGCATGGGACCCAGAAGCTAGTGGAGATCAGTAGCGATGCCTACTACAGTAATGTCCAGCTTCCAAGGGGATCCCAAAGGTATGGCACATATACAGTGCCTTGAAAAAGTATTCATACCCCTTGACATTTTCCACATTTTTTTTGTGTTACAACCAAAAATGTAAATGTATTTTATTGGGATTTTATGTGATAGACCAACACAAAGTGGCAGATAATTGTGAAGTGGGAGAAAAATGATAAATGGTTTTCATAATCTTTTACAAATCAATATGTGAAAAGTGTGGTGTGCATTTATATTCAGCCCCCCTTAGTCAATACTTTGTAGAACCACCTTTCGCTGCAATTACAGCTGCAAATCTTTTTGGGTATGTCTCTACCAGCTTTGCACATCTACAGAGTGACATTTTTGCCCATTCTTTTTTGCAAAATAGCTCAGATGGCTGTCAGATGGGATGAAGAGCATCTGTGAACAGCAATTTTCAAGTCTTGCCACAGATTCTCAATTGAATTTAGGTCTTGACTTTGACTGGGCCATTCTAACACATGAATATGCCTTGATCTAAACCATTCCATTATACAGCCAGAGGTACATTTAGGGTTGTTGTCTTGCTGGAAGGTGAACCTCCAGTAAGCGATTTCTGGTGGCCAGGGAAAGGGTTTCCCCCGGGCTCTAAAGGAAGTTTCCCACCATGGGACCTGACAAGGGTATTAGAGGCTTTATCTAAACACCCATTTGAACCTATAGAGGAGGTTCCTTTTAAGTTTCTAACCTTTAATTATATTATTTTTGTTAGCAATTACCACGGCCAGGAGGGTTGGGGATCTAAAAGGGCTGTCCATGAAGGAACCCTTCCTATTGATACAGCCAGATAATCACCCTCAGGCCAGACCCTTTATATCTACCAAAGGTAGCATCCTTATTCCATAGGACGCAAGATATAATATTACCGTCCTTCTGTGATAAACCAAAAAATGAGAAAGAAAAGAAATTTCATTGCCTGAACGTAAGAAGGTGTCTTCTTACCTATTTACAAAGAACAAAAGAGTTTAGGAGATCTGATCATCTACTAGTTCTATACTCTGGACCAAGGATGGGGCTTAGGCCCACTCAACAAGGTCACTAGGCCCGCTCAACCAGGTCACTAGCAACTTCCTGGGCTGAGAAAGCAGGGGCCTCCTGTGAACAAATCTGCAGTGTGGCCACCTGGTCCAGTCAAGACACCTTCCTAAAGCACTACCGTGTGGAAGTGTGTGTCACAGCAAGACTTATGCCCCGTACACACGATCAGCTTTTCCGACAGCAAAACTGTGGATTTTTTTCCGAAGGATGTTGGGTCAAACTTGTCTTGCATACACACGGTCACACAAATGTTGGCCAAAAATTCTAAATGAGAGATTGTGGTGATTTACAACACGTACGTCGAGCCGAGAAAAAGGAAGTTCAATAGCCAGTGCGGCTCCTTCTGCTTGAATCAGAGCATGCGTGAACTTTTGTGTGACGGACTTGTGTACACACACTCGGACTTTCCGACAAGTTTTGTTGTCAGAAAATTTGAGAACCTGCTCTCAAACATTTGTGTGTGGAAATTCCGACAGCAAATGTTCTATGGAGCATACACATGGTCGGGCTTTCCGACAACAAGCTCACATCGAACATTTCCCGACCGTGTGTACGCGGCTTTAGCCTTCGGCTGGAAGGTCCCACAAGCTGTGGTCCCACCCTGAAGGTAGGCCTGTGTTTACTTAATTATCCTCTCAGGTGTGCCATCCTGTAAGGTGATAGGAGAAAACCTACGTTAGACTTACCGGTAAAGGTATTTTTACAAACCTTCCAGGACGGCAGGCCTGCTTTCCGCCTTATGGAGGAGGGAAAATGATTTGAACACTAGGTGGTGAGTACCTATGTGGAGTGATACTACTTGTGAACTGGTTCGGGATTACTTTATTACAAACTGGGGATCAAGGGGAAGGGTGGGAACTTATAACAAGCTGTCCATTTATTGTGTTTCCTGTAGGGAGGAGCCCTCATCTCTTAGGTGTGCCGTCCTGGAAGGTTCGTAGGAATATCGTTATGGTAATCTAACGTAGGTTTTTGGTCTCATCTGACCTGAATACCTTCTTCCATATGTTTGCTGTGTCCCCCACATGGCTCCTTGCAAACTGCAAATGGGACCTCTTATGGCTTTCTTTCAACAATGGCTTTCTTGCCACTCTTCCATAAAGCCCAGATTTGTGGAGTGCACGACTAATAGTTGTCCTGTGGACATATTCTCCCACCTTAGCTGTGGATCTCTGCAGCTCCTCCAGAGTTACCATGGGCCTCTTGGCTGCTTCTCTGATCAATGCTCTCCTTGCCCGGCCTGTCAGTTTAGGTGGAGGGCCATGTCTTGGTAGGTTTGCAATTGTGCCATACTCTTTCCATTTTCAGATGTTGGATTGAACAGTGCTTCGTGAGATGTTCAAAGCTTGGGATATTTTTTTTATAACCTAACCCTGCTTTAAATTTCTCCACAACTTTATCCCTAACCTGTCTGGTGTGTTCCTTGGCCTTAATGATGCTGTTTGTTTACAAAGGTTCTCTAACAAACCTCTGAGGGCTTCACCGAAAAGCTGTATTTATACTGAGAAATTACACAAAGGTGGACTCTGTTTACTAATTAGGAGACTTCTGATGGCAATTGGTTCCACTGGATTTTAGTTAGGGGTATCAGAGTAAAGGGGGCTGAATACAAATGCACACCACACTTTTCAGATATTTACTTGTAAACCATTTGGAAAGCCATTTATCGTTTTCCTTCCACTCCACAATTATGTGCCACTTTGCGTTGGTCTATCACATAAAATCCCAATAAAATACATTTAAGTTTTTGGTAGTAACATGACAAAATGTGGAAAATGTCAAGGGGTATGAATACTTTTTCAAGACACTATATACAGTACAGTGCAAAAGTTAAAGGCAGGTGTGAAAAATGCTTTCAAAAATATATATTTTAATTTATTTTTATAAATTTTCAAAATGTAAAGTGAGCGAACAGAATAAAAATCTAAATTAAATCAATACTACACTTTGGCTGCAAACCAGCATCAAATCTTACATTGCACACTTTTTACACTTGCACAAAGTCAGATTTTGTAGAATTAACCAATTATACCAAGCAGATGCCAATGATCATCAATTGCATATGTAGGTTGAAACACAGTCATTAACTGAAGTAGAAACCGCTGTCTGGGATGCTTAAAACTGGGTGAGGAAAAGCCAAACTCTGCTGCTATGGGGAGTTTATATCACAAGACATATACCATGACAAGACTGAGCACAGCAACAAAACACAAGGTAGCTATACTGCATCAGCAAGGTCTCTCCCAGTCAAAGATTTCAAAGCAGACTGGGGTTCTAAGATGTGCTGTTCTTTTGAAGAAGCGCAAAAAAAAGGGCAATGCTGAGGACCGTAGACAGTGGTCGGCCAAGGAAACTTAATGCAAAAAATTTTAGACACATCATACCTGCTTCCCTTTGACATTGAAAGATGTCTGGCAATGCCATCAGCACAGAACTGGCAGAAACCAATGGGACCCAGGTACACCTATCTACTGCCCAGAGAAGTCTGACCAGAAGTGGTCTCATTGAAAGAATTGTGGCCAAAAGGCCATACCTCTGACATAGAAACAAGGCTAAGCGACTCAACTATGCAGGAAAATGCATGAACTGGGGTGCAGAAAAATGGCAGCAGGAGTTCTGGGTTGATGAGTGCAAATTTGAAATACTTGGCTGTAGCAGGAGGCAGTTTGTTTGCCAAAGGTCTGGAGAGCAGTACAATAATGAGTGTCTGCAGGCAACAGTGAAGCATGGTGGAAGTTTCCTTGCACGTTTGAGGCTGCATTTCTGTAAATGGAATTGGAGATTTGGTCAGGATCAATGGTGTCCTCAATGCTGAGAGACACAGGCAGATACTTATCCATCATGCCATACCATTAATGTTGCGTGTGATTTGACCCCAAATGTATTCTGCAGCACGACCCCAAACATACAGCCAATGTCAATAAGAACGATCTTCAGCGTAAAAAAAGAATAAGTAGTCCTTGAAGTAATGGTTTGGCCCCCACAAAACCCTGATCTGAACATCGAGTTTGTCTGCGATTACATGAAGAGACAGAAGGATCTGAGGCAGCCTACATCCACAGAAGATCTATGGTTAGTTCTCCAAAATGTTTAGAACAACCTACCTCCTGAGTTCTTTCAAAAACTGTGTGCAAATATACTTAGAAGAATTGATGTTGTCTTGAAGGCAAAGGGAAGTCCCACCAAATAATGATTTAATTTGGATTTCTCTTCTCTGCATTCACGCTCCATATTGTTATTGATAAAATTAAACTATTGTCACTTCTGTTTCTGAAAGCATTCTTAACCACTTGCTGACCAGTCACAGTACAGTGAGGGAAAAAAATATGTGATCCCCTGCTGATTTTGTACGTTTGCCCACAAAGAAATGATTGGTCAATAATTTGAATGGTGGATTTATTTCAACAGTAACAACAAAAATATCCAGAAAAACGCATTTCAAAAGTTATAAATTGATTTGCATTTTAATGAGTGCAATAAGTATTTGATCCCCTATCAATCAGCGAGATTTCTGGCTATCAGGTGTCTTTTATACAGGTAAGATGCTGAGATTAGGAGCACTCTCTTAAAGGGAGTGCTCCTAATCTCAGCTTCTTACCTGTATAAAAGATGCCTGTCCACAGAAGCAATCAACCAATCAGATTCCAATCTCTCCACCCTGGCCAAGAAGAGGCTGTGGCAAAGAGCTGTTCAAGGATGTCAGGGACAAGATTCTAGACCTACACAAGGCTGGAATGGGCTATAAGACCATCGCCAAGCAGCTTGGTGAGAAGGTGACAACAGTTGGTGCAATTATTTGCAAATGGAAAAAACACTAACTGTCAATCTCCCTCGGTCTGGGGCTTCATTCAAGATCTCATCTCGTGGAATTTAAATGATCTCAAGGCAGCTGGGACCATAGTCGCCAAGAAAACAATTGGTAACACACTACGCCTTGAAGGACTGAAATCCTGCAGCGCCCCTGTAAGGTCCCCCTGCTCAAGAAAGCACATGTACAGGCTCGTCTGAAGTTTGCTAATGAACATCTGGGTGAAAGTGTTGTGGTCAGATAAGACCAAAATCGGGCTATTTGGCATCAAGTCATCTTTCCGTGTTTGGAGGAGGGAGGAATGTTGCCTATGACCCCAAGAACACCATCCTCACCGTCAAACATGGGGGTGGAAACATTATGCTTTGGGGGTGTTTTTCTGCTAAGGGGACAGGACAACTTCATTGTATCAAAGGGACGATGGACGGGGCCATGTACCGTCAAATCTTTGAGAACCTCCTTCCCTTAGCCAAGGCATTAAAAATGGGTCGTGGATGGGTATTCCAGCATGACAATGAACCAAAACACATGGACAAGGCAATAAAGGAGTGGCTCGAGAACAAGCACATTAAGGTCCTGGAGTGGCCTAGCCAGTCTCCAGACCTTAATCCCATAGAAAATATGTGGAGGGAGCTGAAGGTGCGAGTTACCAGATGTCAACTTCAAAACCTTAATAACTGATCTGCAAAGAGGAGTGGGACAAAATCCCTCCTGAGATATGTGCAAACCTGGTGCCCAACTACAAGAAACGTCTGCCAACAAAGGTTTTGCCACCAAGTACTAAGTCGTGTTTTGGGAAGGGGTCAAATACTTATTTCACTCATTAAAATGCAAATCAATTTATAACTTTTTTGAAATGCGTTTTTCTGGATTTTTTTGTTCTGTCTCTCACTGTTAAAATAAACCTACTATTAAAATTTATAGTCTGATCATTTCTTTGTCAGTGGGCAAACGTACAAAATCTGCAGGGGATGAAATACTTCTTTCCCTCACTGTACATATACTGCAGCGGGGCGGCATGTGCAGGCAGAATCGCGCACATGTATATAATTTTGCCTGCTCGGGCTAAGAGGGGCGCTGCGTGCCCAATTTTAAATCTCAATACCTGGGGC
Organism: Lithobates septentrionalis; assembly: GCA_037952835.1. NCBI lineage: Eukaryota > Metazoa > Chordata > Amphibia > Anura > Ranidae > Lithobates > Lithobates septentrionalis. The sequence goes on from JBBDGP010001941.1 coordinate 1,839,950, forward strand.
CCAGTCATCATTTGATCGCTATACGATTACATGAGCAGAATGTCAACAAAGCTGTTATGACAGCTGTGTTTCCTATGCTGTGATTGGCCCACAGCTATTACATGGTACCTGGGCCAATCACAGCACTCTGTACCATGTGATAAGCTGTAGCCAATCACAGATCACTAGTGATCACACCTGTCATGAATGGTTAACCCATTCATGAGAGTTGGAACTTTGCTGTTACAATGATCTTCATTGTAACAACAACGTAAGTGTTAAAAAAAACCCTGATTATTTACCCTCCCAGAGTTGTACAGTGTTATTACACTGAACTACTCCTAATGAAAGAGAGAAAAAATTTTTTTTTAAATTATTTATTTTCTTAACATATTGTCACCAGTCCCTGATCACCGACACATCGGTCATATGATTACACTGTACTGTACACTGGTGACAGTATGTAAAAAAAAATGGTGAAAAACAAATTATTAAATTTCTTAATTTTCAACAAAATTGTGACAGAAAAATTACACCTTCAAAAAACTCGCCATGCCTCTTTCTAAATACCTCAGACTGTCTTCCTTTCAAAAAGAAGACAGTCTTTTTGGAAAAGAATTTGTCCTGGCATTTTAGGGCCTCAAGAAATGAGATTAGGCTGTTAGTACATCAGAACTGATCAATTTTCAAATATATATCCCATAGTTTGTAGACGCTATAACTTTCAAACAAACCAATTAATATACACTTCTTGGGATTTTTTTCTCCAAAGACATGCAGCAGAATACATTTTGGCCAAAATATATGAAGAAATTTGATTTTTGGATATATTTATAACAGAAAGTAGAAAATAAAAAAACCCAGTGGTGCTCAAATACCAAAAGAAAGCTCAATTAGTGTAAAAAAAAAAGATAAATATTGAATTTGCATACAGAATTGCATGACTGTGCAATTGCCAGTTAAAGTAGCATAGTGCTGTATAGCAAAAAATGCCCTGGTCTTGAAGGGGGTAAAACCCTCTGGAGCTCAAGTGGTTAAGTTACAACATTTTTTCACACCTGCCTAAAATTTTTGCACAGTAGTGTGCTCTAAGCTGGACCAATATATCTATGTTGATATTACCACACCTAGAATTTATCTTTTAAAGCAAAAGTTTTGCTTTATTGCCTTCCTCCCTGCAAAACATACTCAACTCTCCTTTTCCTTCTACTGTTCCATTCAGCTGCTAGGAGTGAAGAATATATAGAGCCTTGAAAAAGTACTCATACCTCCTTGAAAATTTCCACTTTTTGTCATGTTACAACCAAAATCGTAAATGTATTTTATTGGGATTTGATGTGATATACCGACACAAAGTGGCACATAATTGTGAAGTGAAAGGAAAATGGTTTTCAAAAGATTTTACAAATATGTGAAAAGTGTGGCGTGCATTTGTATTCAGCCCTCTTTACTCTGATACTCCTAACTAAAATCTAGTGGAACCAATTGCCTTCAGAAGTCACCTAATTGGTGAATAGAGTCCACCTGTGTGTAATTTAGTCTCAGTATAAATACAGCTGTTCTGTGAAGCCCTCTGAGGTTTGTTAGAGAACCTTAGTGAACAAACCGCATCATGAAGGCAAAGGAACACACCAGACAGGTCAGGGATAAAGTTGTGGAGAAGTTTAAAGCAGGGTTCGGTCATAAAAAAATATCCCAAAGCTTAAACATCTCATAAAGCACTGTTCAATCCATCATCTGAAAAATGACCTTTATGGAAGAGTGGCAAGAAGAAAGCCATTGTTGAAAGAAAGCCATAAGTCCAATTTCCAGTTTGCAAGAAGCCATGTGAGGGACACGGCAAACTTGGAAGAAGGTGCTCTGGTCAGATGAGACCAAAATTGAACTTTTTGGCCTAAAACCAAAAAGCTATGTATGGCAGAAAACTAACACTGCACATCACCCTGAACACACCATCCCCAACGTGAAACATGGTGGTGGTGGCAGCATCATGTTGTGGGGATGCTTTTCTAAAGTGGGGACAGGGAAGCTGGTCAGAGTTAATGGGAAGATGGATGGAGCAAATATAGGGCAATCTTAGAAGTAAACCTGTTAGAGTCTTCAAAAGACTTGAGACTGGGGCAGAGGTTCACCTTCCAGCAAGACAATGACCGTTAAGATACAGCCAGAGCTACAATGGAATGGTTTAGATCAAAGCATATTCATGTGTTAGAATGTCAAAGTCCAGACCTAAAGCCAATTGAGAATCTGTGGCAAGACTTGAAAATTGCTGTTTACAGACGCTCTCCATCCAATCTGACAGAGCTTGAGCTATTTTGCAAAGAGGAATGGGCAAAATTGGCACTCTCTAGATGTGCAAAGCTGGTAGAGACATACCCAAAAAGACTTGCAGCTGTAATTGCAGTGAAAGGTGGTTCTGCTGAATACAAATATACACCACACTTTTCAGATATTTATTTGTAAAAAAAATTGAAAAACATTTATCATTTTCCTTCAACTTCACAATTATGTGCCACTTTGTGTTGGTCCACCACATAAAATCCCAATGAAATACATTTACATGTTTGGTTGTCACATGACAAAATGTGAAATATTTCAAGGGGTATGAATACTTTTTCAAGACACTGTACCTGGTACTTCTATGTATGGAGGAGCATGCTGTTCACTCTCCTTTTGGTCTAGTGACAGTGGGATTGTGATTGTCGAAGCATTGTTGCATGGCAGTGTGGAGATGGTCCTCACCCCGTCTAAGCTCTGACTAGATAAATTGAAGCTTATGCAAGTTTTCTTTTCCTTACTTTTGGCAGCTGAGAGGCAGATTAAAGTGGTTTTAAAGGCTGAAGGTTTTTTACCTTTATGCATTCTATACACAAAGGTAAAAAAAAATATTCAGTGCTGTGTGCAAAACCACTGCACAGAGCAGGTGTCAGAAACCATGAATCAGACCGAGACAGGATTACAGTTAAAGCACACTTGTTTAATAATAAAAGTAAATAGAACAAACGTAGTCAAACATAGCCAAAATTCAGTAACCAGAACGGATAGTCAGACAAGCCAGAAAGTCAGGCAGCCAGGAATCAGCGTAGTGGAATAGCAAGCAGGATCTGGAGCCAGAAGGAATGTCATCCAAGCAAGTCTTTGACAGGAGCACAGGAGAAAGTCTCTGTGATGTTGACCAAGGTGAAGGCAGAGATCATCTGGGCTGGACGGCTTAAGTAAGCAGGACTGACGAGCAGGATATCATCAACAGGTGAGTCACTGTGGAGAGATAGGTGCTGGCAATTAGCCAACAGCTGAGCGGCTGAGAGGCTGATCCCAGCCCTGACGGCAGGTAAGTATGACATGTTTGTTATTTATTTTTAAATACATTTTTTCCTTTACAATCATTTTAATGACAGAAAGGGAAATATATGCTGCTGTGGCAATAAAGTGAACATGTTCTTTGATTTGCATGGGTGAAACACATGTTACCTTACAAGATGTATGTACACATATGCATACACTGCATCCGGAAAGTATTCACAGCACTTCACTTTTTTCACATTTTTGTTATGGTACAGCCTTATTTCAAAACTAATTAAATTCATTATTTTCCTTAAAAACTCTACAAACAATACCCCATAATGGCAAGGTGAAGGAAATTTGTTTGAAATCTTTGCAAATTTAATAAAAATAAAAAACAGAAAAAAATCACATGTACATAAGTAGCACCTTTGGCACCAATTACAGCTTCAAGTCTTTTTGAGTATGATGCTACAAGCTTGGCACACCTATTTTTGGGCAGTTTCTCCCATTCTTCTTTGCAGGACCACAAGAAGGGAAGGAAAGAGAGGCGCAAAGCAGACATAACGTAGTACAATTTATTAAAAAATAAAAGTCAATATAAACATCAGTAGCACTCACAAACAGGTGGGGGTGAGGATGACAGTCCGCGGTGGATTGTTCAAGTATGAGCCGGGAGCTGGGGTCTCTGTCTGGGGTGGGAAAAGAGCAAGCCGTATGGAGGGAGCCTGATGAGCCTGGAATCTGTCCAAGGGGAGCCTGTGTCGGGCAGCCCTGTGTTGCCGTGATGGTCTGTCCGGTGTTTGAATATCTGCCCAGGGAGTGTGTCTCCAGCCGGAGTGTGGAAAGAAGCTGTCAGCCTGTCTGCTGTGAGAGCCAATGGGAACGCGTTTCGGAAGCAATCCTCCCCTTTCTCATCAGCCTCATCTTCTTTGCAGGACCTCTCAAGCTCCATCAGGTTGGATGGGGAACGTCTGTGCACAGCTATTTTCAGATCTCTCCAGAGATGTTCAATCGGGTTCAAGTCTGGGCTCTGGCGTAGCCACTCCTTTGTTATCTCGGCTGAGCCTTCGCCCAAGTCTGAGGTCCAGAGCGCTCTGGAGCAGGTTTTCATCAAGGATGCCTCTGTACATTGCTGCATTCATCTATCCCTTGATCCTGACTAGTCTTCCAGTTCCTGCTGCTGAAAAACATCTCCACAGCATAATGCTTCCACCACCATGCTTCACTGTAGGGATGGTATTGGCAAGGTGATGAGTAGTGCCTAGTTTCCTCCAGGCCAGGGGATGACGTTTGCCTTTCAGGCCAAAGAGTTCAATCTTAGTTTCATCAGATCAGAGAATTTTGTTTCTCTGGGAGTTCTTCAGGTGCCTTGTGGCAAATTCCAGGCAGGCTGTGATGTGCCTTTGAAAACTAAAAAAGTGTAGCGCTAATATAGAAAGTGAAATGGCCACATAATGTGTACAATGTGGCCATTTCACTTTCCATATTAGCGCTACACTTTTTTAGTTTTAACATTTTTGCACATATCCTACTGGCTGCGTTAGCTGCTTACCCTTTTGGGCAGCGCAGAATTATTTGTTATATTTTGTAATGTGCCTTTTACTGAGGAGTGGCTTCCGTCTGGCCACGCTACCATACAGGGCTGATTGGTGGTGTGCTGCAGAGATGGTTGTTCTTCTGGAAGGTTTTCCTCTCTCAAAAGAGAAACGCCGGAGCTCTGTCAGAGTGACCATCGGTTCTTGGTCACCTCCCTGTCTTAAGTCCCTTCTCCCCCGATCACTCAGTTTGGCCGGACGGCCCACTCTAGGAGGAGTCCTGGTGCTTCCAAACTTCCATTTACAGATGATGGAGGCTACTGTGCTGTTTGCTGCAGACATTTTTCTGTAACCATCCCCAGATCTGTGTCTCGATACAGTCCTGTCTCTGAGATCTACAGACAATTCCTTGGACTTCATGGCCTGGTTTGTGCTCTGACATGCACTGTTAACTGTGGGATCTTATATAGACAGGTGTGTGCCTTTCCAAATCATGTCCAATTAACTGAATTTACCACAAGTGGACTCTAATCAAGTTGTAAAAACATCTCAAGGATGATCAGTTGAAGCAGGATGCACCTGAGCTCTATTTTGAGTGTAAAGACAAAAGCTGTGAATACTTATGTACAGGTGATTTTATTTATTTTTTCTGTTTTTTATTTTTAATAAATTTGCAAAGATTTCAAACAAACTTCTTTCACGTTGTCATTATGGGGTATTGTTTGTAGACTTTTGAGGAAAATAATGAATTTAATCCATTTTGGAATAAGGCTGTACCATAACAAAATGTGGAAAAAGTGAAGTGCTGTGAATAATTACAGGATGCACTGTATATGTACACTCCTTGTTCGTTGGGCTTGTATTTTTCTTTAAAGCCACATTTTAAAGAAATTCATTTGGTAGCTTCTGGTGAACTATGCAACGTTCATGACTGCAGCTGTTTTGCTCACATTGTGAACTGCCATTATGTTCTATGTATACCTGGAACTATATAGTGAACAATAACATTGCATAAGAATTTTCTTTTTTAAGAACTCTACCCAAAAGTCATATTCCTGTCTGGGTCACAATTTAACATTCTATTTCTCATCATTGTTCCTGGCTTTGTTCCTGCCCACCGTGGGGGTTTAAAGTGTTTCCACCTATCCTGGGGGTGTTCTTAAGACTCCTGTCACACTATCTATAAAATAATGTAAAAATACTTAGTGGGACCCCTCATGATAGCCAAAAGTAGATGTGCAAGAATATAAACAGTGAAAACCACTTTTAGGCCTCTTGCACAGTACTGATGTTTGAGCATCAGCACTTCTGAATGTAATTTCAGGCATTTCTATTACACATATTCACACATACAATACATTCCTTATGGCAAAATCTATGAAAAATCATAGAATATGCACATACAGTGGAACCTTGGTCTACGAGTAACGTGGTTAACGAGTGTTTTGAAAGACGAGCAACTTTTTTTTTCTTTTTTTTTTTTTTTTTTAAATTCTTACTCGGTTTACGAGTGTTGTTGCAAAACGAGCAGAATTTAGAGGCCAGAGGTGCGGAGGCATCGGGGACACTCGGAACGGTTCGGAGCCGTTCGGAATGACTCGGAAATACTCTGTTCCGGAATATTTCCGAGCCTTTCCGAGTTCAGCCAAGCTGTCCCCGAGTATTTCCGAGGATCTCGGACGCCCCCCACCTCTGGCGGTATTGCATGTAATAGAAGTCAATGTGGAACGAATTATCTTCATTTCTTCTATGGGGAAACTCGCTTTGATATGCGAGTGCTTTGGATTACAAGCATTCTCCTGGAACGGATTATGCTCGTAATCCAAGGTTCCACTGTACTGGCGCAAAATACTGACCAGGGCTGGATATAAGAATTCTACAACGTGGGTTACACTGAGCAAAGCACAACTTCACTAAAAGTCATGTTTTTGAAAGTGTATGTATAGGCTTTTTCATTTTTGTGGATGTGTGGGGAAGAGTTAGAAAAGGTGAGGGGGACATCTGTGGACAGTTGTCTATAAAGGGAATTCCCTTATGAGGTCCAGGCCTCCTTTTGAAATATTAGTTTTGAGTGGGTAACTCTATAAAAACATGTTTTGTTTTCAAAGGCCAGTACATTTTTCATATCTTTCATACCCCTGGGCAGCTTCAGATAGGGACTTATGAAGGAGTAGGCCTTTTCTGCAAGAGGTTTGTCTGAGAATGTTTGTCTCATTCTATTTTATTTTCAGGAAGCTGGCAGCAAAAGATCCGTCGTTGGCCAGTGTCCACTTCCAGAATCTCTTGGAGCATCTGGACTTGCAGTATAATCATTTTTCCCAGAGGCAGGATTTGCTGCAAATGCACAAGCTGCGCAAATTCAAGTATGATATACAGGTAGCCATTGGTGCTCTGTTTGTAAACTGTGATATATAAACACATAGGCATAAGGGGCTTATTCACTGTAGATTTTGTATTTCTATGCACTGCAATTACCCATAGGAACCAAGCAGAATTATTATTTTTTTTTTAAATAGTCTGACTTTAGAAGAGTGAATTTGGATTGTTTGTTATGGGTTACTGGACTTGAATTTCAACTCGATCCTAAACATTTTATTTCATTTCAGATAGAGTAGGGAGGGGTTAGAGATTCTCTCAGGTTTTTATTGCTGTCTGTGTAACTGTTGGGGGGTTTTGTCCTCACTTCCTGTCTAAACAGGAAGACTTCCTGTCTAAACAGGAAGTGATGGGAAATGTTCTCAGTGTGGACACAGATAAAAATGCATCTTTAGTAGAGTGTAAAAGGGATATCATGTCTGACAGTGTTTTTTTTTATTGTTGCCCCAGCCTTCCTGTCCTGTTGACACCCGCACAAATTTTGTGCAAGAGTCACAGGGACAGGAAGTAAAGGCAAATCTAAGGCCAGGTTCACACACGTGCGGGTTTGTGCCTGGGGTTTGATCTGTTCCTGTACACCGGTTCAGATGCGATTTCAGGTCAGAATTTTAGCCTAAATTTGCATCTGGACCATACCTCCCAAACACGTACTGGCCCTTTTTCAATCCGAACCACGGCCGCCCCGGACATGTGTAAACCGGCTTCATTGAAAGCCGGTCACATTTGCCTGTCGTAAGAATTGGATGCGGCAAAAACTTGCATCCAATTCGCATATGTGTGAACCCAGCCTAAGAAACTGGGTCAATGACAGAAATAAAAACATGGCTGAAAATGTAAAGGCCCGTACACACGATCCGCAAATCGGATGGAAAAATTCGTACGGCAAGCTGTCTGACAATTTTCAGATCGTTAGTACGGTGCTTTCGACAGCCGATTTCTCTTTTTCGTCAGACAAAAGCTGGATGTGCAGACTATATGAAATTTTTGTTGTACGTGAACTTAACATCCGATTTTCATTCATTAGTACGGTTTTCGTACGAAAAAAAATCTGAAGAGCAAGACTACGCATGCTCAGAAACGAAAGAATACATACAAAACTATTCAACACGTTACGTCACTTCTGACTTTGTATTCTGTCGTACGAAAATTTTCGTATTGTGAGTAACCTCTTCACTTTCGACGTGAGACTAGCATTCCACAAAAAACGGATTTTCGGTCGTCCGAAAATCTAATCGTGTGTACGAGGCTTAACTCTTTCAGACATTAAAAAAAAAAAAGAAATGTAATGTATGTATGTATAAAGTGAAATCTCACTGACGCTTATAGTTTATCTAAGCTTTTGTGGAAGAAATAAAAAATAGAAACTGGTTGCTATAGGCATAGAAATTTGACCTTGTCTTAGACAGTTTTTATGAATGTAAACTGTATACATTTAGACTATGTAATTATGTGTTTTTCTGGTGTTTGCCTTTTAAAGTACATGTAAACCCACACTGAGGCAGTTTTCAAGCATTTTAGCACTAGAAATTGCACCTGTAAAGCACCTGAAAACTGCCTCCCATTCATTGCAATGGGTGCTTTCACACTGGGGCGGTGTGCTTGCAGGACGTTGCAAAAGCAGCATCTTTGGGGTGGTTTGAGAGCGCTGTATACAGAGTTGGAGGAGACTGCAGAGATCCATGTGTATTCATCGAGAGAGGAGAAATGTGCAGGCGAGCAGTGGTGTGAGTTTGTATATATGTGTATGTGTGTGTGACTGTATACAGTATCTCACAAAAGTGAGTACACCCTTCACATTTTTGTAAATATTTTATTCTATCTTTTCATGTGATAACACTGACGAAATGACACTTTGCTACAATGTAAAGTAGTGAGTGTACAGCTTGTATAACAGTGTAAATTTGCTGTCCCCTCAAAATAACTCAACACACAGCCATTACTGCTGGCAACACCCCTAAGTGAAAATGTCCAAATTGGGCCCAAGGTGTCAATATTTTGTGTGGCCACCATTATTTTTCAGCACTGCCTTAACCCTCTTGGGCATGGAGTTCATCAGAGCTTCACAGGTTGTCACTTGAGTCCTCTTCCACTCCTTCATGACAACATCACAGAGCTGGTGGATGTTAGAGACCTTGCGCTCATCCACCTTCCATTTGAGGATGCCCCACAGATGCTCAATAGGGTTTAGGTCTGGAGACATGCTTGGCCAGTCCATCACCATTACCCTCATCTTCATTAGCAAGGCAGTGGTCATCTTGGAGGTGTGTTTGGGGTTGTTATCATGTTGGAATACTGCCCTGCAGCCCAGTCTCCGAAGGGAGGGGATCATGCTCTGCTTCAGTGTGTCCCAGTATATGTTGCCATTCATGGTTCCCTCAATGAACTGTAGCTCCCCAGTGCCGGCAGCACTCATGCAGCCCCAGACCATGACACTCCCACCACCATGCTTCACTGTAGGCAAGAAACACTTGTCTTTGTACCCTTCATCTGGTTCCTGCCACACGTGCTTGATACCATTTATCTCGGTCTCATTAGACCACAGAACATGGTTCTAGTAATCCATGTCCTTAGTCTGCTTGTCTTCAGCAAACTGTTTGCAGGCTTTCTTTAGAAGAGGTTTCCTTCTGGGACGACAGCCATGCAGAACAATTTGATGCAGTGTGCGGCGTATGGTCTAAGCACTGACAGGCTAACCCCCACCCCTTCAACCTCTGCAGCAATGCTGGCAGCACTCGAACGTCTATTTCCCAAAGACAACCTCTGGATATTACGCTGTGCACGTGCACTCAACTTCTTTATTCAACCATGGCAAGGCCTGTTCTGAGTGGAACCTGTCCTGCTAAACCGCTGTATGGTCTTGGTCACCGTGCTGCAGCTCAGTTTCAGGGTCTTGGCAATCTTCTTGTAGCCTAGGCCATCTTTATGTAGAGCAAAATTTTGTTTTCTCAGATCCTCAGAGAGTTCTTTGCCATGAGGTGCCATGTTGAACTTCCAGTGACCAGTATAAGAGAGTGAGAGCGATAACACCAAATTTAACACACATGCACCCCATTCACACCTGGGACCTTGTAACACTAACAAGTCACATGACACCGGGGAAGGGAAAATGGCTAATTGGGCCCAATTTGGACATTTTTACTCAGGAGTGTACAGTACTCACTTTTGTTGCCAGCGGTTTAGACATTAATGGCTGTGTGTTGAGTTATTTTGAAGGGACAGCAAATTTACACTGTTGTACAAGCTGTACACTCACTACTTTACATTGTAGCAAAGTGTCATTTCTTCAGTGTTGTCACATGAAAAGATAGAAAAAAATTTACCAAAATGTGAGGGGGTATACTCACTTTTGTGAGATACTGTATATGTGTGTGTGTGCCTCTGTGTGTCTGTGTTTGTGTAAATCCTGGAGGTTTAACAGGCAGCAGTTTCAGCTGCCCGCAGCTAAAATGGATGCAGCCAGACTCAGTGGAGGGAGATTTCTGCAGCATCTTCATATATGAAAATAAATTACTACAAAGTACATGCAGCTACAGAGGTCATTGAGAGCATGTTTTTACATCTTCCTGCTGGTCGATATTTGGCACCGGAAGGGAAGGGGATTCCATGTTATTCTGAGTGTCTGTGTTAAGAGCTTGCTCGCTGTGCACTCCCAGCACACTGATCAAGCTGTCACCATCAGCTCCTATTCTCTGCTGTGATTGGGAGCCAACAGGAAAAGTTCTTGATCATGTGACCGCTGTGATAGCCAATCACAATGATTAGAGTTGCACCAATACTAAGCATTTGCATAAGTACTTGAACTCGTGCAAATGCTTCGATACCAAAACCAATACCTGCGCTGCGATTTGAGCCCATACAAAAATGAATGGGCTCAAATTGCACTGCAAAGAATATCATGTGATTTGAACAGAAATGTGATGCAATTCCTGTCTAAATCATATGTGGTTTCTTGCACAGCTCCTGTATGAACCCAGTCCTTCAGCTCCTCAATTAGAGTCTTGTTTTGGTTCTCAAGCTCGGCCACTCGATTTTAAAGGCACTTGGCATATTCTTTGTTCTTTTTGCGATCCTCCCGCTTCTCTGGAATATGAAATTAAAGAGGCAACCAAAGACAGAGAAGGGAAAAGGCTTTCACTGTCATATCAGCGCTGCATTGCCTGGGTTCACACAGGAGCGGTGTGGGAATCCGCATTTGATTCAGACCGGAATCGCACCGTATTCCTGTTCAAATTACATGCGATTCTTTACAGTGTGATTTGATCCCATTCATTTTGTATGGGCTCAAATCGCACCGTACGGTATCTGTAATTAGTATCAGCGAATACTTAAGCAAAAGTATCGGTACTCATCTTAAAACATGGGTATTGGTGCATCCCTAACAGTGATCATGTTATTGGGAAGTCACCTACTCATTTTGGTGTTAACACCCATTCAGTGGGCCGCCAGAAGATGGCAGCAAGGAATTAAAGCTTGTTTACTGCTGGCTAGGAATATCTAAATACTTTAATATGAATTGGTGTGGATGGATTGTCATTTAGCTACAGTGCCACATCCCTTAATGCATAGAGAACAAGAGAGACATTCAATGGGACTTTTTAGGTGCAACATACAAGTTAAGCAGAATTTTTTTCTTAGAAATTCAATGTTTATTAAACAGTATTCTAACATAATGTGTCCATAAAAAAACATAAACAGTAATGGACCCTATTTTCATAACGGTATAGTATTGGTGAATCCTGACCTGTTTCGCTTGTTGGGCTTCTTCAAGATATTATATTCTGTAAAAACACAGTATAGGATTTCATAAACACAATTCCAAAGATACAAACACACACATGTATGTTCAATAGTGTTGATCCCACAAGCTTACCCTACGGTTGCATAAATGCCACTTGAATCTATGGTCAAAGCTATTTAAAGATGTTCATTGTAATGCCAAACCAAAAAAGTCCCATTGAATTTCTCTCTTGTTCTCTATGTAAATACCTTAGGCTGTGTTCACATGGCAGCATGGAGCGGCTCACAGCAGGGGTCCGTTGCGTCCCTGTTCACCGTTTCAGGTCCGATTTCAGCCTGAATTTTTGGCTGAATTCGGACTTGAAATGGACCAGAAGACACACAGGACTCCTGTGTAATTCGCCGCTCCGGAGATGTGTGAACCGGTTCCATAAAGAGCCAGTCACAATCTCCTGACATGCAAATTGGATTCAGGGAAATCCGCATCCAGTTCACAATAGTGTGAACCCAGCCCTAATGGCCATAGTCCTGGCACAGGTGCACTTTAAAAGCTGTAAGACCCCTTTCACACTGAGGTGCTTTTGCAGGCGCTATAGCGCTAAAAATAGCGCCTGTAAAGCGCCTCTCCTTTCACTCCAATGTGAAAGCCTGAGTGCTTTCACACTGGAGCGGTGCGCTGGCAAGACACTAAAAAAAGTCCAGCATCTTTGAGGCGCTGTAGGAGCGGTGTATACACCGCTCCTAAAGCACTCCTGCCTATTGGAAACAATGGGCAACGCTGCTTAGGCAGCGCTTTTAACCCTTTTTCGGCCGTTAGCGGGAGTTAAAAGTGCCCCGCTAGCAGCCGAAAAGCGCAGCAAAAACGACGGTAAATCGTCACTTTACCACTGACGCCCAGGCGCTGCCAGTGTGAAAGTGCCCTAAAACATATTATGCCCTGTACACACGGTCGGATTTTTCGACGGAAAATGTGTGATAGGACCTTGTTGTCGGAAATTCTGACCGTGTGTAGGCTCCATCACACATTTTCCATCGGATTTTCCGACACACAAAGTTTGAGAGCAGGCTATAAAATTTTCCGACAACAAAATCCGTTGTCGGAATTTCCGATCGTGTGTACACAAATCCGACGCACAAAGTGCCACGCATGCTCAGAATAAATAAAGAGATGAAAGCTATTGGCTACAGCCCCGTTTTATAGTCCCGACGTACGTGTTTTACGTTCAGAATGATCGGATTTTCCGACAACTTTGTGTGACCGTGTGTATGCAAGACAAGTTTGAGCCAACGTCCGTCGGAAAAAATCCATGGATTTTGTTGTCGGAATGTCTGATCAATGTCCGACCGTGTGTACGGGGCATTAGGCTTGATTTGCTAAAACTGGAGAGCGCAAAATCTGGTGCAGCTGTGCATGGTAGCCAATCAACTTCTAACTTCAGCTTGTTCAGTTAGCCCCGGTTCACACTGGGACGACTTGTCAGGCGACCTAGTCGCCTGACAAGTCGCCTCCCGTTCTGTGCTATGGAACCGTTCTAAGGGGAGCGACGCAAGTCGCTCCGACTTAGAAAAAGGTTCCTGTACTACTTCGGGGGCGACTTGCATAGACTTCTATACAGAAGTCGTTTTGCAAGTCGCCCGGGCAGTCGTGTGCAGGTCGCCTCGGTGAGGAGACCTGCAAGTCGTGCCGCCTCTGGTGTGAACCGAGGCTTAAGCTTTGAGAGAAAAAAAAAAAAATCAACCCCATTATTGGATTGCGGTCAAAATTGGAAATAGTAAAAACTCCCCCAGACACGGGAGTTAGGCACATCCCTCTAACATCGGAATATTGCTCATCTTTTCTTGTTCTGTTAAAAAATGCTCAGAATTTTGAATTTAATGCCTGATTTGATAATGGTCACCAGGACAAGTGTAAGGCTGACCGCAGGCCTGTGTTTGTGGGAGGAGTCGGGCTGCATAAAGCCTGCCCTCTGTCCCTCCCTCCTTGTCGACGGTGGCTCATGTATCATACACCACTGTAGAATTCACCCATCACGTCTATGGGTGCCTAACAGATTGAGGTGATCGTTTTTAATTGGCTTGTACAGTGGTAAAACTCCTCATCCGTTCTACGCTGCTTACGTTTAGATTTTCTCACGGAGACACATTTCACTACTCATGTAATTTGGCTGGGCACGTTTCATGCTCCTCGGGCTTGAGTTCACGTTTGGGTGACCTACTAGGCCTCAGGGGTGTCACGAAGCAGACACGTTAGTCTTTTCTACATATACTTCCCGGCATTTGGTTCTCATGTTAATTTAAGTTATCACATTCATGTTAGCATCACATCTTCACGATTAGGTCATGGCGTTACCACTGCAGCACTATCTATCACGTTTATAGGTACATACAGATTGAGATGGTCGTTTCTAAGTGGCTTGGACGGGGGCAAGTCTCCTCATCTATTCTCACAAGACTCACGCTACGATCATTTCATTACTCACATCTGTAGCCTGACACGTTGGGGGTTCGGAACATGGTAGCACACCCTCCTTAAGAACCTGGACCATCCCAAGACTCATGGCTGAACTGCAGCGCAAGGGTATTTCATACCCGGCTTAAGCGCGCAAGGCTTAGCTGTTCAGGTTACTGTTCCCCTGTGCTTCAGGCTCTAGCGCGGAGGAAGTTACCCTTCGGACTGTCGCCTCATCCCTCTCTCAAATTCACGCTACCCTGAGTTCCCTGGCAACTTCCTGCCAAGAATTACATGCTAGGGTTGAGGTTTTGGAGACTTAGCCAAACCCAGTGTCAGGATCGTCTACCGCTCCAGGGACATCAGCAGGTCCCGGGACCCCCTTGGTACCAAGCCCTGTACCCATAGGCCCAGGTAATAGCATGGGTGTTCCTCCCATTACCCCGGCACATTTTATTCCCGTGAACATCAGGAAGGACATTCTGGAGGGCAAAGGTGTTAATTTAGCATTCCTGTCATTAGCTGCCCATGTTGTTGCCGATAATAGATTAGCCGCTTGCAGTGGTAGTTAAGACCAGGGATCATAGGCTCAGCCGCAAGCTCTCCATCCCAGAGTTTGTCCTGGCTTTTAGCTTGTTCAGAGACGTCATTTGCTCTGAGTCCACTCAGGAGGGAAGAGCTGGACCTTTACCTTTTATACAGTAGTAGAATTAGGTCAGAAGTATGGGGGTCACATTTTTATGACTATCATCCTTCATTTCTGCCAAGGCCGCAGCCTGTTTTGCTCAATACCAAGTGGTGACGGTTTGGAGTAACATAGACACGGAATTGTTTTGCCGGCATTTCTCTGGGCTTAGATCACCAGTTTGTGCTACTTGCCAATCATCCACTCACACTGCTTATTGGTGCCCCAATTTGGAACTCCCCGCGCTACTAGGGACATCCAGGGCTTCAGCCAATGCACTCCCTACCGCAGTCCATCCTGCACCTTGTGACAACTTAGGCCGGCCCATTAATTTTCTAGGCAAATAACAGATCTGCAACAATTTCAACCTTGGTTCATGCAATTATAGCCAGTTCCATCTTTTACATATCTGTACCAGTTGTTTCAGGGCTCATCCCAAGTCGGCCTGTACACTGAGATAGAACAAGTCCATGTGACTAAGCCGCATTAACGTGCATTTTTTAGTCACCTTGGTTGAGCAAATTTTTGGTGGAAGGGTTCACTGAGGGGTTCCAAACTGGGTTTGTTTCCTTGCCACTAGGCACTTTTGAGTGTCGGAATCTGAGGTCATCTGCCACAGACGTAGAGGCAGTGAATTTGTTACTTCAGTCTGAACTCAAAAAGGGTTTTGTCATTGGTCCTTTTCCAACATCACCTTCCTGGGTTTGGAGGGTCAACCCCTTGGGCTTTTCAAAGGGAAATTTTCCAATAAATTAAGGTTAACTTATGACTTGTCAGTTTGCAATTTACAGTAACTCTGTGATTCCATCAGAGGAGTTTTTACTCAAGTATGCATCAGTGGATCAAGCAATACAACGTATCATTGGGGTAGGTGAGGGGTGCTTGACTGTCCAAAGCTGACAGCTCGCGGACGCCTTTAAACTTCTTCCGATTCTGCTATCACTGTGGCAGTGGCATGGCATTAAGTGGAGGGGATTTTATTATCTTGTCACCAAACTTACCTTTGGCTCTAATGCTGCATACAGACGATCGGAATTTCCAAAAACCAAACCATGGATTTATTTCCGACAGATGTTGGCTGAAACTTGTCTTGCATATACACGGTCGCACAAATGTTGTCGGAAATGCCGAACGCCAAGAACGCAGTGACGTTACAACACGTATGAGCAGCCGAGAAAAACGAAGTTCAATAGCCAGTGCCGCCCTTCTGCTTGATTCTGAGCATGCATGGAATTTTGTGCGTCGTAATTGTGTACATACGATCAGAATTTAGGACAACAGATTTTGTTGTTGGAAAATTTGAGAACCAGCTCTCAAATTTTGTTGGTCGGAAATTCCGACAAAAAATGTCCGATGGAGCCTACCCATGGTCGGAATTTCCAACAACAAGCTCACATCGAACATTTGTTGTCGGAAATTCCAATCGTCTGTACGCGACATTAGAGTAGCCCCTGGCTGTTTGTTTCTCACAAGCACTTAGCTGGATCCTCACACACACCGAGAATTGTTATCCAATATTTGGATGATTTTCTCCTCATTGAGAGTGGTGAACAGGCCCCTGCCAACCTTCAGTAACTGGCATCAGTTTTTGTGGCATTAGACATCCCACTGGCAGTTAAGAAATGGAAGACCCAGTTACTAAACTTACTTTCCTGGAGTCATGCTTGACACTCAGTCCATGCAGGCCAGTCTTCCTACAGACAAACTGGTAAGGATCAGAGAACGCATACATGCGTTCACAATCTCCCTGCCTGTACCAGGGTTGAATTACAGTCTCTGCTGGGTATGCTGAATTTTGCGATGAGGATTATTCCCCAGGGGAGGTCTTTCATTTCTAGGTTATTGGCTTTGTTACCTTCAGTCCCCGACTCTGATTCTTGTGTCAAACTAGATCCTTCCGCTTTGTCGGATTTACACATGTGGAAGGAGTTCCTTCAACATTGGAATGGTGTTACTATGTTTATCCCTGCAGAGTCAGGATTTTCCCCTCAGGTTTCTACAGATGCAGCAGCCACAAAGGGCTGTGCGGCCATTTTTGGCTCACACTGGTTGGTGGGGCCTTGGCTGGATGAGGTTATGTCTATTTCGGGGTTCACAGAGACATCAGCTTTGTTTGAAATGTACCCCATAGTTGTGGCAGCACAGGTGTGGGGTCATTTGTGGGCAGGTCAGACTGCATTTTTTTCCACAGATAATCAAGCCACATCAGAAATTATCAACAAGGGCAGATCCAGGTCTTTACTTATCAATTGTGCATAGGCTCATTTGGCTGTCCCTTCCATTTAACTTCCGCATACACTGCAGGTTCATCAGTGGTGTAGAGAATGTAGCGGCAGATGCTCTGTCCCGGTTTACAGTGCCTTGCGAAAGTATTCGGCCCCCTTGAACTTTTCAACCCTTTGCCACATTTCAGGCTTCAAACATAAAGATATAAAATTTTTATTTTTTGTGAAGAATCACCAACAAGTGGGACACAATTGTGAAGTGGAACGAAATCTATTGGATTGTTCAAACTTTTTTAACTAATAAAAAAATGAAAAGTGGGGCGTGCAAAATTATTCGGCCCCCTTTCGTTAATACTTTGTAGAGCCACCTTTTGCTGCGATTACAGCTGCAAGTCGCTTGGGGTATGTCTCTATCAGTTTTGCACATCGAGAGACTGAAATTCTTGCCCATTCTTCCTTGCAAAACAGCTCGAGCTCAGTGAGGTTGGATGGAGAGCGTTTGTGAACAGCAGTTTTCAGCTCTTTCCACAGATTCTCGATTGGATTCAGGTCTGGACTTTGACTTGGCCATTCTAACACCTGGATACGTTTATTTGTGAACCATTCCTTTGTAGATTTTGCTGTATGTTGGGGATCATTGTCTTGTTGGAAGATAAATCTCCGTCCCAGTTTCAGGTCTCGTGCAGACTCCAACAGGTTTTCATCCTGAATGGTCCTGTATTTGGCTGCATCCATCTTCCCCTCAATTTTAACCATCTTCCCTGTCCCTGCTGAAGAAAAGCAGGCCCAAACCATGATGCTGCCACCACCATGTTTGACAGTGGGGATGGTGTGTTGAGGGTGATGAGCTGTGTTGCTTTTACGCCAAACATATAGTTTTGCATTGTGGCCAAAAAGTTCGATTTTGGTTTCATCGGACCAAAGCACCTTCTTCCACATGTTTGATGTGTCTCCCAGGTGGCTTGTGGCAAACGTTAGACAAGACTTTTTATGGATATCTTTGAGAAATGGCTTTCTTCTTGCCACTCTTCCATAAAGGGCAGATTTGTGCAGTGTACGACTGATTGTTGTCCTATGGACAGACTCTCCCACCTCAGCTGTAGTTCTCTGCAGTTCATCCAGAGTGATCATGGGCCTCTTGGCTGCATCTCTGATCAAGTCTTCTCCTTGTCTGAGCTGAAAGTTTAGAGGGACAGCCAGGTCTTGGTAGATTTGCAGTGGTCTGATACTCCTTCCATTTCAAAATGATCGTAGCACAGTGCTCCTTGGGATGTTTAAAGCTTGGGAAATCTTTTTGTATCCAAATCCGGCTTTAAACTTCTCCACAACAGTATTACGGACCTGCCTGGTGTGTTCCTTGGTCTTCATGATGCTCTCTGCGCTTTCAACAGAACCCTGAGACTATCAGAGAGCAGGTGCATTTATACAGAGACTTGATTACACACACGTGGATTCTATTTATCACCATCAGTCATTTAGGACAACATTGGATCATTCAGAGATCCTCACTGAACTTCTGGAGTGAGTTTTCTGCACTGCAAGTAAAGGGGCCGAATAATTTTGCACGCACCACTTTTCAGTTTTTTATTTGCTAAAAAAGTTTAAAATATCCAATAGATTTCGTTCCACTTCACAATTGTGTCCCACTTGTTGGTGATTCTTCACAAAAAATTAAAATTTTATATCTTTATGTTTGAAGCCTGAAATGTGGCAAAAGGTTGAAAAGTTCAAGGGGGCCGAATACTTTTGCAAGGCACTGTAATTACCCATTGTTTTTCAGGCAGGTCTCCATTCCCACATTTTCTTCAGCTAATGATGGACTAGATACCCACTGGGCAATCACATCAGCCTTGATCGACAAATCATTGTCGGTGAACACCAGGAAGGGCCTACGTCACAGCCTAAAATGTTTTCCAGGCCTTTCAGTCACGGTATCCTAGGTTTGATGGCTACAGCATTCAGTATTTACTAGCTTTCACTGCCTTTTGCCACTTTCAGCTTAAACTGGCCCATGGTACCATTAGGACATATCTAGCAGGCATACAGCACTTTTTGTCTTTACGGGACCCCAACAGGCCGTCCATTTTTTTCGGCACACCCCACCAAGGCTATCCTGAAAGGGATTAATAAGAGTAGCCCTCCTGCTGTAGCTAGCAGGCTTCCCATCACAGGGCACATATTTCGGAAAATGTACGATTTATTTGCCAGGTCTCCCTTTGGGTTGCTACCTAGCTTAGTGCTCAAGGCAGCAATCTATCTGGCCTTTTATGGTTTCTTGAAGCCTGGGGAGTTTACATGTTCTGGGCCAGGATCCAGTATACTTTTGGCCAATCAGCTGGTCAGGTACCCCTGACTACTTTCAGTTGCATCTGCATATTTGCAAGACGCAGCAGACGGGAGTCGGCACTGATATTAGATTTTCAAGACCAACAATGCATGGTGCCCGGTTTTGGTCTTAGGCCAGCTCGTGAGGGCTACAGCAGACAGGCCCAGGGATAGTCCATATTGCCTTTCCTTAGTGCTTCCCTCTTTACAGCTCAGTTCATGCATCATTGCAGCACCCTTCTGTCCAATTTGGGTTTGGACCCCAAGGCTTATTCTGGCCATTCTTTCAGAATTGGGGCAGCTTCCACCGCTTCTCACCAAGGGGTCCCTGTTCATGTGATCAAAAAATTAGGCAGATGGAAGTCATTATGCTTCTCTATATATATCCCGGATGCTCTAGTCAAGATGTCACAGGCTTTTGTTGTTTTGACTGATTAATTGTTACATTTCAGTTTTGCAATAAATCTTTGATAGCGTCATCTTTATTTTTGTCCCCTTTTAGGCATACTGACCATGTGACCATGGCATACCCCAGGTCAATTCTCAGTTTCTTCTTCCTTTCCTAAAACAATCCACAAGGAGACTCCGAGTACAAGTGTAAGGCTGACCGCAGGTCAGCCTGTGTTTGTAGGAGGAGTCGGGCTGCATAAAGCCGGCCCTTTGTCCCTTCTTCCCTGTCAACGGTGGCTCACGTATCCCACTCACCCTTTCCCTTTCTTTCTTTTACTTTCCGTTTCAATTTTATACTTGGGTATGCCCCTTTTAGGCATACTGACCATGTGACCACAGCACACCCCAGGTCAATTCTCAGTTTCTTCTTCCTTTCCTAAAACATCCACAAGGAGACTCCGAGTACAAATAAAGAGAGTAAATCTACCCATCATGAAAAAATGGCTTTAGATACACCTTAAATCAATGTGTTTAAATGATCAACTCTTTTTTTCCCATTTAATTGCAGCAGCAGTACCAAGAAAGCCCACATCAACTTGCAGAACAGATCCGTAATATTCTGCAGCTGGAGAAAAATATTCTCTTAGAAGCCCAAGAAATGGAGGTTTGTTGTTTAATATTGTAAAAAAACTCAGGATCACTGCTAATCATGTGTGTATTTTATTTATTTTATCTTGGTAGCCAGAAAAGTGGAATAGTTCTTTTTAAAGATATGATCTGTAGTGCTGTCATGATATATGACCCATCTTTTCAACTCTACAAAACTAAGCTTATTTTGTGGAGAATTGTTATTGTACATCTAATGTCCACCACAACCAGTTAATCCCGTTTCAACCTGTTTTTCTTTAAAATGGGATAATAATTTCTGTAGGCAACGGTGCAGTTTTTTGCCCAACATTTGCTGTTTTTTCGCAGAAGACCGTGGCATACAAAGAGAAACCACTAAAAGTAGAGATAAAATTGTGCTGATTCCAAATAGAAATTGTACTGCTGTGTTTATGTATATATTTATATTGTTTTCATAATCTGATTATATACAGATAGCCATTAAATTACTATTTTCTAAAGGTAAACACCACACAGAACTGATATTTGTTGTTGTTGGGGATGCACCGAATGGAAATTTTGGTACCGAAAATGCAGGATTCAATTAGCCGAAAACCGAAAATTACAGTTTTTAAAAAATATTATATTTTTATATATATAATTGTATTAATTAATATCATCAATTTAAGGTAATATGAGTTTATTGTTGGCCATTATTGGCACCTTTAGTGCAAGAAAAGCTCAAGTAAAATGCAGTCTGCAGTCTCTAACCATCTCTTGTATCATGTCCTCAGTCTCTAACCATCTCTTGTATCATGTCCTCAGTCTCTAACCATCTCGTGTATCATGTCCTCAGTCTCTAACCATCTCTTGTATCGTGTCCTCAGTCTCTAACCATCTCGTGTATCGTGTCCTCAGTCTCTAACCATCTCGTGTATCATGTCCTCAGTCTCTAACCATC
This sequence comes from Lithobates septentrionalis, assembly GCA_037952835.1. NCBI lineage: Eukaryota > Metazoa > Chordata > Amphibia > Anura > Ranidae > Lithobates > Lithobates septentrionalis. Next base: position 1,861,503 of record JBBDGP010001941.1, read on the forward strand.
TCGTGTATCATGTCCTCAGTCTCTAACCATCTCTTGTATCATGTCCTCAGTCTCTAACCATCTCGTGTATCATGTCCTCAGTCTCTAACCATCTCTTGTATCGTGTCCACAGTCTCTAACCATCTCTTGTATCATGTCTGCAATCTCTTACTTAAACACACTACTAATAGTATTAGCAAAATTTCCATTCGGTGCACCTCTATCAGACATGATACAGAAGATTGTCAGAGACTGCAGACATGATACAAGAGATCAATGCAGCCTCACCGGTCCCTGTCAGATGCAGCCTCACCAGTGCCTGTCAGATGCAGCCTCACCAGTGCCTGTCAGATGCAGCCTCACCAGTGCCTGTCAGATGCAGCCTCACCAGTGCCTGTCAGATGCAGCCTCACCAGTGCCTGTCAGATGCAGCCTCACCAGTGCCTGTCAGATGCAGCCTCACCAGTGCCTGTCAGATGCAGCCTCGCCAGTGCCTGTCAGATGCAACCTCGCCAGTGCCTGTCAGATGCAGCCTCGCCAGTGCCTGTCAGATGCAGCCTTGCCAGTGACTGTTAGCTGCAACCTACCAGTGCATGTTAGATGCAGCCTACCAGTGCCTGTTAGATGCAGCTTCACTAATGCCTGTTAGATGAATCCTCACCAGTGCCTATTAAATGCAGCCCACTGGTGCCTGTAAGATGCAGCCCACTGGTGCCTGTTAGATGCAGCCTACCGGTGCCAGTGATATACAGCCTTGCCAGTGCATGTTATATGCAGCCTTGCCAGTGCATGTTAGATGCAGCCTCCTGTGAAACGTCACAGTGATTCAATGTCCCGGCATTGAATCAGTGTGCCGTCTATCACAGGAGGCCGGACATTGTTACTGCGGCTGCCCCGTACAGCTCCGTGACACAGGGAGATCGCGGCTCTGCATAGGGAGGAGGGAGGGGAGGACTGAGCTGCCAGGATGACGCCCCCCGCAATGTGCCGCAACCGGGGCAGATCCCACCCCCTTTTCAGTGCAATTATCGGCACCTTTTCTTCTTTTGGCCTAATGTCGAAAACACATTTTTTAGCCAATATGTTTCAGCGGACGAAATTTTGGTGCACCTTCAGTTGGTATCTTTTTTGAGACTATAATGGTTCAATACCCCAACCTGACCAATGTCCAATGGATTGTGTAGACTCGGCAGTGCTTAGGATAGATCCTCACTTTTCCAAAAACTTTGCAGGACCTGACTCCTAGCTTGGAGTACCCATTCCTGTTGGATGTTGGATAAGGCCTTGCCTGTGGACAGTTCTCATGACAGATGCCATGCGCGCTGCAGATCCGGCGTATCCTGCCAGAACATGCCAGAATGAATGGCTCCCGCGCATGTGCGTGTGAGTACTGCATGTTCCAGGCCTATCCGTCACCTCATCCTACGCATGAAGAATTGCTAGATGGGCTTCCTAAGTCATCAGTGACTGGACCCAGGGCAATGGTCTTTGCACCACAAAGTGTCCCAAGTGCCCTGCCTGTAGTGCAGGACACCAGACATGGAGTCCAGGTTCAGCTTCAAACTAGGTACAAGTGTATCTCAAAAAATTTGAATATCATCAAAAAGTTCATTTATTTCAGTAATTAAATTCAAAAGTGAAACTCATATATTTTATATAGATGCGTTACACACAGAATGATATATTTCAAGCATTTCTTTTTTTTATTTTGTTGATTATGGCTTACGGCTAGTGAAAACCCATAATTCAGTATTTCAGAAAACTAGAATATTACATAAGACCAAAAGAAAAAAAAAAGAATTTTTAATACAGAAATGTTGGCTTACTGAAAAGTATGTCTATGTATGGTATAAATACTTTACCAATACTTGGTTGGGGCTTCTTAGGCATGAGTTACTGCGTCAATGCGGCGTGGCATTGAGGCAATCAGCCTGTGGTATTGCTGAGGTGTTATGGAAGCCCAGGTTGCTTTAATAGCAGCCTAAAGTTCGTATACATTGTTAGGTCTGGTGTCTCTCTTCTTCCTCTTGACAATATGCCACAGGGGTTTAGGTCAGGAGAGTTTGCTGGCCAATCAAGCACAGTGATACCTTGATCATTCAACCAGGTATTGGTACTTTTGGCAGTGTGGGCAGGTGCCAAGTCCTGCTGGAAAATGAAATCAGCATCCCCATAAAACTGGTCAGCAGAGGGAAGCTTGAACTGCTCTAGAATTTCCTGGTAGAGGGCTGCGCTGACTTTGGACTTGATAAAACACAGTGGACCAACACCAGCAGATAACATGGCTCCCTAAATCATCACGGACTGTCAGTGATGATTTGGGGAGCCATGTCATCTGTCATCTACTGGTGTTGGTCCACTGCATTTTATCAAGGCCAAAGTCAGCGCAGCCCTCTACCAATCAGTGGGTATTGTCAAGAGGAAGATAGAAGAGACACCAGACCCAACAATGCAGACGAGCTGAAGGCCGCTAGGAGCCCCGACCAAGTATTGATATAGTGTGTACTATACTGTACATGGACATTTTCAGTAAGCCAACATTTCTTTATTAAAAATCATTTTTTTTATAGGTCTTATGTAATATTCTAATTTTCTGAGATACTGAATTTTGGGGTTTTACTAGCTGTAAGCCATATTCATCAAAATTTAAAAAAGAAATGCTTGAACTATATCACTCTGTGTGTGACACATCTATATAAAATATGAGTTTCACTTTTTGAATTTAATTACTGAAATAAATTAACTTTTTGAAGATATTCAGATTTTTTGAGATGCACATGTACAGTATGTTGCCAGGTCTAGGGGACCCTGAGGCCTATGCAGTGAATGCTCTAGTGACTTTGTGGGTGTGGTTAATTCCCTTTGCTCTACGTTTTCCTCTTCTACAGCTCCTCCACGGTCTGCTCTACAGCATCATGTCGGAGAGAGTTTCAGTGATCTTCATTGCAAAATACTGTCCCAGGACCTTGCAACATTCGGATATACTCAAGCTCCTGGTGGGCTGTGCTTGAGCCCTTCCAGATCACCCAAACCTCCTGTCTCAGAGGCTGGTCAACCATCCCACTTTACAATCGCTTGCTTTATCAGCATGGCACTTGAGGCCTTTCAGATTACCCCTTGAGACGCACCCTGTCTTTCTTACAGTCTGGTCCAGTATCTGGCTTTGATTACCATCAAGGGACAAGTTTCAGCCTTGGCCTTGGTTAAAGTCTTTTTTGCAGGTGTTGCCCCCATTGCTCCCTCTGTGCATTATATGTTTTTTTTGTGGGACCTTAACCTAGAGCTCTCTGCCCTTTTGAGCCTATTAAAGATACTTCTTTGCCTGTCTTTACTCACAAAGTCTCTTTTTCTGTGTTTTCACCCCTATGCGGCAAGTGTCTGAGCTACTGGCCTTGTCCAGCTAGGAGCCTTTCTGAGTGTTGCTTAAGAATAAGGTTTTTCTGTTTTCTACCCAAGGGTGTTTCCACTCTCCACCTTTGCAAGGACATTGTTCTTTCTTTCTTATGTCCTGCTCTGAAACATCCCAAGATGGTTTCTGTTCATTATTTGGACATAGTATGTTCTATGAGGGTCTCCTCTTAACTACAGTTATTTCTTTAAGTGACCCGATTTCTTTCCAGCCTTCCCCAGGGATCCTGCAAGAGAATCCCTGCCTCTTGCTCTACCTTTGCTAGGTGGATTAGGCTGGTCACTCTTCAAACCTGTGGTCTATAGGATGGAGTTCCTTTTTTTCCTGTTAAGATGCACTCTTCTAGGTCTGCAGGTACTTCATGGGCATCAGTATCTCAGATTGCAATGTTTCCCCATGATCTTCTTTTTCCACGTTTGTGAAGTTTACCTGGTGAATGCTCAGTCCTGCTTGGCAAGCATGGCTGTTCATGCTTCAAGCCGCTCTTTGACGTTAGGGTTTTCAGCCTGTATTATATGAGAAAAAAAACTGGATTTTTACTTACCTTTAGAATCTGTTTCTTAGAGTACAGTGCAGGACACAGGACCCTTCCCTCTGTCTGTATATCCTCTCATTACTTGCTAAAACTTAGAATTGCTCGCATCGGGAGAGGTTATATGGGGGTTCTTACAGCTTTGTTTGCCAGTGCTCAATCACCTGAAGATAGACGCATATAACCCAGTCATCTAAGACTATGCCTGTGTCCTGTAATAAATTCCAAGGAACGATTTTAAAGGTAAGTCAAAAAAATCCTGGTTTTGTTGCATACATTTGTCAATACATGTAAAGTCACATTGCTGCCCCTAGCCCCTAGCTCAATTCGGAGTTCCCAACTATTGGATAAACTAAGAGCAGGCTCACCTGGAGTCAGCCTGCTTTGACATTCGCACTCACATTCATAGCACTGTTGTGTTTTCAGTCTTGAAAACCTCAAACTGACAGCAGTTTTTAAATAAATAATGGCAAGCTTTCATGGGAGAATTTTTTTACAGTGTACCAAATGGTGAGTGTATTATTTACAGTGTGTGACTATCTGTTTCTGAATGTACATAAGCCTTATTACAAAAAAATAAAAATATTAGTAGAGCCTGTAGGTTAAAAAGATCTTAGAGCAACACGTTGAAACTGATGGTCTTTGTGGTCCTCATTACAGACTCAAAATGGGCAACAGGTGCAAGTACCAATGGAGACAGAACAGCAAAATGAAATTGAGCAACGAGTTAGTAAAGTAAAACAACGAATCCAGGTGAGTAACCCTAATTCTTTTGGGTGCAATTGTTAACATGTATGGCTCACAAATTATAAGCATATACTGTAGCTTCATGTATAGCCAGTCATTCCTGGAAATATCTTTGCAGTTTGAGTTTTGCACAATGGGCTGCACTATCAAGGTCATAGGTTTTGACAAATAAGATTGCCGCAATTTGGTCATATTTAGCATTTGCTTGTTTCCCACTTGCATTCTACTGATCACCATTTTGTTCACTTCTCCTTTTGAACACTAAACCATTTTATTGTTAAAGTGGTTGTAAAGACATATGAAAAAAAAAACAAAAAAACCTGCAGGACAAAGTCATAATGAGCTAGTATACATCGCATACTAGCTCATTATGAAATACTTACCTTAGATTGAAGCTGTTGCAGCGATCTCCGTACAGCGATGTGACCGGCGACATGTCTCCCGGAGTTATTTCTGGGTTAGTGCGCTCCAGCGCTGTGATTGGCCGGAGCCTCGATGACGTCACGGCACATGCCCTTTAGAATTTACACGATCGAGCCGTTTCTTCAGTGCGCATGCGTATATGGTAAATATCTCCTAAACCGCGCAGTTTTAGGAGGTATTTACAGTACCTACAGGTAAGCCTTATTATATTACCTGTGGGCAGTACCTACAGGTAAGCCTTATTGTATTACCTGTGGTAACAAGTGGTGTAACAGGGTTTACAACCACTTTAAACTGGCATTTACACCATGTTGTCCTCTGGCATTTACTGGATTCTAAAGAAAGAGGAAATTTAAAGTTGAACCTCACCATGGTGCATGGCACTGTGATCAGGAAAGTGCCCAAATGCTGCTTGAGCTAAATATATATACTTAAAGCTGAACCAGCCTTACCTTCAGTCTTGCCTAGTTGTACAGGGTCCTCTCTTTACCTTGTCACAGTGTGCAGCAAGTTAGATAGCGCCTGCCTCATTTATTGAATGAAGGCCATCTAGCATCACTTTCATTAACTGGATTTCAGTTCTTTCAATCATAGAGGCTCACGATCAAATGTAGGCATTACATAGGGCAGTCTGCATGCAAATGCAGCCTGCCTAGGAACTCCTGCTCCTCAAAATTGGCATTTTAATGTTTGCATAACACCTCCAACACCGCCAACTGCTTGCATCTTTGCTGAGCATCCTTAAAGGGAGTATTAAGGCAGGGTGCTGGGATGTTCTCAGGAAGCCCCTCTATTAATTGCCTGCATTGCAGAGAGAACCAGTAAGGATGTCACTGAGTCTAAAATAAGTTCTGCTTTGGAAATGGAAAGGTTTTATTCAAAACTTTATGAGCTTGATGACGTGGGGGGGGGGGGGGGTGTAAAATGTAACCAGATTAAACTTCAGCATTAAGATATAAGTTCTGAATAACTTTTTAAATATTAATAATTGGCCCCATAATTAATTTGTGCATCATCTTGTTTCTAAAAATCTGTGTTTAAGCTTTTGGAACTGAAAACCCAGTGTACACAGTATTGTTGTTTTTCTCTTTCACCTTCGAAAACAGATGTTTAAAGTGTTTCCCTAACCTAAAAACTGAGTCTGACACTAGTACACCCCAACATTTAAGTGTTAGTTCACCTTTACAAAAAATCTGTTAGGGTTTGGTGAGGGTATTTGGTGTTAGGTCACCTTTTCAAATTTTCTATGGATCTATGCTGTATAAGTCATAAACACAAAAAAGAAAGGTGAGGGCAAAGGACTAGTCTCCAGTATTGCTGGTAGATTCACTGCAGCTAATCTTTGCCCTAGGACTGATCTTTTATACCTCAGTCCGCACAGCTCTTTTGAGTGGAAGTGGCCATTTTAATAGAAAAGGAAGGATTTCTTCCTTAGTCCCTTCATGCTGCTTCCTGGCCACCCTTTAAGTCAGCTTTAATGCTGGGAGCCAGCGCTGCACTCGCAGCACCTGCTAGAAAAGCACCAAGAATAGGACCAAGCCAGTACACCTAGAAAGACAGATTCTGCATTTAAAGAACCCATAAATAAGACTTTCTAGCCTTTTAAATATAAAATTGCTAACACTTTAACATAGTTATATATAAGGTAAAATGTGTTTTTTTTTAACCTTGAAGGCTAAGTTCACCTTTAGGAACATGTTACACCTATATTTAGGGCGTAACATGCTTCTATCCGCTCCCACCTCCCTCCGCCAGCGATCTCTGCTCTGTGACAGCGGGTGTGGGATCTTCTCCCTGCACCCGCTGTCCCAGTTCGAAAACAGCGTGACTGAAAGGTCTACCCTTACACAGCCGTATCATTCATTGATAGTTTCCTGTGATTGAATAGACTACAAGTACCATCATCCATTGTGGCTGACAGCTTTTAGCTCTCAGTGAACTTCACTGGTGAGCGCTCTCGTAGTTCATTGATTCCTCTTGCCATTCAGTTACTGTCTGCTCCTGAAGATGCTTGTTGGCTTGCGAAATGCGTTGGGGGGACATCTGGTAATGTCACTTCCAGCCTGTGGAACGCACGCCAGGGCAGCAGCGTTTCCGGGTCTTACATACGATTTTTTTGCAAGTGGTTCATGTGCGTTTAATAAAGTCTGTATATATATATTTTAATAAAGAACAACACTGCACTTTTTGGGTTCCCCTTCTTTTCTAATATTGGAGGCACACAAGTATCCAGGAGTGCTGTATGAGACTCGGGAGAGGTGAGCTGAGGTGGAGAGGCTAATCCTTGCTGCCAGAGTACCCAGGAAAGTTGTCTCCCAAGCATACCATTACTTCTGTGCTGAACAAGCATACAGTTTATGTGGTCCGGTGAGTGTGTGGAAGCACATCATTGGCGCTGAGCACTTTGTGGAGCACTAAGAGCTGCCAATGTCTAAGAGCGCAGGCCAGTGTGTTCTGGCAGGGGGGGCAGTCTCCCTATCAGAACACAATAGCACAGCAGGGGGGGTCGGTGTACTAACATTGCATTGTTAGTACAGCAGCTCCGATCTGAGCTGTCAGTTTTCTTTCGTTTAACCCGCTGGTTTGAATGAAAAAAAAAACTAGTGGTGTGTACAAGGCTTAAGTCTGACTTCTCACCTTATGACTGTTGATGTGCTGTAGTGTCATTCATTATAAGTTGCACTCCAGTGCTCCACTGTAACACACATGTATTGCAGCCACAATACATGACAGGCTCCAAAGCAGAATCTGTTCTATTGAAGATGGAATAGCTTCTTGGGCTAAAACAGGCCCCAGCCCCCCACACCATTTGCATCTCATTATTGGTCCGTTTCTATGATTCCAGTTGTGTGTTGCCAGAGGGGATGGGCCAGGTTTTTCACCATTTTTCTTGTGAATCAAATTTTGAGGAAAATACTATTTTTGTTGTAAAGATTTCTGCTAACGTTCTCTAAATATTTGCATTCTTTGATCTATATGTTTGCAGGCTGTAGATCAGGAAGTCAAATTTCTAGAAGAGCAGCAAGAAATTTTTGACTTCAGATGGAAAACTTTCCAGACAGAAAGTGAGTATAATTTTATTTTTAGTGATAAGATAAAAAAATATATATATTTATGAAAATGACAAAGATTGTTTACAAAATGTAAAGCATTGATGTTTTCAGCTGCAAACTCTTCTTGTTTTTAATTTAAAGAACCAGTGTGGACTTCTATTAACTTAGCTATGCAGTTAGGCCCTCCCCACACTGCATTGGTTAAATGCTCGTTTTGGCTACAGGATGATGACCATGGTGACATATTTAGCTTATTACCTGCTTCCATAGGCTTTCTTCCTCTCTATAGTCTCTCAAAGCACCTCCTCTTTCCTGCTCGACTGGTTGCATATTCCTGATGTCATCAGGTTCAATGCAGAACCAGTACACAGTTCTGCATTATACATGAGGACAGCTAGGGCCTACCCTCATTCTGGGAGCATTGGACAACAGAGAATACCTCTGGCTCCCAGAAGAGCAAAGAATAAGGTAAGTATTTGTACTTATTTATTATCCTCTGGCCCCCCTAAACAAGCATTTAACCCATGTAGTTCAGCGGTGAAGGTCCAACTGTATAGGTAAATTGTACAAAAGCCCAGAATGAGGCTTTGACAGCTACTCCAATCTATTTATTTTTTAGTTTTATTAAAAGCTGTGAGCCATCTTTAGCTTTTCTATACAGTGGATATAAATAGTCTACACACCCCTGTTAAAATGTCAAGTTTCTGTGATATAAAAAAAATAAGACAAAGATAAATAATTTCAGAACTTTTTCCACCTTTTAATGTTACCTATAAACTGTACAACTCAGTTGAACAACAAACTGAAATCTTTTAGGTGGAGGGAAGAAAAACTAAAATAATATGGTTGCATAAGTGTGCACACCCTTAAACTACTACTTTGTTGAAGCACCTTTTGGTTTTATTACTCAGTCTTTTTGGGTATGAGTCTATCAGCATGGCACATCTTGACTTGGCAATATTTGCCCACTCCTCTTTGCAAAAACACTCCAAATCTGTCAGATTGTGAGGGCATCTCCTGTGCACAGCCCTCTTCAGATCACCCCACAGATTTTCAATCAGATTCAGGTCTGGGCTCTGGCTGGGCCATTCAAAAAATTTAATCTTCTTCTGGTGAAGCTATTACTTTGTTGATTTGGATGTATGCTTTGTGCACAAGTTGGAGTATAGCCTCATGTAATGGAAGGTGGAGGGTCTTAAATACGTACCATCATCCAAATTAATATGAAGAAACAAAATGGAGTGGGAACAGGGGGCAGTGGCTGATGTTGACCCCATAACATTCCCACCCTAAAAATAGCTGGACTATCTCGGTACTGGTAGACAACAATACAAAAACTATATAAAAGGAGTTTTATTACAAAACAGAAAATACATAGTATACTTGTTAAAATTGAAAACAGAAGCTCGGGATTGTCCCAAGAGATATCTGTTGTTATAACATATAGAATGGTCTGGGTCTCGACTAGTTTTGCGAGATTACCACTTCTTCAGGAGGATCAATCTATGAAATAGATAATATAATAAAAACACAAGCATAAAAAAGTATCAAAAAATACAAAAATCGTAATACAGCAAAAAAAGGGAAGAATAACCAAATTATAATATAGAGAACTGGCTTACCCTATAGCTAGGCGATCATGTGCGGCACCAGGCCGCCCCACTAAATTTCCCCCCCCCCCCCCGGCGAACAAGGGGGATTGTGCGGAATTCCTCTAAAAGGTAGAAAACATTTTAAGGTACAAAATAGTTGTCAGTTAACATAATAAGGGTGGGGAAGGAGAACAAGGGGGACAGGGAAAAAGGGGGGGGGAAAGAGGGGGGGGAAGGAAGGCCCCTCCTGTGCCCCTCCCCCCCCCCTCTTTTTCCCCCCCTTTTCCTCCTTCCCCACCCTTATTATGTTAACTGACAACTATTTTGTACCTTAAAACCAGTTCACTCATCAGGCTCTCCATCCTTTCATATTTTTTTCATGTTTTCTATCTTTTAGAGGAATTCCGCACAATCCCCCTTGTTCGCCGGGGGGGGAATTTAGTGGGGCGGCCTGGTGCCGCACATGATCGCCTAGCTATAGGGTAAGCCAGTTCTCTATATTATAATTTGGATATTCTTCCCTTTTTTTGCTGTATTACGATTTTTGTATTTTTTGATACTTTTTTATGCTTGTGTTTTTATTATATTATCTATTTCATAGATTGGTCCTCCTGAAGAAGTGGTAATCCCGCAAAACTAGTCGAGACCCAGACCATTCTATATGTTATAACAACAGATATCTCTTGGGACAATCCCAAGCTTCTGTTTTCAATTTTAACAAGTATACTATGTATTTTCTGTTTTGTAATAAAACTTCTTTTATATAATTTTTCTATTGTTGTCTATCAGTACCGAGATAGTCCAGCTATTTTTAGGGTGGGAATGTTATGGGGTCAACATCAGCCACTGCCCCCTGTTCCCACTCCATTTTGTTTCTCGATGTATGCTTTGTATCGTTGTCATGCTGAAAGATGAAGTTCCACTCCATGTTCAGCTTTCTAGTAGATTGTGCTAGCGTGGTGTATCTGGATTTTACAAAAGCATTTGACACAATTCCCCATAAACGTTTACTGTACAAAGTAAGATCCGTTGGCATGGACCATAGGGTGAGTACATGGATTAAAAACTGGCTACAAGGGCGAGTTCAGAGGGTGGTGATAAATGGGGATTACTCGGAATGGTAAGGGTGGGAAGTGGGGTCCCCCAGGGTACTGTGCTGGGACCAATCCTATTTAATTTGTTCATAAACGACCTGGGGGATGGGGTAAACATTTCAATCTCTGTATTTGCGGACAACACTAAGCTAAGCAGGGCAATAACTTCTCCACAGAATGTGGAAACCTTGCAAGAAGATCTGAACAAATTAATGGGGTGGGCAATTACATGGCAAATGAGGTTTAATGTAGAAAAATGTAAAGTAATACATTTGGGTGGCAAAAATATGAATACTATCTACTCACTAGGGGGTGAACCTCTGGGGCTCCTAGTAGATGATAGGCTCAGCAATGGCTTATGCAATGCCAAGCTGCTGCTAACAAAGCAAACCGAATACAAGCAGTCCCCAAGTTACGAACGACTCCTACTTACGAACGGCCTCAAATGCCGGCCACTTGTGCTCAACACTGGTCCTGGATACCTCTGGATACATCCCATACTGCAGTACTACATGTACTGATAACATAACAAGTGCCCGGAACATCCCACATCCATGCACAGGTGGACGTTACACTTACAAATGCAGTGTTCCGACCAGAAGTTACACTTACAAATGCAGTGTTGCGACTTACGAACAACTTCAACTTACGAACAAACCTATAGTCCCTATTGTGTTCGTAACTCGGGGTCTTCCTGTATTGGCATGCATTAAAAAGAGGATTATCTCCAGGGATAAAGCGATAATTTCTCCCACTCTACAAGACTCTGCTCCAGTCTCACCTGGAGTATGCTGTCCAGTTCTGGGCACCAGTCCTCAGGAAGGAAGTACTGGAAATGGATCGAGTACAAAGAAGAGCAACAAAGCTAATAAAGGGTCTGGAGGATATTAGTTATGAGGAAAGGTTGCGAGCACTGAACTTATTCTCTCTGGAGAAGAGACGCTTGAGAGGGGATATGATTTCATTTTACAAATACCTTACTGGTGACTCCAAAATAGGGATAAAACTTTTTTGCGGAAGGGAGTTCAATAAGACACGTGGCCACTCATTAAAATTAGAGAAAAAGAGGTTTAAACTTAAACTGCGTAGAGGCTTCTCTACTGTAAGAGGGGCAAGGATGTGGAATTCCCTTCCACAGGCGGTGGTCTCAGCGGGGGGCATCAATAGTTTCAAAAAACTATTAGAGAAGCACCTGAACGACCGCAACATACAGGGATATACAATGTAATACTGACATATAATCACACACATAGGTTGGACTTGTGTGTTTTTTGTTTTTTTTAACCTCACCTACTATGAAGGTTTTGTGCCAATATTGACTGGTATTTGGAACTGTTCATAATTCCCTCTACCTTGTCCAAGGCCCCTTTTCCAGCTGAAGAAAAACAGGCCCAAAGCATAATGCTGCCACCACCTTTCTTCATTGTGGGTATGGTGTTCTTTTGGTGATGTGCAGTGTTGTTTTTGCACCAAACATATCTTTTGGAATTATGGCCAAAAAGTTCAGCCTTGGTTTCATCAGACTATAACACATCTTCCCACATGCTTTTGAGAGACTTCAGATGTGTTTTTGCTAAATTTAGCCGGGTTTGGATGTTTTTCTTGGTAAGAAAAGGCTTCCGTCTTGCCACTCTACCCCATAGCCCAGACATATGAAGAATACGGGAGATTGTTGTCACATGTACCACACAGCCAGTACTTGCCAGATATTCCTGAAGCTCCTTTATTGTTGCTGTAGGCCTCTTGGCAGCCTCTCTGACCAGTTTTCTTCTCGTCTTTTCATCAATTTTGGAGGGACGTCCAGTTCTTGGTAATGTCACTGTTGTGCCATATTTTCTCCACTTGATGATAACTGTCTTCACTGTGTTCCGTGGTATATCTAATGCCTTGGAAATTCTTTTGTACCCTTCTCCTGACTGATACCTTTTAACAATGAGATCCCTCTGATGCTTTGGAAGCTCTCTGCGGACCATGGCTTTTGCTGTAGAATGTGACTAAGAAAATGTTAGAAAAGACCTACTAGAACAGCTGAACTTTATTTGAGGTTAATCAGAAGCACTTTAAATGATGGCAGGTGTGTACGGACTCCTATTTAACATGAGTTTGAATGTGATTGCTTAATTCTGAACACAACTACATCCCCAGTTACAAGGAGGTGTGCACACTTCTTCAACCACATTATTTTCGTTTGTTTTTATTACTTACTAGCCCCCCCCCCCCCCCCCAAAAAAAAAAAGATTTCAGTTTGTTTTTCAATTGAGTTATACATTTTATAGGTCACATTAAAGGTGGAAAAAGTTCTGAAATAATTTTTTACATCACAGAAACCTGACATTTTAACAGGGGTGTGTAGACTTTTTATATACATTGTATATTGCTTTTTTTTTAGATGTTCAGTCAATTCAGAAGTGTTAAAGGAAGAAAATAAGTATTGTCAAGTATACAAGGGTCGCAGTGTTCTAGAGATGGGACAGTACCTGTTTCAGGAGATTTTGCTGGAAAAAGACACATGAATCCTGAAACTAAAACTTTAATCTGTCAAAAAAAACATTAGCATGGCTAACTCAAGGGTCCAGAGTCTAAAGATGGCCATACATAGGTCAGTTATTTTTGTTCAACCAGATTCCCTTATCCACACATTCGATGTGGATGCAGTTAACCTCCCCACCATGTCATTGTAATTTGACAGCGCGGGAGACTTCCCTGCCATCAGAAAACGCACATCAGCGCTGCAGTCTATTGACTGAACAAGAGTATACCAACTGGGCAGTTGAACAGAAGTTGATTGGTAGAGTGGCTACAGTACAGTAGCAGCGGCCACACATTGATCAAAATTCATCCGGTACTTGCTGAACCGGCCGAATTTCAATATGTGTATGGCTAGCTTACAATTAAAGTTAAGTGAACTGACAGACTAGGATTTAGCTACCAACAGGTAGTTTTACACAATTTTGCGCTTGTTCACTAGTCTCCCTGTAGGCTGTGATGCCTCGGCTTAGGATCTGGGCTCTGGCCCACACATTGCTGCTTTTTACACTCCAATTAGGGTCAGTGGTGGTGTGCATAATGTTTACGGCCTAGAAGTAACATGATGGAGAAAGGATGGAACAAAAAAAAACCATACCATCTGCTGCCATTTATTTGTGATCTGCATTGGCTTCCACCTGTGCCTCTGCGTTTGCAGTGGCTTCCTGGAAGACACATCCATCGCTCCCAGTCCCTGAACACTATCTTGCTATTACACATTTTATACTCAAACGTCTTTGAGTGCAGTACCATTTGTTTTGTATTTATGTATATCAAATAAAAGTCCATACGGCACCAGCGGCTACTTGGTACCTCTCTCTCCCCATCCCTTGAGCTTGGAATCACTTTTGCTGACCTGTTTGTAATTGCCAAACACACCCACTATATTATTTTCAATGTCCTTTGGCTATGCAAAGCCTAATGTATCAAATTGACAATAGCGTTTATCCCAGCCTTCAATCTATTTCAAACCTGGTTTGGAAATCTTAATATGACTGATGACATATGAAAGGAGAGAGAGGAAGCTGCACAGCACACATATATACAGTGCCTTGAAAAAGTAATCACACCCCTTGAAATATTTCACATTTTGTCACGTTACAACCAAGAACGTAAATGTGTATTTTATTGTGATTTTTTTGTGATAGACCAACACAAATTGGCACATAATTGTGAAGTGGGAGGAAACTGATAAATGGTTTTCATTTTTTTTTTACAATTATCTGAAAAGTGTGGGGTGCATTTGTATTCAGCCCCCCGAGTCAATACTTTGTAGAACCACCTTTCGCTGCAATTACAGCTGCAAGTCTTTTTGGTTATGTCTCTACCAGCTTTGCACATCTAGAGAGTAACATTTTTGCCCATTCTTCTTTGTAAAATAGCTCAAGCTCTGTCAGATTGGATGGAGAGCGTCTGTGAACAGCAATTTTCAAGTCTTGCCACAGATTCTCAATTGGATTTAGGTCTGGACTTTGACTGGGCCATTCTAACACATGAATATGCTTTGATCTAAACCATTCCATTGTAGCTCTGGCTGTATGTTTAGGGTCTTTGTCCTGCTAGAAAGTCCTCCACCCCGTTCTTAAGTCCTTTGTAGACTCTCTAATGCCGCGTACACACGGTCGGACTTTTCGTCTACAAAAGTCCAACGGACGCTGACGGACTAAAGCTGGCTGGTAATCCGATCGTGTGTGGGCTTCTCCGGACTTTCAACGTACTTTTTTAGCCTCAAATCCGACGTACTTTAGATTTGAAACATGCTTTAAATTTTTACTTCGTAACTACGACGGACCCCGAAATCCGCTCGTCTGTGTGCTAGTCCGACGGACAAAAAGCCACGCTAGGGCACCTATTGGCTACTGGCTATGAACTTCCTTATTTTAGTCCGGTGTACGTCATCACGTACGAATCCGTCAGACTTTTGTGTGGTCGTGTGTAGGCAAGTCCGTTCGTTAGAAAGTCTGCCGCAAGTCCGCCGAAAGTCTGCCGGAAGTCTGTCGGACAGGCTGTCTGACTTTTGTAGACGAAAAGTCCGACCGTGTGTACGCGGCATAACAGGTTTTCTTCTAAGATTGCCCTGTATTTGCTCCATCCATCTTCCCATCAACTCTGACCAGCTTCCCTGTCCCTGCTGAAGAAAAGCATCCCCAAAACATGAGGGATGGTGTGTTCAGGGTGATGTGCAATGTTAGTTTTCCTCCACACATAGCGTTTTGCTTTTAGGCCAAAAAGTTAAATTTTGGTCTCTTCTGACCAGAGCACCTTCTTCCACATGTTTGCTGTGTCCCCCACATAGCTTCTCGCAAACTGCAAAGGGGACTCATTATAGCTTTCTTTCAACTATAGCTTTCTTCTTGCCACTCTTCCATAAAGGTCAGATTTGTGGAGTGCATGACTAATAGTTGTCCTGTGGGCAGATTATCCCACCTGAGTTGTGGATCTCTGCAGCTCCTCCAGAGTTACCATGGGCCTCTTGGTGGCTTCTTTGATTAATGCTCTCCTTGCCCGGCCTGTCAGTTTAGGTGGATGGACATGTCTTGGTAGGTTTGCAGTTTTTCCATACTCTTTCCATTTTCGGATGATGGATTGAACAGGGCTCCGTGAGATGTTTAAACGTTGGGATATTTTTTATAAGCTAACCCTGCTTTAAACTTCTTCACAACTTTATTCCTGGCCTTCATGATGCTGTTTGTTCACTAAGGTTCTCTAATAAACCTCTGAGGGCTTCACAGAACAGCTGTAATTATACTGAGACTAAATTACACACAGATTGACTCTATTCACTAATCAGGTGACTTCTGAAGGCAATTGGTTCCTCTAGATTTTAGTTACGGGTATCAAAGTAAAGGGGGCTGAGTACAAATGCACACCACATTTTTCACATATTTATTTGTAAAACATTTTGAAAACCATTTATCATTGAAACATGGATGTCGCCCACAATTGGCCGATAAAATTGACAAATGAAAATACAGTAAAGTATTTATTACATAAATAGTCACACATAAAAGAGTAACATACAAAGGCAAAGCCGATACAATATTGCACATGGTTAAATTTTGCATTGCATTTAAAGTACACGAGTATACATGACATCTATAACACCCAACGCGTTTCGCGAGATTTGGCTCGCTCTTCAGGGGTGGATGCATGTGGGATATATCTGGAAATGAATAATCAAAAAGTAATGTAACACATGAATAAATGGACAAATGGTAAGAGGGACCTCACAGAAAAAAGAAAGACCCCATACTCACCAATCGGCAAAGCCTAGGTGCCTGTGGCTATGTTCACTGAGGATGGCAGCAATATATGCTTGGGAAGGGAGCTGAGGAAGCGGTGGCAACCAAAAAACCCAGACCAAGGAACAATGGGAATGCGGACATGGCATTGGTAGAAATGAGTGACCTTGGAGATCCTAAATAATCTGCTCAGGTGTCAGCTAAAATATAAAGTGATATGTAAATAATCAAACATTGCTAAATTAGCAAAATAGTAGCAGAGTATATGATTGATCGCATGTATAAACCAACCTGTTGCGATGGTAAGACGGATAAGGCCAAGGAAAAATGTGTGCATTTTTACTGGAGATATGTGAAAAGGGATGTCAGTAAAGGCAATCCCTGAAAGGAAAAAGAGAAACATGAAACGCATCGGGTGTTATAGATGTCATGTACACTCATGTACTTTAAATGCAATGCAATCTTTATCATGTGCAATATTGTATCAGCTTTGCCTTTGTATGTTACTACTCTTTTATGTGTGACTATTTCTGTAATAAATACTTTACTGTATTTACATTTGTAAATTTTATTGGCCAGTTGTGCACACCTCATTCAAAGTCCCAAGGGTGTCAACCATGTTTCTATTGTATTATTAGGGATGGAGGTGTGTTACTGGTGGCACCAGACCTTTCTTTTATTTAAACCATTTATCATTTTCCTTCCACTTCACAATTATGCGCCACTTTGTGTTGGTCTATCACATAAAATCCCAATAAAAATACATTTAAGTTTTTGGTTGTAACATGACAAAATGTGGGAAATTTCAAGGGGTATGAATACTTTTTCAAGGCACTGTACCTCACATGTGCAGTGCTTGCTGGAGTCTGGCTGCAGTGACTTGTCTAAAAACTTTGATTAACACTGCTGTGTTCAGCATTGAGAGAAGGAGGAAATACTTGGTGCTTCCTGGTATGGAGGAGCATGTCACTGACATGTAACAGGCTGCGGCCAATCGGTGCTGCCACGTGTGGATTCTATGTATGCTTTGACTGCAGTAATTTACACAGGACTTGTCTTTGCTCTGGGCAGTTGAACAAGGTGGGACAGAATGTAAGCTTAATATACAGTGCCTTGAAAAAGTATTCATACCCCTTGAAATTTTCCACATTTTGTCATGTTAAAATCAAAAACGTAAATTTCTTTTATTGGGATTTTATGTGATAGACCAACACAAAGTGGCACATAATTGTGAAGTGGAAGGAAAATGATAAATAAGTTTCAAAATGTTTTACAAACATCTGAAAAGTGTGGCGTGCATTTGTATTCAGCCCCCTTTACTCTGATACCCCTAACTATTTATTAATTAGGTGACTTCTGATGGCAATTGGTTCCACTAGATTATTTTAGAGTCCACCTGTGTATACCCGTATTTATCGGTGTATAACACGCACAGGCATATAACACGCACCCCAATTTTAGGAGGGAAGTTAAAGGAAAAAAACATACATTTTAAATAAAGAACTTCGAAGCAAAATTAGGATCACAGCTCATCAATGCACCCTGCTCAGTGCCCATCTGCAACCTCTAAATTGCCCATCAATGCACCCTGCTCAGTGCCCATCTGCAGCCATTAAATTGACCAACAATGCAGCCTGTTCAGTGCCCATCTGCAGCCTCACCTTTCCCATCACCTTAAATTTTTGTACACCCGTTAAATGGCGTCAAACTTCAGTACCCTATATTCTCTATAGCCGACACTTCAAAGGCTCCCTATAGGTATCAGTTTAGTGTTACGGAGGAGGTCTTTTGTTAGAATTATTGCTCTCATTTCAGCGCACGCGGTGATATATAACCTGTGTATCGCAATCAACGTTTTCACGCACAAGCGCCCCGACGCATGCGTTTACGTTTAAGCATGTGTATATGTGGGGGTGGGGGATTTTATGTGCTTTTCTATTTCATCACATAGGGGACAAAAAGTCCCCTATGTGATGTTTTTTTGGTGACAGGTTCTCTATATTAAGATATGCTGGGTCTAAAAGACTGTGCTCCACTAAATATTTTGCAATGCAGATTGTATTGTAAAACATTATTTCCTGGCTGAGCTAGCTGGGGACACAGAGCTTAACCTGGAAGTATCGTCAGATGTCGCTTTCCGGGTCACAAGAAGAAGGGGAGGAGATAGGACGTGGCGGGGGGTGACGCCGGTACCGGGGATGTGTGAGAGCAATGGGGCGGAAGTGCCGCCGCACAAATGCTCTCACCTGACAGGCAGGAGTCTGCCTGTCAGTTTCACACACAATCCCGGTGGCTGCAATACCCCCCACTGTCAGGTCCGTATGACGTACAGACCTAGCAGCGAAAAGGTTAAAGCATGGTTAGGTTATGAAAACATATCCCAAGCTATGAACATCTCATGGAGCACTGTTCCATCCTTCATCCGAAAATGGAAAGCGTATGGCACAACTGCAAACTTACCAAGACATGGCCGTCCAACTAGACTGACAGGCAGGGCAAGGAGAGCATTAATCAGAAAAGCAGCCAAGAGGCCCATGATAACTCTGGAGGAGCAGCAGAGATCCACAGCTCAGGTGGGAGAATCTGTCCACAGGACAGCTGTAAGTCAACCACTCCACAAATCTGGCCTTTATGGAGGAGTGGCAAGAAGAAAGCCATTGTTGAAAGAAAGCCATAAGAAGTTCCATTTGCAGTTTGTGAGAAGCCATGTGGGGGACACAGCAAACATGTGGAAGAAGGTGCTCTGGTCAGATGAGACCAAAATTGAGACCGGGGCAGAGGTTCATCTTCCAGCAGGACAACAACCCTAAACGTACAGCCAGAGCTACAATGGAATAGTTTAGATCAAAGCATACTCATGTGTTCGAATGGCCCAGTCGAGGTCCAGACCTAAATTCAATTGATAATCTGTGGCAAGAAAATTGCTGTTCACAGACGCTCTCCATCCAATCTGACAGAGCTTGAGCTATTTTGAAAAGAAGAATTGGCAAAAATGTCACTCTCTAGATGTGCAAAGCTGGTAGAGACATACCCAAAAATACTTGTTGCTGTAATTGCAGTGAAAGGTGGTTCTACAAAGTATTGACTCAGGGGGGTTAAATACAAATGCACACCACACTTTTCAGTTACTTATTTGTAAAAAATATTGAAAACCATTTATCATTTTCCTTCTACTTCACATTTATGTGCCACTTTGTGTTGGTCTATCACATAAAATCCCAATAAAATACATTTACGTTTTTGGTTTTACCATGACAAAATTTGGAAAATTTGAAAGGGTATGAATACTTTTTCAAGGCACTGTATGCTGCTAGTTAGTGGGGAATAAGGGAAAATTTGATTCTTTACCCTCCATAGGCAAAGCATAGGTTCACTTTAAAATAGAACTATGGGAATCCGTTTTTTTGTACAATCATACTTAACCTAGCTGGATGCAGCATCTGTCCCCCGCCAACTCTAACACTGAGAACCGAGCGATCAATCCCCTGCTAATCGCTCGGTTCTCACAGCTCCCTGAACAGAGAGCTGCTGACTGTTAGTCACAGTCACGGCTCTCTGCTCTGCTCACTCACTGGAGCACTAAGCTGTGGAGGGGGTGGGAGCGGCTTGCTCAGGCTCTCAGTGGCTCGCTGAAAGGCCGTGCCTGTCCAGGCATGTGAGAAGATCCCGACTATATGGTTGTGATCTTTCCCGTGCCTGGACCGGCTCTGTAATGTCCGCAGACTTTAGCCCGCTGTCTGCGTAAAATGGGTCAGAGAGAATGAACTGCACTCCTGTGAACCACAGGAGAAGTACAGCCAAACAAGCTTTGGCTGTACTACTCCTTTAAATTGTATGCAATCAGCTATATAGGGAACTAACAGGTGTGTCAGAATGCCTGACAAATAATGATTCATCTAACACAAACATATTTACTCTTTTTTTTTTTTTCATTATAGGGTCTTCAAAAGTTACAGCTGAGTATATTAAGCAAAAGACACAAGAGCTGCAAGCTCAACTGAATGAGCTGGACCGAAAACGCAAGGTTAGATCTATTACAAAAATATCTGGATCTGAAATCTATATCTAGTGTATTGCAACAACTTAACAACAAATATTGAACACCAAATGAATATTAGATAATAAATCCTCAAAAAAATTAATAAATATTAAAACACAGTCCAGTGAGGTGAATAAAAGTAAATGAATTCTTCTGTGCAGATAAAAAACACTGATAATTGTGAACCTCCACCACACACAATGCGCGGTTACCAGAGGGCAAGCAATATCAAGCCTGTAATCTAGATCAGCATCCGGACATCAGACCAACAGCGGCAGCAAATAACTATGAGTACGCTGAAGACAAGCCAGGAGATCACAACTCGGCAAATAGACCAACAGGCAACGATCAGGGTCCCGGGAAGATGAAAAGAAACTCACCATAGTGTGAATCCGTAAATCATCGGTTTATTAGATATAAAATATTGCACTTAAATTTGCATAGAAGATAAAAAGCTCATAAAAATGCCGGCCAGCCATCCACACATACGCTACACCCTGCGATGACGTCAGCACGTCTGCCTCCGGACGTATGTTTCGTCATAAAATTGATTACAGGCTTGATATTGCTTGCCCTCTGGTAAGCGCGCATTGTGTGTGGTGGAGGTTCACAATTATCAGTGTTTTTTTATCTGCACAGAAGAATTCATTTACTTTTATTCACCTCACATTTTTTTGAGGATTTATTATCTAATATTCATTTGGTGTTCAATATTTGATGTTAAGTTGTTGCAATACACTATATCTTATCACTACACATTTATTTTAATGTATTTGCGCAGCTTTTTCTTATAATCACTGTGTTTGTATACATCTTGCAAATTTGAGCTGCAGCTACTTATTTTTATTTCTAGTTTAGCGCGGTGTTCACTTCCTTTTTTACCTGAAATCTATGTATTCACTTCCTTTTTTACCTGAAATCTATATCTATCTTATTTGTACAGTGCAGGACACAGGCAACCTATTCTTGGTTATAGGTTTGTACCTTCAGGTGATTGGACACTGGCAAGCTTTTGAGGATACACCCTCCCAGGGCGCCTCCCCTCTATCCCCATAGTTTTTATCTGCTGTGTGAAATGCCAAGTAGTCAACATCTCCTTCAGGGCAGTTAAAGTGTATGTAATCCTAAAATCGAAATCTCTTTAACCACCTCAATACAGGGCACTTACGCTGCCACACTTTGAATGACAATTGTGCGGTAATGCTACACTGTAACCATGTGAAATTTTTATCATTTTCTTCACACAAATAGCTTTCTTTTGGTGGTATTTAATCACTCCTGGAAATTTTGAAAACAATAAAAGTTTTTCTTAGTTTCTGTCAGTAAATTTTGTAAATAAGTAATTTTTCCCTTTCACTGATGGGCACTGATGAGGCTGCACTGATGGGCACTGATAGGCTGCACTGATGGGCACTGATGAGGCGGCACTTATGGGCACTGATTAGGTGGCACTGATGAGGAGGCACGAATATGCCACACTTATGGGCACTGATAGGTGGCACTGATATGTGGCACTGATGAGCACTGATAGGCAGCACTGATGGGTGGCACTGGGCACAGATAGGCAGCACTGGTGGGCACAGATAGGCGGCACTGGTGGGCTTGGATGGGTGGCACTGATGGGCGGCATTGATGGGTGGCATTCATGAGCACCAGTGATGAGCATTGATGGGCAGCAGTGATGGGTATTGCTGGGCAGCACTGATAGCCAGCACTGACTGGCATCACTAATGGCCACTGATTGCTGGCACTTGTGGGCACAGATTGGTGGCAATTGTGGGCACTGGTTGGCACTGATTGCTGGCAGTGGTGGGTACACAGTTCTGGCACTGGTGGGCACTTAATTGTAATCAGGGCACTGATGATTAGTGCCCTGATTACATCCCTATCTGTCCCCTGTGAGGAGATGCTGTTGATCGGCTCTTCTCTCCTCACACTCTGTCAGTGTGAGGCAAGGAGCGACGATTTACCGGCATTTCCGTGTTTACATGTGACCGGCTGTGATTGGATACAGCCGATCACATGGTTAAGGAGCCGTGGCCGCAGCTCTTTACACAGATCGGGGTTGCGCCGTGTCCTAGAAACACAGCGCGGCCGATCGCTGCGCGCCCCCGGGGCCGTGCGAGAGCGGTTGTTCTGGGAGGCTGTCATGACGTCCACCCAGAATGAGAGCCGCACCGCCCAGCCGTCATTATCCACGGCCGACAGGCGGGAAGTGGTTAATCACACCGTAGTCCCTATGAACGCTTATAGAGCATTGTATTAATTGTTTTTTAATTGTAATCTAGACTAAATACTGGATGATCCTGCTAGTGTCTCTCACGTTGGCCAGCTTTCTGTGTTGTCTTGACCACGCTAACCACAGCTGCAAGGCACAACAGGATGACTAATCTGCAGTCCCATTCCTAACGTGCATGTGTTGCCTTGTCGGGAATGATTAACAGTAACAGGAGTCACTCTGACAAAAACTAGAGCATTGATACACTGAGGTCAACTCGCTAATAATAAAATACCACATTCATTTTTGTCTTAAAATAATTCATGCAGTATTTATCTCAGAAGTAGTCAATCCACATGCTTTACTTAACAAACAAGTTTCATTTTCAAATTTTGTGATATTTAGCACTTAATTTATTATTATTTTTTTGTTTGTTTCATCTGTTTAGTTCGCAGTCTATAGCACTGCACCAGAATGAGATTAATGAAGACACACTAAGAATTATGAAACTCTGAAAACATCCTAAAGGCTGTTTTTCCATACACACGATACAAAAATCAGATGGAAAAATTCATACGACAAGCTCTGTCGATTTACGAATCGTTAGTACGGTGCTTTCGACAGCTGATTTTGCTTTTTCGTCAGACAAAAGATGGATGTGCAGAGTACAAAATTTTTGTCCGATGTGAACTCAACGTCCGATTTTTGTTTTAATAGTACGGTTTTCGTGCGAAAAAAAATTGTAAGAGCAAGACTACGCATGCTCAGAAACGGAAGAATACATACAAAACTATTCAACACATTACGTCACTTCTGTTGTATTCTGTCATACGAAAAATTTCGTATTCTGAGTAACCGATTCACTTTTGACTTGAGACTAGCATGCCACAAAAAACGGATGTTCGGACGTCCGAAAATCTAAGCGTGTGTACGAGGCTTTAGTTTGCCTTTGTTCACAGGATGACCGCTTTCTGGTGCAGCCTTTATCAACCAGGGTGCCTAATGTGTTTTTCAGAGGTGCCTTGGCTAAATGCCTAAGGACTGCCCCAGATTGCCCAAAAAGTGTCTACAAGCTGGTGAGTTAATCAAGCCTGCTTTTTTTTGTTGCACAAAGCAACAGATTTATATTGTGTAGCATCACAACCTTGGGCATCATGCAGGCCAGCAGCCTATGTCCTAACAAACAGTGACATCATAGGTTAGTAAGGAGGACGTTGGGCTCCTAAGGACATCCTTATTTTCCCATCCCCTTGCCCCTCTATGTCAGTGGGGTCACATTTACCTAATGGGGGAGAGAAACTTAGGAAAAGTAGAAATGCTGGAATACTAGTCAGTACCAGTGCTCAAAGGTGTATTTGCCTTGTAAGAATAAATCACCTCTAATGTTGGCTGTCCTATGTGTGTTGATGCTACTACATTATGTAAAAAACGTAACTAATAGTTTGACATAATTTTAAAATGGGCTGCCTTGAGATTGTGCATAATTGAAAGGGTGCCACAACTCAAAAAAGGTTTGAGAAACGCTGCTCTGGTGCAATGTTACATGATATTTACAACACTGAGCTAACAACACTGCCTTCTCAAACTGATGCATTGTTCTTTTTCACTTACTGCCCAGTGCAATGTTCCTCTGATTTGTTATTTTCTACATTAATAAAATATCAGATGCCTGTACCATGATATAAGTAACATTTAAAAAAAAAATGTAGTGACTGGACTTTAAAGGAGTTGTAAAGTCAGAAGGTTTGTTATCCTTATGCATTAGGATGAAAAGCCTTCTGTATGCAGTAGCCCCCCTCAGCCCCCCTAATACTTACCTGAGCCCCATCTGTGTCCAGCGATGTCCACGAGTGCCATCCAAGACTCTCCCTCCTGATTGGCAGAGACACAGCAGCGGCGCCATTGGCTCCCACTGCTGACAATCAAAGTCAGTCAGCCAATCAGGAGAGAGAGGGGGCCGGGCCAGGCCACAGCTCCGTGTCTGAATGGATACAGGGAGCTGTGACTCGGCTCAGGTACTCCCCATAGCAAGCTGCTTGCTGTGGGGGCACTCAACAGGAGGAAGGGGCCAGGAGCAGCGAAGAGGGACCCGAGAAGAGGAGGATCCGGGCTGCTCTATGCAAATCTACTGCAACAGAGCAGATAAGTATAACATGTTTGTTATTTTTATAGGAAAAAAACTAGACTGTACAATCACTTTTAATGATGCTTTATTATTTATTTTGCATTTGATATTTTTGTATATACCTGCACAGTTTAGGAGATATTTACTTTTGATGCAGCTGGTGATGTCAGTGTTTCATGCGCTCTGAAGGAACGGCATACCGTGCTGTTCCTGCAGAATCCTGTGCCATGAACAGCGGCTCCCGCACACATGGGCTGGAGTGACGTCATCGTAGCTCCGGCCATTCACACAGCTAGAGTCCGCAAACCCTAAAGGCAGAGCGGGGAAAGATGGCAGTGCCTACAATGATGACAGCGTGTCCCTAGTGGGCATCAATTTAAGGTGAGTTTCACATAATGTGCTAGTATGCTATGCATACTAGCACATTATGGCATTGCCTTGCAGGATTAAAAATAAATAAACTGCGGTTTACTACCGCTTTAAAGGCACAATAAGGCAGGTGAGGTCACTTGATAACTAATCACCTCACCCTTCTTAGCCCATCTGAGCATGGAGGTATCATGGTCATGGGACCGCAGTAAAAAACGATTTAAATGGTATTTAATACACTTTTATTTTAATAAATTTGACATTTTTATGTATATAAGATTCTAGCGATGTCCGCTACATTCGTTTCATACACTTTATAAATGCTTTCAATAATAATAATAATGGTGATGATAAAATGTCAGTGTCTCAGTTGTTTGACTTGGCAGCATATAGTTTAACTCTTGTTGTTGTTCTGCACAAAAGGAGGTCCTGAGCCAGATAAAAGAGCTTCTTGGGCTTTGTGAGACCCTTCATGGTTTTCTACAGAAAGAATTGACTGACTGGCTTCAGAGGCAAAAGTTAGAATGCATTGGAGCTAGCACAGACACCTGTCTGAAACATCTGGAAGGCTGGTAAGCAGGGTGCTGCCTAGTACATGCTGAGTCAATGATAGTAGTTGTTTTATTCGTAACTTGTTATACACAAAGTTTACTTGGAACTCCCGTCAAAACATTTATTTCTAGTTTTGGTTAGTGTATGGCATCTGTCATATTGAATGTGTTTTTTTGGAGAGTTTCACACTTGATTTCTGTCCTAGTGAAAAAAATTGAGTATTAAAAGCTGATATAGGAAAAATGTACTCTTGCGGTGTGCCCCCACTTCACTGCAGGGGTTAAATGTTCATTTCGTCTAGGGGTGCATGAATAAGGTATAATACTTACCATATTCCTCACTCCAGCAAGATCCCTCTACAGTATTAATGCTCACATACAATTCAGGGTTAAAAGCCCTGCGCATGACAACACAGAGGGACTACCCACAACCTTGAGCTTCAGGCAGAAGAGAATAGCACTGGAGCATGGATTAAAGTAAGTAATACACCTTATCTCTGCACCCCTAGATGAAACAAACATTTAACCCTTGCAGTGCAGGGGGGAGGGGGACCCTCTGCGAGGGTAGATTGTATTTAATTCTTGGACATCCGCTTTAATTGTCACTAATATCCTAAGCAGCCATTGTCACAATGATAGAAGCTGCAACCTTTTTGCACTAGAAGATCATCTCTTCTGCCAAAAAAGATTCCTACAGTCAAATGTCCTCTAGCCAATAAATGTGTGCAGGAAATCTAGAATATTTCTAAAAAGCATGCTGTTTGAAAATGACTTTCTAAGGTATTGCTAGACTTACCAGCATTCAATGACTCCAGATCAACATTCTTTGCAAACTTTGTGCAAGTCTGCTGCAAGTTCTAGTTCGGTTATGTTGTGCAACAGTCATCCCAATACAGTGGTCACTGTGGCTGAATTTTCATGCTGTAGATTTGCAGAGCTCTTGCTGTAGACTCACTACTGCAACTTTGCTCTTGCTAGAGACTTGCCATGCAAATTTTCTACAAATTGGAAAAGTGTCAGCTAAAACCTGTGCTTCAAGTGATCTGCAAGTGTACAACTTGCCAGGGAAAATGTGCAGCAATTTAAGACTTACAGTTCAACACTGCCACAGTCAGTGTGTAAATGTTTTGATAAAAGGATGCCTGTAAATACCTTATCTCCGATCTTTTATGGCCGGTAACGTGACCTCCGGCCACTCTTCTCCGATCTATGGGCTACAGTGGGAGGGGCTGAGATCCCCATCTGATATCATCTGGGAGGTCATGTGACCGCTGTGCTGGCCACTCAACCTCTCCCGCTGTAGCCCTTAAAAGGGAGAGGAGAACGTCCGGAGGTCACGTGACTGGCCAGAACAGATCGGAGATGAGATATTTACAGGCATTATTTAATAAAAAAAAGCATTTACACAGTGTAGGATAGATTGATAGAACAGAGGGGCTGGCAGTAATTATTATTATTATTATACAGGATTTATATAGCGCCAACAGTTTGCGCAGCGCTTTACGACATGAGGGCAGACAGTACAGTTACAATACAATTCAGTACAGACGGAATCAGAGGGCCCTGCTTGTTGGAGCTTACAATCGAGAAGGGAGGGTCAGGTGAAGAAAAAGGTAATAATTGTGGAGATGAACTGATGGAGAAAATGGAATGCAGTTGTTAGGTGTGGGTAGGATAGGCTTCTCTGAAAAGGAGGGTTTTCAGGGGTTGTCTAAAAGCTAATAGAGTAGGAGATAATCGGACGAGTTGGGGTAAAGAGTTCAATAGGATTGGAGAGGCTCTGGAAAAGTCCTGGAGGCGAGCAATGGTGGAGGTGACAAAGGAGCTAGAGAGAAGGAGGTCTTGAGAGGAACGAACAGAACGATTAGGTTAGTATTTTGAGACTAGGCTAGTGATGTAGCTGGGGGTTAAATGTGGATGGTTTTGAAAGTTGTTAGCATTTTGAATTTTATTTGTTGGGTGAGCGGGAGCCAGTGGAGGGATTGACAGAGAGGAGTAGCAGACACAGAGCGATTGGTAAGGTGGATGAGTCTGGCAGCAGCATTCATGATGGATTAAAGGGGGGGATATCCTATGTAGAGGTAAGCTAATGAGTAGGGAGTTGCAGTTGTCAAGGCGGGAGATGACCAGGGAGTGAATTAAGAGCTTTGTTGTGTCATTGATTAGAAAGAGGCGTATTTTGGAGATGTTGCGGAGGTTGAGGGGGCAAGATTTGGACAGTGATTGGACGTGGGGCTTAATGGAGAGTTCAGAGTCCAGGACTACACCTAAGACCTTGGCATGCGGGGATAGGCTTATGGTTGTATCATCAATTTTTACAGAGTCTAAAGGGGAAGGGCACGTGCTGGAGGAAAAATTATAAGTTGGGTTTTGGATAGATTGAGTTTGAGGAAGTGATGTGACATCCAGACTGATATGTCTGTTAGTAAATTAGTGATAGTGATACGTGAGGATACTGAGGGAGTGAGCTGAGGGGTAGAGAAATATATTTGGGTGTGGTCAGAGTAGAGATGGTATTTGAAGTCATGGGAGGCTATCGGCTGACCCAGGGCGGAGCTGTAGATTGAAAATAGGAGAGGCCCAAGAACAGAACCTTGGGGAACCTTAACAGAAAAAGAAAGAGGAGACGAGGAAGTAGAGTTGTAAGTAACACTAAAGGTCCAGTTGGATAAGTAGGAAGAGAACAAGTGAAGAGTACAGTCACGGAGACCAATGGCGTGGTGTTTTTGGAGGAGGAGGGGGTGGTCAACCGTATCAAAAGCAGCAGAAAGGTTCAAGAGTAGGAGTACAGAATTGTGTCCATTGGATTTGGTTGTTAGTAGATCGTTTGTTAGTTTTAGGAGAGCAGTTTCAGTGGAGTGTTGAGGACGAAATCCAGACTGAATGGGATCAAGAAGGCTATTCTTGGCAAGGTGGTTGCTCAGTCAGTAGTAGACCAGTCGTTCAAGTAGTTTGGATAAAAAGGGGTGCAAGGAGATGGGGCGTATGTTGTTAAGATTGGTTGGGTCCAGTGAAGGCTTTTTAAGTATGGGGGGGACTAGTGCGTGTTTTAGAGAGTTGAAGAAGATTCCAGAAGAGAGGGAGAGATTTAAAATGTGGGTTAGAAAGTGTAGAATACAGTCAGAGGGTGAACGTAGTAGTTGCAAGGGAACAGGATCCAGAGGGCAGGTGGTTAGTTGGACGTTAGCAAGTAGTTTAGCAACCTCTTCTATACTGGTGGGGTTGAATGAGGGAAGTAATGATTGTACCTGTAGGCATGAAGTGTAAAGCGTGGAAGGTATCTGAACAGCAGAGATCTCCTTACAAATTATTTCAATCTTCTGTTTGAAGAGATTTGCGATCTCCTGGGCAGTGAGTGAGTTGGTGGGTGGAGGCAGTGGAGGACAAAGTAGAGATTTAAAGGTAGAGAAGAGTTGACGGGGGCGGGATGATGAGTTGTTAATGAGAGTGATAAAATAGGTCTGCTTGGCAATGAGGAGGCAGGAATTGTATTTTTAGAGGGCAGATTTATACTGGTTGAAATCTTTCTGAGACTTAGTCTTTAGCTACAGGCACTCAAGAGCATGGCTATGTTTTTTCAGACTTCTAGTGTCATCTGTTTGCCAAAGTTGAAGGGGTCGGGCCAGATTCTGTGTGTAGTGAGAGGGGCCAGTATGTCCAGGGAGGCTAAAAGTGAAGCGTTGTAGACAGAAGTGGCTAGCTCGGTGCAGGACAGGGGTGCGATTTTGTCATAGAGGTGGTCAGTAGCAGAGAAGAGAAGGGTTGAGATGGCGTAGGTTTCTACGGGTAGCAGTTAGGTGGTTGGAGGGAGAGGAGGTGGAGGAGAGGGAAAAAGTGAAACTAATAAGGTAGTGATCAGAGAGATGCAAAAAATAGTTGAAGAGGGTGCACAGAGTGCATTGGTGGGAGAAACCCAGGTCAAGGGTATTGCTTCAGAGTGAGTGGAAGCATGTATCCATTGCTTCAGGTCAAAGGAGGAGGTTAGACTGAGAAGTTTGTAAGTAGCAGTAGTGTTAGTATTAGTAGGGATGTTGAAGTCCCTGAGAATGATTGTTGGGATTTCAGAAGAGAGAAAGTAGGGTAGTCAGGCAGAGAAGTAATTAAGAAAGGTTGATACTGGTCCAGGGGGGGGGGGCATTAGATCACAGCTATCCTTAGAGAAACTGTGGAGAACAGATGAATGCAGTGTGCCTCAAATGAGAAGAGTGACACAGAGGGAGGTGGGTGAAGTACCTGAAAGGTGGTGCTATGTGGGGCTAGAAGGATTCCAACACCCCCTCCCTTGCATCCACTGGGTCTGGGGGAGTGAGAGAAGACTACCATGGGATAGGGCGGCTGAAGACGCAGTGTCGGATTCATGAAGCCATGTTTCGGTAATGGTGAGTAGATTAAATGCGTTAGAGATAAAGTGATCAATGGAGAGAGGTGAGTTTGTTATAGACAGAGCAAGCATTCCAAAGGGTTCAAGAGAAAGGGAGTCTGGTCTTGGGAAGAAAAGAAATGGTAACTAGATTGTGTATATTATTCTTTACTTTTACTGCCAGCTAATAGCCACAAAGGGGGAGGCAGAGAGATACACACACACAGAAGCTGACAGGGCCGAAGGGGAACAGAGTAGAGCAGCGGGATGACGAAGGCACGTAAACTGACCATGCTAATCGGGGATCAGCAGCCATGATTAACGTGGTCAACACACACTGGGATCAACCAGTTGTTTTTTTACAGCACAGAAAGGGGCAGATTAGACAGCACAAGCACTGTGCTGTTTAATCTGCTATAAGGGAACAGGAGGAGCTCTTCTTCTTTTTTCTTCCTTTTTTTTTTTTTATTTTTTTTTTATTTAGGGTTACAACCACTTTAAATATATGTTAAAATTGTTAGTTCTGTTATTCGTATCAACTCAGTATACTGTATATCTCCTCGCCACTATATGGCTAAAGGTTTGTGTACACCTGACATCACAACTACTTGAGCTTGGTGGACATCCCATTCTAAAACCATGGTAAAATATGAAATAAATAGGGATTTATCCTCCCCAGTTATACCAGCCTGCTCTTTTCTGGGAAAGCTTTCCGCACGATTTTTAAGTATGCCTGTGTGGATTTGTGCCTATTCAACCAAAAGAGAATTTGTGAGGTTAGGTACTGATGTTGGGTGAGGAGCTGATTACCAATTTGTGATCCAATTAATCCCAAAAATGTTCATTATGGTTGAGGTCAGGCCCTTGTAAAGGCCACTTGCGTTCATTCGGATGAATTATATTAAACTGTGTCCTTATGGACTTTGGGTTTGTATAGAGGGGCATGCTGGAATTGATAAAAATTTCCCTGAAACTGTTGCCATGAAGCTGGAAGTGCACAATTGTCTAAAATGTCTTTGGATGCTGTATCAATAACAGTACCCTTCATTGGAAACACCTGAACTCAACCATTTTGAGGGTTGTCCACATATAGTGTGGGTGTGATGGTCAGGTTCCACTAATTTTGACCATATAATATATGTTTGCTGAAAAAAGTGAATTATTCTTATTCCATTTCACTTCTCATAACCCAGGATCACAGGGACAGTAGAAGTATTTTTCCATCTGAGGCGTCTTCTTCGTCTTTTAAGTGACCTTGCAATTTTGTTAACTTATGAAGGTGACCTTCTGAAGACTGAGCCAGAAACCTTGCAGTGTAGGCTACATGAAATGTTGTGTAGTCTGCTACAAATGTAAGTATATTTATTCTCACAATGTTCTATTGCCTGAGTGAATACTTGTGAGTGTTACAATACCTTTTGGGATCCCAGCAATGAGATTTATAGCAAACAGAGACTGTACAATACATTTATTTAAGCGGAGCACCACCCAAAAGGGGAAGATCTGCTTGTGTGCATCCTCCCCCTCTCCGCTGCCACATTTGGAACTTTGGGGGAGAGAGTAAGTACCTGGTTTTGACAGGTCAAGAAGGAAAAAAAAAATAGGAAGGACCTATAAGTAGTTCAAAAGGTGTGAAGAGGAAATAGGGCAGCCAGCAGTTTCTCCTTAAAAAAATGTTATTGATCAGTGTATATAAAAATAGACAAATTGTAATCACAGTTAATAGGCAATGGACAATAATTAAAAGTCGACAACCTTGTCATACATAAAAGACATGCTTGCGTGTATAGGCACATCCAAAATCAAGCACACTGAAATGCAGCATAAATCAAGATACCGACTATGTCAGCTCAAGAATGAAAAGCAGGGTGTGTCGTGTCTGAAGAAGTCCCAGGTAACTGCCGTGGTGTCAACCTTTACACGGCCGTACAACTTACAGTGGACATCTGGGCTTCTTAATTCCCCAAATAGACTGGATCAGCTGGGCAGGGAACTGTATGTCACAGCATACACTGATGTTCCTGCAATTGTCGGATATAATGCATGGAAAGCGTGGGTAGCAGATAAGATGAACCAGATCTAACGGCTATAAACCGATAATACAAGTTACCGTTGTAGGCATCGGCAGTCCTGTGTGGGTAAGTGACAGTTTATAGGTCTGGCTTATGGCAGTCTATATTCGTGCACGTAGATGCATGCAAATCCTGGTGGATTGAGGCTAAACATCCACTAAAACATGCAAATCCTGGTGGATTGAGGCTAAATTCGTGCAGTGCCGTTAATGAAGGGACACTGCCTCCAGGTGCTCTGATCGGGTTTACACTGGCAGTGTAACCATTAAATCACATCAGTCTAACAAGAAGGTAAGTGGCGCTATTCCCCACTGGGGATAACTCGTGGTTCCAGGAGCAGCCACAGGTGGCTACAAACACTCAATCTGCGCTCTCCTCTATGTGTAGGATCGTCCTTCCGAAATATGGGACCATTTACAAGGCAAAACTGACAAATGCTCAGTAGGAAACAGGCTGTGAAGCCGCAAGGCTTCACTTCCTGTTTCCATTACTAGAAATGCTGGCGTTTGCACACGAAGCTGATTAAATAATCGGTTCGAGTGAGGACATCGCGGGATCCTTTTAACAGGTAAGTGTCTTTATAGTAAAAGTCAGCAGCTACAGTATTTGTAGCTAATGACTTAATTTTTTCTAAAGCAGCCTGGAGCTCCTCTTTAGGGTTCATTTTAATTAAATGTAATGAAATTGATATTCATTCTCTGAACTTCTCTTTACTCACAAAAGAGCACAGCCTTGGAAGTTATTGGCTTTGAGATGCCATGAAACAGCCTGAACCTACCTAAGCTGGTACTAGTAGTAGAGGAGCCCTAAAGCATGTCTAAATATAAAAACAAAGATGTAACCTATTGCAGCACACCAGTTAGATGAGGTACCTACATTCACTTTTTTTTCTTTATTTTCACCAGGTATTTCTGCAAGTAACACCCTTTCAGTCCCATGTATCTAAGGGGCAGCCAAGGTTGTTGTCACACAGACTGGACTTTAAATGTGTCTGCCCCTTTTCATCTCCCTTACATGGTGGATTATTAGGACAAGTAGTTTATACAATAGAGATGAGGCCCTTTGTGTTTTCTTTTCTGCTCACAGAAAGTAATAAGTGCAATACATTTATGGCAAGATTAACCTCCCTGGCGGTTTTCCCGAGTGTGGCTCGGGGTTACATTTCAGGACCATTAGCGGTAACCCCGAGCCACACTCGGGATTACATCGCAGGATCCTGGTGCCTCCTTACTTACCTTGTCCCCGGGATCCTGCGATGTCCCCCGCACTGTCCGAGGGCTCCGTCCTCCTCCGAAGCCTCTCCGTGCCAGGCTCCGTTCCCTGCGAGCGTCGCGACGCACGGGGGCGGAGCCTGGCGGCAAATTCAAAAAAATGTAAAAATCATAACACATACAGTACTGTAATCTTACAGATTACAGTACTGTATGAAATCATTTCACATCCCATTTGTCCCCAGTGCTCTGGTCCATGCCCTGCATGCAGTTTTATATTGCATATACTGTTCTTTCTGCCTGGAAACTGGAGATTGTCCATAGCAACCAAAAAGTGTCCCTTTACGTCAAAAATGGCTTTAGACCAGCTAGAAAACTGCGATAGTAAATTAGAACACTTGCAGAATT
Organism: Lithobates septentrionalis; assembly: GCA_037952835.1. Lineage (NCBI taxonomy): Eukaryota > Metazoa > Chordata > Amphibia > Anura > Ranidae > Lithobates > Lithobates septentrionalis. The sequence goes on from JBBDGP010001941.1 coordinate 1,895,453, forward strand.
GAGCGATAGTGAATCGTGTGGAAATTTATTTTATTACTATTTATTTTTATTTTTTTTAATTATTATTTTTTTTTTATTATATTATAATTTATGTTTTTGTGTTTCAAACTTTATCATACCCGGGATATCTACTAGACTCTTGTTTGGACAGATTTAAGTGTGTTATTGTTAATAATTAAATACCTACAATATAAAACGCCAAATTTCATTGCAAAATAATTGTACCGCTTTCAGCACCTAAAATCAGAAAGAATCATACCGCCAGGGAGGTTAAAGGTTAAGGTCACCTTTTCGGGCAGAATTTAACTTTTCATAATAAATAGAAGCTTTTTGCAGAAAAAAAAATTCTGTTCCTTTAAAGCATATTATACAGCACGGTGCTTGTGCTATGTCATTTGGCCCCCTGTATCACCTGAAATACCTGGCTGATCCTGCCTGGTTCTGCCCTCCCCTTTGTAAAACTAACCATGGTTAATCATGGCTGCTGAGCCCTGACACCGTGGTCAGTTTACGTGCCTCCGCCATCCGCTTTCTCCTCTTTGCTCTCCTCCGTCCTCTCCCCCCTCCCCTCTCTGCCTGTCAGCTTTGTGTCCGTGCCCACCCCCTCCCCTCCTGCTGCTCAAATTACTGTTACATTTTTGCTGTATCGTCTCTGCTCCTGTGCCTCATAAAAAAATGCAGCTATGCGTTAAGAGCGCCGATTGGGGCTCACGTGACCTACCGCCTCTCTCCTCCTCCCCTCTTGACTGATGTCAGCAGGGGATCCTCGGCCCCACCCGCTGCAGCTGTCAGGCCGATAGAGGAGAGAGGCGGCGGGTCACGTGAGTGCTGATCGGCGCTCTAAAATCAGGTATATAGCTGCATTTTTGTTTTATAAGGCACAGACACAAGAGCAAATTACATTAATAAACAGAGAGGATACTTTAATTTTTATTTCGTGGGTTAACAACTACTTTAAGATAAAAAAAACTTTCTGACTTTACAACCCCTTTACTGGTACATAGGTACATTTAGAAAAGAAAAAGGTGAACTTTTTAACCTCTTCATGACAGAGTGTAAAACAAATCAAAATGCCTCCCCTGAGCACAATTTTGCAGGACAAAATGGGCTTTCATTTGATGGTAAATGGTAACGCATATCTCCTGGCCCAAAATAGTAAACTGGCCCAAAATAGTAAACAAATATTTTGTAAATTTAGCTGTATATTTCTTTTTATTACCATAACTTGCCACCAAAGAACAACCCAAAATAAATTCTTCTGCTCCTGAAGATGCATTGTATCTTCCTCTCCCCTTGCCAGTGTAGAAAAATGTAAACAAGTGTGTGTATGTAAAAAAAGAAAGAAAAAAATAGCTAGATCGAGGTATTATCTAGATCAGCATCAGTGTTCAGGTCAAAGGTGCAAACAACCAATAATTTACACTTGTGGTATCACAAGATAACATCATCTCTGGAGCAGATAAAAATGAGCAGAGCTTTAAGCTAACCATACGCTGTTAGTTTTTTGGGTTTTTTTTTGTTTTTTTCCATTCACGCAAAGGTGGGGGTGGAGAAATCTGATTCCCCTTCATCCTGAGACCTTGTATTCTGACTGCAGCATACACCATTGTCAGAATACACTGATCAGTAGTTGCAGTTTTCCAGTATGTCACTTTAACAGAATTTGATCAAACTGGGATGCAATTTGTCGAGTATCTGCTGAATCGGACGTATTATGACCAATGTATGGCCAGTTTTACATCTCACTAGTGATGCTTCTTAATTCTTGTTTTGTCTGGACAGAATGACAATTAAAGGGTCTCTGCATTTTTCCTTTTAGATGTTTTGTGGTAGATAGACAGCCAATTATGCCGTACCCTTGCAAGCGAGCATTGGTATTGAAGACCAGCCAACAATTCTCTGTGAGAGCCAGGTGAGTCCTAGTTATGTTCACTGGAATGGGTTGTGCAGGGCACGTAGCCTTATTACATATGGTCCTGTTTTCTAAGTAGCTAAAAATGTGCTACAAAGTCACTGTATTTCGGTAGCTTTTTATTCAGTCAGACAAACAAACAGTCTGGCGCTATGTTCAGTGACAGAAGCTGGAAGGACCGAAGTTTTAAATATGATGTCTACAGGATCGTATGGCCTGGCTGCTGTTTAGCGTGACCACCTGGAGAGGTGGGAAAAAAAGCCAGAAACCATAATCCAATACACTAAAAACCAAAAATGCTCAGGGTCCTCCCCAATTCAAACCAACATTTAAATATTCCTCAAGTTGAAAAGATACAGGAGAAGGAATGTCACCGCAATGCAAAAAAATCACAAAGTATTTATTGTAAAAAGCACACCAATGTCCAAATGACCTTTTAGAGATTGGGGTGTCTTTAAAATAAATACTTTGACTTTTTACGTGTTGACATTCCTTCTCCTGTATATTTAGTTATTTTTTTTCGGGGGGGTGGTTTGTGTATTGGATTATGGTTTCTACCTATAAGGTCAATATATATGATCAGTTCTTCGAAGATTTTTTGCTGGGTTCTTATAAGTTTCACTACACACTTTTGGTCCTGTTGTCAGCAAGTGCTGGCTAAACCTTTTTTGATGCCCAAGTGTGCGGAGCCTTAGAATAGTAAATTAAATGACTGGCAATCCATGATTAACATTTTGTCTTTTTAGAAGTTACATACTTGAGGTGATTGTAGCCTAGAAGTTTCATCGAATAAAACACCAGGTCATTTTGGTTTTAGCTGGATGAGACACACTCATTTTATGAATTTTACTCCTCTGAACATAGAATAAGTAGACTATAAAAGCCAGTGGATCAGTATGACAGACAGGCATTTAGCTTCCTTTTAAGGAAAGGCACTTGTTTTCACCACCTTTTGTCCAATTAAACAGATGGTTGGGGTTCAACTGTGATCAGGTGTACCACACTAGTGATCATGAAAGGAACAGGCACTGTATACTGTCACCCCGTTTCCCATGGGTGTTCCAATCAGGTCTGCCTGTCAGTTTTTTAGGTGGACCTGATCAGAAGGTCCATGCATCTCTATGGACAAGTGGATGTGAATGGACTTGTGTCCATTTACATCTGCTTACCTCCTGGTCAAATCGAGTCCGCTAAAACAACGTTGAGGCCTGCATCCTCTTCTGTTTTGGGTGGACCGGATTGGAGGTAGCCGGGTGTAAATGGAAAGCAGAGTCTGTTTACTCCCACCCGTCCATAGAGCAGAGCGGAGTCTCTCTGTGTCCGCTCTGCATAAATTGAGCAGACATGGGTGTAACATCTGTCCCACTCTGCGCCGATCAGCAGGGGATCAACTTGCAGATTCCCTGCTGATAGGAACAGAATTCACCCTGTGTGAAAGGAACTGAAGTGCAAAAATACATATATTAGGCAACATTGGAGGGCCCCCTTACTGCCCACAGAAATTTAAACTACAGCTGGGGTTGGATAGAAGGCTCCATGAGGTCACATGTGTTCGACTTTGTGTAACAGCTCCCCTCCAAAGCAAAGTCAAAGTCTGCTAAGTTTTATTGCCAATGCCATCTTTCAGAAACCTTTTTTGAGTCCCGCAGACAGTTTATGCTTTGAAGATGTCCACATAGGTAGAAATTAAAGCAGGAAAAACTGCTGCATGCTTGGCCCAATCCTGGTAGTACATGTACATGTGGCAGCCTCAGTCAACGCTTATCCGCAAACCATGGAGCAGCTTTAAATGAGGCTGCCACATATACATTTACTACTAGGATCGAGCTGGGAGTGCTTCAGTTTTCTGCTTTGATCTACTTATACCATTTGATAAGTGATATCTTGCTCTAGCATCCCTGTTTCCAATGGGACAGAGCATCTCTACTTGCAGCGGCACCACTAAGTCAATATGGGGCACACATAGGTAGAAATAGTACAGAATCAATTACTCCACCTGTTCACATGTGATGTTACCTGCGCAACACAGTAAAGCCATTAAAATTCATCTTGTTTGGGAACTGGACCATACACTGCTCAGTGTGCTATCAAACTATTGGGTGCAGCAGTTTAAGTGCTGATTTTTATTATTTATTATCATTTTCCTTAGCGTGCCATTAATTCAGGAGTCTTCAAAGCAAGGAATATCATTGCAGAAAAGCTGTTCTTTGAAAGATTTGGGGTTTTAGCCTTCATTCACACCTGAGCAGAGCATAGGCAACAGGGCTGGGACAAGGGGTGGGCAGGAGGGATGGCTGCCCTGGGGAATGTGGTATCATGTAAGGTTCGAGGGGCACCACAAGGAGATTGGGGGAGGGGTCTGTGTTGAGAGAAGGGAATTTGAGAGATAGCAGGAGGTAAGAATTGTTCTATGAGGGGAAATTTGGGGAGGTGTGCTAGGAGTGGTGATTTGGGGGAGATTTCTGTTGAGAGGAGGGATGGAGGAAGAGGATTTGTGCTAGGAGGTGTGATTTGGGGGGTTTGTGCTAAAAAAGGTAATGGGGGGGGGGATTTGTGCTAGGAGGTGCATTTTTTTTGGGAGGGGGATGGGGGATTTTTGCTGGTAGGGATGTTTGGGGGGCATCATTTGAGCTAGGAGGGAGCATTTTGAGGGGGTAGGGGGATTTGTGCTAGAATGGTACATTTGAGGGGTAGAGGATTTGTGCTAGGAAGGGGGAATTTTATTTGGGGGGGGGGGGGAATTGTACTGGGAACATATGTGGAATGAGAAGATTTGAGTTGGAGGGGGGTTCGTGGCGGGAGAGGGAACTTATGCTTAGGGGGTAAGCGTGCAGAGTAGTGCTCATTTTTTTTTTGGGGGGGGGAGATTTTTGATGACAAATAATGCTCATACATCTTCGGGGGGGGGGGGGGGATACAATTTGGAATGTTCGTCCTGGGCTCTAGAATATCTTTTTTTCCCAGCACTGATAGGCAAAGCATATTCTTGGTGATTTTAAAGTTTTACTCAGGTGTTTTACAGACAAATTACATTTAAATGCACTCTTAGAGGAATACAGTTATTGTGTAATTGCTTTATTGTTTTCTTTTATATAAATGTGAATGTCTTCATGTTTTTTTCCTGTTAGACTGCTTGTGAATCTTCCTGAACTCCAGCACAACATGAAGGTTGTATGCACAGTTGATAAGTAAGTTTTAAAAGTCTTGAAGAAACATTTATGTAATTGTATTTTTTTTTTAGGTCATAGGTAAAAAACAGTGGACTTTAGATTAAAATGTTCTAATATTGTAAATGCCTATTAACAACAAAATAGGCCCCTTTTCTGCCAGTAATTCCAAATCATGCTAAAATCACAGCAAATTGTGAAATGCGTGTTTGGGAGCCATTCACTTCAGTGATTGTTGTGCAGAAAAACACGCTTTTAAACCTAGTGAGAAGCTCATCATACAAAGCGCATGAGCTTTTTTTGCACGATAAACACGCATATGCAGCCCATTTGCAGAAACATGTGTAATATGCTCACACAAAATCACAGGCTGAAACGTGAAGTGTGAATAGGACCTTAAAGCCAAAGTTTATTTTGTTAGTTTTTGCCTTTCCTGGCCCCCTACCTCATCAACATGCTGCTGAAATTTTTATCTAAAACCATTCCGTTTCATTATACAGGTGCATCTGAAAAAATGTGAATATAATCAAAAAGTTTATTTCAGTAATTCAGTTCAAAATGTGAAACTCATATATTATATAGATTCATTACACGCAGAGAGATATATTTCAAGCATTTTTCTTTTCATTTTGATAGGCTTACAGCTAGTGAAAACCCAAAATTCAGTATCTCAGAAAATTAGAATATTACATAAAACCAATAAAAAAAAAAAGATTTTTAATACAGAAATGTTGGCTTACTGAAAAGTATGTCTGTGTACAGTATAGTATGCACTCAATACTTGGTCAGGGCTCCTTTGCATGAATTACTGCATCGATGTGGCGTGGCATGGAGGCGATCAGCCTGTGGCACTGCTGAGGTGTTACGGAAGCCCAGGTTGCTTTGATAGTGGCTTTCAGCTCATCTGCATTATTGAGTCTGCTGTCTCTCATCTTCTTTTTGACAATACCACACAGATTCTCCATGGGGGTCAGGTGAGTTTGCTGGCAAATCAAGTACAGTGATACCATGATCAGTCAACCAGGTATTGGTACTTTTGGCTGTGTGGGCAGGTGCCAAGTCCTGCTGGAAAATGAAATGTCCATAAAGCTGGTCAGCAGATGGAAGCATGAAGTGCTCTAGAATTTCCTGATAGAGGGCTGCGCTGACTTTGGACTTGATAAAACACAGTTGACCAACACAAGCAGATGACATGGCTCCCCAAATCATCACTGACTGTGGAAACTTCACACTGGACCTCATGCAACTTGAATTCTGTGCCTCTCCACTCTTCTTCTAGACTCTGGGACCTTAATTTCAAACTGAAATGCAAAATGTACTTTCATCCGCAAAGAGGACTTTGGACCACTGAGCAACAGTTCAGTCCTTTTTCTCCTTCGCCCAGGTAAGAAGCTTCCTTGAAAAAAACAGAGTTCCTGGTGAAACATGTTGGATTTGGCATCACAACAGAGACGCTATATGCGTCGTGGATGATGTATCTCATTGTGCCTGTGCATACGCAGCTGATTGTTTGAGGCTGGTGGAGACTGTCTCGGCTGAGACAAGCGGACGGCGGCCCAGAGGACCTGACTATTAGTGCTGACAGCAAACTGCTCACTGGAGCCCCATGGACCCCGCTTAACAAATGGAGCATACAGGATGGCACATAGAGCCCGCTGGACCGGAGAAAGATAGTACAGGACTGTGATTATATTGCTCCATGAGTGGTCGGGTGAGCGAACCATAGGCCTTTTAGCTGCCTTCTTTTGCTTTGCCTCCTGCTGTTTGTTACTTTTCAGCCAGTATTAGCCATCTTCATAATGGCATCATTGAGCTATTGTTTTTCCAACAGCTAGATCCTGTGAATGCATGCAATTCCATTCTGAGAAACTGCATATCTATGCCTTCGGATTGGATACTAACTGTGGATTATAATCATCTCTCCACACTGACAGCTATGTCTTGCTATAATCTTAATTAAAGCTGCCTCTGTGGGACCAGCAACTTGTCTCAATCAACCACCGTTTACCAGGGTTTTTTGTTAAAAGGGTTTCTAATTAAATATAGTGACAGAACGGACTTTGCTATGTATGGTGCATGTCACTGAAACCATAAGTATGATCCATAAAATACTTTCTACTCCAATTAACAATAGCCTTGCTATAGGTGTGTGCATGCATGGTTGAAGCGTGATGCAGCTACTCTTAGACAACGTTGTCTATTTTTAATATGATCTTGGTGTTGGTGGTGGGTACCTGGCCTTGGCTCTTTTTGTATTAAACATATTTTTCTAATAAAATGTATCTCTTATTAAGCAGCATGGGCCACCTGTGTCTCGTTTCAGTGGGAATCTTTGCCCGGTAATTTTCTCTATCTATAATATTTAGGCACAGAGACCGCACCTATTTTTGGTGAGTCTGCAAATCTTGGGACACCACACGGGTATATTGAACACCCAGTGTTGTGGTAACTAATAGTGAGTACTGATATTTAACCAATTTTTTATATGCTTCAGATGTTGTCTCTGGTTTAGTGGCTTGACACAAGGAATGCAACAGTTGTAGCCCATGTTCTGGATACGTCTGTGTGTGGTGGCTCTTGAAGCACTGACAACAGCCGTAGTCCACTCCTTGTGAATCTCCCCCAAATCTTTGAAAGGCCTTTGGTTCACAATCCTCTCAAGACTGCAGTTATTCCTGTGGCTTGTGCACCTTTTTCTACCACAGTTTTTCCTTTCACTCAACTTTCCCTTAATATGCTTGGATATAGCACTCTGTGAACAGCCAGCTTCTTTAGCAGTGCCCTTTTGTGACTTACCCTCCTTGTGGAGGGTGTCAGTGACTGTCTTCTCAACAACTGTCAAGTCAGCAGTCTTCCCCATGATTGTAGTAACCTACTGAACCAGACTGAGAGACCATTTAAAGGCTCAGGAAACATTTACATGTGATTTGCGTTAATTGGCTGATTAGAGTGTGACACTATGAGTCTACAATATTGAACTTTTTCACAATATTCTAATTTTCTGAGATACTGAATTTTTGGTTTTCACTAGTTGTAAGCCATAATCATCAAAATTAAAAGAAATAAATGCTTGAAATACAGTGAGGACGGAAAGTATTCAGACCCTCTTAAATTTTTCACTTTGTTATATTGCAGCCATTTGCTTAAATTCATTTAAGTTCATTTTTTTTCGCTCATTAATGTACACACAGCACCCCATATTGATAGAAAAACACAGAATTGTTAACATTTTTGCAGATTTATTAAAAAAGAAAAACTGAAATATCACATGGCCCTAAGTATTCAGACCCTTTGCTGTGACACTCATATATTTAACTCAGGTGCTGTCCATTTCTTCTGATCATCCTTGAGATGGTTCTACACCTTCATTTGAGTCCAGCTGTGTTTGATTATACTGATTGGACTTGATTAGGAAAGCTACACACCGGTCTATATAAGACCTTACAGCTCACAGTGCATGTCAGAGAAAATGAGGATCATGAGGTCAAAGGAACTGCCTGAAGAGCTCAGAGACAGAATTGTGGCAAGGCACAGATCTGGCCAAGGTTACAAAAAAATTTCTGCTGCACTTAAGGTTCCTAAGAGCACAGTGGCCTCCATAATCCTTAAACGGAAGACGTTTGGGACGACCAGAACCCTTCCTAGAGCTGGCCGTCCGTCCAAACTGAGCTATCGGGGAGAAGAGCCTTGGTGAGAGAGGTAAAGAAGAACCCAAAGATCACTGTGGCTGAGCTCCAGAGATGCAGTACGGAGATGGGAAAAAGTTGTAGAAAATCAACCATCACTGCAGCTCTCCACCAGTCGGGGCTTTATGGCAGAGTGGCCCGACGGAAGCCTCTCCTCAGTGCAGGACACATGAAAGCCTGCATGGAGTTTGCTAAAAAACACCTGAAGGACTCCAAGATGGTGAGAAATAAGATTCTCTGGTCTGATGAGACCAAGATAGAACTTTCTGGCCTTAATTCTAAGCGGTATGTGTGGAGAAAACCAGGCACTGCTCATCACCTGTCCAATACAGTCCCAACAGTGAAGCATGGTGGTGGCAGCATCATGCTGTGGGGGTGTTTTTCAGATGCAGGGACAGGACTACTGGTTGCAATCGAGGGAAAGATGAATGCGGCCAAGTACAGGAATATCCTGGACGAAAACCTTCTTCAGAGTGCTCAGGACCTCAGACTGGGCCGAAGGTTTACCTTCCAACAAGACAATGACCCTAAGCACACAGCTAAAATAACGAAGGAGTGGCTTCACAACAACTCCGTGACTGTTCTTGAATGGCCCAGCCCTGACTTAAACCTAATTGAGCATCTCTGGAGAGACCTAAAAATGGCTGTCCACCAACGTTTACCATCCAACCTGACAGAACTGGAGATGATCTGCAAGGAGGAATGGCAGAGGATGCCCAAATCCAGGTGTGAAAAACTTGTTGCATCTTTCCCAAAAAGACTCATGGCTGTATTAGATCAAAAGGGTGCTTCTACTAAATACTGAGCAAAGGGTCTGAATACTTAGGACCATGTGATATTTCAGTTTTTCTTTTTTAATAAATCTGCAAAAATGTCAACAATTCTGTGTTTCTCTGTCAATATGGGGTGCTGTGTGTACATTAATGAGGAAAAAAATGAACTTAAATGATTTTAGCAAATGGCTCCAATATAACAAAGAGTGAAAAATTTAATTTAAGGGGGTCTAAATACTTTCCGTCCCCACTGTATATCACTCTGTGTGTAATAAATCTATATAATATATGAGTTTCACTTTTTGAATTGAATTACTGAAATAAATAAACTTTTTTGATGATATTCTAATTTTTTGAGATGCACCTGTATACCTTTTATTTAGGCCCGGTGATATCAAAACTGGGGTTCTGTGCTTTTCAAAGCACAGCAAGCATATCATGGCTGGAGGGAGGGACCGGCAGGGTGCTTTGAATAGCTTCATGAAAACATCACAGAACTCTGCTGCAGTACTCCTCTCAAGAGCCCTCAGCCCTGACGAAAGCAGCAGACTGGTTCCTAAAAAGAGTTTTGCAAATATCAAAATGTTTTCATGGACAGTCAGTCTGAAGGAGTGTAAATTCCTAGGCAGACTGTATTTGCATACAGATTTGCCCTAGGAAACTCCCACATGAGATGCTGAGCTTCCATGATTTGAAACAGTTGAAATCAAGTGCATGAAAAAAGAAAGGTGAGGTTAGTAAGGCTGGGTAGGAAAGTATTAGATGATGCCAGATGTCCTCCAGCCAGAAAACGAGGAAGGCTGTATCTGACTTTCTGTTCATAGTGCACATTGTGGGGAATATTTACTAAAACTGAAGTGCAAAATCTGGTGCAGGTCTACATAGAAACCAATCAGCTTCCAGGTTTGATTGTCGAAGCCTAATTAAACAAGCTGAAGTTAGAACCTGATTGGCTACCATGCACAGCTGCACCAGATTCTGTGTGCATCAATTTTAGTAAACCTCATTCAGTCGACAATGAATATTTATAAGTCCATAACATACCTGCCAATGTTGGCTATGTGTGAAGCGACCCTGTAGGGCTTCCAACATTTGTAAATTCATTGCACCTTGACTCTGTCACTTGAAAACAAAAACTGCTTTGAGCTATGAAGTGCAGACGTCAAAGAAAGGCAGCCTGCAGTCCCCGCTACCCTCAAATGCTGGACTGCTTTGATGAGGCAAAGCTATAGCCCTTCCTGCCTCAGTAAACTTCCTCTGCTGACATTTACCTATAATAGGGCTTGCCTAAAGGTAGTGTAAATATCTCCTAAACTTGTACCGTTTAGGCGATATTTACATTACATGCAGCCAGTGACCTCACTGGCACATGCGCTCTGAAGGAACGGCCATGGGTGCCGTTCCTTCCAAGCCCTGTGCTGCGAATGGCGGCTCCCATGCGCCGGAGCCTGCAAACCCTGAAGTAGCTCCGGGAAAGATGTCAGCCACCTCAGGGGTGTGTGGGCGCCACTGGAAGGCTTCGTTCTAAGTATTTCATAATGAGCTAGTATGCAATGCATACTAGCTCATTATGCCTTACAGGTTTTTTTTTTGTTTTTTGAGTTTACAACCTCTTTAAAGTGGTGGAGGTATCTGCTGTGTTCTGAAGTCTTACCTGTGTGCCCAGTAAGCCCCTCCAATCTCAACAGCACACTATGAAGACTTGACTGCCTATATGTAGCCCCACCTATCTCTCCATTATCCATATACAAATGGGAACATATTTACTGGATTTGTTAATGTGACTGGTTTACAGCATTTGTAATTACAGTGTCTTTTTTCTCCCTGCAGGAATCCACCTAATAACAAAGGGTAAGACCATCATTCAGTTCTGTTTCTCAAATTTAGATATGGCCATTTTACTTGCAAGCCACAGTTGACAAGTGTCTCTGTTTCTCCAAAGAGTTCGTAAATTTAATTTGCTTGGATCGTCAGACAAGTCTATAGAAAATGTTCAGCAAGGAGGACTAATGGTGGAGTACAAACATTTGGTACGTTTTCTTTATTTTAATGTGCAGCATTTACTTGTGCAAAATGTTGAATAAGCTTGTGTTCTTAAATATAAACCTTGTAATATAAACCTTATTGTTTAAACATCCTTTAAGACAGCCTGCCAGTCACACCACATATCTTTATTCTTCCTATAACTGTGCCTATAAGGATTGTGCGCCAGGGGGAGCATAGTTAAAGAAGTATAGCCAAAGCTTTTTTGGCTGTAGTTCTCCTATGCAGTGTGTTCTGCACTCCTGTGATCCATTTTCAGCCGACAGCTGGCTAAAGCTCTTTGTCGGCTGAGGTCACAGAGCCAGTCCACCCAGATGCCTGGACTGGCAGCTCGCTCAGCCTCTCAGCAAGCCACTGAGAAATTGAACCAGCTGCTCTTGCCCCCTCCACAGCACAGCTCTCCAGGGAGCACTGGAGGGACAGAGCAGAGAGTCTTTGCTCAGAGTGCAGGTTAGATCTGAGCGATCAGTGGTGGTCTTAGAGCCGGTGGGGGACCTAGGTGAGTTTAATTTTTTTTTTTACCTAAACACATACTTCTCTTTTAACCACTTCAATACGAGGCACTTATGCACCTTCCCTCCCAGACCAATTTTCAGCTTTCAGCGCTCTCACACTTTGAATGACAATTACTCAGTCATGCTACACTGTATTCAAACAAAATGTTTATCATTTTCTTCTCACAAATAGAGCTTTCTTTTGGTGGTATTTAATCACCACTGGGTTTTTTATTTTTTGCGATATAAGCGAAAAAACTGCGAAAATTTTGAAAAAAACACACTTTTTTTTAGTTTCTATTGTAAAAATTTTGCAAATAAGTCATTTTCTTCATAAATTTGTGCCAAAATTTATACTGCTAAATATCTTTGGTAAAAATAACCCAAATTAGTGTATATTATTTGGTCTTTGTGAAAGTTATAGAGTCTACAAACTATGGTGCCAATCACTGAAAATTGATCACATCTGATGACACCTGATGTACTGAAGGCCTATCTCATTTCTTGAGACACTAATAAGCCAGGAAAGTACAAATACCCCCCAAATGACCTCTTTTTGGAAAGTAGACAGTCCAAGGTATTTACTAAGAGGCATAGTGAGTTTTTGAAGTTGTAATTTTTTTCCACAACTCTTGGGAAAATTTAAGATTTTTTTTTTTTTTTACACAAACTGGTCATATTAACAGGTTATCTCTCTAACACAGCATATGCATAATTGCAACTACACCCCAAAATACATTCTGCTACTCCTCCTGAGTATAGTGATCCCACATGTGTGAGACTTTTACACAGCCTGGCCACATACAGAGGCCCAACATTGAAGTAGCACTTTCAGGCGTTTTACAAGCATAAATTGCACTTTTTGGAAAATGTGTAAAAAAAATTAAACTGCATTTTGTTTACACAAAGTTGTCCATTTATAAGATATTTCTAACACATAGCATGTACATAACAAAAATGACACCCCAAAATACATTCTGCTACTCCTCCTGAGTATGGCGATACCACATGTTTGAGACTTTTACACAGCCTGGCCACATACAGAGGACCAAAATCCAAGTAGCACCTCCAGGCATTCTAGCAGCATTAATTACACATATAATTTTCTGACTACCGATCTCATTTTTGAAGGCCCTTCATATTTCTAACACATAGCCTGTACATACCAAATAACAAAAGATTACCTGTGGTTTTAGAAGTGCAGTGGTCCACAGAGGAGAGCATTGGTCCAGGCAGCAGGCAGGAATGAGGTCAGCGACAGCAAAAGCAATCAACTAGGCAGCAGGCAGGAATACTGTCCATAGTTCCTACAGACAGAGATACTGTCAGCACAGCCAAAGCACAGGTAGAGGTAGCAGGCAGAGGCAGAAATACTGTCCAAAGTCAGTAGAGGCAGCAGGCAGATATATGGTCAACAAAGCCAAAGTATTGGTCCAAACAGCAGGAAGAAACGTGGTCCATAATGTCATGGGTCATTATAGGCAGCAATATGGTCAGCACAGCCAAAGTATTGGTCCAGGCAGCAGGAAGGACCATCAAGCTTAGGGCCAGGGGGACAGGGGTAGAGGGTTCTCCCACCCAAATTGCTTTGAAGCCTCCAGGCAACCAGACCCTGTTCTGGGAGCACAGAAAACGAAAAACTGGTTTTCTCTACTCAGAACGCTATTCTGAAGCCCCTCACATATGTGAGACCCCTGTGTACTAAAGTAGATGACCAAAAGATCAGTCCAAGTGGCAGGCAAAAACATGGTCAATTAACAAGCTAAGGTCGGTGCACGTGGAAGTCAGAAATGTGGTGCATCGGTCCAGGCAGCAGGCAGGAATGAGGTTAGCAACAGCAAAAGCAATCAACTAGGCAGCAGGCAGGAATACTGTCCATAGTTCCTACAGGCAGAGATACTGTCAGCACAGCCAGAGCACAGCCAAAGCACAGGTCCAGGTAGCAGGCAGAGGCAGAAATACTGTCCAAAATCAGTAGAGGCAGCAGGCAGATATATGGTCAACACAGCCAAAGTATTGGTCCAAACAGCAGGAAGAAACATGGTCCATAATGTCATGGGTCATTACAGGCAGCAATATGGTCAGCACAGCCAAAGTATTGGTCCAGGCAGCAGGAAGGACCATCAAGCTTAGGGCCAGGGGGACAGGGGTAGAGGGTTCTCCCACCCAAATCGCTTTGAAGCCTCCAGGCAACCAGACCCTGTTCTGGAAGAACAGAAAACGAAAAACTGGTTTTCTCTACTCAGAACGCTATTCTGAAGCCCCTCACATATGTGAGACCCCTGTGTACTAAAGTAGATGGCCAAAAGATCAGTCCAAGTGGCAGGCAAAAATATGGTCAATTAACAGTCCAAAGTCGGTGCACGTGGAAGTCAGAAACGTGGTTTAAATCTGCAGGCAGAGGCATCGTCGGTAAACAGGCTGAGGTTGGTGCACATGGAAGTCAGAAACATGCTTTAAATCGGCAAGCAAAGACATCGTTGGTAAACAGGCCAGGGTCAGTTAATTAACATGGTAGCAGGCAAATGGGGAAATGGCAGTCTGGTAATAACAAAGGGAACTAATATTGGATGGATGTATGATAATTTTTGAAGCAATCTCCGATGCACAGGCCAGGTTGGGAGGGACATTGGGGACAATAATAGCTGGAATCTCTTCTTACTCCTCCTCTGCTGCATACACGGCATTTCTTTTGGCGTCTTCTTCCAGATTCTGTGGGGGGAATGCTATAGGGAAAGTGTTGCTCGTGAAGTCGACTCACATTATCAGAGCGAATGCTTCCTGGGGTGGGACCTTGTTGGTAAATGAGGGCAGTGACGATATCTTCAACATACTTGAGGTAGGTGATTTGTTAGTTTTGAGTTGCTTTTTGGTAGCAGACAAACGAATTAAAAAGGGCCATGTGAAACGCAACTTTCTTGTACCAATAACGGGACTTTCTTGTTGATAAATAAGGCTGTAGCATCTGATCGTTTAAATCCACCCCCCCATATACATATTGTAGTCGTGGACACATTCGGGCTTTACAATGGGGCCGCGTCTTCTTTGGATCTCTACCACGGTGTCATTGTGGATGGTAGGGAGGATGTGGACATCTTTCTTGTCCCTCCACTTCATGGCCAACACCTCCTCGTTCCTCTTGAATGCCGGTTCTCCGTTTTGCAATTTGTTTGTCACCAGATTTTGTGGGAATCCCTTACGTTTTTTTTTTAAAGGTACCCCAGGCCGTGTTTTTTTTACTGTAAAGATGACAAAAAAGGGGCAGGCTGGTATAATAGTTGTCGACATATAAATGGTATCCGTTTTTTTACTGTAAAGATAACAAAAAAGGGGCAGGCTGGTATAATAGTTGTCGACATATAAATGGTATCCGTTTTCAAACAGGGGGTATGCCAGCTCCCAAACAATTTTGCCACTGGTTCCAATATATGTGGGGTAGTCACGAGGTTGGAGCTGGAAGTCTTTGCCTTCATAGATCCTTCATAGATCCAGAATGTGAAGATGTATCCAGTGGCTCGATCACACAATTTATTTAATTTCAGCCCATACCTAGCTCTCTTGTTTGGTATATACTGCTTGAAGTACAGTCGGCCAGTGAAATGTATGAGGGACTCGTCCACAAAACTTCTCTAAATCGCTGGGAAAAGGAATTGATTAGGGGGCGTATCTTGTACAATTTGTCGTGACTGGGATGATCTCGGGGAGGGCACTGTGAATTGTCATTGAAGTGGAGAAAACGCATAATCATGTCGTATCTTGTCCTGGACATGACAGCGGAATATATGGGCATGTGTTGGATGGGGTTGGTGGACCAATATGCGTGGACTTCGTTCTTTTTTGTACGCCCCATGTTGAAAGTAAAGCCCAAAAACAATTTAAATTCATTCAGTGTGACACATCGCCACTGGAACATGCGGGCGTAGGAAGAATTGGGGTTGGGCATGTGTTGGATGGGGTTGGTGGACCAATATGCATGGACTTCGTTCTTTTTTGTAAGCCCCATGTTGAAAGTAAGGCCCAAAAACAATTTAAATTCATTCAGTGTGACACATCGCCACTGGAACATCCGGGCGTAGGAAGAATTGGGGTTGGCAGCAATAAATTGGGATGCATACAAATTAGTTTAATCCACCATATTCTGCAGGAAAAATAAAGAAAAATACAGGGGGTCCCCTAGTTACAAACATCTGACTTACAAACGACTCCTACTTACAAACGGAAGCAGACAACAGGAAGTGAGAGGAAATCTACCCCTAGGAAGGGAAATTCACTCCTGTAAGAGCTATTATGGGGAAAAGTTGTCTCCACTGATGCTTTACCACCAAGGCTTGTTTCCACAACAACCCAACATTTTCACTATCCAATTGTCATTGGGACAGAAAGTGAGATGAAATCTTCTGAACAGGGGCACACACAGCAAAACAAATGTTACAGGGGTGTTAACCCTTCCCTGTGCTATCCAAAAAGCTTAAAAATCGTTTTTTGGCTGGAGCTACACTTAAAAAATGTGCCTGTTCCGACTTACAAACAGATTCAACTTAAGAACAAACCTACAGTCCCTAACTTGTTTGTAACCCGGGGACCGAATTGAGAAAAATTTGTAGTGTCGGGCTGCACACCTGGCTCTGCGGTGAAAGGGGGGATGATAGCGGATCCTGAGTTGGCAGGCAACCATAAGGGGTTTGCCAGGGCATCGGTAAGGTAGGACTGGGGCTGGATTCTTCGTGTTGGGCGTGTATTTCCAGTACTTGTACTGGGCTCCTCTTCCTGAGGTCTGGCGCTGCTGGTGGTGGGCAGATCCCCTGATCTTGGTCCTGATCTCATTCTTTTGGGAGGGACGGTTTCCTCCGCGGCCTCGGACTCTGATCCACTATCCTCCATTGGCTCGTATTCCGAACCAGAATCAGATGATGTGAGCTCCCCGCTGCTCTCATCATCCGACATTGCAAGAATATCATATGCCTCCTCAGGTGTGAAAACCCTTTAGGACATTATGGCAGTGCTTATTGGCGGGCCTGTGTAATGGTAGTGCTGGTAGTAGTGATACCGATGGAGGTATTAGTGGCGGGCCTGTGTGGCGGGCCTGTGTGGTGGTACAGATGGTGGTATAGGTGGTGGTGGTACCAATGGCGGTACAGGTGATGGTGGTACCGATGGCAGTACGGGTGGTGGTGGCGGTACCGGTGTCAGTACGGGTGGTGGTGGCGGTACAGGTGGTGATGGCGGTACGGGTGGTTGGGTACCAATGGCGGTACCGACGGCGGTACGGGTGGTGGTGGTACTGATGGCGGCACTAGTGGCGATACTGGTAGCGGCCTGTGTGGCAGTATAGATGGTGGGCCTGATGGCGTTACTAGTGGCGGTACTGGTGGCGGTACCGATGGCGGGACTGGTAGCCTGTGTGGCGGTACCGATGGTGGTGGGCCTGTGACAGATGGGCTGGTTGACAGATGGGCTGATTGGCTGGGCTGTGTGACAGGTTCCTCTTTATTGGGGGGGCGTGTTGTGCACAGTACAATACAATATGTGATACAAACTGATTTCACTCACTCGCTCACTCCTCACACACCGATCGTGTGAGGAGAGAGCAGGGATCAGATGGTAACTGCTCCTCAATGTTTACATTTGTGACCGGCTGTGATTGGACACAGCCGGTCACGTGGTAAGCAGCCAATTTCATTGGCTGTTTACCCTGATCGGGGAAGCGCTGTGTCCCAGGGACACTCGCCTTCCTGGATTCCTCCTCTGCATGCCTCCGGCGGCGCGCACGGAGCACGCCGCCGAGTTTGTTATGACAGGTGATCAGCTGTGACTTCGACACAGCCGATCACGTGGTAAACAGCCAAATTCATTGGCTGTTTACCGTGATCTTGGAAGCGCTGTGTCCGAGGGACACACGCCGTCCCCGATCGCCGCTCTGCGTGCACCGGCATGTTATCCTGCTGGACATCATATGACGCCCAGTCAGGATAACGCAACCACTTTCCGGACGTCAATATGCTATTGACCAATCGTGAAGTGGTTAATGAGGTCTGCTATTCTTCCAGCTGATCTGCCATAAAGTTTTATTGCAGATTTGGTATGCTGATCATATTACTTTACACTCTGCTCTTCTGTTGGGTTGTGTTGCAGATCTGGTAGCATACTCTAGCTCTTGCTATGTGCCTCATCTAGGATGGCCCTATTGTATTCTTTATGTCAAACTTTCATCCCAAAGTGGAATGACTCTCTTGGCCAGCCCCAGACTTATAAAAGTTGGTGAAGGAAAGTAGAGAATAATACAACTTATTTATGACCACAGAGGTTGTCAAACTTTAAAAAAAAAAATTGAGCTTTGTTTGCAGAGCCTTCTACTTTGCTGTCCATTAGATCCAGGTTCTATCTAATCTTAAATGGTGTTTCCGCAACTACATGTTAAAGTGACTGTAAACGATCACCTTGTAAAACAACTCATTCCGTTTAAAATAGAAATGAAGGTCAAAACATTTGTGTATAGATATAGAAAAAACATTTATAAATACCTTTTTTCACTTTTTTTATGTGATCACATTTTGTGTGGTATAAATTCTGGGTGAATTTACATCAAAGTGAGTTCCAGTTTTCACCTAAGCTAGTGTTGTCTACTTCTTGGGTGCAATGCTCAGCTATAATACCTTGTTCCTGGTTCCAATGTGGAGGAAACTGTATCTTGGCGGAGGCACCCAGGCTGGGTGCCAGGTGGTCCATGACATTCACCTTTTGGTGGACTAACACACTACACCCTGGCCCTGCTGCACTTACCTACCTAAATGATTAGCTTTCACTGCCGATGCAGGGAGTAGGGGGATCTGAAAGCCATTTTCCTATTAGGGGCACCAGGATGGATCAGAGTGATTATGATTTGCCACGTGCCAGCATGCACTATCCTTAAGAGATTTCAATGGACCATCCCTGTGATAAGTGTTTTTGGGTGGAAACATAGTGGATAAGCAGGGATTTCTAACCAGTCCAAGTCCCCCAGACCTGTTATTTGCGGCTTTTAAGGTTCTGACCCATAAATATAAGTCACCTAAAAATGACCAAATCAACTGAAACCAATAGATTTTGTGGCGCATATTTTTATCGTTCTTCAGGAAGATTGTCGGTCCAAAACCTACAAATCTGTGTTTCTAATACAGTAACAAAGATGTGAAACTTGTAATAGTGCAAGTCATATACAAATGACTGGTAAGGAAGTTAATAATATAAGCTCACTGATAAAACACTGAAGATTTATCTTAAAGGGAGCCTGTCATGGCCTAAAATGTACCTAAGATAACAATACTGTAGAAGTCCTACAAACTTGACCCAGGCACACAGGGCCTTGACTTTTGGCCAAATTAATGCTAAGCCCCACTCCTCATGGTGCTAAGCTGTCCTTCAACTGTCTAATTTCAGAACCTAGATTGCCTAGCTTTGGGGTCACTACAAACCTCTGCAGTTGTCAAGCTATTTATTGCTGCATGCTAGTGCTGAATGTTGCTTAACAGTTAAGGGCCATAAACTTGAGCTGACTCCCACATCAGCCAGCACACAGATAGTGTGTGCCTAATGGAGAGGTTGGAGCTGCAGCGGCGGTTTGGCGGCGCTGCCCCATTCTTTTCAAAGGGCAAGGGCGCTTTAGGAGCGTATAGACCGCTCCTACAGCGCTGCAAAGATGCGGCTTGCAGGACTTTTTTTACCATCCTGCAAGCGCACCGCTCCAGTGTGAAAGCCCTCGAGCTTTCACACTGGAGAGACAGGAGAAGCTCTTTACAGGCGCTATGCAGGCGATATTTTTAGCGCTGTAGTGCCTGTAAAGTGCCTCAGTGTAAAAGTAGCCTTAGCGTTTATATCCCGTGCCTGTTGAGACCTAGTTCTTCTTTAGTAGTGTTGTTTACTTTAAGCACTTTTTAGGCTATATCAGGCTCCATTTTAGATTAAAAAAATAAAAATAAAACATGACTCTTATTCAGCAATATCTATTTTCTCATAGATGCTGAAGGAACAAAAGGCTGGAGTTGCAAAAGGTAGTAAAGGTGCAAATAATGTAAGTAATGATCATAATTGCCACGTTTCAATGATATTTTTATTCTGCCCTAGAAAATATCTGAAGTTTATTGTTGCATTGTTTTGCACAGTTAATCTCCACTCCTTGGACTTTTCAGTACTTTATGGTGTTACAACCTGTTATTGAACTTCATTTCATGTTTTGGACCTGACCATGGATTTGGTCCTAGATGTTTTGGACCTGACCACAGATTCGGTCCAACATGTTTTGTACCTAAACACGGACTCAGCCCTACATGTTTTGGACCTGACCACAGATTTAGCCCTATTGGCAATCTATACACTACATTTTGACCCAGTCCCTGGGCTTCCTGGTTCTATTTCTTCCAGAGATAATGCACCTCCTGAGAGCTACCTTTATTCAAGACACATATACCAGGATCCTATTCTGTTTGCTTGATTTCTATGTGTGGAAACCTATGTGCTCCAATGGAAAGACCCTATCCATTTCAGATAAAAAAAGAAACTCTGCATTAAGTTAATTAAGGAGGCCCTGTCCAAGATTTGGACACATGGCTGGAGCATACAGATCGTATGACCAGCTTCAGCCTACACAATGTACCCTAATGTCCACTTCTAGGTTAAAAAAGAACCAGATTCTGTTTTAAGTTTTACAGAAAGGTATGTGGAAGACACAGCAAACATGTCAAAAAGGTTCTCTCTTGTGATATAATTTCCATATATAAATTTGTTGCTGGCACTTTTATATAAGTAAACATATTGTTTTGTTTTAACTTTACTTCTGTTTTATAGGTAGATGTTTGGCTCTTCCCCTATCTGGTTTCACTTGGTGATATTGTGTCTCTTTGCTATTATTTTTAGTTATTTTTTTTATTTTTATTTTTTAGGGACCACTGAGCATAATTGAGGAGCTGCACAACATTACATTTACAACAAAGTTCAAATACGAAGGGGTCGACTTGACTTTAGAGGTGATTGTTGGCCCTTTCTGTGTAATTTACATGTCCAGTGTTTTGGCCCATTGTGAGTTAATCTTTACTGACGTTGAACATAAGGAGATATTTGATATGCATGTGAGCAGGGGATGGCCTCATCTTATAAACATCTTGCGTATATTAGAAACAGTGGCAGCTGGTGAAGTTTTAGGATGGGGGGAGCCAGACCCCGCCCTTCCTTTTTGACCTCTCCCACTTCTCATAAGCCCCACCCCTTATAGAATACACCCATTCCGTCCTCTGTATTCCACTTGCTTCCACCCATAGTGTCAGGAGTATACAGCTCAGCATCACAGGACAGAGTATACAGCTCCAGAATCACAGGATAGAGTATATAGCTCAGCCTCACAGATCAAGGTATATAGCCGGTGGGGAGGCACTGTAGAGTGAAAAATAGCGAAAATTCATTTGCGATGGTCACACAAATTGGGTAGGATCGGGGCGCACTCTCTTTTCCCCCGATCCCACCCTTTTTTGCAGCCTATTAGAGCCCTAATAGGGGCTCTAATCAGGTGCTTAAAAAAAAAACACTCCCACCATAGGAATCCATGTGTCTGGCATCCTGAAAGGGGCCGGGCGCATGGATAGGGGGGGCGGCGGCAGGGATGGGGGGGTGGCGCCTGTGCGCCCACAATGCACGGGCCGCCACTGAGTGGTCAGCTCATACAAACTCCTTTTTATTTTGGGTAGATACTGGCGGATGATTTGACCCACTGGTAAATATTCATAACTAAAATGTCGGTATTGGGAAGACTGTTCCTTTATTCATGTCTATGATGATGCTTTGGACTAGCTTTGCATGCTGCCGAGGTCAGGGGGGAGAAGCTTTACCTTCACAAAACACGAAAGCGGTCAATCTCCTCCACCCAATGTAATTAATACGGAACACAGATGCCCAACACAGACTCCTGCAGTTTGTCAGTAAGTATAGCAAGGAAAAGAGACGTCAATCTGTTTCAGACTCTTCACCAGCAGTTTATTGGCAATCGGCTAATATCCAGCCAGGACAAGACTGCTAAGCCGATTGTCAATGAGTATCTGTAACTGAGTGCTGACTCTCTCCATTGCACATGTATACAGGTGGGGGGGGGGTGTGTTGCACCCTAGATCCCATCCAGGCTGCTGGACTATAAGGCAACTGCATGATATGCATGTTTATTGGCAGTGGATGTAAGCCACCCTATGTCTGCATTTGCAATAAGAACAATGGGGAAGTTGTGTAATATGCAGCCAAACTGACTTTTGAACAGTTTAGGTGCCCTTCGTTTTTTTTCCCATGATTTTTCATAACTCATACTCTTATTATCTAAGGGAAGCAGACATGTTTGTTGGACAACAAGCATCAAATTTGCTTTGCTACTTATATTATTCTCTCACCTTTGTGCATTAACCAATTTGTTCATGAAAAACTCTTATACAGTGTTTTTTGTATTTTATTTCCTCAGGCTGTTACCTTACCATTTGTTGTGATCTCCAACCTCATTCAGTTCTCAGGAGCATGGGCCTCAGTGCTTTGGTTTAATTTGCTGAGCCCAGACCCAAAGGTAAGAGTCTCTCTGAAGGTGAATACAATTCCAGCCTAATTAAAAGAGTTGTAAAGACCAGGTACCGACGTACAGGGGTCTCAGGAGTCGCCATTGCGACTGGGCCCCATGCTGCAGGGAGCCCGTGCGGGCCCCTTGTATGCCTGGGTAGGAAGAGCAGCAAGGGCTGTTTAGACGAAAAATGAAAGCAGTGTGCCTCTGCCTCCCCCTACAGTGCAGTACCCAGTTTCCTCATTAATGTACACACAGCACCCCATATTGACAGAAAAATACAGAATTGTTGACATTTTTGCAGATTTATTAAAAAAGAAAATCTGATATATCACATGGTCCTAAGTATTCAGACTCTTTGCTCAGTATTTAGTAGAAGCACCCTTTTGATCTAATACAGCCATGAGTCTTTTCGGGAAAAATGCAACAAGTTTTTCACACCTGGATTTGGGGATCCTCTGCCATTCCTCCTTGCAGATCCTCTCCAGTTCTGTCAGGTTGGATGGTAAACGTTGGTGGACAGCAATTTTTAGGTCTTTCTAGAGATGCTCAATTGGGTTTAAGTCAGGGCTCTGGCTGGGCCATTAAAGAACAGTCACGGAGTTGTGAAGCCACTCACTTTATTTTAGCTGTGTGCTTAGGGTCATTGCCTTGTTGGAAGGTAAACCTTCAGCCCAGCCTGAGGTCCTGAGCACTCTGGAGAAGGTTTTCTTCCAGGATATCCCTGTACTTGGCCGCATTCATCTTTCCCTCGATTGCAACCAGTCGTCCTGTCCCTGCAGCTGAAAAACACCCCCACAGCATGATGCTGCCACCACCATGCTTCACTGTTGGGACTGTATTGGACAGGTGATGAGCAGTGCCTGGTTTTCTCTACACATGCCGCTTAGAATTAATGCCAAAAAGTTCTTTCTTGGTCTCATCAGACCAGAGAATCTTATTTCTCACCATCTTGGAGTCCTTCAGGTGTTTTTTAGCAAACTCCATGCAGGCTTTCATGTGTCTTGCACTGAGGAGAGGCTTCCATCGGGCCACTCTGCCATAAAGACCCGACTGGTGGAGGGCTGCAGTGATGGTTGACTTTCTACAACTTTCTCCCATCTCCCGACTGCATCTCTGAAGCTCAGCCACATTGATCTTTGGGTTCTTCTTTACCTCTCTCACCAAGGCTCTTCTCCCCGATAGCTCAGTTTGGACAGACGGCCAGCTCTAGGAAGGGTTCTGGTCGCCCCAAACGTCTTCCATTTAAGGATTATGGAGGCTACTGTGTTCTTAGGAACCTTAAGTGCAGCAGAATTTTTTTTGAAACCTTGGCGAGATCTGTGCCTTGCCACAATTCTGTCTCTGAGCTCTTCAGGCAGTTCCTTTGACCTCATGATTCTCATTTGCTCTGACATGCACTGTGAGCTGTAAGGTCTTATATAGACAGGTGTGTGGCTTTCCTAATCAAGTCCAATCAGTATAATCAAACACAGCTGGACTCAAATGAAGGTGTAGAACCATCTCAAGGATGATCAGATGAAATGGACAGCACCTGAGTTAAATATATGAGTGTCACAGCAAAGGGTCTGAATACTTAGGACCATGTGATATGTCAATATGGGGTGCTGTGTGTACATTAATGAGGAAAAAAATGAACTTAAATGATTTTAGCAAATGGCTGGAATCAGGGGTGTTGCTAGGTGGCAAAAAGACCAGGGCTTCAGCTCGAAGTCCGCGCCTACCACCGGGGGGGGGGGGGGGGTCATCCCTGACGCGCACTGACCTACCTGACGCACACAGACCTACCTGACATACACTGTGACTGACCTACCTGACACACACTGACCTACCTGACACACACTGACCTGACATATACTGACCTACCTGACACACACTGAGTGACCTACCTGACTAGACTTCAGGTGACTTGACCTCTGAGTCCTCCTGCAGCTCAGCCGTACTGTGCGGCGCGCCCATCAGAGTAGAGTAGACTAGATAGCACTGCAGCAGGCACTCCACTGGTGACTCCAGGCAGCCAGAGCCATGACAGGAGAGGAGAGCCGGGTGGGGATCTCGTAGTGACACGGTGTGGCGGGCCGCATTGTAATTCCCACCTTCTGGAGCCTACAGCGCCTATGATGGACGTCACACGTCCCGCGGTCCCGGCATTGGCCCAGTGGGACGTCCATCATAAGCACTGCAGGCTCTAGAGGGCGGGACCTGCTATGTCACTCGGCCATGCTCACCGCTCGGGGTCAGATCGGTCCTCAAGACTCAAGTGCAAGCGCGCACTTTTCGTCCCGCCGTGGCCGTACGCAGACGCAGTGTGCCTCTCTGGGCTGGCCGCGCGTGCCTATAATGACGTCACATGTCCCGCGATCCTGGCATTCATTGGACCAGTGTGATGTCCATCATACCATCATAGGACATGGCAGCGTGGCCCCTATGATGGACGTCCAACTGGTCCAATGCTGGGATCGCGGGCGGGACCGTGTGACGTCCAATAGTCTCGGTCATTTGGAGTTAGGCGCCACAGCTCACGTGACCGGACTTTGTGCTCGTACATGTCTGCGTGTATGTGTTTATGTGTGTGTGTGTGTGTATGTATGTATATATATATATATATATATATATATATATATATATATATATATATATATATACACAAAATATATATATAAAAGTGTGTGTGCTTATATATACAATATATGTGTATGTGTTTTATTTATATATATATATATATATATATATATAAGGGTGTGTATTTAAATAATGTATATGTATGTATGTGCGTACATACGTGTGTTTACATTCATGTATGCACTTTTAATCCTGACCCCCTATATGTGTACAATTAGAACAGTTTTTTTTTTTTTTAACCGCTTTTTCATAGTACCAGCAAGAAAATGCTGTTCCTCTGAAAAGCAATCCATGCTCATATCGCTTTTCAGATGCATTTGACATCTGGTAAAGAGTCAATATGTTGCCTCCCTACTGCCTGTTTCAACCCCCTAAATGCATCAGTGCTATGCTGCAACTGCGTGCAATGCACACAGTTGCAGAGTGGTTGCAGTGCAGTCCCATTCACCTAGGGCAGTGGTTCTCAACCCCTGTCCTTGGGACCCACTAACAGGCCAGGTTTGCAAGATAGCTACAGATGGGCATTAATCAGGCTGCACTAATGGCAGTGGTAAGACTGCTGCATTGAAGGCAATGGTGAGGCTGCTGCATTGAAGGCAATGGTGAGGCTGCTGCATTGAAGGCAATGGTGAGGCTGCTACATTGAAGGCAATGGTGAGGCTGCTACATTGAAGGCAATGGTGAGGCTGCTGCATTGATGACAATGGTGAGGCTGCTGCATTGATGACAATGGTGAGGCTGCTGCATTGATGGCAGTGGTGAGGCTGCTGCATTGAAGGCACTTGTGAGGCTGCATTCATGTGGACTGATGAGGCTACATTGATGGCACTTGTGAGGCAACAGATGGGCATTGATGGCAGTGATGAGGCTGCAGATGGGCACCGACCCTTATTTTGTTTCAAAGTTCCTTATTTAAAATTTAAGTTTTTTTTCTGAAACTTCCCTCTTAAAATGAATGTTATACGCCTGTGCGTGATATACGACGATAAATATGGTAATTTGCTGCTCAGTGATTGCAGTATTCTAGTCTGCATCTCCCCAAGGTAAAACTTAAAACCTGGCCTGTTAGTGGGCCCTGAGGACAGGAGTTAAGAACCACTGACCTAGGGCTATACTTCAAGGGTGCCCTGACTGGAAAAATATTGAGAAACACCAACAGAGGAACTGATCTCTACATTTTCCTCCTGCAGGCATTCAGCGGCTTCAGGAGGAAAGTGGAGACATCAGTTACATTTTCATCCTGCAGCCGCTGAATGCCTGAAGGAGGGAGAGGAGGAGAAGCAAGGGTGGGAAATGGTTAGATTGGTTCCTTTATATGCAGCCTGCCTCACAGCGCCTCCTATGCAGCTTCTTTTTGCTGCCCCCGTGTGCTCTCCAGCCCCCCCCCCCCCTCTTCCCCATAGCTCTGAAGAGTTCTCCCCTCTCCCACCAGCTGCTGCGGGGGATCTGTCAGGATGGAGCCTTTTCTGAATGGAGAGTCAGTGATCCATACCGAACACTGACTCTGTCTATTCATAACTGAAACATAGTAAACCGTGTTGAACATGCTTCATTTTATAAATGTACGGGAAGCGCTGTACAGAGCTATTCCTGTCTATCCATTCTGTGCAGCTGAGGCTGCAGAGAAGGAGATGGAGGGCTGTGTCCTCCATATCCTTTCCCTGTCTCAAAGGTATAACATCAAAGGTCTCTTTAGACCAGCGGTTCTCAACCTGGGGGTCGCGACCCTCTGGGGGGTCGATTGGCGATTTTCCAGGGGGTCGCGAATGCTGGCCGAGACAGACCCGAAGATACTGTGTTACGCCGTAGTTTGTCCGTCTCGGCCAGCGAGATGTCACTTCCGGGAGAGGAGAGACCGCACGGAAGTAACGTATCATCAGCGCCATCTTGGTACTCTCGTTCGCAGTGAGGCTACACTTAGAAGTCGGCAAGCGGACATCTTTTTACACCCACTGAAGTCCGCTTGCTGAGGATGAGTCTACCAAGATGGCGGCGACGAAACGTCTTTTCCGGTTAACACAGACGGCTTGCTGATTCTGATGGAACACCAGTGATTTGGTATGTCAGAGATACTAATAAAAGCATTTTTGTACATCAATTGCCGCCACTGTGCCATCAAACGCCGCCACTGTGCCCATCAATTGCCGCCACTGTGCCATCAATTGCCGCCACTGTGCCATCAAACGCCGCCACTGTGCCATTAAACGCCGCCACTGTGCCATTAAACGCCGCCACTGTGCCATTAAACGCCGCCACTGTGCCATTAAACGCAGCCACTGTGCCATGAAACGCCGCCACTGTGCCATGAAACGCCGCCACTGTGCCATGAAACGCCGCCACTGTGCCATGAAACGCCGCCACTGTGCCATGAAACGCCGCCACTGTGCCATGAAACGCCGCCACTGTGCCATGAAACGCCGCCACTGTGCCATGAAACGCAGCCACTGTGCCATCAAGCGCCGCTGCTGTGCCCATCAATTGTCGCCGCTGTGCCATCAAATGCAGCCACTGTGCCCATCAATTGCCACCACTGTGCCATCAAACGCTGCCACTGTGCCATCAAACGCTGCCACTGTGCCATCAAACGCTGCCACTGTGCCATCAAACGCCGTCACTGTACACATCAAACGCAGCCACTGTACCCATCAAACGCAGCCACTGTACCCATCAATTTCCGCCACTGTGCCATCAAACGCCGCCACTGTGCCATCAAACACCGCCACTGTGCCATCAAGCGCCGCCGCTGTGCCCATCAATTGTCACCACTGTGCCATCAAATGCAGCCACTGTGCCCATCAAACGCAGCCACTGTGTCCATCAAACGCAGCCACTGTGCCATATCAAATGCTCCCACTGTACCATCAAATGCTGCCCCCATGCCATATCAATGCTCCCACTGTGCAGCGCCGCCCGCCCGCCGTCTACCTGGCACTTACCCTGTCTCTCGGTGGGGCATTTTATTCATTTGTAACTTATATGTTAAATAAATATTTTGCACTGTATATTACAGATTGTTTTTGTGATTAATCACTAAGCTTTAACCACTTCAGCCCCGGAAGGATTTACCCCCTTCCTGACCAGAGCACTTTTTACAATTCGGCACTGCGTCGCTTTAACTGCTAATTGCGCGGTCATGCAATGCTCTACCCAAACGAAATTTGCGTCCTTTTCTTCCCACAAATAGAGCTTTCTTTTGATGGTATTTGATCACCTCTGCCGTTTTTATTTTTTGCGCTATAAACGGAAAAAGACTGAAAATTTTGAAAAAAAATGATATTTTCTACTTTTTGTTATAAAAAAAATCCAATAAACTAAATTTTAGTCATACATTTAGGCCAAAATGTATTCGGCCACATGTCTTTGGTAAAAAAAATGTCAATAAGCGTATATTTATTGGTTTGCGCAAAAGTTATAGCGTCTACAAACTAGGGTACATTTTCTGGAATTTACACAGCTTTTAGTTTATGACTGACTATGTCATTTCTTGAGGTGCTAAAATGGCAGGGCAGTACAAAACCCCCCCAAATGACCCCATTTTGGAAAGTAGACACCCCAAGGAAATTGCTGAGAGGCATGTTGAACCCATTGAATATTTTTTTTTTTGTCCCAAGTGATTGAATAATGACAAAAAAAAAAAAAAAAAAAAAAATTTACAAAAAGTTGTCACTAAATGATATATTGCTCACACAGGCCATGGGCATATGTGGAATTGCACCCCAAAATACATTCAGCTGCTTCTCCTGAGTACGGGGATACCACATGTGTGGCACTTTTTGGGAGCCTAGCCGCGTACGGGGCCCCGAAAACCCAGCACCACCTTCAGGATTTCTAAGGGCATACATTTTTGATTTTACTCCTCACTACCTATCACAGTTTTGAAGGCCATAAAATGCCAAGATGGCACAAACCCCCCCCAAATTACCCCATTTTGGAAAGTAGACACCCCAAGCTATTTGCTGAGAGGCATGGTGAGTATTTTGCAGCTCTCATTTGTTTTTGAAAATGAAGAAAGACCAGAAAAAAAAATTTTTTTTTTCTTTTTTCAATTTTCAAAACTTTGTGACAAAAAGTGAGGTCTGCAAAATACTCACTATACCTCTCAGCAAATAGCTTGGGGTGTCTACTTTCCAAAATGGGGTAATTTGGGGGGGGGTTGTGCCACCTGGGCATTCCATGGCCTCTGAAACTGTGATAGGCAGTGAAGAGTGAAATCAAAAATTTACGGCCTTAGAAAGCCTGAAGGCGGTGCTTGGTTTTCGGGGTCCCGTACGCGGCTAGGCTCCCAAAAAGTCCCACACATGTGGTATCCCCGTACTCAGGAGAAGCAACAGAATTTATTTTGGGGTGTAATTTCACATATTCCCATGGCATGTTTGAGCAATATAACATTTAGTGACAACTTTGTGCAAAAAAAAAAAAAAAAAAAAAAAAATTTGTCTCTTTCCCGCTACTTGTGTCACAATATAAAATATTCCATGGACTCGACATGCCTCTCAGCAAATAGCTTGGGGTGTCTACTTTCCAAAATGGGGTCATTTGGGGGGGGGGTTTGAACTGTCCTGGCATTTTATGCACAACATTTAGAAGCTTATGTCACACATCACCCACTCTTCTAACCACTTGAAGACAAAGCCCTTTCTGACACTTTTTGATTACATGAAAAAATTATTTTTTTTTGCAAGAAAATTACTTTGAACCCCCAAACATTATATATTATTTTAAAGCAAATGCCCTACAGATTAAAATGGTGGGTGTTTCATTTTTTTTTTCTCACACAGTATTTGCGCAGCGATTTTCAAACGCATTTTTTGGGGAAAAAACACACTTTTTTAAATTTTAATGCACTAAAACACACTATATTGCCCAAATGTTTGATGAAATAAAAAAGATGATCTTAGGCCGAGTACATGGATACCAAACATGACATGCTTTAAAATTGCGCACAAACGTGCAGTGGCAACAAAATTAATACATTTTTAAAAGCCTTTAAAAGCCTTTACAGGTTACCACTTTAGATTTACAGAGGAGGTCTACTGCTAAAATTACTGCCCTCGATCTGACCTTCGCGGTGATACCTCACATGCATGGTGCAATTGCTGTTTACATTTGACGCCAGACCGCCGCTTGCGTTCGCCTTAGCGCGAGAGCAGGGGGGACAGGGGTGCTTTTTATTTATTTATTTTTTTTCTTTATTATTTTTTTGCTTTTTTATCTTATTTTTAAACTGTTCCTTTCATTTTTTTTTTTTTTAAATCATTTTTATTGTTATCTCAGGGAATGTAAATATCCCCTATGATAGCAATAGGTAGTGACAGGTACTCTTTTTTGAAAAAATTGGGGTCTATTAGACCCTATATCTCTCCTCTGCCCTCAAAGCATCTGACCACACCAAGATCGGTGTGATAAAATGCTCCCCCAATTTCCCAATGGCGCTATTTACATCCGGCGAAATCTAAGTCATAAAATGCTCGTAGCTTCCGGTTTCTTAGGCCATAGAGATGTTTGGAGCCACTCTGGTCTCTGATCAGCTCTATGGTCAGCTGGCTGAATCACCGGCTGCATTCTCAGGTTCCCTGTTGAGACAGGAGAGCCAGAGAAAAACACGGAAGACGGTGGGGGGGGGGGCATTCCCTCCCACTGCTTGTAAAAGCAGTCTAGAGGCTAATTAGCCGCTAGGATTGCTTTTACATGAAAGCCGACCGCTGGCTAAAAAGAATGATACCAAGATGATACCTAAACCTGCAGGCATCATTCTGGTATAACCACTCAAAGTCGTGAATGGCGTACCTGAAGACAAAAAAATGGTTAACAATAAAGCACAGTAAACGGTAAAGTATAAAAAATTGCATACCTGAAAAGCAAACATGATAAAACATAATAACAATAAAACATTGCAGAATAGAATACAGTAAAAAAGAGCAGAACAATAGAGAGAGAGAATAGAGAGAGAGAACAATAAAACGACAACTATTTTTTTTTATTTTTGTTTGTGTTTTTTTTTTTTTTTTACACTTTTTTTTTGTAACTGTAACTTTTATAACTGTAACCGCTTCCAGGTTCGGGTCTCTCAAAATGCGATGGCATCTTGGGAGACCCTGTGAAAGTGTGCCTAGTCTGTGCAATGCTGCACCCTACGCTAATACTCAACTAGTGAATGGTAGCGTTCAAAACATTCACCAATGCAAAGACCAGGATTGTCAGGACAGGAGGGACAATAATAGCGGGTGTCACGCCTATATCCGCGCTTGCTGCAGACACATCTTTTTTGGGGGGGTTCGTTGGGTAGGGGTACTCGGGAGGACATAAAGAAAATGCCTCTCATGCAGCCGACTGCATTTGGTTGGGGATGTGAATGGGGGAAGTACGGGCGCTGCAGAAGCGGTGGGTTCCCAATTAGGATTGGCGAATGCAGTAGGAAGGGCACTATGGGCACGACGGGCCTGTGTTTGTCTTTTTGGTGGCAGCGGGACACTACTTGTGCTTGCCACCTCACCAGCTTGAACTGCACTTATGGGACTCGCCACGTCACCAAGTGTTACTGCAGTGCTGGTTTGACTACGACCGGGGTGTACTAGGGCGCTGGTGCTTGCCAGTTCACCAAAACGCTACAAAAAAAAGTGACAGTGATCGATCGATACTGCACTTGGGTGGGCTGGACTGGGCTGGGCCGGGCGGAGGGGCAAAACGCAGGTGCTAGCAGGTATCTGGGCTGATCCCGCTAACACTGCGTTTTTGGGAACCCTAAACTGCTGGGGACGCCAGTATAGATCTGATCGGATCAGATATTGATGCGTTCAGATACTATACCACTAAGGGAGGTGTACGGTGCGTGCATGGGTGTTCGCGGTACTGGTGCTAATCTGACGCTGCCTAGGGCGACGCATATCACCGCCGGGCGATCAGGGGGCTAAACCTTTTTTCGGTAATAAACGGCGGGTGCCCTGACACTATAAAAAATAAACAAACTAACCAGCGTCACCCGTAACGGTTATACGGTGATCAGTGGTAAAAGGGTTAACTAGGGGGCCATCAAGGGGTTAAAACATTTATTAGATAGTATATGGGGGTCCCTGTCGCTATAAAACACTGACGGCGAACCTAAATATTTACGTCCCTAACTAGCGTCACCAGCGACACTAATACAGCGATCAGAAAAATGATCGCTTAGCGACACTGGCGACAGGGGGTGATCAAGGGGTTAAAACTTTATTAGGGGGGGGTAAGGGGGGTACCCTAGACCTACAGGGGGCTAAACTTTTATTTGGTAATAAACGGCGGGTGCCCTGACACTATAAAAAATAAACAAACTAACCAGCGTCACCCGTAACGGTTATACGGTGATCAGTGGTGAAAGGGTTAACTAGGGGGCAATCAAGGGGTTAAAACATTTATTAGGTAGTATATGGGGGTCCCTGACGCTATAAAACACTGACGGCGAACCTAAATATTTACGTCCCTAACTAGCGTCACCAGCGACACTAATACAGCGATCAGAAAAATGATCGCTTAGCGACACTGGTGACGGGGGGTGATCAAGGGGTTAAAACTTTATTAGGGGGGGTAAGGGGGGTACCCTAGACCTACAGGGGGGTAACAGTCACTACCCTAACTGCTAACTGTCACAAACTGACACTATGCAGTAATCAGGAAAAAAAAAACAAAAAAAAAAAAAACCTGCTTGGTGTCAGTTTGTGACAGGGGGGGGGGGGGTGATTGGGGGGGGATCGGGGGGCGATCGGGGGTGTAATGTATGCCTGGCATGTTCTACTGTGTGTGTGTGTAGTGTTGGTGCACTTACATGTCATCTCCCCTTGGCGCTGGAACGGAAACTCCCGAGCCGAGGAGAGATGACATCACATCCTCTGCCTCTGTGTACTATACAGAGGCAGGGGATGTTTGTCATTGGCTGGGAGCGATCGCGAGGGGGGGGCCACGATCGGATGGCCTCCCCCTCGTCTCCCATCGCTTCCAACCAAATGCCGACCGCAGCTGGCACCGGGGGGGGGTCCGATCGGACCCCCCACCCGCGGGAAGGCAATCACGTTTCAGGTACGTGATTTTGCCTGCCCGTGCCGCTCTGCTCACGTATATAGGCGTGAGGCGGTCGGCAAGTGGTTAAGATGTTAAATTTGTAGGAATGAAAATACATCCTGCATATCAGATATTTATATTTCGATTCATAACAGTCACAAAATTACAGCAATGAAATGACCAGCGAAAATAATTTTACTGTTAGGGGTCCCCACAACTTGAGACATTTTATCAAGGGGTCACGGCGCTAGTAAGGTTGAGAACCACTGGTTTAGACTGATATCTCACCAAAGCCCTCAACCGGGCTCCTAAAAAAAATAGTAAAAAATATTTAGAAAAATAATATTGTAAAAAAAATGAATTAAACAAATGGTATAAAAATAAAAAAACTACTGATGTCAGTGGCAGAACTACCACACAAACTTCACACTTGCAACCAGGCCCTGGCATTCCACCATCGGGCACGGAGGGAAGAGCCCCATTAAGGGGGCCCTTCGTGGTTTCTTGCATTGAGGCCCTGAATGTTCTAGTTATGCCACTGGTAAAGGCAGAAGGTTTTTTATCTTAATGCATTCTATATGTGTAGCAGTCCCCAGCACCCCTTAACACTTACCTGAGCCCCATCCCTCTCCAGCGATGTCCATGACTGTCTTAGCCGCCCGGGACTCTCCTCCTGAGACACAGCAGCAGCACCATTGGCTCACGTGGCAATCAAAGTCAGTTAGCCAATCAGAAGAGGGAGTGGGTGGGGCCTGATCAGGGCTTCGTGCCTAAATTGACACACGGAGCTGTGAGCCGGCTCGGGTGCCCCTATAGCAAGCTGCTTGCTGTGGGGGCACTCAACGCTTTACAATCACTTTAAGCACTTAAAGGGTTGTAAACCCTCACAGTTTTTCACCTTAATGCATTGTATGCATTAAGGTGAAAAACCTTTTGTGCCGACAGAACCCCCCAGACCCCCCCCCCCTTTTTCTTACTTGGGCCTGATTGTTCCAGCGACAGGGACGAGCACAGCAGGTCCAGGCACTGTTTCGGGTCCCCATTGGATAGATTGGTAGCAACGGGAGCCATTGGCTCCCGCTGCTGTCAATCAAATCCAGTGTCCCAGGGGTGGGCCGAGTCCTGCTGTCTGTGTCAATGGATGCAGCAGCAGGACTCGGGAGCATGCCCACATGAGTGCCCCCATGATGGAATGTGGCTCTCCACTCGAAGAGACGGATTTGTTTCCACATTTTGTCTCTCATAGTTGAGGTATACCTATGATGACAATTACAGGCCTCTCTCATCTTTTTGCCCAACTGTAGGATGCCCCTGCATCTGTATACATGGGGTTGTAGAGATAATCCTCTTTGTCCGATGTGCGAACAAGAACATGGGGACCTAATTCAAATGTTGTGGAGATGCCCCAAGCTCTTTCGTAATTGGGCAGAGGTTATATCCACGATATCCCAGGCTTACAACTTCCAGATAAAGAGTTATTGTGTTGTCTGTCTGTTGGACGCTTTGGAGGAGGATAAATTAACTCCAAATGATATGAAATGAAAATATGTGGCAATTTTACGTTTACTTTATGTGCGCAAATTAATTACAAGCTTTTGGATCTCTCCTAGAGTGCCTATCAGGAAACAATGGATAGAACAGGTCAATTGTTATTATTATTTCAGGTACTTATATAGTGCCGTCAATTTACGCAGCGCTTTACATATATATTATACATTCACATAGGTCCCTATCCTCAAGGAGCCTAAAATCTAAGGTATAATCATACATACTAGGACCAATTTAGACAGTATCCAATTAACCTACCAGCATGTCTTTGGAGTTACAATTCAATGATTATTCAATAGAAATTAACATACCTTCATAGAAAAGTTCCTAAAAAAATATTTTCAATATGGAAGCCATGGCTAGATGTTCCAGGTCTGGCACCACATCAACTAGTGTTGAACAGATTATTGGAGGGTTGAGGTATATCTTGAGAGGAAATATCCAGATAGTGAGGGGTTAGTACATGAAGATGGTTTCCTTTCTTTCCAATGTTATTTTGTTAACTTTAGGTTTTTTGTTCCTTTCTTAGTTTGTTTTATTCTATTTTCTGGATAATTTTATACAGCTGCAAAATATGTTTTGAGGATGAGCATGTATGCTACTTTTATGTTGAATCCAATAAGCATAGTATAACCTACGGTTTAAAGTAATTTATGTGTAATGTGTTTCTTCAACATCACTATATGATAAGGTGTAATGTAAAGCACATGTATGCTGCAGTTTGTTAAAATGCTATCTTTGTCTCAGTAAAAATTATTTTCTGATTAAAAAAAAAAAGAAATGGGAATATCAGTTGAAGCTTAGTCATTAAAGTGGTTGTAAACCTCAGACCTCAGACATGAAATATGAACAAAGCCTATCCCTCTATAGTGAGTACCTGTCTCTAGAGTACTAAGTGTAATTTCTGTCTGATGATTCATTTCTCTGCTATCTTCATGAGTCACTTCTGACAAGTTTTGTTGACACCAAGAGAAAAAAGTTGACAGGGAACAATCTCCTGCTGATTGACAGCTCCAGCTTTTTTCCTGTGTGCTGTGTGGAGGGGGTGTGTCTTTTCCCTCCAATTCGCTGTCAAAGCTCTCCTCACTGAGCTCTTCCGAGTGTAATTTCAGCTCTCCGCCTCCTTTGTTGTGACAGTTCAGGCAAGCTGTATAAAGTCTTGACTTTGAATCGCTGTAGATAGAAGACTGCAGATAAACAGGTACAACTTATGCTGGAGGATTTATTTTGTCTCTGTGTATCACCTGAGGCCAGTCACTTCACTGGGTATATGTAGGGCTTTACAATCACTAAACCCCCCCTATTTTTTTCAGCTAAGGAAGCTGCCATCTTGGCCTCTGTTTGATCTTCAACTGACATGATGCTGCACATGTGATCAGTTATGACACCAGCCATTTGATGAGCGGAACCAATATGACAGTTACAGTCCCGGCACGTACTGGGAATGTAACTGTTTTCTGAAACTGTTACATCGTTGGGTTTAGTTCCGCTAAAGTCAGAGAAAGCTGGGTCCTCGTACCAGAGCGATTCAAAAAATTCAAAACTATTTGAACCAGTGTTGTCTACTAGGCAGGACTTTTAAAAGTCTACAAAGGACTACATGTTCACATTAAAGTGATTGTAAAGTCTAGTTTGTTTTTTTAATTAAAAATAACAAACATGTTGTACTTACCGCCTCTGTTGCAGTGGATTTGCACAAGGCAGCCCCCATTCTCCTCTAATCAGGTCCCTCTTCGGCTCTCCTGGACCCTCCATCCTGTTGGGTGCCCCCATAGCAAGCAGCTTGCTATAGGAGCACCTGAGCTGAGTCATAGCTCCCTGTGACCATTTAGACACTGAGGTGCAGCCAGGCCTCGCCCCCTTTCTATTCTCATTGGCTTATTGACTTTGACAGCAGCGGGAGCCAATGGTGCCATGCTGCTGTCTCAGCCAATGAGGAGGGGAGTCCCGGACAGCTGAATCATTCCTACAACATCGCTAGAGCTACAGGGACCTCAGGTAAGTATGAGGGGGGCTGCTGCATACTGAAGGCTTTTTATCCTAATGCATAAAATGCATTAAGATAAAAAAACTTGTGACTTTACAACCACTTTAAGTGTGTTGGCAGTGATTGCTTTAGTAAAAGCTTTTGTGAAAACTCTTATGCCGAAACGGACTTGCCTACACACGATCACACCAAAGTCCGATCGTTTCCAACGTGATGACGTACGACCGGACTAGAATAAGGAAGTTCATAGCCAGTAGCTAATAGCTGCCCTTGCGTCCTTTTTTGTCCATCGGACTAGCAAACAGACGAACGGATGTTTCGATCGGACTCGAGTCTGTTGGAAAGATTTGAAACATGTTCTATTTCTAGGTCCGTCTGAATTTTCGACAGAAAAGGTCCGATGAAGCCCACACACGATCGGAATGTCCAACTGAATCGTTCCGTCTGACCTTTTCTGCCGGACAGTCCGCTCGTGTGTACGCAGCATTAGGCTTCATTCACACCATGCATGCAGAAAACTGATGGAAAAACGTGCACATTTCACTTGCAGAGACACAAGTTTACATCAGTTTTCATGCATGTCTCAGTGAGTTTTATACATGTTGCAGATTTCTGTGCAGTAAAAATGCACACATTATAATCGTATTTTGGTGTGAACAGGATTGTTTTCTTTGTGCCCTTGCAGAACGCATGCAGAAAAACTGTGGCCTCTGCGCATGGTGTGAATGAGGTTTTAATGTACTTAATATTGCACTTACTGGCCAAACAACTTTGTCTTGAGAGGAAACTTTTTATTGAGGGTGCAAGTGGAACTTGCTCTGTTAATAGGATTGATATTGCAATGAGTACAGAAAGATAGATAGGTATATACAGTGGCTTGCGAAAGTATTCGGCCCCTTGAACTTTTCAACCTTTTGCCACATTTCAGGCTTCAAACATAAAGATATAAAATTTAAATTTTTTGTGAAGAATCACCAACAAGTGGGACACAATTGTGAAGTGGAACGAAATCTATTGAATATTTTAAACTTTTTTAGCAATTAAAAAACTGAAAAGTGGTGCGTGCAAAATTATTCGGCCCCTTTACTTTCAGTGCAGAAAACTCACTCCAGAAGTTCAGCGAGGATCTCTGAATGATCCAATGTTGTCCTAAATGACTGATGGTGATAAATAGAATCCACCTGTGTGTAATCAAGTCTCTGTATAAATGCACCTGCTCTGTGATAGTCTCAGGGTTCTGTTGAAAGCGCAGAGAGCATCATGAAGACCAAGGAACACACCAGGCAGGTCCGTAATACTGTTGTGGAGAAGTTTAAAGCCGGATTTGGATACAAGAAGATTTCCCAAGCTTTAAACATTGCAAGGAGCACTGTGTAAGAGATCATTTTGAAATGGAAGGAGTATCAGACCACTGCAAATCTACCAAGACCTGGCTGTCCCTCTAAACTTTCAGCTCAGACAAGGAGAAGACTGATCAGAGATGCAGCCAAGAGGCCCATGATCACTCTGGATGAACTGCAGAGAACTACAGCTGAGGTGGGAGAGTCTGTCCATAGGACAACAATCAGTCGTACACTGCACAAATCTGGCCTTTATGGAAGAGTGGCAAGAAGAAAGCCATTTCTCAAAGATATGCATAAAAAGTCTCGTCTAAAGTTTGCCACAAGCCACCTGGGAGACACACCAAACATGTGGAAGAAGGTGCTCTGGTCCGATGAAACCAAAATCGAACTTTTTGGCCACAATGCAAAACGATATGTTTGGCGTAAAAGCAACACAGCTCATCACACTCAACACACCATCCCCACTGTCAAACATGGTAGTGGCAGCATCATGGTTTGGGCCTGCTTTTCTTCAGCAGGGACAGGGAAGATGGTAAAATTGAGGGGAAGATGGATGCAGCCAAATACAGGACCATTCTGGATGAAAACCTGTTGGAGTCTGCAAAAGACCTGAAACTGGGACGGAGATTTATCTTCCAACAAGACAATGATCCCAAACATACAGCAAAATCTACAAAGGAATGGTTCACAAATAAACGTATCCAGGTGTTAGAATGGCCAAGTCAAAGTCCAGACCTGAATATAATCGAGAATCTGTGGAAAGAGCTGAAAACTGCTGTTCACAAACGCTCTCCATCCAACCTCACTGAGCTCGAGCTGTTTTGCAAGGAAGAATGGGCAAGAATTTCAGTCTCTCGATGTGCAAAACTGATAGAGACATACCCCAAGCGACTTGCAGCTGTAATCGCAGCAAAAGGTGGCTCTACAAAGTATTAACGCAAGGGGGCAGAATAATTTTGCACGCCCCACTTTTCATTTTTTTATTACTTAAAAAAGTTTCAAAAATCCAAAAGATTTCGTTCCACTTCACAATTGTGTCCCACTTGTTGGTGATTCTTCACAAAAAATTAAAATTTTATATCTTTATGTTTGAAGCCTGAAATGTGGCAAAATGTTGAAAAGTTCAAGGGGGCCGAATACTTTCGCAAGCCACTGTATATACAGTATCTGTGAATGTGAGAGGATAAAGATGAATATGCCAGACAGATGCAATTACAGTGAATCCGGAAAGTATTCACAGCACTTCACTTTTTACACGTTATGTTAGTCTTTTTCCAAAATGGATGAAATTCATAATTTTCTTAAATTCTACAAACAATACCCCATAATGAAAATGTGAAAAAAGTTTGTTTGAAATCTTTGCACATTTATTAAAAATAAAAAAAATCCCATGTACATAAGTATTCACAGCCTTTGCTCAAAACTTTGTTTAAGCACCTTTGGCACCAATTACAGCCTTTAAAGTCTCTTTGAGTATGATGTTACAAGCTTGACACACCTATTTCTGGGCAGTTTCTCCCATTCTTCTTTGCGGGACCTCTCAAACTCCATCAGGTTGGATGGGGAGCGTTGATGCACAGCCATTTTCGGATCTCTCGAGAGATGTTCAATCGGGTTCAGGCCTGGGCTCTGGCTGGGCCACTCAAGGACATTCACAGAGTTGTCCCATAGCCACTCCTTTGTTATCTTGGCTGTGTGCTTAGGATCATTGTCCTGTTGGAAGATGAACCTTTGCTCCAGTCTGAGGTCCAGAGTGCTCAGGAGCAGGTTTTCATCAAGGATGTCTCTGTACACTGCTGCATTCATCTTTCCCTCGATCCTGAATAGTCTCCCAGTCCCTGCCACTGAAAAACAACCCCACAGCCTGATGCTGCCACCACCATGCTTCACTCTAGGGATGGTTCTGGCCAGGTGATGAGAGGTGCCTGGTTTCCTCCAGACATGGTGCTTGCCATTCAGGCCAAAGAGTTCAATTTTTGTTTTATCAGCCCAGTGAATTTTGTTTCTCATGGTCTAGGAGTTCTTCAGGTGCCTTTTGGCAAACTCCAGGAGGGCTGTCATGTGCCCCTTACTGAGGAATGGCTTCCGTCTGGCCACTTTACCATACAGGCCTGATTGATGGAGTGCGGCAGAGATGATTGTTTTTTTGCAAGGTTCTCCTCTCTCCACAGAGGAATGCTGGAGCTCTGTCAGAGTGACCTTCGGGTTCTTGGTCACTTCTCTGACTAAGGGCCTTCTCCCCCGATCGCTCAGTTTGGCCAGGTGGCCCACTCCAGGAAGAGTCCTGGTGGTTCCAAACTTCTTTCATTAATCGGTGATGGAGGCCACTGTGCTCATTGGGACCTTTAAAGCTGCAGAAATTTTTCTGTACCCTTCACCAGATCTGTGCCGTAATATGATCCTGTCTTGGAGGTCTATAGACAATTCCTTGGACTTCATGTCTTGGTTTTGCTCTGACATGCACTATTAACTGTGGGACCCTATATAGACAGGTGTGTGCCTTTCTAAATCATGTCCAATCAACTGCATTTACCACAGGTGGACACCAATCAGGTTGTAGAAACATCTCAAGGATGATTAGTGGAAACAGGATGCTCCTGAGCTCAATTTTGAGTGTCATGGCAAAGGCTTTGAATACCTATGTACATGTGATTTTTTTTGTTTGTTTGTTTTTTTTTTTTTTAAATTTGCAAAGTTTTCAAATAAACATCTTTCATGTTGTCATTATGAAGTATTGTTTGTAGAATTCTGAGGAAAATAATGCATCCATTTTGGAATAAGGCTGTAACATGACAAAATGTGGAAAAAGTGAAGCACTGTGAATAATTTTTGGATGAACTGTAATTCACTGACATTGAGAATATTGTTTTAGTAGAAGCTCTGAATTACTTTTCTGTGCTTCTTCTTTTTTAGGATTTGAATTTTTTCTCCAACCCTCCAGCTGCCCCTTGGCTTCTCCTAGCTAATGCCCTGAGCTGGCAGTTTTCCTGCTGCACCAAGCGAGGTTTGAATAAAGACCAGCTACAGATGTTGGAAAAGAAACTATGTGGTATAGTTTGTTTTTTATTCTCCCAAATCTTTATAATTGCTATAATCTTATTCTAACACATTTGGCTTCTAACAGACTGACTCTAAGCTTGTGCTTAAAGCTGAACTCTAGATGTAATAAAAAAAATGAATGCAGCTCTGTTATCATTAAAGCTGAACGCCAGGATGCAAGTTAAAACCACCTATCAGTGTTGCCACATATGTGGGAATAATAGCTTGTAATAGTTTGGAAATCAATACTGTTGACCTGCAAACTCCCCTGAGAATTCTGTGATGTCATAGCTCTAATTCATAGAACTCCGCTTTGATCAGGCACCTACAGATGTTATTGATGTGGATATATCAGATCCGCTCTACGTTCATCACAGCTGTCACATACAACAATTCCAATAATGCAATGGAACTGTAATGAGTAGGCGTATTTGTCAGTGAGAGTGGGGAACTAGTGTTTATTTGCATAGACTCTCAATCACTGCCAGTGGCCTGTCAGTCATAGTGTGAGGTCAAGAGAGGGGCAATGGACCAGGAGTGGTTCAGAATATTTGACCTTGCTCTTGCTGACAGAACTCTATAAGAAGCTCTTATATCAAGCACATGAAGTCTTTAAATCTGGGGACAAAAAATGGGCTGTCGTTTTTGGCCTTTTTTGTCAAACCAGAACAGGTTCTGTGCTCCATACCCAGAATCTGTGATGCTCAACAGACTTTGCAAACTTCTAACAAGGCTATCATGGAGGCTTTTCTACAGTCATATATTAAATTTTTGGAAACTCCTGCTTAATACGAGCCAGATGATCTTGTACACTATTTTCAATTAATTTCTCTACCTAGCCTCGATTGAGAACATTGGGAATTCTTAGACTCAAAAATCTCAGC
The DNA here is from genome assembly GCA_037952835.1 of Lithobates septentrionalis. Lineage (NCBI taxonomy): Eukaryota > Metazoa > Chordata > Amphibia > Anura > Ranidae > Lithobates > Lithobates septentrionalis. The sequence continues at coordinate 1,937,540 of JBBDGP010001941.1, forward strand.
AGAGGAAATAGGTCACATTCTCTCCTCCTTTTCCAAATATAAAACCCCTGGCCTAGGTGCATTCCCTATTTATTGGTACTTACAATATCAGTAGCGTTTGGTCCCAGGTTGCTGTCTCTCTAAAACAGGGGTCTCCAACTCACCTGAGGGCTACAGGACAAATTTTCACATCCAATGGGGGCTGCATGCAAACTGTCCTTTCCCCCAGCATTGGTGTCAGCGGAGGCACTATTAACCCCCAGCACTGGTGTCAGCAGACGCAATATTAACCCCCAGCATTGGTGTCAGCGGACGCACTATTAACCTCCAGCACTGGTGTCAGTGGACGCACTATTAACCCCTAGCACTGGTGTCAGCGGACGCAATATTAACCCCCAGCACTGGTGTCAGCGGACGCACTATTAACCCCAAGCATTGGTGTCAGCAGACGCACTATTAACCCCCAGCATTTGTGTCAGCGGATGCAATATTAACCCCCAGCACTGGTGTCAGCGGACGGACTATTAACCCCCAGCATTGGTGTCAGCGGACGCAATATTAACCCCCAGCATTGGTGTCAGTGGACGCAATATTAAACCCCGGTATTACCTCCTACACGCCACAAATACCCCCCCACACTCCACTTCACAAATATCCCCACTTACACTCCACAAATACCAACCTCTCCACACACACACACTTCACAAATACACCCTCTTCACAAATTTCAACCCCAGTCATGCAACTAAGGACTTTGCTCAGCCTCAGTGTGATGGCTCACTTATCTCTCCTCCTGGCAGTCAGCTGATGGCCTGATCTCCTGCCTCCCGAGTCCTCTCCTCTTGTCAGGTCCTGGCTTCATCACAGGCCTAGTGGCAGGGCACCCTTAGGACGCCACAATCTTCTGCCCTGAGGGCCAGTGTTCTGTCGAGAAGTGCCCGCTATTGAATAGTGCCCGGGACGAACTGCGCATGCACCATACGTAATAGCACAACAGCTGATTTTATGATCAGCTGCTGAGACGGCGCCTGCACACAATAGCCGACTGAAGACATTTTTCAGTCGGATTGTGCCTCGCGCTGCCGAGGAGTGTTCATGTAGGTGAGGGGTGGAATTTAACATGAAGGGCGCGGATATTTTCAATGATGGCCAGTGCTGCAAAGATGAGGGTGTAATTTTTAACGATGCCCAAACAAATCTGCTAAACAAATCTTTATCTGCTCTTCTTCCTGGAGGGCCTATTTAGCTAGCTAAACATTTAAAATTCTGCCCGCATCTTTGCAGCAGTGGCATCCTTGAAAGCATCCACCCCCTCCATGTTAGATCAGCACTGGCCATTAATGAAAACATCTGCCCCTTCATGTTAGATCAGCACTGGCCATCCTTGAAAACATTCGCCCCCTTCATGTTAGATCAGCACTGGCCTTCAATGAAAACATCCGCCCCCTTCATGTTAGATCAGCACTGGCCATCCTTGAAAACATCCACCCCCTTCATGTTAGATCAGCACTGGCCATCCTTGAAAACATCCACCCCCTTCATGTTAGATCAGCACTGGCCATCCTTGAAAACATCCGCCCCCTTCATGTTAGATCAGCACTGTCATTCAATGAAAACATCCGCCCCCTTCATGTTAGATCAGCACTGGCCATCCTTGAAAACATCCACCCCCTTCATGTTAGATCAGCACTGGCCATCAATGAAAACATCCGCCCCCTTCATGTTAGATCAGCACTGGCCATCAATGAAAACATCCGCCCCCTTCATGTTAGATCAGCACTGGCCATCCTTGAAAACATCCGCCCCCTTCATGTTAGATCAGCACTGGCCATCAATGAAAACTTCCCCCCTCTTCATGTTAGATCAGCACTGGCCATCAATGAAAACATCCGCCCCCTTCATGTTAGATCAGCACTGGCCATCAATGAAAACATCCTCCCCCTTCATGTTAGATCAGCACTGGCCATCAATGAAAACATCCACCCCCTTCATGTTAGATCAGCACTGGCCATCCTTGAAAACATCCGCCCCCTTCATGTTAGATCAGCACTGTCATTCAATGAAAACATCCGCCCCCTTCATGTTAGATCAGCACTGGCCATCAATGAAAACATCCGCCCCCTTCATGTTAGATCAGCACTGGCCATCCTTGAAAACATCCGCCCCCTTCATGTTAGATCAGCACTGGCCATCAATGAAAACATCCGCCCCCTTCATGTTAGATCAGCACTGGCCATCAATGAAAACATCCGCCCCCTTCATGTTAGATCAGCACTGGCCATCAATGAAAACATCCTCCCCCTTCATGTTAGATCAGCACTGGCCATCCTTGAAAACATCCACCCCCTTCATGTTAGATCAACACTGGCCATCAATGAAAACATCCGCCCCCTTCATGTTAGATCAACACTGGCCATCAATGAAAACATCCGCCCCCTTCATGTTAGATCAGCACTGTCATTCAATGAAAACATCCACCCCCTTCATGTTAGATCAGCACTGGTCATCCTTGAAAACATCCGCCCCCTTCATGTTAGATCAGCACTGTCATTCAATGAAAACATCCACCCCCTTCATGTTAGATCAGCACTGGTCATCCTTGAAAACATCCGCCCCCTTCATGTTAGATCAACACTGGCCATCAATGAAAACATCCGCCCCCTTCATGTTAAATTCCGCCCCTCACCTACATGAACGTGCCTTGGGACAATCTGACTGAAAAATGTCTTCATTGTTCTGTCGAGAAATGCCCCCCATCGAATAGTGTCCAGGCTGAAGGGCGCACGCGCAACGCATGCACTGTACGTAACATCACAATAGCTGATTTTACCATCAGCTGTTGTGACGGCAAGATGGCGCAGGTGCACAATAGCCAACAGAATTTTTTTTTTCTGTCAGGTTGTGCCCCGCGCTCCCTTGGCGAGTTCATGTCCACGATGGGCAGATTTCTACACGTTGTGGGCGAATTTATGGGCACTTGGGGCGGAATTACATGTCCAGTGCTGCAAAACAAAACTTTGTGATAGGCGGATTTCTACATTTCTTGTGGGCGGATTTATGGGTACTTTGGGGCGGAATATCACAATTTAATTTTTAATTTTTTTTGCAGCACTGGCCATCTAATTCCACCCCAAAGTGCCCATAAATCCGTCCACAAGAAATGTAGAACTCCGCCCATCACAAAGTTTTTTGTTTTGCAGCACTGGACATATAATTCTGCCCCCAAGTGCCCATAAATCTGCCCACAACGTCCGCCCATCATGGACATGAACTCGCCACGGGAGCGCAGGGCACAATCTGACAGAAGAAAAAAATTCTGTCAGCTATTGTGCTCCTGCTCCGTCTCGCTGTCACAACAGCTGATGGTAAAATCAGCTGTTGTGATGTTACGTACGGCGCATGCGCCCTTCAGCCCGGGCACTATTCGATGGGGGGCATTTCTCGACAGAACAGGTGGGCGGGGTGATGTGCGGACGCTCTGTTCTCCTGTGCTGAGCTGCAGCAGCATGCGGGGGAGAGAAGACAGAGAGAGAAAGCTCCCAGCCGCTGCCACCCACCTAGGATCGGCCCTGCCTGCAGGCCGTTTGTAACCGGTCTGCGGGCCGCTACTTTGAGACCCCTGCTCTATAAGGAAGAAGAGAAACAGGGCCTACTCCCTCCTTTAATGATAAATAGAAAAGTTTGGGACTTTAATTGAGGCCATAGACGTGGTGGAGATAGATTCAATAAAGGTACACATTTATTGTCATAAAATCATGAAACAAATCAATAACAAAAACCACATAGGTAAAACACATTATAATAAATGTAATTTCATGTTTGTTCATACACACTGTTGAGGGTGTGCATGCAATACAGGCAACTGGGGTACATCCGAGTATAGTAGCCAAGTGCCCCACAGTGGTCTGATTGATCAGTAATACATTCTAATGAGTTCATAATGGTACAGAAACATGTTGACAGTACTTGCAAATGAGACAGTGAGACCAAACATTGCATGATCAGAGCAAGAAGAAAGATTGTGAAGAAATTCATCGGGGTATGGAGGGGCATCCCAAGACAACCCAAATTGGTAATGGGAGGGGCTTATATCTGCATCCCAAATAGTAATGCCCGACGCGTTTCGTGTGTTTCACACTCATCAGGGGCGGGTGCTGATAATATATCTATGAGATATAATAAAATATTGTTAGTGGAATATAGTGGAACCTATCCAAGAGGTGATAAAAAAGTATATCCCAAAGTACTTACAAGGACTCACTGTGAATGAGGTATATTGCGTATGACACCGGGGTCAACCAATCTATGCCGGGAGCTGAGGTGGTCAAACAGCGCGCTGGTAGGGCATATATCCAGAACTCCCCAGAAAACCCAGGACACAGCAAGGGGTTATGCGTGGTAAGTCAGAATGTTGGAACCAAAGTGGCCACCAAAACCATCTGAAAGGATGAATAATATCAAGGTGTCATGAGGTCTACAAGGGTACATAGTATCAAGGTATTATGATATTTATTCATGTTAGAAGGTGATATCTAAATTTAAAGTAGTGGGTAATCGTCCAAGAGAGCTTACCAGGGTCATTGCTGAGAAAGAGTGGTAAGATGAACTGCAGCATCAGATGTAAGGAAGGCAATGGGGAGCTGTGTCAGGGGAGGTCAGATATACCGCTCCACACACGTGCACGCTGCCCGCCACCAGCGTCACGCGAGCACGGCTTTAGAGGGGAGGAGCTCCGACGCCGGCGGTAAAACCCGCCCTTGACGGACGCTTACTTCCCCCACCAAGCCGGCTGAGATGGCAACGTCACATGCTTGGCATGATTGCGTCACGACCAGACGACACACGGGAAGCAGGAGGCGTGGCGCCGATGCGCTGTGGGTGAGCCCCCTCCCTCCGAGGCAGAGCACAAGGGGAGGGAGGGGACATAGGCACGCAGAGCGCATCGCAGCTCCCGGCAAACGACGGAAAAGGACCCAGGACATACACCTCAAGAGGGGAGGAGCTCAAAACACAGATGTCTGTGTTGATTCCTCTCACTGATATGCAAAGGAGACTAGTGTCTCTAGAGCATAGGCCCAGACATGATGGTGGAATATGCCGGGCTGAGTAATCTCACACCTGGATGACAGAGAAAAGGAGAAGGGCTGTCAGTCCAGTCTATGGATCTCCATCCCTAATATAAAGTGGCAATGGGAGGGTTTGGGACTTTAAATGAGGCGCATATAGAATGTGCCTCCATCCCTGTTTCAAGGTAAATAGAAAAGTTTGGGACTTTAATTGAGGCCATAGACGTGGTGGAGATAGATTCAATAAAGGTACACATTTATTGTCATAAAATCATGAAACAAATCAATAACAAAAACCACATAGGTAAAACACATTATAATAAATGTAATTTCATGTTTGTTCATACACACTGTTGAGGGTGTGCATGCAATACAGGCAACTGGGGTACATCCGAGTATAGTAGCCAAGTGCCCCACAGTGGTCTGGTTGATCAGTAATACATTCTAATGAGTTCATAATGGTACAGAAACATGTTGACAGTACTTGCAAATGAGACAGTGAGACCAAACATTGCATGATCAGAGCAAGAAGAAAGATTGTGAAGAAATTCATCGGGGTATGGAGGGGCATCCCAAGACAACCAAAATTGGTAATGGGAGGGGCTTATATCTGCATCCCAAATAGTAATGCCCGACGCGTTTCGTGTGTTTCACACTCATCAGGGGCGGGTGCTGATAATATATCTATGAGATATAATAAAATATTGTTAGTGGAATATAGTGGAACCTATCCAAGAGGTGATAAAAAAGTATATCCCAAAGTACTTACAAGGACTCACTGTGAATGAGGTATATTGCGTATGACACCGGGGTCAACCAATCTATGCCGGGAGCTGAGGTGGTCAAACAGCGCGCTGGTAGGGCATATATCCAGAACTCCCCAGAAAACCCAGGACACAGCAAGGGGTTATGCGTGGTAAGTCAGAATGTTGGAACCAAAGTGGCCACCAAAACCATCTGAAAGGATGAATAATATCAAGGTGTCATGAGGTCTACAAGGGTACATAGTATCAAGGTATTATGATATTTAATCATGTTAGAAGGTGATATCTAAATTTAAAGTAGTGGGTAATCGTCCAAGAGAGCTTACCAGGGTCATTGCTGAGAAAGAGTGGTAAGATGAACTGCAGCATCAGATGACTTAAACTGGCCCTTTGTTTAGAAAGTTTGGAGACCATTGATCTAAAATCTTCATGTCTGTGAGGGTGTTTCTATTTTGTCCATTTCCTTGAAAATGTATAAACATTGTCTGAGAATGACTCAACCAACAACCCAAGTCTTCTCTCCCAATAATCCTGTTAGGTACAACCCTATGCTCCCTCATTTTATGAACATCTTTATTCAGTGGGCCACAGTGAGCTTAAAGTACATACACAACTGTATGCACAAGGTTTCTTTATGCATTTCCTAGTGCTACAGCAGGAGTTCACACTTACTCCTACATGGCAGCTGCAACATGCTACAGAGGCCCAGTTTGGTTTACAAGACATAGTTTTTCATCCCTCTACATTTAAAAAATGACTTTTGCACCCATCTTACTCACTCACTAGTTGATTTCTAGATTATATGGTACTTTATTGCAGGGTAGACTTTCTAAACTGTCCCTAGTGGAGGCACAATGGCACAGAAACATTCCAGAAATGGAAAAGCAGGATTGGGATGAATTGTATGCCTCCTATTTAAGCACAACAATCTCTGCTAGAAACAAACTCATTCATACTTTCAAATGGTCTAAATTACACCAGCGCAACTTTTCAAAATGGGGAAAGGGACTTCACTCTATGTTATAGTGTCAGAGGGTTGATGGAGATGTACATATCTGAAACTGCCCTAAGGTTAGACCATTGTACTCTCAGATTACAGAATTTGTTTAGCAAAACTTTGAAATCCTTAAAGTAGAACTATAGGCAAAACTTTTTTTTATTTGCTGATAGAATAAGACTAACCCCTGTCAGTTATCTTTTTGTCATCTGTGTCCCATAGGGACACAGGGAGATTTCCCTTCACTTCCTGTTCCATAGGCAAAACAGAAAGTAAGAAGAAATCCCTGCAAATTAAGGTAATTCCTTATGGTCCCCCAGCCTACCAGAACTAGCGCCCCCATTGGAAGATTTCCCCTCTCTTACTTTATTGGGGACAACCCAAAATTTTGAATTTACTTTTACTTTCAATGATAATGGTAAACAGGACGAATAGAAAGGGTGAATCTCCCTAACAGGGCACAAAAAGCAATAAAAACTGACTGGTGTTCTAATCCCTCCCCACTCTATCCAAAACTAAACAAAAAGGTAGTACATAAACTCTAAACATGTTTAGGTTTTCAAACAAATTTGTCTTATCATTTCAAAGTTAAGTTGAAACAACAGCCTGAAATGATTTGTATGCCTCTGGCATGTGCAGAATAATAAGTGTATTTATTATTATTATTTTTTTTAAATCAGATACTTTTTATTGTTACATTTTTTTTTACATTTTTACTTTTCTTTTCTTAAGTTACTATTATCATAAGCGCGATGATAAGTCCCCAGGGATGTATTAGTAGTGACAGGTTCATTTTATGGGACATATCAAGGGTCTGAGCACTTCTGGGTTCATTCCCAGTATATGAGATTTGGAAAATAGATGTTCCCTTATTCCTCCAACCACTTGGGCAACCTGAAAGCCCCTGCATCTTCTAATGGTCTCAGACTTAATATAGGAGCAATGTGAGCCTGGGGACCTTTATAAGGCTCCCATTACCAAATGTTAATAAACAATAGTTTTGTTGTCTTACTGGCTTAAAGGGGAACTCCGGCTAGACATTTTTGTTTTGTTTTTCTTTGGATAGAATCAGAAATGGGAAGATTCTCTTTAAAATGTGTTATGCTACAGTGCCTTGAAAAAGTATTCATACCCATTGAAATTTTCCACATTTTGTGGCATGCATTTGTGTGTAATTTATTTGCAGTATTAATACAGCTGTTCTATTAAGCCCTCAGAGATTTGTTAGAGATTCTTAGTGAACAGACAGCATCATGAAGGCCAAGGAACACACCAGACTGGTCAGGGATAGTTGTGGAGAAGTTTAAAGCAGAGTTAGGTTATAAAAAAATATCCCAAGCTTTAAACATCTCACAGAGCACTGTTCAATCCATCATCCTAAAATGAAAAAAGTATGGCACAACTGCAAACCTACCAAGACATGGCTGTCCACCTAAACTGACCGGCCTGGTAAGAAGAGCATTAAAAGAAAGAAGAAGCAGCCAAGAGGCCCATGGTAGACATGTGCGATTAGTTTTTCGTACGAATTTCCGTACATTCGGGAGGATCCAAAATACGAATTGCTATGCTTCCGAATTTTGTACGAAATTTCGTTTACGAATTTCGGATCCAGATTCCTAACGAACATTCATAATTGTTATGAAAAGTTAACAAACCTAAAAGTTTAAAACCCAGGAAGTCAGCATAGCACAGGGATGGTGGGAGCCCCTCATAATGATAAATTCATCATAACGAACATTCATAATTGTTACAAAAAGTTAACGAACCTAGCGAAAATTTGTATTTCGTACGAAATTTCGGACACGAATTACGAAATACGAATTAACTCTAATACGAAACGAAATGAATTTATTGACGGCGCACATGTCTAGCCCATGATAACTCTGGAGGAGCTGCAGAGATCCACAGCTCAGTGGGTAGAATCTGTCCACAGGACAACTATAATGCCGCGTACACACGGTCCTACTTTTCGTCTACAAAAGTCCAACGGACGCTGATGGACTAAAGCTGGCTGGTAATCCGATCGTGTGTGGGCTTCTCCGGACTTTCAACTGACTTTTTTAGCCTCAAATCCGATGTACTTTAGATTTGAAACATGCTTTAAAACTTTACTTCGTAACTACGACGGACCCCGAAATCCGCTCGTCTGTGTGCTAGTCCGACGGACAAAAAGCCACGCTAGGGCACCTATTGGCTACTGGCTATGAACTTCCTTATTTTAGTCCGGTGTACGTCATCACGTACGAATCCGTTAGACTTTTGTGTGGTCGTGTGTAGGCAAGTCCGTTCGTTAGAAAGTAGGCCGCAAGTCCGCCGCAAGTCCACCGAAAGTCTGCCGGAAGTCTGTCGGACAGGCTGTCCGACTTTTGTAGACGAAAAGTACGACCGTGTGTACGCGGCATTATAGGTGTACACACGGTCAGACTTTGTTCGGACATTCCGACAACAAAATCCTAGGATTTTTTCCGACGGATGTTGGCTCAAACTTGTCTTGCATACACACGGTCACACAAAGTTGTCGGAAAATCTGATCGCTCTGAACGCGGTGACGTAAAACACGTATGTCGGGACTATAAACGGGGCAGTGGCCAATAGCTTTCATCTCTTTATTTATTCTGAGCATGCGTGGCACTTTGTCCGTCGGATTTGTGTACACACGATCGGAATTTCCGACAACGGATTTTGTTGTCGGAAAATTTTATCTCCTGCTCTCCAACTCTGTGTGTCGGAAAATCCGATGGAAAATGTCCGATGGAGCCCACACACGGTCGGAATTTCCGACAACACGCTCCGATCGGACATTTTCCATCGGAAAATCCGACCGTGTGTACGGGGCATTAGTCGTGCACTCCACAAATCTGACCGTTATGGAAGAGTGGCAAGAAGAAAGCCAGTGTTGAAATAAAGCCATAAGAACTCCTGTTTGCAGTTTACGAGAAGCCATGTGGGGGACACAGAAAACCTGTGGCAGAAGGTGCTCTGGTCAGATGACACCAAAATTTACCTTTTTGGCCTAAAGACAGAACCCTATGTATGGTGGAAAACTAACACTGCACATCACCCTGAACACACCATACCCACCATGAAACATGCTGGTGGCAGCATCATGTTGCAGAGATGCTTTTCTTCAGCAGGGACAGGAAGACCCCATTCACACAGGGGCAACACGACTTGCAGGTCGCCTCACCGAGGCGACCTGCACACGACTGCCCGGGCGACTTGCAAAACGACTTCTGTATAGAAGTCTATGCAAGTCGCCCCCGAAGTCGTACAGGAACCTTTTTCTAAGTCGGAGCGACTTGCGTCGCTCCCCTTAGAACGGTTCCATAGAACAGAACGGGAGGCGACTTGTCAGGCGACTAGGTCGCCTGACAAGTCGTCCCTGTGTGAATGGGGTCGAAAGCTGGTCAGAGTTGATGGGAAGATGGATGGTGCCAAATACAGGGCAGTCTTAAAAGAAAACCTATAATGTCCTGTACACACGGTCAGACTTTCCGACAGAGTATGTGCGATCGGAGCTTGTTGAACGATCGGATTTTCCGACAACTTTGTGCGACCGTCTGTATGCAAAACAAGTTTGAGCCAACATCTGTCGGAAAAAATCCATGGATTTTGTTGTCGGAATGTCCGATCGTGTGTACAGGGCATTAGTCTGCAAAAGACTTGAGACTGGGGCAGAGGTTCATCTTTCAGCAGGACAACGACCCTAAACATACAGCCAGAGCTACAATGGAATGGTTTAGATCAAAGCATATTCATGTGTTAGAATAGCCCAGTCAAAGTCCAGACCTAAATCCAATTGAGAATTTCTGGCAAGACTTGAAAATTGCTGTTCACAGACGCTCTCCATCCAATCTGACAGAGCTTAAACTGTTTTGCAAAGAAGAATGGGCAAACATTTCACTCTCTAGATGTGCAAAGCTGGTAGAGACATCCCCAAAAAGACTTGCAGCTGTAATTGCAATGAAAGGTGGTTCTAGTATTGACTCGGGGGGGGGGGGGGGGGGGCTAAATACAAATGCACGCCACACAATTTTTAGGAATATATTTGTAAAAAAAATTGAAAACCATATAACATTTTCCTTCCACTTCACAATTATGTGCCACTTTGTGTTGGTCTATCGCATAAAATCCCAATAAAATACATTTACATTTTTGGTTGTAACATGACAAAATGTGGAAAATTTCAAGGGGAAGGGGTATTAATACATTTTCAAGGCACTGTATCTAAATCACTTACTCAGAAATTTAGGAAGCTGAACAGAAACTGTATTATAGGGGTAATTTTCAAGTAGAGACAACTTTTTCTGTGACAGCTGGCAAAGTACCTGTCTATGGTCTACGACATGTTTGCACCTTGTCTCTTTTATACAACCTAGCAATCTATGCTATGCCTGTTTTGTTTGTAATACTCCTAAGTAATTTTGTTAATTTGATACAAATATCTATTTCATATATTTTTTCTGCTTAAAGGCACAGTAGGTAAAGAAGGGAATGCTGTGACTTGGACCAAGTTCTCAAAAGTAAGCTTTACATATTGTAATACTAAAGAATTTCTAATGTTTAAAACTGTAATGCCCTGTACACACGATCTGACATTGATCGGACATTCCGACAACAAAATGCATCTGATTTTTTCCGGCGGATTTTAGGCCAAACTTGTCTTGCATACACACGGTCGCACAAAGTTGTCGGAAAATCCGATCGTTCTGAACGCGGTGATGTAAAACACGTACGTCGGGACTATAAACATAGCAGTAGTCAATAGCTTTCGTCTCTTAATTTATTGTGAGCATGCATGGTGCTTTGTGCGTCGGATTTGTGTACACACGATCGCAATTTAAACGATCAGATTTTGTTGTCGGAAAATTTTATATCCTGCTCTCAAACTTTGTGTGTCGGAAATTCCGACGGAAAAAGTTCGTTGGAGCCCACACACGATCGGAATTTCCGACAACACAATCCGATCGCACTTTTTCCATCTGAAAATCCGACCGTGTGTACAGGGCATTACAGTGAAATACAAGTAAATATGTAATGACTGGTAAACTGCATATCTTTTTTCAATTTAATGTAGAACTATCCTCACTGCCCCCCGTTAAGGCCCCTTTCACACTTATACGACTTCAAAGTCGTGTGATTTTACCGCGATTTCGCGGCCGCGATTTTACCGCGTTTTGGGAGCAGTACTACTTTGTACGACTTTGAAACATTTTTGGCATTAACAAATGAAAACATACAGTAGTTGGTATGAATCATAAGGGGGAACTCCACTCCAAGTTTTAAATAAAAAAACTGGCGTGGGTTCCCCCTCAGGGGCATACCAGGCCCTTAGGTCTGGTATGGATTGTAAGGGGAACCCCCTACGCCGAAAAATCGGCGTGGGGGTCCCCCCAAAATCCATACCAGACCCTTAGCCGAGCACGCAACCCAGCCGGTCAGGAATGGGGGTGGGGACGAGCGAGCGCCCCCCCCCCCCCCTCCTGGACCGTACCAGGCCGCATGCCCTCAACATGGGGGGGTGGGTGCTTTGGGGCATGGGGGCGCCCTGCGGCCCCCCCACCCCAAAGCACCTTGTCCCCATGTTGATGAGGACAAGAGCCTCTTCCCGACAACCCTGGCCATTGGTTGTCGGGGTCTGCGGGCAGGTGGCTTATCGGAATCCAGGAGCCCCCTTTAATAAGGGGGCCCCCAGATCCCGGCCCCCCACTCTATGTGAATGAGTATGGGGTACATCGTACCCCTACCCATTCACCTGGGGAAAAAAGTGTCAAAAAACACACTACACAGGTTTTTAAAGTAATTTATTAGGCAGCTCCGGGGTCTTCTTCCGACTTCAGGGGTCCTCTTCTGACTTCAGGGGTCTCTCCGGCGTCTTCTCCCAATGTTCGCATCTTCTGCCGGCTCCACCGCTATCTTCTGCCGCTCTTTTACCAGCGGTGGCCCGGACTTCTGGATCGTCTTCTTCCCTCTTCTCTTCCAGAGATGTTGACATGACGCTCTCTCCAGCTGCAATGGTCTCTGAGCTCTCCGCAACGGACTTATATAGGCGGTGACCCCGCCCCCTTATGCCGTCACAGTCCCTGGGCATGCTGGGACTGTGACGTTCTAGGGGGCATGGTCACCGGGTGATGACCATGCCCCCTTATGACGGCACAGTCCCAGCATGCCCCGGGACAGTGACCTCATAAGGGGGCGGGGTCACCGCCTATATAAGTCCATTGCGGAGAGCTCAGAGACCATTGCAGCTGGAGAGAGCATCGTGTCAACATTGGAAGAAAGGCAGAAGGCAGAAGTCCGGGCCAACGCTAGCAATTGAGCTGCAGAAGATAGCAGAGGAGCCGGCAGAAGATCAGGATACGGGGAGAGACCCCCAAAGTCGGAAGAGGACCCCCCGAAGTCGGAAGAAGACCCCAGAAGTCGGAAGAGGACCCCAGAGCTGCCTAATAAATGACTTTAAAAACCTGTGTACTGTGTTTTTTGTTGACACTTTTTTCCCCTAAGTGAATGGGTAGGGGTACGATGTACCCCATACTCATTCACATAGGGTGGGGGGCCGGGATCTGGGGGCCCCCTTATTAAAGGGGGGCTCCCGGATTCCGATAAGCCCCCCGCCCGCAGACCCCGACAACCAACGGCCAGGGTTGTTGGGAAGAGGCCCTTGTCCTCATCAACATGGGGACAAGGTGCTTTGGGGTGGGGGGGGCCCGCAGGGTGCCCCCCATGCCCCAAAGCACCCACCCCCCCATGTTGAGGGCATGCGGCCTGGTACGGTCCAGGGGGGGGGGGGGGCGCTCGCTCGTCCCCACCCCCATTCCTGACGGGCCGGGCTGCGTGCTCGGATAAGGGTCTGGTATGGATTTTGGGGGGACCCCACGCCGATTTTTTCAGCGTAGGGGGTTCCCCTTAGATCCATACCAGACCTAAGGGCCTGGTATGCCCCTGGGGGGGAACCCACACCGTTTTTTTTTAATTTAAAACTTGGCGCGGTGTTCCCCCTCAGGATTCATACCAGACAGCTGTCAGCACTGCCTGTCGCTCATCGCGAAAGGAAAAAAAAGTTTTCCTTTCCCGATTAGCGAGCCAGGCTTGTGCTTACAAAGTCGTACTGAAATCGTGTCTATATTATTCAGGCACGATTTGCATGCTACTTGAAGGTTTAACATTGAGGTCTATGGAGTACAACTCGCATAGAAGTTGGACCAAAGTAGTGCAGGGACTACTTTCAAGTCGGCACGACTTAAAGTCGTGCCAATATGAATGGTAGTCATTGAAAATCATGGAGAATGACTTGTCATACGATTTTGCAGTACAAAATCGTGGGACAAGTCCTATAAGTGTGAACGGGGCCTAAAAAGAACAATGTGCTGCTACACTTAATTGTAACTGCTTCTGTATTTACAGTTTTCCCTTGCAGAGTTTAAAAAGAGATGTTGATCCTGCCAGTAAAGTCTATCTCATGCAGCTTCCTTTGATGGGATGACAATGCTGATGCATCGCTTCTGAATTCAGAGCAGAGTTGTCCCCGTAATGTAGACTGTGCCTGCACTACAGTAATATATGTTGCAGGGAGCTTGGCTATATGCATTGTCCCCGCTAATACACTAGCCAATCAGTAGTGAACCACACTTAGGCTGGCCATAGATGATACATTTTCTTTCTTTGAACCAGCAGGTTGAACAAAAGAAAATCACTCAATTCCCCCATCAGCATACTCCTTGTTGATAGGGCAATCCTTTGCGAGCAGCTATTGCGTTCTGAGGCCGGGTAGATTTCCTCGCTGTCAGAATACACTGATCAGTGTTGCCAGTGGCACTGTTTGAGTGCAAATAAAAATTTCAGGCTGGTTGTACTGAAGTCGATCTATCGACTTCAGTACAACCAGCCTGCCCATAGATGGATCGAAATTTGGCTGCTCCCTGCTATGGCCAGCTTTAGCCCTGCCCGCTGCTTTCGGAATTGACTCCCTTTGTGAGCTGCTGTGTCTGGAAGGAGGTGTATATTGGGCACAAATGCAGGAGGCCTGATTCAGGAGATGTAAAATCAACCTTTGTTTTTTGTTTTTATGTTTTTGTTTTTTGTTTTTTTGTTTTACTTTATGAAGCTTGTGCATGGCATCACACTGGAGCTGGGACCTTTTATGATTGTCAAGCAGGAGCCTTTAGATGTACTTTTACTTTCATGGTACAATCTTAAAGGGGTTGTAAAATCTCATGCTTTTTCACCTTAATGCATTAAGGTGAAAAACCGTCTGTGCTGCAGCTGCCCTCAGAGCCCCCCTTTTTCTTACCTGCAGCGCCATGCACGAGCCCAGCAACTCCAGCGGCTGTCTTCGTCCTCATTGGATAGATTGATAGCAGCAGGAGCCATTGGCTCCCGTCGCTGTCAGTCAAATCCAGTGACGCAGGGACAGGGCGGGGCTGAGTCCTGCAGTCTGTGTCAATGGACGCAGCAGCAGGACTCAGGAGCACGCCCACACGAGTGCCCCCATAAAAAGCGGCTTTCCATGGGGGCACCTGATGAAAAGGAGGAGACTGGAGCACCATGGGGGCACCACAGAATAAGAGGATTGGGGCTGCTCTGTGCAAAACCCTTGCACAGAGCAGGTAAGTATAACATGTTTGTTGTTTAAAAAAAAAAAAAAAACCTTTACAATCACTATTCATCCTAGCAGTTGACAGCAAACAAGTTACAAATGTAGTTTGATTACATTTTATATTTACCATCTTTTTTATGGTCAGTAGTCTACTAAAAATTCCTATAACTCTATTATTTTACAGAACCCTACAGTAGGGGATGTCCTAAATAGTATGTGTTTAGTTACTGTATATGTTATCTTGCTTGTGGAGAAAATTATGGATTTCTATAACTAAATCTTTTGTTTATTATTGACAGGAACTCATGCCCAGAGTTTCCTTCACCTTTTGGGTATGGTTTGATGCCATTGTGGCACTTGTCAAATTACATCTAGAGAACATTTGGGACGATGGGTAATTATGCTTTTTTAGTACATTGTGACATTCTACTTTTCAATAAATAACCCAGCATGAAGAACAGGCTTGTTCACACCTATGAGTTTTCTTGTACCTTTTCTTGCCTTGGAAAGAGCACTAGGTAATCTCCCAAACAAAAGAGAGATTTGTAACACCAGTATTACTGGTAAATCTAAAAACTGAATAAGTAAACTACTGTAGCATCAAACACTCATATTTGCCAGTCACCTAAAATATCAAAAGCCTCATTGTAATTTGTGTGCAGACTGAAACCTTGTCATCACACAATGAGATCACTGACTGGAGCATCTAGGCCCCTGGTGCTCAACACACAACCCGCTGTTCCCCTGTGTGTGACCCTGAAGCTAGTAGGCAGAAGATTCGCAGTGGGGTGCTACAGTGAGGGAAAAAAGTATTTAATCCCCTGCTGATTTTGCACGTTTGCCTACTGACAAAGAAATGATCAGTCTATAATTTTAATGGTAGGTTTGTTTTAACAGCGAGAGACAGAATAACAACAAAAATATCCAGAAACACACATTTCAAAAAAGTTATAAATTGATTTGCATTTTAATGAGTGAAATAAATATTTAATCCCCTATCAATCAGCAAGATTTCTGGCTCCCAGGTGTCTTCTATACAGATAACGAGCTGAGATTAGAAGCACTCTCTTAAAGGCAGTGCTTCTAATCTCAGCTTGTTACCTGTATAAAAGACACCTGTCCACAGAAGCAATCAGTCTCTCCACCATGGCCAGGAGCTGTCCAAAGATATGAGGGACAAGATTGTAGACCTACACAAGGCTGGAATAGGGTACAAGACCATCGCCAAGCAGCTTGGTGAGAGGGTGACAACAGTTTGTGCGATTTATTCTCAAATGGAAGAAACAAAAAATAACTGTCACTCTCCCTCGGTCTGGGGCTCCATGCAAAATATCACCTCGTGGTGTTTCTATGATCATGAGAACGGTGAGGAATCAGCCCAGAACTACGCAGGAGAATCTTGTCATTGATCTCAAGGCAGCTGGGACCATAGTTTTCACCAAGAAAACAATTGGTAACCCATTACGCCGTAAAGGACTGAAATCCTGCAGCGCCCACAAGGTCCCCCCTGCTCAAGAAAACACATGTACAGGCCCGTCTGAAGTTTGCTAATGAACATCTGAATGATTCAGAGGAGAACTGGGTGAAAGTGTTGTAGTCAGATGAGGCCAAAATCAAGCTCTTTGGCATCAACTCAACTCGCCGTGTTTGGAGGAGGAGGAATACTGTCTATGAACCCAAGAACACCATCCCCACCATCAAATATGGAGGTGTAAACATTATGCTTTGGGGGTGTTTTTCTGCTAAGGGGACAGGACAACTTCACTGCATCAAAGGGACAATGTACGGGGCCATGTACCATCAAATCTTGGGTGAGAACCTCCTTCCCTCAGCCAGGGCATTAAAGATGGGTATTCCAGCATGACAATGACCAAAAACACAAGGCCAAGGCAACAAAGAAGTGGCTCAATAAGCACATTAAGGTCCAGGAGTGGCCTAGCCAGTCTCCAGACCTTTATCCCATAGAAAATATGTGGAGGGAGCTGAAGGTTCGAGTTACCAAACGTCAGCCTGAAAACATTGGAGAGGATATGCAAAGAGGAGTGGGACAAAATTCATCCTGAGATATGTGCAAACCTGGTGGCCAACTACAAGAAACATCTGACCTCTGTGATTTCCAACAAGGGTTTTGCCACCAAGTACTGAGTCATGCTTTGCGAAGGGGTCTAATACTTTTTTCACTCATTGAAATGCAAATCAATTTATAACGTTTTTGAAATGCGTTTTGCTGGATATTTTTCTTATTATTTTGTTTCTTACTGGTAAAATAAATCTACCATTAAAATTATAAACTGATTATTTCTTTGTCAGTGGGCAAACGTACAAAATAAGCAGGGGATCAAATACTTTTTTCCCTTACTGTAATGCCGCGTACACACGGTCGGACTTTTCGTCTACAAAAGTCCAACGGACGCTGACGGACTAAAGCTGGCTGGTAATCCGATCGTGTGTGGGCTTCTCCGGACTTTCAACGTACTTTTTTAGCCTCAAATCCGACGTACTTTAGATTTGAAACATGCTTCAAATCTTTACGTCGTAACTAC
The DNA here is from genome assembly GCA_037952835.1 of Lithobates septentrionalis. Lineage (NCBI taxonomy): Eukaryota > Metazoa > Chordata > Amphibia > Anura > Ranidae > Lithobates > Lithobates septentrionalis. Next base: position 1,955,485 of record JBBDGP010001941.1, read on the forward strand.
GACGGACCCCGAAATCCGCTCGTCTGTGTGCTAGTCCGACGGACAAAAAGCCACGCTAGGGCACCTATTGGCTACTGGCTATGAACTTCCTTATTTTAGTCCAGTGTACGTCATCACGTACGAATCCGTCGGACTTTTGTGTGGTCGTGTGTAGGCAAGTCCGTTCGTTAGAAAGTATGCCGCAAGTCCGCCGCAAGTCCGCCGAAAGTCTGCCGGAAGTCTGTCGGACAGGCTGTCTGACTTTTGTAGACGAAAAGTCCGACCGTGTGTACGCGGCATAAGTTCTTCAATGCAGGGTAGGTGGAGTTGGAAATGTATGGTTAAATTTCACTGGCAGTGACCATGATATGTGGAGGAGGGGTGGGGGGGCTAAATAGTTCTGAAATTAGTATTGGGGCTATTTGCAGCCACTGACACCAATGTCGGGAGTTGTTAGTGCACTCACTGACACCATTGCTGAGGGTCATTATTGTGGCCACTGAAACCAATGTTGAGGGTTATTATTGCATCCACGGATGTTGAGGTTTTTTATTGCACTCACTGATGTCAGTGCGGGGGGTTATTTTGCATCCACCGACTCTAATGATGGAAGGTGGTATTGCGTTCACTGACACCAATGCTGGGGGTTATTATTGCACTCTCAGGCACCAATGCTGTGGGTTAATTTGCTGCCACTAGCATGAATTCTGGCTGTTGGGGTACTCCAACTTCTCTAGACTGAATTTTCGGGGTGCAATATAGCCCATTCATTTTAAATAGGTTTCCTAACTTGACACAATGCACAAAAACGCACTGCCATTATTTGGCCCACTGTAAGTGTTGGGGGGCTGCACTTGAGGCCCTTTATCATTTTCAAGTTGACAACCACTGATCTAAGCTCTTAGTTCAGCCCTTTGCATAGTCCTCAGGCCCTAGTATTCAGTGTTTTTCCCAACTACATGCTTACTTAGACCAGACTTTTAACAGTATGAAGAGAAGTGTGGACTGGAGTCCCTTGTCATGAGACCTGTGACAATGGGGAAGCCTAGGAATGCCTCGCCTAACTCAGAGCTTAGCATAGATGAATCAAACAGGTGGAAGGAAAGAAAATTGCCCAATCCCCCCCCCCCCCCATCAACACAGTCAGTGTTGATGGGGGGAATCTCTCCCGCAGCGCTATTGTATACTGCCATGGGGGGGTGTGGTGATCCTTCTCGGCTGGCAGAATTAAGTGATTACTGCAAGCATCTATAACTGGTGGCAGTATACGCATGTAGAAAAATCCCACAGGTTGGTTGAACACAAGTCCATCATTGGATCGACTTAGGTTCAATCAGCCTGCCCATACATGCATCGAAAATCAGTTGGTCCCAGCTGAACTGGCTGAATTTCAATCCATGTATGGCCGGCTTTACTCCTGATGTCTTGTTTATAACAAAAAAAATTGATATCTTGCTTGCTCAAATAACATTCTTCTGGTGTTTTGTGTTTTATCACAGCCATGTAATGGGATTTGTGAGCCGCAGTGTGGAGGACTCTCTTTTGAAGACAATGCAACAGGGCACTTTCCTGCTCCGCTTTAGTGAGAGCATTCGTGATGGTGGCATCACATGTTCCTGGGTGGACCACCAGTGTGATGGTATGAGATACTGATACAGCACTACAGAAGTCAGATTGTCTATGGGCATCAAAATAGGTCAAATTAAATTTAAATTCAGTGAATAAAAGGGCTTTTAAAAGGTTTTAGATATGTTACATTCTGTAGATCACAAGCGTGCAATGCAACTATAGTCCCTGGTTGGGAGGACAGGCCCCCCTAAGAAGATTGTTGAGTCAACTTAAACATGGAAAATAAATGTGCATGTAAAGGTAACTTAGATACAGTACTGTTTTATTAAGCCTAATCTTCCTTGCTTCTCCCATCAGTGAGTAGATTCATTGCCTTCAGAGCTTCTCATCACTCTGGCCATCACTTTGATAATAATCCTACATGCCAAATGATGTTTGGAAAGAAGAAAGAAATGGCTGCACATCCAGAACTTCCGATTGCTTTTTATTTTGTTTCACAAAAATAACACCAAAGTCACCAAACTGTGGTCACGTAGACGCGTTTCACACATAAATCTTGTGCTTAATCATTACCTAATGATTAAGCACAAGATGTATGTGTGAAACGCGTCTATGTGACCACAGTTTGGTGTCTTTGATGTTATTTTGGTGAAACAAAATAAAAGGCAATCGTAAGTTCTGGATGTGCAGCCATTTCTTTCCTCTTTCCAAGTTTCCCACGGAGGGGGGCCAGGGCTAGCACTCTGCAAGATATTCCAATCAGCCTTATTTTTATACACCTGAAGCAGCGGTTCTTTTTCTTGTGCCTAATGATGTTTATAGTTCTGCAACAAAAAAAAAAACACAATTTAAAGAGTTTGTATTAAGGTTAATTGTGTATAGGATCATTAACAATTATGTAAATATATAAGATTAAAAATATATATATTTTTTTTATTCATCTGTCCTTGATTTAGGGATACTTTATCGTAAAATCAGTTACACTATTGTTTTAGATGAAGCTTAGAACATCGAATCTCATCACAAGCTCAAAACAGCCATTTATTTTTCACAATGTGATCGGCACTTTGGAGCACATAGCCCCTTCATCAGGCAGAGTGGCCACTCCTTGTCTTAGTTGACCATTCCAGGTATCACTGAGAGGGGTTGCTGGGGGTGGGGGCACCATGAGTTGTAGTTGCGCCCCTGCAAGCATATATTATTCCGATTATAAAAAAAACGATTGAGCTGTAATTTTTTGTGTTTTTGGATACAATTTAAGAAATTATAAATAGAGAGAATTATAGAGGCTGCCATAGCTGACCTCCTCCTGAAAATGCTGGTTACATGGCTGTCTCTGACATCAATACTTGGAGACATTGACCTGGAAACAGCATGCACATGAGAAAAGACCAAAAACACTTCATCTGCATATGTATTCCAAATTGGTAAGTGTTGAAGATATTGGATAAGTTTGACTGCTAGGGAACTAGTATGCTCAGAAAGAAGGTCAGCAATACTAGCCGCCAAGTAGTATTAAACCCAAAAGCAAGCATTTATTATATTGCAGCTTACCAGTTCTTAGATGTGATGGCTGCATTTGTTTTCTTTTTAAGGCATTCTTTCCTTTATTTTCACCTGGTGATCTGGCCAGTATGTCTGTTTTTTCAAAAGAGCAGCCTGCCTTGCGGATGTACCAGTTACGTGGTTATGAAAATCCATTTATTACTGGCAGGAGTGCTTACAATGATCAGCTTTCATTAATGTAACATTTTTATTCCAAAAGGAAAAAAATGTTTGCTGTAACTGCTTATAAAGTGTAAGCTGGAGTATGGCTTTGGTTTGTTAGTGTATCTAAATCCACTAGTACATCTAAAACTCCCCTCCCCCAGAAAAAATGCTGCTGTTCAAAGATGCTTCTATGAATAGAAGCGTGGTTTATGTCCTCCTAGGTTCAGCTTTTAATCAGCCAGATTACATTTCTGTTGGCCTCTAGATCAGTGGTTCTCAACTCCTGTCCTCAAGACCAACTAACAGGCCAGATTTTAAGTATTACCTTGGGGAGATGCAGACTAGAATACTGCAATCACTGAGCAGCAAATGATATCACCTCTGATGTATTTCAGTTATCTTGCAAACCTGACCTGTTAGTGGGTCCTTAGGACAGGAGTTAAGAACCACTGCTGTAGATGATACTGCATACCATATAATCTGAGAGGCTTTTGTCCAAGCAGTTTTTGATATATAACGTGTGGGTCATACATTTTGCAGACATATTTGTTATCCTCCCTTCTCATTTTTTTCTATTTATGTTGTTTATTTTGCAATAACCAATTTCATGCTATTATATGACCATTTTTATTCTGTGGAAATTAGTTCTATGGAGCACTTTCTCTATTGTTTTGCTCCAAAAAAATTCAATAAACACGTTGATATACAAATATGCCCCCGTGCTCCTTCATCCAGAGTGGGGCCCTCTAATACAGGAGGTGTGTTACTGGCCGGATCACTAATTGGAAACAGAGGGGAAAATAGCCTAAAATAAGAGAACTAATGCGACCACTACATCTAATGATTGGTAAGCTGCAATATATTACATTTTTGATTTTGGGTTTACTACTGCTCTCATACCACCTCAGTGCTGATTTCCTTCCTTATGCCTAAAGCTGTATAAGCCCAAACCCAAAATACCTTTTTTTTTCTTTCATTTTAGTTGTGGTCGTGTGACTGCTATATGCTCTTTCCTTGTTTGAGCTCCGTGGGTCAGGGACAGAAATTCCAAATGACATTTCAAATCCCAAGAGCTATTGACCGCATGACTCCTACACCGTCAATATGACTTGGCTGGGCACGGGGGCATGTTGGCATGGTGTCTTGTAAGTCCCATCGAAAAAGAAGGGTCACTGGACATTTCCCTAGTTAGCAGGGTTAGGAAGTCATAGGAAGCCTAGGATTTGTCAAGGGGGCTGGCAGGATCACCAGATATTCAGTGTGGGACAGAAGAATGTAATCCCAAACTTTTTATATTTAGGTTTTACCATCACTTTAAACATGGCAAAATTTGTCTAGTGTTCCATGTCTCCCCTAGTAATATATTTGATATGTCAAACGGCATTATTCAAAAATGTACGTGGAAATTATTTTTAACAATTGTCAACTTTTGTGTCCTAGTTTTTATTATGTTTAGAGACTAGTAGATCTGTTCCCTAACTTAATCTGGGCCTTCTCCCAATAGAAAGCTACTCTGTCCGCTCTGTGCAGCCATATACAAAGAAGGAGCTATCACACATCCCCCTCACTGAAATTATTCGCAACTACCAACTTTTAGCAGAAGAAAACATTCCGGAGAACCCACTGAAATATCTCTACCCCAACATCCCCAAGGATGACGCCTTTGGGAAATACTATGAACAGAGAAATGAGAGTAAGTCAAGTACTTCATACTTTGCCTTATCCAGCTATAGCAGTGTTTTATCACAGTTACGTGATAGTTCACATTTTTGGAGTTTTATTTGAGATGTGCAAAGAGAGATCACACAAATTCCTATAGGTATACCATTTAATTAAGTAATGACAGATACAGATTACAAATGTAATAATATTAGAAAATATAAGAAGAATACTTAGCTATAGATGCCTTTATGATCGAAATCAGATGCGTGCATGATAGTAGCTCTGAGATGAAACTCAACTCTTAAAACGTTTTAGCTGTGTTATAGACAGGACTTGTATGTAAGGAAATGACCAACCCCCCTTGCAAACAACATGACTTTTTAAGGACTTGGTCAGTTTGTAATGATATTATTTTGGTATGAAGTCAGCTAGGGTAACCAGGCTTTGGGGGCTTTTCTTAGATATTATGAGGCAACTTTAATAAGGACAAATGAAATTTCCTTATCACTCCACCCCCTGGCTCACAAATATAAAGTAATGCCTCCAACTGTACATAAGGGCTACATGTTAACAGTGGATGGAAAGCACCTAGTTATTTTACATCCCCCCCTCCCCCCACACACACTTCTGCTACCAAATGTTTTATCACGGTTATGTGATAGTTTTAGGTTTTTAGGCTTGTATTCAAGATGTGCAAAGAGAGATCACACAAACAGTTGAAGGGTATAACATTTATTAAGTAATGACAAATACAGATAACAAATGTAATAATATTAGAAAATATAACAAGAAAACTATAGATGACTTTTCTGCCGCAAAGTCCTCCTGTCCTATACAGCATGGCACAGATGATCAGACCCAGCCGCATGCTCGCCCTGATAGAGACTTAACCCTCACAAGTTTTTAGCTGTCACAAAAAGGGGGTTTTGGGACTTTAAATGACAGATGTATACCAAAAAACAGTCGTTGCAAAGAACATTTTATTACTTTGCCTTATGAGGTCATATACAGCATACTCAATGACAAAAAGTGCATACACAAGATCGCATAAATGCAAGGCATGCTAAAAACCACATATGCTTATTAACATCATGGGGTGAAGACCTTCACAATATAGGCCACTGGAAGAGCTGGATGGTATTTAAAAGTCTTGAGTGGAACAATGTAAAAAACATATAAAAGCATCTGTATGGACATCATGCATCTATGTAGGCCCGACGCGTTTCGTTGGGATACCAACTCTTCAGGGGAAAATGCAATGGTGATCTTTAAAGAGACATAACCATATGGTATAATGTTGTAGCTAAATAGTAAGGGTAAGTAGTGGGTATAGGGGACAGAATGGGCATCCCTATAAATACTTACATCAACTGCATAGATGTGAACAGAGGATCGGAGCTGCTCGAGATGTCTGGCATGGGAGCTGAGGTAGAGTAACATGAACAAGCCAGGAGCACTGTGGATTCCCCAAAGACAATGTGCAGGTGAAAAGTATAGGTGACAGTGAGCAAACACTTCTGTGGATTAAAATCAGTAGTATATATTGAATGTATAATAGTATTAATGAGAAGTGTAAAGAACCCATACACCAGGTCAGATTGAGGGAAAAACTAAGCATGAATGAAAGAACAGATACAAAGAAAGAAAGAAAAGAAACACCCCCTAGGTGAGATGATATAGAAACCAAGAAAGACAAGTGCTATGAGTATAGGTGAAACCTATGATGATTTACCTTGTTGGTTCACATAAAACTGGGAACCAAAATCAAAAGTGAATGCTTGCATGTAAGGTGCTGCATGTGTCTCATATAAAGTTCCAAACTGTTCTTAGTAAGTTCTTAGCTGTGTTATAAACAGGGCTTGCATGTAAGGAAATTACCAATCCCTCTTGCAAGAAACATGTCCTTTTAAGGACTTGGTGAGTTTGTAATGACATTATTTTGGTATGAAGTCAGCTAGGGTAACTAAGCTTTGGAGGCTTTCTTGGATATTGTGAGACAACTTTAATAAGGAAATATGACATCTCCCCATCAACCAGATGTTGATGGGGACATGACCACACAAAACCTACTCTTGAGTGTACACAACACCCACCTTTAGGCAGGAGCCAATTATCCTATCAGCATGTCTCTGGAGTATGGAAGGAAACCGGAGTACCTGGAGGAAACCCATGCAGGCACAGGGAGAACATGCAAACTCCAGGCAGGTTTTGCCGTGGTTGGGATTCGAACAGATGACCCTAGTGGTGCCAGGTGGAAGTGCAAACCACTTAGCCATTGTGCTGCCCCTCAATACATTTGTGCTTCAAGAACATGTAAGCCCAATCAGTAAAATCTCCTTTAAGCTTAAAAGTGTATGTAAGGGCAAACGTGTGTTTTTTTTTCTTTGTTTTGTTTTGTTTTCTTCTTTAACGTTTTGAATAGAGTATGGGTGGATTAGACCCTTTGTCAGGTCTTTATTGCTGGCTGTGTGTCTGCTGGAGGTATTCACCCCTCCATTTGTCCTGTTGACCATTATCACTTGAACAGAAAGTGAGGAGTAGATCAAATCTTTTGAGTTATTTCAGAGCAAAAGGTGAGGGAAGCTCTTCCAATAGGGACACCTGTTCCAATCGCATTCCATCAACTTCAGAGGGATTTTTTCCTATTTCCTGTTGCATCTCCAGGACAGATAGTAAGAAGAAATCCCAACAGGAACACAGACAGCAATACATAACTTACTAGGGTTTTACACTTCTGTAATCTAAAACTGCCCTTTTTCAGGCACTTCCTGTTGCAGGGTGAAAACTGTCTCCTGTCAGCCTGCCACCTGTGGTGGAGGCTGTGCTGATACATTGCGCAGGCATGGTCCATCGTTGTCATTATCAGCAAGCCGGACCATTGCAATGATGTGCAGCTGTCTCTGCAGTGAGTACATATAGACAGGAAGTGGCTGAAGGAGACTGGAGGAAACCCAGCAGCACAGATTAAAAAAAGGTCAAAAGAGTATTTTATGAAAAACAAAAATTATTGCAATTGTTTAAGATACACAGCGCTTTAGCAAACTAATGTCATCTAGTTAAAGGTTTAGAGCTGCTTTAAACAACATATCATAGCATTCCAAGATTTAGATCTTTGATTTAAGGAAAAGGTTGTCTGTTCAGTATTTTGTATCATGTTACATGACATTTGTGTAGCTATTATTCTAAAGTAAAAATAAGCCGGATAAACTCTGCCTGATTCCTCTGCTAGTTTTATCATGAAGATACTTTTTTTTTTTTCAGTAACACTGGAATATCAGAAGTACATGAAGCGAAGGCTAATCATTGTTTCTGAACGGTAAGCTACTGAATAGGAAAGACAGGAGAGTGACTGTAGTAGTAAACAGCCATGGATGTCCCAAGTATACAACGGGCCCATCTATCCGCTCATTCTCTGCCCTTCTGGAGGATGCAGCTGCCCCAATGAAACAATGTTATTGCCTGCTGCTGTTGCCACCTATTGCACACAAGGCTACTAGAAAGCCGCTGGATATACACCCACAGCTAAATCTCCGGGTGCTCTGGTGGGTATAGGTCAGCCCTTCCTGCCCTTTGCACATTCCTATTAGCCATAAAGGTTGCCCATCATAGTGTTCGGCCAATAGTAACACGTGGGGGCAGGTTTAGCAGCAAAATGTAGTTAGCAAGGTTTAGCATCACGCCCTCCAAATTCCAAATCAATATAGTGTAGGGGTGTACCCAACTTGCCATGAAAAGGTGCATTTAATTGGAGTTCAGCCAGCATTATAAGTTTACTCCAATAATTGTGATGATATCTTGCAATCCTATCCTTTGTATTTATAAGTCAATATTTTCTTTCTTAATTCTAGGAACGTAGATGATTCACAGAGCAGTATTGCTTCTGGAACCCCACAACGCTCTGCTGAAACACCACAGTATGATCCTGAAACACCCTTGAGCTTTGATGACTTTGAAGCACTTCAAAATGATTTGGTGGGCATGGACCTGAACATTATTAATAGTAGTCTTGGTCCACAGGACAATATTGCTTCTGGTGGGGCACAGTACTTCCTCGGAGCAGAAGTACAAAATTATGAATCTGGAATACCACATAGTAAGTATTCTTGTAACTCTAAAAAGTGATATTAATGATAAAAACAGCTTACTTATGGTGAGCTTGTGCTAGGTGTGGCAAAATAGCTTAAAGTGTTGAAGCTGTACTCTACAAAACAATAGCGAAACAAAAGCTGATAAACAATCCCCATGATCCATTTATCTTGCCTTTCTGCTGCCTCAACAGCAGTTTGGAGGGGGAGTGGACCCGAGAAGAGTAGGATCCGTGCTGCTCTGTGCAAATCCACTCCACTGCACTGGGCAGGTAAGTATAACATGTTTTTTTTTGTTTGTTTTTTTAAAACGAGACTATACAATCACTTTAAAGTGGTTGTAAAGGCAGAAGGTTTATTTATTTTAATGCATTATATGCATTAAAATAAAAAGCCTTCTGTGTGCAGCATCTCCCCTCAGCTCCCCCTAATACTTATCTGAGGTCCCTCTCTGGACAGTGGTGTCCACGAGTGTCTCAGCCATTAGAGATTCTCTCTCCTGATCGGCTGAGAGACAGCATCGGCGCCAATGGCTGCCACTGCTGTCATCAAAGTCAGCCAGCCAATCAGGGGAGAGAGGGGTCGGGTTGGGGCTCCGTGTCTGAAGGGAAACAGGGAGCTGTGACTTGGCTCGGGTGCCCCCATAGCAAGCTGCTTGCTGTGGGGGCACTGAACAGGAGGGAGGGGCCAGGATCACAGAAAAGGGACCCGAGAGGAGGATCCTGGCTGCTCAGTGCAAATCTACTGCAACAGAGCAGGAAAGTATAACATGTTTGTTATTTTTATAGGGGAAAAAAGTAAGACTTTACAATCACTTTAGTGTCTTAATGGAGAGTGCAATTGCATTAATTAAGCTGGCCATACATAATTGTACAATTCACTTCACATTTACTAAAACTAGACAGACCTAGACAATCCATTCAGTTTGTAAAAAAATTTAGGCAGGCCCTCAAGCCGGTTAGTTTTTGGTATATTTAAAAGAGATTGTCCAAAAAACGTTTATGGTGTATGGTTGCCATTAGTCTAAGAATAGATGGGAACATACATTAGCAAGGTAACTTATTGACATTCCTATCAGGTTGATCAAGCTGCTTTGCAACTTATAAGCATACATAGGAAATACATCTGTTTTGAGTGTCTTCTTAAGTTGTAAATCAACCTGATCCTCCTCTTCTACTAGTGTTACTGCTGATGGTCATGAATGGCGTCTCCACTATACCCTTCAGGGAGGACTGATGAGCTCTATTACTCCTACATTTCTAGGTGCAATACTGTATTTGAATCAATAATAAATCCCTGTTTTTACTACACTATAACATGCGCGCTCTGTCCATTAGTCTCTCTGTGTGCCAAAAACAGGCTGCATGAACATATGTCAGCCAGAGTTAACATTATGAATACAAGAACATCTTTGCATGAGTATTTTGCAGCATAAATTGACCCTTATTTTTTTAATTCTTATACAATAAACAGTATACAGTCTTATGGCAGGAAATGTGGTGGTAACCCAGACGCTGAATATTAAATCATCTACGCACAATGTCTTATGAGGCATCTTTGTGCATTTTAATGAAAACTTTTTAATATTTTGTCTTAAAATATTTCTATTAGAAGGCTGGGTAAAACTACTAAAGACACAATTCAATTATATATATATATATATATATATATATATATATATATATATATATATATATATATATATATATATATATATATATATATACAAGGCTGTTTTATCTGTTAAAGGATTTCTGTCCATCTAGTCCCGAGATTCAGCACTGCAGGATGGCACAAGCAGTTTGGTCACCTGAATTTTATTTTATGCAGTTAAAGCAATGCAGGTGCATCACCTTCCTGCCCCTACACAGTAATAGTAATTAAACATTGAAGGAGCAGTAGCAGACTGACTAGGTCAGTGGTTCTCAACCTGGGGTCGAAAGACAATTTGCCAGGGGCCACTGAATCCTGGGCTGTACCCGAAGCCTGCACCGCTCTCCCAGCCTTTTTGCGGCCGCCCAGCAGGGCTGTTCCTGGAGCCTGCAGCTGCCCACTCAACCTCTTGGCAGCCGCCCATTCAGTTTACAGCATGGGGGGGGGGGGGGGGCAGAGACTAGAGGTCAGCTGACTGGTGAGGAATGTGAAGTGGGAGGGGCTGGAGGAGACCCTATCTCCTGATTTTGGCATAGGTGTCACTGCTGGAGACACAGTGAAGCCAGAGACACAGTGAGTAACACTACCTGTGATTAGAGTTGCCATTAAAAGTCCCCACTACAGTTCTCAGATCAGCAGATGACCCTGATCAAGAGCACCTAAGTTGGCTGATCAGAACTCCCCACCAGCACTGCCGCTCATCCCATGGGGATGGGGAGGAACAAATGAAAAAGGGGGAGAAAGAATAAGAGAAAGAACAAGAAAATCGGCTAGAGAGAGGGATGGGGGAAAAAAACAAGAAATTAGGATAGAGAGAGATAAAAGGGAAATAAAGGAGAACAAAGAGAGAGTGGTACACCCTAAAATGTACCATAAGGGGTTTTAATACTGTACGAGTGCAAGGGACTCAGGGAGCGCGAAATGTCCCTGGGTTAGGGGCGCAAATTACTTGTCTTGCCTTGGGTGCTGACAACCCACGCTACGAAAATAATTTTACTGTTAGGGGTCCCCACAACTTGGGAAATTTTATCAAGGGGTCACAGCACTAGTAAGGTTGAGAACCACTGGACTAGGTCATCACTTTACTCTCTCCTTCTGTCAGCATATCTTCTGCTGCTGCTTGCTTTCCTAGAGTGAGTTTTACTGTACAGAGGAGAGGCTAAAACAAATTTCGGTACTTACCCCAGTTGCATGTAAACATAATAACAATGGAGCTTTTAGCATCTAGATAACACTATAGAAAAACATACTACATGGGAATTCTGGACCTCAATGACTGCTGACATAACTAACCAATAGTCCCCTCACTGCGACCTGCAACTTACCCCATGGCTAGTTATTGCACCCCTCCTTCCCCTCGGCGCCAGCTCCACAATCTTCTAGTAGTCTATCCTCACATCTTCCCTTATCCTAATTCTACCCACTTCACCCTGCTACTATAATAAAGGAAAATGTATTCTACAGAACGTGGTTGACTGCTATAGGCTCATCATAGAATTAAGGAACACAGCTTTATGCTCACACTCAACCCACTAACAACCCGTAACTTTTCTGTTTGCCCCTGACCTCTATGAGGTCTGACACATACAGCTCAAGGAATCCAGATGCTGCAACTTCTAGAGGTTTGTACTCCCTCCCCCCCCCCCCCCCCGCAAGAATATTTTCCCATCCTACTAACCCCTTCTCCAACCCCTTTCTGGAGCATTGTATTACCAACAAATATTATGCCTAATATGTATTGTATAGTATTCCAACATTTACTGGTTTCAGTTATTCAAACACATGATTCAAGAATTAAAGGAAACATAGTTCAGCTTTGGGATTTAATTTTCTGAATGTGGCACTAACATCTGAAATCTTTTTGTCCTTCTAGGTTCCACACATTTCCTTATAGATCAAAGCAGTGACCCTATGCTTTCAGGACCGCAAGGGGAATCTAGCGAGTTGTTACAGGAAATATTTCATGCTTACCAGTGATGCAATGTGTTTACTGCATCCTTGGTTTCTACAATGGAAGTGCACTTCTCCTGTATACATGCACACTGTTTACAGTAATGTCACGTTCCAGGTGATGACCAGTGCGGTAATTTATTACATTATAAGCAGTTAAGTGAATAAAGCTTTATAGTTCGAGGGCTTTGGGTATTAAAACTGTAAAATCGATTAAATTAAAAAAAAAGGTAATAAGAGACACTCAGAATGAAGTTCAGTAGTTAATAGGAACCAGTCTGTTATCATCTTTTAACAGTTGTGTAGTCAGAATAATTCAGGTTCATTGCGATTGGAAACTGCACAGCAGCACTGGCTTTATAAGTGATTTACCTTTCATGATCGTAGGCACATGTAATGGATAAGGAATAGACACAGAGTGACTTTATATTAAAGCTGATACAAATTGGATAGGGCCTTCCTCCAGCCCTGTTGTACAGGGACCTGGGGTGGCTTCTAATGATCTGAGAAGGCTAATTGCAGTTGGCTAATAGGTTATTCTTTTTTTTTTTTTTTTTGCAAGAAAGATGATTTTTCTCTTTTGCCTGTTTCTTGAATGCATCATGGAGGAGAAACATGTGGATACATTTTAGGGGGTTTTGTATAAAATGTTTGAATGAGAAAAAGTACGTTAGTATATATATATATATTTTTTAAAGACCTGGCTAGAGAGTAGCTTCTTAGCAGCATTATCCATATACATGCCTCAGTAGGAATTACTGCCCTGACCCATCACACAGTCAAACAATCGATCAACTTGGGGTCCCCTGTAGTGACTTTGTTTATTAAGGTAAAAGGCTTTGCACTCCATGCTGTATTCCAGTTTGCAGGATTTCACTATTCTAACTGCAGAAACTGAAATCTGTTCGGATAATGTGATTCAATACTACTTGCTTATAAAAATTTTTTGTTCTACATTAATAAAGAAGCCTATTAATTTAAATGCACCTTATATATATATTTGTATAAAATTCTCGCCATGTGCAGAAGCTTACAAAACGAGTACAAACACTAATTGGCATATTAACTGATTGTAGAGATGGTCCAATAATAAGCCGGTTAGTGGCCCTACACTGTGTGGTTATCAACTGGACTTAATTAAGTGTAACTTTATTTGTATTTCCATTTTTTTATTTTTATTCCCATGTTTAATTGTCTGATGTACTGGGAAAATGTGCTGAAAGAGAAACTGAAGAAATGTATGATATTCGACATAGTTCAACCTTAGACCAACTTGGGACAGCAAAAAAATACAGCTGGTGAGCTGCACCTTCCACCGGGAACTGTTATACCAGTCAGCAAGTCCACTTAGCTTCTCTGTCCTTCTGAGAGTGATCAGTGATCAACCCCACCCAGAAGCACAATAATGCCTCGTTTCCACCGCGCGGATCGGTTCGGGTCGGATCGGTTTGGAAGGTCTAGAATGGTCCGGTATATTCAGGCGAGCGTTTCCACTGCAAGGCGGACCGACAGGGGCCATACGTGGGTTTAGAAAAAATGCCTAGCATGGTGTCACACGTCCACCAATCAGTGGAATGTATCGTAGCTCCACCCTAACCAAACCGTTCCATTTTCTATGGCCCCACATCTGAAGCAGGACCCTGAATGGAATGGTTCAGTTCGTTTGTATGGCACGCTTTCATAATGGAAACACCCAAAATAGCGTACCGAACCGATCCGCTCAGTGGAAACGAGGCATAAAAAGCCTAAATAATCTAGCTACAACTAGATTATTTAGGCTTTTTATTGTGTTTCTGGGTGGGGTTGATCATTGATCAATATGACTCCCTAATGTACGTGGCTGTAAATGAGGTGGGAATGGAACATTTGAGCACACTTGCCTTAGTGTCATGGGTCAGATTTAAAGATACAAGGAATATCACATGATGCAATATTAGTCATCCCCTCCATCATAAAACACAGTGTGCACTCTATATATTTCCCACACAATATTTTGTTTTATCTTTCAAACAATCTACCAATAATGTCCATTCAACAATTTAATATCTTCCTTCTCTGAATTTAATATGCAAACGATTTCCCAGCACTCTTCCAATTCATATGCAGGTATATTCCTTCACCATCCACCCCTCATGAACAAAACATCTTTTGGTTAAATCTCTCCCTGATGAAGTTACATGATGAAACACGTTAGAGTGGAGCTTAGTCACACATACTAGGATTGCCTTTACTGCAAGGATGGACAATCTGGATTGATTTTGAAATCATTTGCTGTGATCAGTAGTGCTTGTGTAAATTCAAAAAAGTGAGTGGTGGATTTTTAATACTTATTTTACCCACCTTTAATAATCCTAACCCCCTAACCCATTACCAGAATATTATATCCACCTCATTACCTGGACATTTTTCAGTCCTGCAATAGCCTGACAACCTGTAATGCAACACTGTACTCCAAATTAATTATTTTTTTTTATATACAGATGTAGCTACCGTTTTAGTAGTATTTTGTATCTTTTATTATCAAAAGGAACATTTCATTTCTGATATAAAACACATTGATTAAATAATCTTTCTTCATAAATTTAGGCCACAGTGTATTTTGCTGCACAAAAACAAAGTAAGTGTTTAGTAACTAGTCTATGCAAAAGGTATAGTTTACAAACTATGGTGTGTGTGTGTGTGTGTGTGTGTATATATATATATATATATATATATATATATATATATATATATATATATATATATATATATATACACACACATATATACAATTTAAACCCTGATGTTCTGACTGCCTAACACACATCTTGAGGCCCTAAAATGTCAGGACAATACAACCCCGAGTGACCAAGGGTATTTAGCAAGAGGCATGGTGGGGGTTTTTTTTTTCGGAGATCTGTTTTTTGCCACTTTTTTGGGGAAATTGAAGAAAGTAAACTTTTTTTCATAAAGTTGTCATTTTAATGATATGTCTTATGCACAGCAAGGGCATACAGTTACACCCCAAAACACATTCTGCTACTTCTCCCATGTATAGGGATAATAACATGTATACGATTATCACTGCCTAGCCATGTAAAGGAGCCCAAATCCAATGAGCACCTTGAGGCTTTTAAGGGGTAATACTGTATATCATGCATTTGATATCCTGACTGCCTATTGCATTTTCAGAGGCCATAAAGTGCCAGAACAGTAGAAGTATATGCAAAATGATCTCATCTCAAGGCACTTGATAAGAGCCAAGGTGAGTCTTGTGAGCATTTTTTTCTTTTGCCACATATTTTAGGAAAATGAAGAAAGAAAATGTGAGATGGAAGCTACACCTGAAAAAAAAGATTAGGTTCAAAGAGTCCATAAGTGTGACTAGCTTTCCATAATAGAAAGGTAATTAAAAAAGGTGATGTTTTATATGTGTGAGAGGTGTGTATAGTGAAGGAATACCACTACACATAATTTGGAAGTGTGCTGGTAAACAATTTGCACTTTAACCGCTTCAGCCCCGGAAGATTTTACCCCCTTCCTAACCCAAGCACTTTTTACAATTTGGCACTGCTTCGTTTTAACTGACAGTTGCGCAGTCGTTCGACGCTGTACCCAAACAAAATTTGCGTCCTTTTTTTTCACAAATAGAGCTTTCTTTGGTGGTATTTTATCACCTCTGCGGTTTTTATTTTTTGCCCTATAAACAAAAAAAGAGTGAAAATTTTGAAAAAAAAAAGATTTTTTGCTATAATAAATATCCCCAAAAGTTTTTTTTTAAAAAAACAAATTTCTGCATCAGTTTAGGCCAATATATATTCTTCTACATACTTTTGGTAAAAAAAAAAGTAATAAGCTTATATTGATTGGTTAGCGTCTGCAAACTATGGGAAAGATTTATGGTATTTTTATTATTTTTTTAAATTTTTTTTACTAGTAATGGCGGTGATCTGCGATTTTTAGCGGTATTGCGATGGACAGATCGGAGTCTTTTGATACTTTTTTGTGACCATTGGCATTTATACAGCAATCAGTGCTATAAAAATGCACTGATTACTGTGTAAATGTCACTGGCAGGGAAGGGGTTAACACTAGGGGGCGATCAAGGGGTTAAATGTGTGTTCCCTCAACATGTTCTAACTGTGTGGGGATGAAGTGACTAGGAGAGGAGACATATTGTTTCTCCTACTTAGAGGAGAGGAGCCATATCGTTTGTTCCTACTGACAGCACAGGGATTCGTGTGTTTACACACGCAAATAAGAAAAATGAGGGGAATAACTGCGCTACGGTGAAATACATAAACAATAACAATTATAGCCGCGATTCATCTATGTAACACAAACACAGTGGAATTAAATAAGAAAAAAAGAGGGGTTGAATCGCGCTAAAACAGATTGGTGATCATACACATCATCATCAAACCAAATATTTAGAACTAAGTGAAGAGTTCCCCTTTAGTGTATATATAATATACAAAACACATGTCAAATGAATAATCAATCCAAAAATAAAATGTTCAAAGTGATAATAAAAAGTTAATGTATAAAAAATAAATCACCCAAGTGATATAAAAGTATCTTAAAAAAGTTCCAAAAAACATAAATTCTTGCTGTGAGAAGAAGAAAAAAAAAAAAAAAGCGTGCTTGCTCCACCACCGTGAAATCAGACTGGCCGCTTACCAGAAACTCATGATCCCCCGTTACAGTGGATCAGAGAAAGCTGTTTGTTAATACTGCTTTGGACCACGACCAATGGATCAGAGACCTTTTACCGAGACGGGACATCAAAGACTGCAGGGTCAGGCTAAAGATGTTCACACTGACAGGTACTCAGACATCAGCCCAAATTATCACTGAAGTCATCCACGAGTATTATTTCATGGATAAGGTGCATAGGTGTTCTGTTTAACACACTCCTGATGGTTCTCAGAAGTGTCGATCTCGCCTCGTTGTGAAAAGTTATAATGACGCTTGTGGGTGGAAGATCCGATGAGTAGTGCAATTCTGTACATGTGTTTAGCAGTAAAATCAAGCGCTTGTATAAAAGAAGACAGTGGTCTCAGCATATCCTTCTGATGCGTTTCGACTTAGAAGTCATCGTGTTCCCCGCCGTGCAGCGTGCACCCAGGAGAGCCATTGTGCCACAGTATATCTGCATGACACAGTCAGCAAGTGGTTAAACACTGAAAAAGTTGTAGGAAGAAGATTCTACATGTTGAGTAGATGATGTTACAGCCAAAAAATTAGGTGTGAGACCACAAACGTGATTACCCTTCCATATTGGGGAGGTAACTAAAAATAATTAGGTTTTTTCCATGGGGGAGTGGATGGTGAAAGGATATCACTGCAAATAGTTTAGAAGGGTGCTGGAAAACCATTTTCATACGAAAGGGTTTGTAAACCCTCATTTAATTAAATAAATAAAATAACAAACATGTCATACTTACCTCCACTGTGCAGTTTGTTTTGCACAGAGTGGCCCCAAACACCGTCTTCTCTCGCGGCTCCTCCCCACATCAGAGGAGCGCACTCCTGGGGGGGTTACCTTGCGAGCGCGCTCCCAAGTCCAGCATTTGCGTCTATTGACACAGAATGCCGGACTCGGCCCCACCCCCTGCGTCATTGGATTTGATTGACAGCAGCGGGAGCCAGTGGCTGCGCTGCTATCAATCTATCCAATCAAGAGGATGCATTAAGGTGAAAAAACATGAGGGTTTACAACCCTTTTAGGCTGGGTTCACACTGCTGCGGTGCGGGAACGCAGCGAATTTACTGCGGGTTCCCGCATCGCACCAACTCGCACGGCAGTTCACACTGCCATATGCGAACTGCTGGGGAGTGTCATACAATGTTAATGACACCCCCAGTTCAGCCCGCATATCGCACTGCGAACTGACAATTCTGACATTTTTGGATCGCATAGGTGTGAACACCCATGCGATCCGATTCTGGTCCGAACAAAAAAAAGGGTCCTGTGCGAGTTTGGACCGAATGCGGTGCGATATCAGCCATACTATCTGTATGGCTGATATCGCACAGCACAGACATCGCATGTGATGTGAACAGCAGTGCGCTGCGAATCACATACGATGTCTGCCACCGCAGCAGTGTGAACCCAGCCTCAAACACGGAAAAGTTGTGGAAAGAAGATACTTGCTGAATGGACATTATTGGTATTTTGTTTGAAAAATGAAACTAAACCTAGTGAAAAGATGTATGTTGCACACTGTGTTTTATGATTTGTTTGATTTATAATTTAAAAACATTGACACATTCAAACAAAGAGGATATATGTTATTTTATTAATTGGGGGATATGATTAATAATGTAGCTTGTGATAATATTTGTATTAGGTTTTTAATCAAGGTTTAATTATGGTGTTATTTAAGGGCTGCAGCTGGGTTATAAATATTCCAGTTAAAGAGTGCTGAAACGTATTAACTTTAGGTCCATCGACACCCGCCCACATCCGATCTTATCCACTAAAAACATCCACCTGGGAGATCGGATCAGATGGCAGTTGGGTGTACATCTGACCGCCCATAGAGGAGAGCGCGCTGTGTCTGTGTCCGCTCTGCATAAGCGGAGCAACATGGACCAGCCATCCACATACTCAACCGACAGATTCCCCGCTGAGCAGGTGGACTCCAGCGGAGCCCCGCCCCCTGTTTAAGGGGCCTAAGGTGTATTTAAAATGTTACCTGACATAGGAATATCTCTTCGTCTTGTATAAAAGTGAAAAAAAATTAGTATATCTTAGGATTTACTTTATTCATTCCTATAAATTGAATTAGAAAATACATTTTATCTAAAAATAATCATTAACAATTCACATGCATTTTATCTTTAACCACTTGCTTACTGGGCACTTAAACCCCCCTCCTGCCCAGACCAATTTTCAGCTTTCAGCGCTGTCACTCTTTGAATGACAATTGCGCAGTCATGCAACACTGTACTCAAATTAAATTTTTATCATTTTTTTCACACAAACAGAGCTTTCTTTTGATTGTATTTAATCCCCACTGGGTTTTTATTTTTTGCTAAGCTAAACAAAACAAGACAGAAAATTATGAAAAAAAAATCATGTTTCTTAGTTTGTTATAAAATTTTGCAAACAGGTCATTTTTCTTCTTCATTGATATACGCTGATGAGGCGGCACTGATAGGCACAGATAAGGCGGTACTGATAGGCACAGATAAGGCGGCACTGATGGCCACTGATAAGGGGGCACTGAAGGGCACTTACAGGTGTTACTGATGGGTGCCACTGATAGATGGGACTTGTAGGTGGCACTGATGGACAGCACTGTTGATGAGGCACTGATTGGTGACATTGATAGGTGGCACTGTGGGCACTTATAGGTGGCACTGATGGGTGGCATTGGTAGGTGGTGCTGGTGGGCACTGGTAGGCGGCACTGTTGTACACTGGTAGGTGGCACAGGTGGGCACAGATGAGCTGGCGGCTGCTCTCCTTGATCAGGACCAATGTCCCTCTGATAGCCACCAGTAATCGGCTTTTTTTTTTCTCCTCACGCTATCAGTATGAGGAGAAAAAAATTGACGATTACCGGCTCTGTTTATATCACATGATCAGCTGTCATTGACCCCTTACTCTGATCTCGCTGATCATAGAGCGCGCCGTGCATGCCCTGCAGGGGGCGCACAGGCCGCTCGAGCACGGGAGGATATCTATTGACGCACTCCCAGCAAAGTAGGTCCTCGCTGTAGCTGTCATTCAGCTATAGCGCGGATCTGAAGCGGTTAATGTAGTGTGCATAATCCAACAAATTATATACTTATAAGGCTACTAAAAGAAATTCCTGTTTGTGATGGGGAAAAAAAGAACTTTTCCTAGCTGTACCAAACAAAATGTATCTTGGGCCTAGCATACAGCAACAAGATCCAGAAACATATGATGTCAAAATAGTAAGAATGGAAATGTGAGAAATGCTGGATATTATTTGATGGACTAAACTTTTGGTTTTGTAAATGTCATGGTTCTCCTTTTACCCTGATGTTAAAGCGTTTGTTACCCCAATACTTCATATTCCTGATATGTGCCTGCTGTACCATGTACTCGTATGAGAAAGTATCCTGTTCTCTTTGTGTTGCTTTGGTTACTTATGGTGTGATACTAGTCACAGACCATACTACTCAATATATGCAGCTGTGCTGTTCGCTGTACTCTTTTTACACTTGTTGCTAACATTTTTCCTGTTGTTTGAATTTTTTTCTCTATTGACCTGTCCTTTTTTAAATTGCCAATGGCCTCTGTATGCCACAGCTAATTCCAGTGAGTATCCTAATCAATGTGCAAAACTGAAAAAACTATAATGCCTTATGATTCCGATTTTTGTGTGGTAGCATGGCAATACTCTAACTCAATGTTATTTTTTTAATAGTTGTGAATTATATTTGGTTGTATGTATTAAGTGCTATTTCTTAAAATGCTATACAGTAAAACATAGAACAATACCATTACCCACCTTTACTGCAGAAAATATATACCTTTTTAGAGAGCTGGTTTTTACTATCCATTATAGAGTACAATATCATTGGGCACATGATTGTTTGCAGTTTAAGTTATGTAAAATGTTTAAATAAAGACATCATTTAAATGTTGCCTTTTTTATGTCTTATTTCATTTATAAGCTCTTATTGGGGTAAATTATATTTGTGTGTTGTGTCAATACAAGCCTGATCCATTTTGTCATCACAAGCCAAGGCTGTCTACGGAGACTTGTGTGCGAGAACTGTTTACATAGGTAGGATGAAGATCTCACTAACGTGGGGCTGCCAGTCAAAGGGTACAGATCAAGGTAAGATCTTAAGAGGTCTTTTCAATGTGTTTTTAAAGTGATTGTCAAGCTTTGATATTTTTTTCTTAATAAAATAATAAAAATGTCTTACTTGCCTGCTCTGTGCAATGGTTTTGCATGGAACACCCCCGATCCTCCTCTTCTGGGATCCCCCACCAGCACTCCTGGCTCCTCCTCTACATCAAGTGCCTCCATAGAAAGCTCCTTTCTAGGGGGACACTTGTGCGTGCTTGCTCCAGAGCCGCCCTGTCTGCATCTGTTGACACAGACAGTGTGGCTCGGCCCCACTACCTCTACACAGAATTTGATTGACAGCAGCACGAGCCGATAGCTTCCTCCCACTGCTATCAGTCTGCCCTGTGAGGAGGGAGAGAGTAGAGAGAGCTGCTGCTCTCATGCACAGTACTGGATCAAAATTGGGCTCAGGTAAGAATGCTTGGGGGGTGGGGGGGGGATCCTGTGACACAGAAGGTTTTTTTTTTAACCTTGCTGCATAGGTTACATTAAAACTTTAATACAAGTAAAAAAGTTTTTAGCTTTTATGTAAATCCTATCAATATGTATTAACCCACTTGAATATTTTAAACGTGATGCATACTAAAAATAAAACAAATAAGAAATAATACTTATGTAATAATATAACCTAAACTCATCAAATACAATGTAAAGTGCAAAAATTCCAATAACAAAGTGTGAACAATGATAATAATAAATAAGTGTGAACAATAATAAATAATAATAACATTCCAGGTCCATCAGTAATAGTGAAAGTGCATATAAACAAAGTGTTCGCAGTCACTGGTGTCTATGCACAAACTCCTCCCCACTGTGAGCACACCCTTGTGTCAACCCACTCCACGAGACTGGCACTCACCTTCTGTATATGAAATAAACTAACATATGTTAGATAAGTCGAACAAACTTGCCCCCTTTCAGGGTAGATGGGTGCAACACCCACTGGGCAACCCCCTCCAGGGCACATTCCAGCATGGCTAAAAAGAATGAAACAGAGCAGCACATAGCGTAACTCAAAAAAAAAATTAAAATTATTAAACCATAAAATTAAAATCTTACTTACAAATGAAGTGCACTTAAAACGTATACCAATATGGCCCTCAATCTTATAACCCCTTCCTGGCCAAGGAGCCCCTGGCAAAGTCCTGTGATGTAAAGCATAAGACAATAATTGATGACACACAAACTGTAAGTAATCATCTTTAAAATATATATATATATATAAGCTGCAATTTAAAACATTACTTTGAGCTAAATAATGCAATACTGTGATATTAATGAAAAGACATTGCGTTGTCCCTTTAAACAGGAGTTCTAACATGGTATTAAATCACAAAGATAGCTAAATGGTCTGCCTACACTATATGCTGAACCAGCTACACACTGTATTTATACAAGTAATCTTATTTTCTGTGGTATTATCAATCAAGGGGAGATCTGAGCTGGGGACAGGTGGACATTTGCCACTTGGGCCAGTACTAGTAAGATACTTTGGTTTGTTTGCCCTGAATGGAGATACTTCACAACTACAATATCGATCTGCTGTCATTGACACATGCTGGGCATTATATAGCTAACTGCTTCTTGTTCAGACCTGTGGTTACAGTGTCTGGGGAAAGCCTTCAGCTCCGTCTTCCTTTGCAGTTCTGAGATGTCATGTGCATGACTGCTGAGAGTGGCAAAGACTGATGTTTGAACATATGAAAAAAGTGTGTCAATAACCCATGTCCTTTAGGAACATCCGTCTTTCACGATGCCCACCAAGGGACACAAGGTACATTTTTGTGATTTCTCACGTAGCCAAAAGTTTCCAGTCCTCCCTTCTTATCAATACATCATTATTGGTCCCAGCATTTTCTTTGAGATCGATATAGTTCAGGCCTTCAAATACATCCATAACAAAAAAAAACTTTACATAAGTGATATCCATCGAATGGGTTCATACATTCCTCCTACCACACACATATAACATCGGTCACATCCTTATTTTCCAGCCTGAAAGAGCTTGCTGTTTGTACTAATGATGTCTGCATTCTATATTTCTGGAGCATGGTTCAAAAAGACATGGATCAGAGACAGGTTGCCTGTCATGCCTTAGTACTACAGGTGCTGCTGAAGGAGACACTACAAGGGTTTACAACACTTAAACCCCCTTACCTGTCTTTTCTGTTCAAGGACTCTATGGGTGTAAAATGTTATTTTAAAGTAGAACTTGGCAAAACTTTTTTTTTTTCATTTTGGATAAAGTAGGGTTATAACCCGTCAGATTTTTTTTTTTTTTTTTTTGCAATCTGTGCCCTATTGAAGAGATTTACCTTCACTTCCTGTCCCATAATCAAATAGGAAGTGAGAGGAAATCCCTAGAAAATAAGTGAATTAGGGCCCAGAGGTCACCATTACTAGTGTTCCCATTGGAAGATTTCCCTTCTATTACTTTTCTGGGGACAACCCAAAACTGGGGATTTTTTTTTTTACTTTCTCTTTCGTTGATAATGGCAAACAGGGCAAATAGAGAGGGTGAATCTCCCTGACAGGGGCGCAAACAGCAATAAAAACCAGACAGGTGCCCTAATTCCTCTCCACTCTGTCAAAAAGAAAAAGTTTTGCCTTTTTGTTATGCTTTCAGCCTAATGACTTCTAGTTCCTTCCTAGTATGCCTGTGACCTGTTGGGATTTAGATTTCCACAGCAGTATAAAAGCCACTATTACATATGCTTCTGTTTGCTGTATTGTGAACATCTTTGATCTAATTAGCAAGCCTGAAAGTACGTAACCTGCCATATGCTCTACCAGCTATTCAGGAACAGCACTAAAGCCTGACATTCTTGTGTTAGGTGTTTATATTATACATATATTATACACATACTCTCACTGCCTAATCTATGAAGAATGTTGGCTTGGAGTTTACTGAGCTTTCCCCTGCTGTCTTAGTTCCTCAAAAAAAAAAATTCCACTGGTGACCATATTTCACAAATCAGGAGCTCACTGCCACCTTGAGTTTAAAAATTGTAAAGTAAAGTACAGTATTCCATGCTCAGTTCTTGTACAGCACTCAACTGTATCTACTATATACCTATAAAGTGCATTAATGCCATATATGTATAAAGTGTAATCTTCCCAATAAACACATACATTCATATACCCTTTCAATTCAAGCATAAATTGTTA
Source organism: Lithobates septentrionalis (assembly GCA_037952835.1). Classification (NCBI taxonomy): domain Eukaryota; kingdom Metazoa; phylum Chordata; class Amphibia; order Anura; family Ranidae; genus Lithobates; species Lithobates septentrionalis. The sequence goes on from JBBDGP010001941.1 coordinate 1,980,076, forward strand.
ATATAAAGTGCTTTGTGCTTAAACAAATTAATTTAAAATAAAGTGCCCAGTGAAAAAGTGCTTAGTGTCCAGAATGTCCAAGGTTTCACAAAGGTTATTCAAGTCCACCACTTGAATTTACACCATAGTGCTTTTGCCCAAATCTTAATTCAATCACCATGTAATGATCTCCACCTTCACAATCCACTCACTAGATATCTAGACCACTGAATCCTGGGTTAGTACACGCTCCATATCATCAGGGGGTCCCACCACTCTTCCACTCAGTAATATCAGGGGTTTCTACCACTCCTCTGTTCAGTCTCCCCAAGGGTTTTCACCACTCCACTCCACTCCTTAGACCAGATAGCCATACATTGATCAGTATGATTTTGCTTTTTGTTTTTACATGTCACCCATGCAGGTGCCAGCTTTTTTTTTCTGTCCTGAACAGATAACTGTTTGTTTCATCATGGCCTGCTTTTTGTATGGCAGAGTCTGGTTCATTAGCCACCTGATGGAATCCCCATTGACCCAGGATTCAGTGGGTCTAGATATCTGATGAGTGGGTTGAGAAGGTGGAGGTCACCACATGGTGATTGTATTCCCACGTTATGATGATAATTCAAACTAGGCACCCCAAAAACTGTGTGAGAAGAAAAAGGGCAGTCATATTGTTCAGAATAACATAAGTCAGCCATTACATTTTGTAGGATAGGAAACACATAACCGCAGTGATCCCCTTTCCATAATCCCAGGAGGGCATCCTCTACAATTAACAAACTTCTAGCTGCATTGCAAAACATCCTTATCAGTCTATTGATATGACACAGAAGAGCCTCTGAACCAGTTGTACTGCGGCAGAATGGCACGGCTGGGCGAAACAACGTTATGTACTGTCGCTTCACCCTGTGGCCACAAGCGGATGCGAGTGCACGGCGGTCACGACCACTGCCGGGCTCCCGCGATCGGCGCTGACACAGAGAACCGGGATCTGTGTGTGTAAGCACACAGTTTCCGCTTCCCTGAGGGGAGAACAGACAGATAGTCTGTTCATAAGAGTATGAACAGCAATCTGTCATCTCCCCTGGACAGTCCCCTCCCCCCTTCAGCTAGAACACACTAAGGAACACATTAAGCCCTAGTGTTAACACCTTCACTGCCAGTGACATTTTTACAGTAATCAATGCATTTTTATAGCATTAATCGCTGTATTAATGCCAATGGTCCCATAAATGTGTCAAAATTGTCCGATGTGTCCGCCATAATGTCGCAGTCCCGAATAAAAATCACAGGTCTCAGCCATTATTAGTAAAAAAAAAAAACAATCAATAATAAAAATGTCATAAATCTATCCCCTATTTTTTAGACTCTATAACTTTTGCGCAAACCAATCAATATACGCTTATTGTGTTTTTTTTGTTTTTTTTACCAAAAATATGTAGAAGAATACATATCGGCCTAAACTGAGGAAAAAAATTGTTTTTTTTTAAAAATATATTTTTGGGGATATTTATTATAGCAAAAAGTAAAAAATAATGCGTTTTTTTTCAAAATTGTCGCTCTTTTTTTGTTTGTAGCGCAAGAAATAAAAACCGCAGAGGTGATCAAATACCACCAAAAAAAAGCTCTATTTGTGGGGAAAAAAGGTTGTCAATTTTGTTTGGGTACAACATCGCACGACCTCGCAATTGTCAGTTAAACAACGCAGTGCTGAATCACAAAAAGTGCTCTGGTCAAGAAGGGGGTAAAATCTTCCGGAGCTGAAGCGGTTAACTAACATCAAAACAAAGCATGAAAAACGGATAACCTTTCATTTAGCCATCATAAGCCCCATTAACAGAACCTAACATAATACACATCTGAGTCTGGCTCTAATAGCCTTCATAAACCCTTTGAGTCCAAGCTTAAAGGGGTTGTAAAGGCAGAAGGTTTTTTTATCTGAATGCATTCTATGCATTAGGATAAAAAACCTTCTGTATGCAGCAGCCCCCCTAATACTTACCTGAGGTCCATCGCTATCCGGCAATGTCCACTAGTGTCTCAGCATTCCAAGATTCTCCCTCCTGATTGGCTGAGACACAGCAGCAGCGCCATTGATTGACACTGCTGTCAATCAAAGTCAGCTAGCCAATCAGGAGAGAAGGAGCTGGGTCAGGGCTCTGTGTCTGAATGGACACAGGGAGCTGTGACTCAGCTCAGGTGCCCCCATAGCAAGGTGCTTGCTGTGGGGGCACTGAATACAAGGGGCAAGGAGCACAGAAGAGGGACCCGGGTTGCTCTGTGCAAATCCACTGCAACAGAGTGGGTAAGTATAACATGTTTTGTTATTTTTATGGGAAAAAAACAAGACTTTACAATCACTTTAAGTATTTAGAAAAGCATGCAGATATCTGTCCTAGCTAATAGTATCAGTATGGAAATGTCATGCTGGTCAATAATATACAGGTTACCAGAATGTAACCTGTAGCGGTTTCAATATACTAATACTTGTAGAAAATTGTATCTGAGGGAGGGACCGCTGCATGATTATAAACCTGTGACATCCCATCGATGCAATGCAGAGCATTCACTTGTTACTGGCCATCTGTGGCTGCAAGAACTAGCTGCAAGAACAGTGTGCACTAAACCTCAGCTTGTGTTCTTTGTCTCTAGTAAATTTGGGCCTAGCCTAGCTCATTAAAATTGTTCTGCTGCTGGCTGATTTTACACTAGTGTATAATATCTGCAGTCTCCTAATTTATTTTACTGAAAAACCTGCTTGTACTCATCGCTAGTATTTTGCCTTATTAACCCTGATGTAATCTGTCATGCTTACTGGGAAATTTTACACTGCCATATCTTTTGCAGTATCTACATTCTCCTAGTAGACCCTGTGCTCTTTTTGTCCCTAGTAAATTAGGGTCTAGCTCATTATAACAGTCCTGCTGTTTGCTATTTGTTTTCACTGCTTTCTTATATGTGGTCTTCTAATTTTTGGAGTACCTGCATTGCATATGCAATAGAGGAAATCAGGACAGCTGCACTCCAGTGAAAAATGTCTTTATTGAATAAAATCAGACCATACAATAATCAAGGACAGTGGTTGAATCAGCTGACGTGTTTCACACCCCTTACTGGTGCTTAATCATAGCTGAAGGTACATGTCTAAACAAAATATATATATAAATATATATACAATGGGGATGGAGAGTATTCAGACCCCCTTAAATTTTTCACTCTGTTATATTGCAGCCATTTGCTAAAATAATTTAAGTTAATTTTTTTTCCTCATTAATGTACACACACCCCATATTGACAGAAAAACACAGAATTGTTGACATTTTTGCAGATTTATTAAAAAAGAAAAACTGAAATATCAAAGGGTCCTAAGTATTCAGACCCTTTGGTCAGTATTTAGTAGAAGCACCCTTTTGATCTAATACAGTCATGAGTCTTTTTGGGAAAGTTTTTCACACCTGGATTTGGGGATCCTTTGCCATTCCTCCTTGCAGATCCTCTCCAGTTCTGTCAGGTTGGATGGTAAACCTTGGTGGACAGCCATTTTTAGGTCTCTCCAGAGATGCTCAATTGGGTTTAAGACCCCTTTCACACTGGGGCGGAGGGGGCGTCAGCAGTAAAACAGCGCTATTTTTAGCGCTGTTTTACCGTCGTTTTTGCGGCTGTATTCGGCCGCTAGCGGTGCGGTTTTAACCCCCGCTGGCGGCCGAAAAAGGGTTAAACCCGCTCGTACAGCGTGGCTATAGCCGCGGTATTACCGCGGTATAGCCGCGCTGTCCCATTGATTTCAATGGGCAGGAGCGGTGAACACACCGCTCCTTCACCTCTCCAAAGATGCGGCTCGCAGGACTTTTTTTACCGTCCTGCCAGCGCACCGCTAGGGCTTTCACACTGAACAAACAGCAGAGGCTGTTTAGGGGCGGTTTGCAGGCGGTATTTTTAGCGCAATAACGCCTGCAAGCCGCCCCAGTGTGAAAGGGGCCTTAGTCAGGGCTCTGGCTGGGCCATTCAAGAACAGTCACAGAGTGAAGCCACTCCTTTGTTATTTTAGCTGTGTGCTTAGGGTCATTGTCTTGTTGGAAGGTAAACCTTCGGCCCAGTCTGAGGTCCTGAGCACTCTGGTGAAGGTTTTCATCCAGGATATCCCTGTACTTGGCCGAATTCATCTTTCCCTCGATTGCAACCAGTCATCCTGTCCCTGCAGCTGAAAAACGCCCCCACAGCATGATGCTGCCACCACCATGCTTCACTGTTGGGACTGTATTGGACAGGTGATGAGCAGTGCCTGGTTTTCTCCACATACCGCTTAGTATTAAGGCCAAAAAGTTCTATCTTGGTCTCATCAGACCAAAGAATCTTATTTCTCAACATCTTTGGAGTCCTTCAGGTGTTTTTTAGCAAACTCCATGCGGGCTTTTATGTGTCTTGCACTGAGGAGGGCCCACTCTGCCATAAAGCCCCGACTGGTGGAGGGCTGCAGTGATGGTTGACTTTCTACAACTTTCTCCCATCTCCCGACTGCATCTCTGGAGCTCAGCCACAGTGATCTTTGGGTTCTTCTTTACCCCTCTCACCAAGGCTCTTCTCCCCTGATAGCTCAGTTTGGCCGGACGGCCAGCTCTAGGAAGGGTTTAGGTCATCCCAAACGTCTTCCATTTAAGGCTTATGGAGGCCACTGTGCTCTTAGGAACCTTAAGTGCAGCAGAATTTTTTTGTAACCTTGGCCAAATCTGTGCCTTGCCACAATTCTGTCTCTGAGCTCTTCAGGCAGTTCCTTTTGACCTCATGATTCTCATTTGCTCTGACATGCACTGTGAGCTGTAAGGTCTTATATAGACAGGTGTGTGGCATTCCTAATCAAGTCCAATAAGTATAATCAAAAAGAGCTGAACTCAAATGAAGGTGTAGAACCATCTCAAGGATGATCAGAAGAAATGGACAGCACCTGAGTAAAATATATGAGTGTCACAGCAAAGGGTCTGAATACTTAGGACCATGTGATAGTTCAGTTTTTCTTTTTTAATAAAACTGCAAACATGTCAACAATTCAGTGTTTTTCTGTCAATATGGGGTGCTGTGTGTACATTAATGAGGAAAAAAATGAACTTAAATGATTGCAATATAACAAAGAGTGAAAAATTTAAGGGGGTCTAAATACTTTCCGTCCCCACTGTGTATGTATGTGTGTGTATATATATATATATATATATATATATATATATATATATATACACACACACACAAATAATATTCAAAGATTGAGCCTATCTGCATTGAACCTACAGATTTAACCAATGAAAAATTCAAAAAGGCAATCAGGGCAGCTGATGCAATTGCACCAAAGGAGAGGTGCAGCCACAACGCCCTGTAACCCTTGGTATGCCAAAAGATGCTCACTCTTGCCAAAAAAAGTTTTAAAAATTGTATAAAAATATATAAATAGAGTGTAGAGGAGCATAAAGAAACTAAACCAAAGTATATATGTCATAGAAAATGTATAATTTTTTTTGTGAAATGGTGTATGTGTGTGTGTGTGTATGTATATATATATATATATATATATATATATATATATATATATATATACACACGCATGCAAACAATAAAAAGAAAAACACAAAATATTGATAAGAAGTCGAAAAAGGAGGAAAATCCATTAATGGATAAATAAATGGATAACATGACAAAATCAATAAAATGCATTATATATCATAGGAGTAAATGCATGCATGTATGTGTATATATACGTACATGCAAGATATACAAACTATACCAAAAATACAAAATGTGATGCATTCCAGGAGTGATAGGGATAAACTGATGACAATTCCGGCAAACTGACACACACATCAAAGGCTGTGTTTGGAGGGATGCCTGAATCGCAACAATGTATGTGTCAATTATAAATATTCAAATACATCTCGCAACAAACCAATAACCCATCAAAGATGTATAAAACAGAACAAAAATAAAAAATAAAAACCAACAGACCCCCCCACACAAAGTGGAGGACTAAAAACAAGGAATTTAGATGACTCAAAGAAATTAGGATAATTTCACAAGATGAAATCGCACAAGATGAAGTTGCACAGGAGCTATGATCATATAGAGAGATATATGCCTAATACATAGAAGGTAACCAACATCTCCAATATTGTATATGTGCATATAAATGTATGTATAGACACATGATTGTAAAACATGCATTAGGGAATGCCATAGAGCAGTGATGGACCTACTCTGAATCAATGTTAACACATATACAAATGTGCAATAAAGGAGGAAGACAGGACAGGGTTCTTCATACATAGAAGTGGGAAACATCCCATTCAAAATTTAAACCAGCCGGTTTTCTAGTATTAAAAGAGAATATCCAGCATACCTCCTTTTTGCACCGAGGAGCAGATGATGAAGTCTCTAATCACATGGGTTTTCCCCGTGGCCAAGGCTATAAACTCTTGTTTCTTTCTTCATCACCTGCTCCACCAAAGGGGTCATCTACATGTTGGAGTGTGATTGTGGTAAACAATATGTGGGACGTACCTCCAGGGAGTTGCAGGTGAGAGTGAGGGAACATATGGCCAATATTAAAAGAAGCAAAAAAGAACATTTTAGGATAGCACATCAAAAAGACCCATCGAGAGTCAGATTTTGGGGTATCGAGAAGTTCACCAAACACTGGTGAGGCGGTAATTACACTAGACACAATAGCCAATGTGAATCATTCTGAATCTATGAGATTAAGCTTTTAGCTCCTTTTGGTATTAATATAGAATTTGTTCTCAATTGTTTTATTAGTATGAAATAACTATTATAGTTTTAATATGAGTGGTCTTTAAAGATATACTGTATATGTAGGAGGTGGATTCTAATAGGCAGCATAGTAATATGGTGAGCTTTTTAGAGATTCTTTATTAGGGTGGGAGATATTTATTAATATTTTAGTTAATGGATTCAACATTGTATTTTATTGGTTATTTTATGATTATGTTAATCACTCCCAGGGGTGCGGACATCTTGTGAGCACAGCTTATGGGCTAGCAAAATATGCCCCTTTCTAACCAATGACACTACAAAGCTCTTAATTCACTCGCTGGTCATTTCTCGCCTTGACTACTGTAACTCCCTTCTCATTGGCTTACCTCTACATAGTCTATCACCTCTTCAATCCATCATGAATGCTGCTGCCAGACTCATCCACCTTACCAATTGCTCTGTCTGCCACTCCTCTCTGTCAATCCCTCCACTGGCTTCCGCTCAGCCAAAGAATTAAATTCAAAATACTAACAACTACATAAAAAGCCATCCACAATTTCGCCCCCAGCTACATCACTAGCTTAGTCTCTAAATACCAACCTACTCGTTCTCTTCATTCCTCTCAAGACCTCCTGCTCTCTAGCTCCCTCGTCACCTCCTGCAATGCTCGCCTCCATGACTTTTCCAAAGCCTCTCCAATCCTATGGAATGCCCTACCCCAATCTGTCCACATTATCTCCTACTTTATTAGTTTTTAGACGATCCCTGAAAACTCTTCTCTTCAGAGAAGCCTACCCTACCCACACCTAACAACTGTATTTTCATTTTCTCCATCAGCTCATCCCCCACAGTTATTACCTTTTGTTTCCACTTGACCCTCCCTTCTAGATTGTAAGCTCTAACGAGCAGGGCCCTCTGATCCCTCCTGTATTGATTTGTATTGTAAGTGTACTGTCTGCTCTTATGTTGTAAAGCGCTGCGCAAGCGGTTGGCACTATATAAATCCTGTATAATAATAATAGTATGTTCATATTAAAACCAATATATTTCCCTGTCTCTGGTGTCCTTCAGTTGAGGGACACTCAGAGTGAGTAGATTTGCACAATGTCAGCTAGTTTTTAGATACATATTCCAGTTATTGGAATGGGTTAACCTCTAAGGGCAGAAGTATACATAAGGAAGGAATAGAGTACAGTTCGGAACGCCATTTCCGTTTTCGAGTAGGGTCTGGAATGCCACCTCCGGCCTCATCATTTCCGGTTTTCTTAGCCCCAAGTGATAGGTTTACACCTAAGATATGTCACTTCCTGTTTCGGAGTGGGGCAGAAGTGCCCACACGTTATACATCAAGCAGGGAGGAAGAGGATATGATCTCATGTGACACAGAATCCTAGCCCCATGTGATAGGTTTACATTTGGGATATGTCACTTCCTGTTTAGGAGTGAGGCGGACGTGCCCACTTTATACATCAAGCAGGGAGGAAGAGTATATGCTGTCATGTGACACAGAATCCTAGCCCCAAGTGATAGGTTTACACCTAGGATATGTCACTTCCTGTTTAGGAGTGGGGCGGAAGTGGATATGATGCCATGTGACACAGAATCCAGTGTCACTAATGATAATCCCCCTCAGCTGAATGTACAGTTGTCCACACTTGTGTGATGATTGATGTTAAGGTAGAAGTTTATTTATTCCTCTCATTTCTGATGGCTCCTCACCCGCTGAAGAAGCTCATTAGAGAGCGTAACAGGTACTGGTGTGAGGTTTCGCCATTCAGGACATTTTCTCCATTCACATCATGATTGATGATATGTATGTTTTTCACATTTGTATGTGAGTATTTTATCCCTAAGTTACAGTATTAATAAATGTTATTTGCAGAGAGCACTATGATTTACCATTTGTTTTATATGGCCACACATGACTGAATGAGATCCCGGGAGGATATCTGAGCTGTCTAGGTGCACTGTGATGAGGATTCATGTTCTCAAAGTCCTGAGAGATATTACACTAAGCGTGTGCGACTCTGCAGTGGGGTCTATATAGTGAGAACCCTGGGAGGAGGTCTGTTTTGTCCAGGAACACCAGGAGGAGGAGTTGTTTTCAAAAGGCATACTGAGAGATATAATCACAGACGTGTGTGACTCTGTAGTGGAGTCAACTTTTGGGGGTGAGCAGGCATTCCAGCTAGAGGTGTTGGTCACTGAAGTAACTGGAAATTTATGAACTGTCACTGAAAGTTGCACAATGGTGGAATTTTGTTATATTTGGACTTGTTTTATTTGTGTTTGTTTTTGGTTGCCCTACACTATATTTTGTTTTGTTTGATATATTGAGAGTCACATGTGGATACACTCTAAGTGGTGTGGGCAGCAATCACGTTACGCCTATTAGTAGACTAATTACATTACATATTGATTTCACAATATTATATTGATTATTGTGATAATTATATATTTTTTTACAAATTTTCCACAATGGGACACAGATGACAATTTTTTTTTTTTTAAATACAGGGTATATAACCCTCCCTTACTCCATCCAAACTGAACAAAAGTTTTGCTTTAAACCTACATTCTGATAGGATAGGGTTTCTACCTTCCCTGTTAAAATGAACTGTATCAGATATGTGAGTCTTCCTGGGTCTTTCAGCATTAGACATCTGTTTTTCTGATTTTCAGGTGTGTCACCTGGTCATCTCTTCACACATTTAAGACCCCTTTCACACTGGGGCGTTTTTCAGGCGCTTTTCGTGCGCTTTAGCGTAAAAAAAAGCACCTGTAAAGCGCCTAAAAGAAGCCTCATCTGCAATCCCAATGTGAAAGCCCGAGCCCTTTCACACTGCCAACGCCCGAAAAATGCTGGTAAAGCACCGCTTAAGACCCTTTTCACACTGGGGCGTTTTTCAAGTGTTTTTCGGGCGCTGGCAGTGTGAAAGGGCTCGGGCCATCAGCGCACCCAGCCAGGTGGCAAAAACACGAAAGCGCTGCAAAGAAGCTGCTTGCAGGACTTTTTTTGACGCCCTGCCAGCGCAGCGCCCCTGTGTGAAAGCACTCGGGCTTTCACATTGGGATTGCAGATGAGGCTTCTATCAGGCGCTTTTTTTAATGCTAAAGCGGCTGAAAAACGCCCCAGTGAGAAAGGGGTCTCAGTGTGAAAGCACTCGGGCTTTCACATTGGGATTGCAGATGAGGCTTCTTTCAGGCTCTTTACAGGTCGCTTTTTTTTACGCTAAAGCGCCTGAAAAACGCCTGAAAAACGCCCGAGTGTAAAAGGGGTCTAAGTTTTACAAGAAGTGCAGGCTTCATCCGATGCCAGTTTCAGAAATAATGTTGCAACTGACAAGCTGGGAAACAGAAAAACATATATAAATTGTGCAATTAAAGCTGGACTCTTAGTTTCGATTTTGGTTCTTAATTTCTAAAAACGTAGATAAGGAAATATTGAGGTTTCACCAAATAACATTTAGGCAGAGAATTCTCAGTAAGTAGGACCATTCTAAAATTTTGTGTTGTGAAATCAAAAAGTTAACAGGAAAATAATGAGGAGGTAACTCAAGGTCTCAGTAAAATTTAATGGTTGAAAGATATGTTAGACTTTTGGAGAAGAAATAATAACATATTTGTATTTTTTTTTATTTTAATGTGGAATAGGCCCCATAACAAAGTCTACCTCAGGTTAGACAAATTAGTTATTTTTTTCCATTCAAAACAGAACAACTTGAATTTTTATAAACCTTGTTAGAGATCTACAAACAAGCTTACATACAGAGCTGAAGACAGAAATAATGGTTTATGGCTTACTCACAGACCTGGGGTAATAAACAAACTGGCCTGATGTTTAAATAACATCGGTGGGGTATGAAGGCCCCAGGTGGACTCAGATAAAACCTATGATTCTAATTGTCTGCAAAGCTGGTTATTAAGTAACCCGCCATTGTCTCGGCCTTGAGCAGAATAAATACTGAGAGATAAACTCCTCATAGAAAGAAATGTTTTCTTTTTTTGTTTTTTTCCCCTCTCTCTCTTGTCACAAATATATACAGTCGGGTCCATAAATATTGGGACATCGACACAATTCTAATCTTTTTGGCTCTATACACCACCACAATGGATTTGAAATGAAACTAACAAGATGTGCTTTAATTGCAGACTTTCAGCTTTAATTTGAGGGTATTTACATCCAAATCAGGTGAACGGTGTAGGAATTACAACAGTTTGTATATGTGCCTCCCACTTTTTAAGGGACCAAAAGTAATGGGACAGATTAACAATCATCCATCAAACTTTCACTTTTTAATACTTGGTTGCAAATCCTTTGCAGTCAATTACAACCTGAAGTCTGGAACGCATAGACATCACCAGATATTGGGCTTCATCCCTGGTTATGCTCTGCCAGGCCTCTACTGCAACTGTCTTGTGGGGCATTTTCCCTTTAGTTTTTTCTTCAGCAAGTGAAATGCATGCTTAATCGGATTCAGGTCAGGTGATTGCCTTGGCCATTGCATAACATTCCACTTCTTTCCCTTAAAAAAAGTGACTGTAGCTTTCATACATCATTTATCATATCTGGACAGTACACAATGAAAATCCCACTATAAATTTTACCAACAAATGTTGATGTACAAATTCCATGGTCCATAACATGCCTAAAGGGAATTATGGAATTTTCTGTAATATGTTTAGGACAATATTTCAGTGTGAATCATACTATCTATGCATATATATAGCAGTGTATGAATATAAGACTATAACCTTATATAGTACATTCTATGTCATAGATACAGTCATGATTTTAGTGTCTGCTGGTGAAATAGTAATTTGTTATAAAAGAAATATATATTATTTTAATGTAGAGCATCTTAGAAGTGAAAATAACTTTAAGTATACCTATTATTGTTGTGAATGACACATATATATATATATATATATATATATATATATATATATATATATATATATATATATAATCTTAACCCTGTCTACAGAAATACCGTATATATCCATATAGCATGTGTTTTTACCTGGATGCATAAGTAATTATAGTAGCTAGAGGGGTAAAACACCTATTCATATTCAGTTATTTTGTGTGATATTAATGTATAAAACATTATCCTCACATTGCACTGGTTACCAGAGTTCCTAAATAGTATATATATACTAGCAACACTATACAATCGGATACACATTATGAAGATTGAACATTGTTTACAAAATATTACGTAGAAAATATATCAGGTTAAATATTTCTGCCCTAGGACGCGCTTGGTGGTTGAAAGAGGTATTACCTAAACCTACAAAAAAGTAATCAATAGATCTTTCCACCACTGAAAATGAAGACACACGTGGTGGGTTAGGTTATGAAATTTTTTACGAGTTCATTGTTCACAGTGGTATTTAAGACCACTGACCATTACCCAAGGGTCACTCAATCAGACACACACACACTTCATCCATCAACTCATAACCCCACCCACATTCATGAAGATTCCTTAACAGTTTATACTCTGAAACTCTGAGGACGCAAGACGCAATTCCTCATTAAGCAGACCCATCTTGGAAACCACAGCAGCCATTTTAGAACTCTGGTAACCATCATTTTAGACCAGCGGACATTTTGGAAAGGGTAATTATATTGCATTGATTTTACCTTATATTCAATTGTATTCTTTTTAAAATATTGATTAATTGATTATTATAAACAGTTGGATAACTATTTCTCTAGAGTTGATAACCACCTTGTAGATTTTTCTGTAAGCCTCATTTTTACATTATAATTTTTGTAGTTTCTCTTTCTGTTGACATAGCAAACATCTTTTTTATTTCACGCTGTTGATCACTTACCTGTAGTATAGTAACTGTTGAATCCATAAAATACAGACGTTCTGTCTAATCGTCATATATACATGGTTATTCACACTACAGGGAAGTTTTATCATTTCTGTGTGATTTAAAAAGTACAACACTCTCATTAGCGGGTGTTTTAATTAATTTTCTTGATTTTATGTAACATTTACTTCTGTCAACCAATCTATATATAACTATTTTTTATGAATACATGTTGGGTGAATAAATCTCCTATTTTTTTGTCTGTGTTCATATTGATTGATCCTGTATCTTAAAAAAATTATCATGTAAAATTTACTCAATTATAATTACCGTGCAGAAAAATTATTCTCATAAGCACGGCAGATACCTGAAGTAAAAACCTGCTGTGTTCTCTTAACTTCTATTCCTACAAGCTTTATGCCTTAAGTGAACCTATTCTACAACCATGCAAGGCACTGCACAGCATCTCTTTAATAGTGGCCCCCACCGCAGTTTACATATATATTCTGTTAGCTTCCCTGCAGCTTTGTTTACCTGTGGGAGCTACAAGAAAAATCTCAGTTCAAGCTTCAAGTTTCACTTTGGAGCTAATGGTGGCTTCTAGCTTCCACAGTGTTGAGGACACTTTCTTATAACTCATGTGACATTGCTGGTTGCCAGAGCTTCCCATCATCAATCGTCAACCACCAACATTGTCATGTGGGAGAAAGCAGGGTCGCAAAAAGGGGGGTACAACCCATACACCTGTAAGGGGCCAGAGGGTCTGGACGGGCCTGGCCTGATGGGAGAAGGCAGGGGCGGGTGTAGGGGAGCTCCGGGGCTGCGCTGGCTTTCAGAACTAGTGTGAGCCAGCAGCTGGTGCTGCTTTGTGTCATTGCGCTCGCATCGGGCTCTTTGCTGCCACCTCTGGCAAATTCCTGCATGGGCACTCCTCGTGTGTGCTGCACAAGAGCTGGGACCAGGAACACCACCTTACAAGTAAGGGCTGTTGTACAAGTGAAGGGGAGGGGGTGGTTGTGTACCTGTGTACATGTGTGTGTCTGTGTAAATGTGTGTGTACATATGTGTGTGTGTGTCTGTGTACATGTGTTAGTCTGTGTGTGTGTCTGTGTGTGTGTGCCTGTGTACATGTGTCTGTGTGTGTATTCTGTCCGTATGTTTCATATATACACATGTGAGGGGGCTGAGAGCATACAGTTTTGAGGGGGAGCTGAGAGCATACAGGTGTGAGGGGGGATGAGAGCATAATGGTGTGAGGGGGCTGAGAGCATAAAGGTGTAAGGGGGGGCTGCGAGCGTACAGCTGCTGGATTGGGATGTCTCTTTTGGGCAAAATATAATTTCCTACTGTTAAACCTTGACAGCACTAATGACTTCTAATACACTGTGCATTTTAATATATGACATTTTATGAATGTTAAAATAAAAGTGTGTGCACTGAAGGACTCGGTGGGATAGCTAGTGGGCGGATTCAGTGGGACGGCTAGTGGGCAGGCCCTGGGGAACGCTGGTGGTCAGGCCCAGGGGGGCCCAGGCCTGAAACTGTCTAAGGGGCCCCACATTTTCTCATGGCTGCTCTGGGAGAAAGGAAAGTAACATGCCATACCCGAATGTATTGTTTTTTGTTATCTTCCTCTTTGTCTCTTATGGTCTGAATGGGAGAAAAGGGGAATATAAGTAAAAAAAATCCTGCATGAGCCCACATTGAAGTGAGCAAGTTGTTTTTCCCTGCATGGTACTTAGGACCATGCCTAATATTATTTAAATAATTTGTATGGTTTGTCAGGTTGGCCCGGGATACGGCTTGGCTATGTAGGTTGGGTGTATTTTTATGTGTACAAGGTGTCCTTTAACCACTTAGGGACCGGAAGATTTTTCCCCCTTAATGACCAGGCCATTTTTTGCGATACAGCACTGCGTCGTTTTACAACTGCCTCTTCACAATCTAACAATTGCACGGTCGTGCGACGCTGTACCCAAACAAAATTGACGTCCTTTTTGCTTTCTTTTGTTGGTATTTGATCACCCCTGCGGTTTTTAATTTTTTTGGGCTATAAACAAGAAAAGACCGACAATTTTGAAAAAAAAAAAACAATAATTTTTTACTTTTTGCTATAATAAATATCCCAAATTAAAAAGAAAAACGAATTTCTTCATCGGTTTAGGTCAATATGTATTCTCCCACATATTTTTGGTAAAAAACAATCACAATAAGGGTATTTTGATTGGTTTGCGCAAAAGTTATAGCGTCTAGAAAATATAGAATAGATTAATGGTATTTTTTTTTTTTACTAGTAATGGCGGTGATCAGTGATGTTTCGCACGACATTGGGGCGGACAGATCGGACACTTTTGACACTTTTTTGAGACCCTTGACATTTATACAGCGATCAGTGCTATAAAAATGCACTGATTACTGTATAAATGTCATTGGCAGGGAAGGGGTTAACACTAGGGGGCGATCAAGGGGTTAAATGTGTTCCCTGGGAGTTGTTTCTAACTGTGGGAGCAGTGTACTGACTGGAGCAGGAGCGAGATCACTGTTCCTAATCACTAGGAACAGACCATCACTCTCTACTCCCCTGACAGAACAGGGATCTGTTTGTTTACACTGACAAATCCCTGTTCTGCCTCTCTGTGGAGCTATCACGGGTGGCCAGCGGACATCGCGGCCGCCGGCCACACACACCAGCTCCCCTGCCATGCAGCTCGCGCTTGCTATAGATGTTTAAAGGGCTGACGTACAGCTATGGCGATTTGCGGGAACGACCCGACCTGCTGCAGTAAAATGACGACGGCTGGTCGGCAAGTGGTAAAAATTACTCTGTCACTTTAACAAAAAAAAAAATACACTGCTATCAGATAAAAGCACAGGCAATTAGAGGCATATGTGTACAGCAGCTTTCATCTTCCCCAGCTAAGAGGACAATGAAAGCCACCTGCTGAATCCCAGGTTGTTCTGAATAGGGAAAGGTCCAGGATATCCTGGCAGTGTTGGCATTTGCCCACCCCATTATGCCTCATGCATGTTCCTCTTGGTCAGTTAGATAGCCCATCATAGTGTTGGACTACATGGAATACCAGGGATACAGGAAAGGAAGGCTAATCTTCAACACTAGCAGGAAGCTTTGGAGCTTTGCCGAATCAGAATGGCCTGGGATATAGAAATATATTTACTTATATACAGTGCATCCGGAAAGTATTAACAGCGTTTCACTTTTTCCACATTTTGTTATGTTACAGCCTTATTCCAAAATGGATTAAATTAATTATTTTCCTCAAAATTCTACAAACAATACCCCATAATGACAACGTGAAAAGTTTGTTTGAAATCTTTGCAAATTTATTAAAAATAAAATACGAAAAAAATCACATGTACATAAGTATTCACAGCCTTTGCTCAATACTTTGTTGAAACACCTTTGGCACCAATTACAGCCTCAAGTCTTTTTGAGTATGATGTTGCAAGCTTGGCACACCTATTTTTGGGCAGTTTCTCGCATTCTTCTTTGTAGGACCTCTCAATCTCCATCAGGTTGGATGGGGAGCATCAGTGCACAGCCATTTTCAGATTGTCGGGGCTGGGCTCAGCACTTCCTTCTCTGAGCTGGCCGCTCAGCTGTCGGCTAATTGCCAGCTCTTACAGGTATTTCTCCATAGTTACTCAGCTGTTGATATCCTGCTCCTCAGTCCTTCCTACTTAAGCCATTCAGCCCAGTGGATCTCTGTCTTCGCCTTTGTCAACATCACAGAAACTATCGCCTGCGATCCTGTTCAAGACTTGCTTTGCTGACATCACTTCTGGCTCCAGATCCTGCTTGCTGTTCCACTGCATTGATCCCTGACTTCCGGCTTGGCTGACTTTCCATTCTGGTTACTGAACTTTGGCTATGTTTTGACTACATTTGTTCTTTTTACTTTTATTATTAAACAAGTGTGATTTAACTGTACTTCTGTTTCGGCCCGATTTCATTGTTTCGGACACAGATCTCTCCAGAGATGTTCAAGTCTGGTCTCTGGCTGGGCCATTCAAGGACATTCACAGAGCTGTCCCATATCCACTCTGCTATCTTGGCTGTTTGCTTACGGTCATTTTCCTGATGGAAGATGAACCTTTGCTCCAGTCTGAGGTCCAGAGTGCTCTGGAGCAGGTTTTCATCAACGATGTCCCTGTACATTACTACATTCATCTTTCTCTCGATCCTGACTATTCTCCCAGTTCCTGCTGCTGAAAAACATCCCCACAGCATGATTCTGCCACCACCATGCACTGTAGGGATGGTATTGGCCAGGTGATGAAGGCTGTCTGGTTTCCTCCAGACATGACGCTTGCCATTCAGGCCAAAGAGTTCAATCTTTGTTTCATCAGACCAGAGAATTATGTTTGTCATGGTCTGAGAGTCCTTCAGTTGCCCTTTGGCAAATGCCAGGTGGACTGTCATGTGCCCTTTACTGTGGAGTGGCTTCCATCTGGCCACTCTACCATACAGGCCTGATTGGTGGAGTGCTGCAGAGATGGTTGTTCTTATGGAAGGCTGTCCTCTCTCCACAGAGAAACACTGGAGCTCTGTCAGAGTGACCATCAAGTTCTAGGTCACCTCCCTGACTAAGGCTCTTCACCCCCAATCGCTCAATTTGGCCAGGTGGCCCGCTCTAGGAAGAGTCCTGGTGGTTCCAAACTTCTTCCATTTACAGATGATGCAGCCCACTGTGCTGCAGAAATTTTTTTTGTACCCTTCCCCAGATCTGTGCCTCAATACAATCCTGTCTCGGAGGTCTACAGACAATTCCTTGGACTTCATGGCTTGGTTTGTTTTCTGACATGCACTGTTAACCGTGGGCCCTTATATAGACAGGTGTGTGTCCTTCCAAATCCTGTCCAATCAACTAAATTTACCACAGGTGGACAGGTGGATATTTGTAGAAACATCTCAAGGATCAGTGGAAACAGGAGTGTCAAGGCAAAGGCTGTGAATACTTATGTACATTTTTTTTGTTTTTTTATTTTTAATAAGTTTGCAAAGATTTCAAACAAACTCATTTCACGTTGTCATTATGGGGTATTGTTTGTAGAATTTTTAAGAAAATAATGAATTGAATGCATTTTGGAATAAGACTATAACATAACAAAATGTGTAAAAAGTGAAGTGCTGTGAATACTTTCCGGATGCACTGTATACTTATCTAGTTATTCTACTTTATTGATATGCAACAGAACAATTAATTTTCAAGCTTTCAAGACACATAGAATTTGAATACATTATTTTATTTACTTACAAAATAAAAGAACAAAATGTTGTCAAAATAAATAAATAAATATTATTATTATTATTATTATTAATATTATTATACAGGAACAGTTTACCATACTTTAAATACATTTTAAATAAATAAATATTTAAATAAATAAATAAATAAATACATAGACACATTAACAATCAATAGAGTATAAAGTACAATTTAAAAATGCACTTTAAAGTACTTTTTTTTTATTTGAAGTGTTAAAAGGTTAATCCTTAGGGATAAGATAAGTGTTAGGGAGAAGCTAAAAGTTGGGCGTTGCTGTTGTCATAGAAAAAACAAACAAATCTTAAATTAAATAAATAAATATAATTTCTTAGAAATACCTAAAGAATAAAGTACATTTGTTAAATACAATTTGAAGTATTTCCTTTTTTTAATTAAGTGTTAAGTGGCTCTCACTATGCCTGCTAGTCATCCTTCTACTCATGCTAATATAGACACAGTGGATGCAGTGAAATGATTCAGCCTTGTACTGCTTCTCCATTGCCCATACCTTTCATAACGAATCAAGGTTTAATAGAGAGCAGCAGGGAAGTAAAGTGGCAAATTTTTAAGAAAAATTGTACAGAAAGAAATATAGAAATTGCCATCTCAGTCCTTGTGTAAATGCTAGTTGAATGGACGCCACACTTTATACTTGCTTCAGTACTTTCAGAGTTGCTAACCTGAAACAAGAATGCAGTATGTGAGGTCAAACTGAAGTCAGAACTCCTGATCTGCATACTTACACTGGTCAGTGACTTAAAAACTAGCATTTCCAGAAGGAAGGTTCAGTGATGGCAACCTCTATATTTCTCCCATTGCAAGTTTCCTATAGTGTTTACACATCCTTCCCATAGAGTTCTAAAAAGGTTTTGACAGTCCCTTATATTTGCTAACCAGGTCTAATTAGGTAAAGATATGTAAATGTGTAATTTGTAAAGTGCTATAAGCCAAAGCAAGCACTATGTCTGCTAAGGCCGGACCAGTGAAAGACAATTGATGGGTCCAATTTGTAGCTACACTTACCACATTATATTTTGACAAGGTCCTACAAAATCTGCCATTCCTGTGGATAAGCTAATTCTATTACACTAATATGTATTCTAAATAAACTAGTAGCGTTAACTAACTGAGTTGAACTTAGTGACCAAGATACATATATCTTTTCATCAAGAACAGCAAATGACTGAAAGCAGAATTTCCCAGGCTTCCTTCTTTAAATGTCAAACCCTCACCTGACAAAAAAACACTGCAAATACTCCAAGCTTGGTAGAACCTGACAACTCCATGCTTTGAAGGAAGTCATTTTGTGAGGACCACTAGTGTATTTTAATTTTTAAATGACAGTTACATGGCTGAAATAATGGCATATAACTCATTTCATAGCTTAGTGAGTTGAGCCTAAAGACAGAAAACCCCTTGTCCTAATAATGACAGGAGTTCCTATAAAACGAACATGCTGCTGTCTTATCAATATTGGCTGGACCCAAAGGCACCATCAACCAATGTCCTAAGATACAGAAAGCTGATTCAACCCATTGGCATTCATTTCAAATTTAATTTTCCTGTGCCCCTTTCTATCTCTATTGCAGATAACTGTGGACCTTTTCCTGCATATATTACACAGATTAGCTAATGCTCATAGAATTATCATTGTATATACACTGCTAGTGCAGTTGGGTACTGATTATGAAAGATACATATCAGAAGAAAACCAAGATATTGGCAGAGGAGACCACTCAGTGCTGCTAAATGAGAACACAAACCGGGGGTCCACTTTTTTAAAAAGTGGACATGCCCTTCAATATTACATAGTAGACGTTCTACAAAATGTTTTTTTGAATTTCAAATATAAGTTAGGCATGGCATATAATTCAATAAATATATAAATAATATATAAATAACTCAATCAATCTAAACACGTGTATAGATATACACATGACTTATATACACATAGATACTATAGATGTATAGATATACACATAGTTTGTGCAGCTTAGTTTGCCTCGGTACGGAAAAGGTGCACACTTGAAAAGATGCACACTTTGGTACTTTACAATACAGATAAATGTAAATTTCCTACAGCCTGCACTGGAGGCACGTTCTATTAAATATATAATATTTAACAATGTGGAAAAGGAGATGGGGTGTTATTGCTTCTTCGCTGGCCAGTGATTGGATGGATCTCCGACTGCAAAAACTCGAGCGATCAGTGAGCTGGAAGATGCAAGAGGTGTTCCAAACTTCTTTTTGATAAAGTCACTTGTTGCCTCAATCGGTGGGATGGTTGTGGTTTTGACTCTGTGAGCCTATTACCAAGAAAAAATAAATGTAAGACTATAATATACAGCTGTATTAACATATACTGTATCAGAGATACAGGGATATTGCTGTAGCTAGTGTCATTTTCTAATTGTTTTAATGAAAAAGCCTTTTTTCTGGTTCATTTTTTTTATTGAAGAAAGTAGTACAAATGTTGCATAGACTAATAACATAAGCTTGCGTATAAACATTGCAGTTATAAAAATATCAGCTGGAGAATTAGGAATAAGTTGTGATGGTAGTATCATAAGATGTCACCACAAATTGAGAAACAGTAGAGAGGTAATGACTGCTCCCAACTGTCCCTGATTTTGAGGGACCATCCCTGATTTCGAGGGGCTGTCCCTGATTTGGAACAAAGTCCCTTTGTCCCTCTTTCATCCTCATTTATCCCTCATTTTGGTCTGATCTATATAGTTGTATAGAAAATGCACTATTTATCTTTCAAAAAGTGTTTCACAGTGCTAAACCTTTCATTCAATTTCTAAATTGTTGCATTTGTAAATGAATAAATGAATAATAGTGGTAAAAAAAAAAGCACTTGTGGGTTTAACCACTTGCCGACCACCGTGTGTACATATACGTCCTGACTTTAGGGGCGGATATCGTTGTTATGGCAGCAGCTAGCTGCCATAACCCCGATATCCCCGTTTTCGTGCGGCGGTCGGCTACATGATAAAGGTGTGCTCTGCGGCAGATTCGCTGTGAGATCACTTTTTATCGGTGGCGGAAGAGGGGTCCCCCCCCTCCCACCGAGATCCGGTGCCCTCCGCCGCTTACTGGAGCCGTCAGCAGCGGCGGAGGCGATCATGTCCTTTCCCTAGCTGTGCATGGAGACGAGTGAGGGGAAGATGGCCTCCAACCGTCTCCATGACACTGCAGGGCGGAAGCGACATCAAAACGTCACTTCCGCCCATACATCTTAAAGCCACATTTTTTCAATGTCATTTTTTCAAATGACTTTTAAATATGAGATCTGAGGACTTTTTGACCCCAGATCTCATATTTAAGAGGACCTGTCATGCTTTTTTCTTTTACATGTTTACATTCCTTGTAATAGGAATAAAAGTGACACCATTTTTTTTTTTAACAACAGTGTAAAAATAAATAAAATCAAGTAAAATAAATAAGAAACATTAAAAAAATATTTTTTTAAAACGCCCCGCCCCAACGAGCTCCCGCGCAGAAGCAAACGCATACGTGAGTAGTGCCCGCATATGAAACTGGTGGTCAAACCACACATGTGAGGTATTGCCACGATTGTTAGAGCGAGAGCAATAATTCTAGCCCTAGACCTCCTCTGTAACGCAAAACATGCAACCTGTAGAATTTTTTAAACATCGCCTATGGAGATTTTTGAGGCCATTGACGCCATTCCACGAGCGGGCGCAATTTTGAAGCGTGACATGTTGGGTCTCAATTTACTCAGCGTAACATTATCTTTCACAATGTAAAAAAATTGCTCTAACTTTACTGTTGTCTTATTTTTTTATTCAAAAAAGTTATTTTTTTCCAAAAAAAAGCACGCTTGTAAGACCGCTGCGCAAATACGGTGTGAAAAAAAGTATTGCAATGACCGAAATTTTATTCTCTAGGGTGTTCGAAAAAAACAATATATAATGTTTGGGGGTTCTAAGTAATTTTTTAGCAAAAACTGTTTTAAACATGTAAACACCTAAATTCCAAAACGAGGCTGGTCTTTAAGCTAATCATTTTTTGTATAATTCTTTTTTAAGGGGCGTGGCAGGGTGTGTGTCCTATCTATGCCTACATACATTTGCTAAGAGGTGTTCCTCGTTCCCATCTCAAAAAGTTGGGGGAAGTATGGGTAATGAGGAGGAAAGTTTGGGGGTGGTGGGGCTTTGGGGAATAAGAAAGAAAGAAAAAAATTGAGGTCGTTAGATATATAATATAACATTTTAATATAATTTTTTTTTTTTTTTTAAATGAGAAAGAAGGACTATGTTAGGTGAATGTTATATTTTTAGTCAACAATGGAAAATCATCTATTAAAATTTTATATTTTATACACTAGAGCCACACAGAGTTGTACTTTGGGTAGAAGACAAGGCTTAAGACACCGCATTACATTAAATAACTCTAGTTCTGCCTTTATGTCTGTTTTTTAAAGAATTCAATTTTATCAGATCCTAAGGATGTTCTTATTTTCACTATTCTGGGTTCAAGAGAAAAAAGACAGCCATAATATTCACAATCAGGTTGTACTGTTTCTGCAAATGAATTGGAAAAATTCCTAAATCAAATACATTTTTAATACGATCTCTTAAAAAAAACAGTATTTATACAAAATTAGTGTATATTTACACTACAACGGTGTCATGTCAAGGTGATTCTAGCTCTATTAGTATACTTGCAACAAAACAGTTTTTCATTTCCACTAACAACTAATTTTTCAGGACAAGCTTTTGGGGGTCTACCCCCTTCTTCTTGGTCCAAGCAGAGCTGCTTTGGGTTAGTCTTTAGACCCCCAAAAGCTTATCCTGAAAAATGATCTATCAGTGCAAAAAAGAAGAGCGCTCAACCGAATGGTCTCTTTCAAAACGTACTCTGGCCACTAGGTGTCACAACTGGCACCTTATACTCTCCAAGCATGACTTTGATAAGATTGAAACCCTGCCAGCATCAGATTAGCATTACTTTATTCATAGACTTTTAAAGACTAAAAACAATAAAAACAAATTTACTTTGAATAATGGTGTTTATTAACGTTTACCTCTAAGCATCGCACTAAATCGGATAAGACCTTTTTGATGTGGAAGATGTCATTTTTCTTGTCATAGTTCTTTAGGTCATCTTCTGTTAATGTATCCAAAACGGTCTTGTAAAATGACAGTACATGGAGAATTTGCTGCAGACATGTCTGTGGGAGAGATGACGTGGTAAGTTATGAAACCATCAAAGTACTTTGTATAGCATGATTGGAATTGATAACCTAAACCAGACTTACCACACCTTCTCTAAAATATCAGCATAGTAAAACGGACAACTCCTCCATTACTAATTGGGCAAATCTCAATATCATCATTATTTTATGATGAAACCAGTAATTATTTCATGCTTTCCCCTTGAAAAAGTAATTTCCTAGGTCTGAGCTTAACTAGCCAATGTGGTAAATAGGGGACTTTTCATTATTAACTACCTAAATATGTTGCTGGCCTTTGTTCGCTGAAATGTTCCATGGTTAATAGTGTGCTAATAGGAACATTTCCTAAAAAAAAATAAATTAAAATCCTTAAAGTATAACTAAAGGCAAAGTTCTGGATAAAGTGGAGAGGGATGAGAACACCTGTCGGAGTTTATTGCTGTCTGTGCCCCCAATTAGGGAGTATCGCCCTCTCTATTTGTCCTGTTTACTATTATCATTGAAAGTAAAAGAAAATCCAAAATTTTGGGTTGTCCCCAGAAAAGTAATAGAGGGGAAATCTTCCAATGGTGACACTAGTTGGGGGTCCCCAAGGAATTTCCTTAATTTGGAGGGATTTCCTCTCACTTCCTGTTTGGCTATGGGACAGGAAGTGAAGAAAAATCTCCGCAATGGGACACAGATGGCGAAAAAAAATTCACAAGGGTTATAACCCTCCCTTACTCTATCCAAAATGAAAAAAAAAAAGTTTTACCTATAGTTCTACTTCAATTCTCAAACTATGGACTGTTGAACTGACAGATGAACTAATGCTATGGGCAACAAAACACATTTTGTAAACATTCCAAAACCGACCCCAAACTTATCGGAGGCCACTGCATTAACTTTTTCTCTAAACGGCATTCTGTTTGTTGAGAGAAGAATCAGAGGATTAAAGAAGAACTCCGGGCAAAACATTTTCTTTTTGCTTTGGAAAAACTGGGGGAGGCTTAGAACCCTTCTTTTTTTGCTTTTGCTCTCTATGTCTGGGTTAGGGAGATTTACCCTTATTTCCTGTGCACCCTCTGCTTTTGGTTAGGAAAAAGAGAATTTACCCAATAGGGGGAAACTGGTAGCAATGAAGTACAAGTTCTAAATCTTCCCCAGTTCTACATTAAAGTGTCACTAAAAGCATTTTTTTTTTTTGGATAGCATAAGGGTAAGGGAGGGTTATAATCCCTGTTAATTTTTGTTTTTTTTTGCCATCTGTGTCCCATTGGGGAGATTTCTCTTCACTTCCTGTCTCATAGCCAAAACAGGAAGTGGGAGAAAACCCCTCCATAGTAAGGTAATCCCTGGGTGTCATCGAGGTCACTAAAACTAGTGTCCCCAATGGAAGATTTCCCCTCTATTACTGTTCTGTCAACCCAAAATTTGGGATATACTTTTACTTTCACTTAATAATAATTCATAATAGTAAACAAGACAAGTAGAGAGGGTGAATCTCCCTAACGGGGGCACAGACAGCAAGAAAAAACATTGTTCTAATCTCTCTTGACCCTATACAAAACAAAAAAAAAATCGTATGCCAAATCTGAGCCTATTGCCGGCAACAGCACCGTCCGCAAAGTCGGCGTCGCACCGATTCCCAATAGTAGTTTCTGCACTAGTTTTGGCGACTTCGGGGGGCGATTTCAATAGACATCTGTACACTAACCCGCAGAGATGTCTGTCAAATCACCCCCGTACCCGCAATAAAATTTGAGTTTGAAATCGTCCGAGTTCAGCTGAACTTGCACGATTTCAAACCCACCCTCAGTGTGAACGAGGGCTAAGTAACACTTTAATAAATCCCTGTGGAAACTGCAAACAACAGAGAAAGGAATACACTGCATCTTTTACTCACACTGTAACTCCATATAATCTGATCTCTTCATTCATTTGGAATCCCATTAATAAACAGCAACCAATGATACGTTTGTATCGTCTGACACCTGCTACATTTAACATGAGTGACCAACCTGTGGCCCCCCAAGCTGTTGTGAAACTACAAGTCCCATCATACCTCTGCCTTTGGGATTCATGCTTGTAACTGTCAGCCTGGCAATGCCTCATGGGACCTGTAATTCCACAACAGCTGGAGTGCCACAGGTTGAGCACCCTTGTAACATTTAATTGCTGTAATCAATCCCAAATATCTCTAAATTTCCAGATCTGTTCTAGAACTTCACAATTTGTCTTTTATTTGTGCTGATACATGTTTTTCTTCTGGCTTTAGACACCACACATGAAATGAGAGATTACCCAAGACTAGCTCAACTACTAGGAGTGGTATCCAGTACAGCAGTACATATGCCCCAAGTGCCAAGCTGCTATTAATCTAGTTCAGGAATGTTAAACAGCTTTTTGAATTTGACACATGAAAAGGTCATTTGAAGGGATAATTGTTGGAATTCACATTTGATGTTCTATGTGTTTCTACTAGAACATATTTGCTTCCTGGATCTGTGGGAAATTCTGCTGATGAGCAGAGTTCCTGAATAAATACTTGTGCTTGTGGTAGGTGTTTCAGTGATGTCACTCTCTAGTAACTTGTGAATTAAATGGCTACTTCCTCTATGTGTACACACTGGCACTGACAGATAGTAAAAGCACTCGTAGTGGCTGGATAATGACTTGTTCTAAGGCTCTTGCATACCATTTTATTTGATGAAAGGTCTTGGGGTCCACATCGATGTTCACACTGAATCCTGGGGATAACCAGTTCAACGTTGTCATTGGCTTGCTGTAACAGATCACAAAAGGGTAAGGTAATGATGTTTATGAGCCTTTTACCACACACAAAAGTGAAACTCAGAAGAGTGCATTACAGTGAATAGCAATGAAGAGATATTACACATGGGATAACAAGCCAGGAATAAAATCAAAATAAATTAGAACACCAATGGCTTAACATTACCTGGATTTTTTTTTTCATAAATCAATACATTTATTCATCTCATGTGCTTCTGAGACAGCTTATTTGTAATTTTGTTTAAGTCCAAAAACAGATCTGTAGTTTAAAGATAGACTATCACGAAGGAAAAAACCTGTGCAACTAGATTCCTATAGAAACAACCTTTGCCCCATATTATAATTTTGGGGCAGTAAAATAAATAATTAACGGAGCACTCATTGCCCTGGAACTAGCACGTATTGGTGGTCTCCATTAATGTCATCGATGGAAGTTTGCTACTCAACAGGGTCCTATGATGAACGTACGGTTTGAATTTATTCAGAGATTTGCTCCAAGGCTAATGCTGGCATTACATGTGCTCATTTTTAAAAAAAACTTCTTGTGTTTCCATGTACAGGGAGAAAAAAATATAAATGAATAAGGTGATCTGTAGAACATGATAAAGAAGTCTACCAACATTTTCTGTCAATCAAAAGCCATAGACATAAGATGACTGTGGTTCAATTTGGCCAGTAATGGTTGGTGTTGGAAACAATCTAATGTCATAGGCTTGCTACTCCTAGGATGAGCAATATTGGGGAAAAATCATTAAAAAAACAAGACATAACTGTTGCTCGGTTTGGCTGATGGTGGTTGGTATGAGGAATGGTCTAATGTCTTTAGCCAATTCACCCCCTGGGCTGACCAATATTGGGTGTAAGATTAGATTTTGATCACCGTTATTCCCTGAGAAACAAGCAAGGCCAAGGGTGTCTGCACAGGGCCTTAACATGCATGCTCGATCAATATGATAGTGCGTGCTTATGCAATGCTCATTCTATAAAATGATCATGCTGTAGCCACATCTGTCCATGGGTATCTCCATAGGGCTCTGGAATAGCAAAACTGTTGCCAAAAAATTCTAAAATTCAAAAAGGTAGGGAAGATCTTGATAAATATAAACAAATGTAGACAAGAAAATGAGAAAACCATGAAACAAGATCAGTAAACATGTATGCTCTAATGTTTACCTTTGTTTTCATTATTTTTGCATGCTTTAGGTATAGCAGATAAAATATCTGGCATCGCTTCATCCTGTGTATTTATATGCAATGGAAAGAGGACTGAATGAATGAATGAATCTGCTAATCTAGATTTTCACTCCAGGTTATGCAGAAAGTTCTGTGATTAAAACTAGCTTGTATAGAGAAGATGCAAGTAGTCCCACACCTGACAGAAACACTTACCTTAATTCTATTCACCTGGCAAATATGAAAAAAAGCTTTGCTGTGCTTTGATTTTTGTTTTGGATCATATTTGATATGTACAGTATATATGTAACAATAACTAAATCAAGAAACATAATAATAAATAAATACTGTATCTCCACCAAAGAGTCCTTGTTTGTCATTGTTACTATGCACAGTTATATGGATTTACTATTGCAAAAAATTATATACTTACTGTACTGTTGTAAAACTTCATTGCAAGGTCACTCAGGTTTCTTGCATGGACTTTGATATCATCCCATTTGCAGTGGTGGTGGGGATGATGGATGGGAGACGAGACAGCCATATCCTGGAACAGGGCTAGCAAGACCACTAAGAGCCCACAGTAGCTGGAAGGCATTTTTAAGGGTTTGTGTTGTGTTAAAGTGATGGATAGAATTTCCTTGAGAGAACTAGTAGATCTGTCTCCAGTGTACTGTGATAACTGTATATATAGTGTCCTGTATATATAGTGTCCTGCTGACTCAGTGTAGCATGGGGCATCCCCTACTGTTTACGTTTCAGCTATGGGACAGACACTGTGTGCTTACTACAGAAAGAGGAGGAGGAGGCTAACTCAGTTGTCAGGGAATACCTTTTTCTTAAATTGAATTACACAATGGTCCAGAAATTCCATTCTTGTTTACTCACCTGAGACATATTTCAGTTTCATGGCCTTTTTTTCTTTTATTGTGAGGTAGTTAGGGACAAACCTGTACAATGATCCTCTGTAAAATCCAGAGATATCCTGGGGCTCCTATTGTTTTAATAGAAACAAGAGCTGACGACATATGCCACTTCTGATAGAAAATAACAGTTATTTAGTGCAGTACAATGTAATATTGTGAAATGTGAGAAATTGTAGAGAAACTGAAAAAAAAATGACTTAATTATAATAATAAAAATATAATATATCTAATGTATCCTACAAAAGTGAGTACACCCCTCACATTTTTGTAAATATTTTATTATATCTTTTCATATGACAACACTGAAGAAATGACACTTTGCTACAATGTAAAGTAGTGAGTGTACAGCTTGTATAACAGTGTAAATTTGCTGTCCCCTCAAAACAACTCAACACACAGCCATTAATGTCTAAACTGCTGGCAACAAAAGTGAGTACACTCCAAGTGAAAATGTCCAAACTGGGACCAAAGTGTCAATATGTTGTGTGGCCACCATTATTTTCCAGCACTGCCTTAACCCTCTTGGGAATGGAGTTGAGTCACTTGAGTCCTCTTCCACTCCTTCATGATGACGAATCACGGAGCTGGTGGATGTTAGAGACCTTGCGCTCTTCCACCTTCCATTTGAGGATGCCCCACAGATGCTCAATAGGGTTTGGGTCTGGAGACATGCTTGGCCAGTCCATCACCTTTACCCTCAGCTTTTTTAGCAAGGCAGTGGTCGTCTTGGAGGTGTGTTTGGGGTCGTTATCATGTTGGAGCCAAATCTGAGACATCTGTGCACATGAGCTGGCTGGTGAGGTCCGCAGCCGTGTTTGTTATACCAACTGCTGGTTTTTATCATCCTGATTGTAAATGCAACTATCTTTTAATAAATCAGATTGTTTTAAATACTACACTATGAATTGCCTACCTCTTCCTTCACATGATAAACGTTGAGGATCGTTGTTTCATACATGCTGGGATTTCCAGTGTAAAAAGTGTTCGCTTAACAATGCTGAACTCTACCTGTGGATGGCAGTCTATCCTCTATGATCTCTATAACTTGAGATCCACAGTCTCTGGTAAGAGGTGTGATTTACCGTGGGAAAGGATTTGTGTGAGCACCCTGCCACTGTATGTTTTGTAATATCTGCACACTCAGGCTGCTTTCCCACTGAAAGCACCAGCCATTCACACTAAAGAGCTGCTCGTTTTAGCGGCGCTTTAGCACTGTTTAAGAGGAATAAAAACTCCCAAAAAAAGGGTTAAAAACTCCCGTGTTGCGGTGGGCAGGGGCATTTTGGCAGCGCTCCCAACCCCCCCCCCCCCCAAAAAAAAAGATGCTGCTTGCAGGACTTTTCCGAACGTCCCGGTAGCGCACCTCCCGGGTGTGAAAGCACCCATTTCAGAGAATGGGAGGCAGGTTTCAGGTGCTTTATAGGCGCTAAAATGCCTGAAAACTGCCTCAGTGTAAAAGGGGTCTCAGTCATCAGGATTTATTGTTTATATGGATGTTTATTTACTATTATTTTTTGGAGTTTATGTTTCATTTTGATGGACTTAAGTAAAAAATTTTATATGTTGATTTTATATAGATTTCAGATACTTAACTGTGAATATTGGTTACTAATTGAGAAGTGCACCCGGTCAGTTTTACTTTACCATTTGAGTCCCTTATTCAGACTTCACTGGGTAGCGGCTCTTATACACATTGTTTTAAGATATGTCAATTATAAACATATTTAGACTTACTTTGCACTTTGAGATTTGTTAGTGGTGTTGGGCACTTATTTTTATCACATTTTTTGGCGGATTCCTTCCATCTTTTTAATGACTGGAAACATAGGCGTGCACACAGGGTGTGCCAGGTGTGCCTGGGCACACCCTAATCATGCTGTGCTGCACAGCTTCCCCCAGCTGTTTGGCTGCAGAAGAAGGGACTGGGGAATCTCTGTCTTAAAAGTGAGATATCAGGGGTCTGTTTAGACCTCTGATATCAAACCAAAGCCACCCCCCCCCCAATGGAGCTCCTAAAAAATTGTATAATAATAATAATAATATATTATTAAATAAAATTTTAAAAAATAATATAAATACAAAATAAAAAATATAAATAATAAAAAAAATTAATAAAATATTTTTTTATAAAAATAATAAAGAAAAAAATATTTAGACCACTGATATCTCACCAAAGCCCCCCAATGGAGCTCCTAAAAAAAATCGTATAATAATAATATGGTATTAATTAATTCATTCATTAATTAATAAATAAAATTGTAAAAAACAGAAAAAAATGTTAAAAAAAGTTATGATAAAAAAGAAATAAAAAAAATAATATAAATGAAAAAAAATATATAAATAATAAAAAAAAATAATAAAATATTTTTTTTATAAAAATGACGAAAAAAAAATAAAAAAATAATATATATATATATATATATATATATATATATATATCCATACACACACACACGTGTGTTTGAGCTTTGGGTGCACACCCTAATGCCATGGTCTGCGCACGCCTATGACTGGAAATTATTGACTGGCGTCACGTGCATTTGAATTAACAAATGGAACAAAATTCAGATCCATAGGTTATCCAGATCTGAATTATCGAACAAATTCAAAAATTGTATTCATTTCCCCATGGACCCAAACAACTATCACATCATGTGACGTCATCCGAATGCAACAAATGCATTTAATTTCGTTATAACGTTTTTCTGATTTTTTGACATTCGTTACTATGTCCATTCAGAGATTCTTATACATCCGAATCTCCGAAAACGAAATTTTGGTAAAAAAAATTAATTGGAACGAAACAAACATATCTAGTAGGGGTGAGCATTTCCTGCAGGACATAGTAGTGGAAGGGCTGCACAAACTAGAGGTAGGGCTCGCGTGCCTTTTTTTCCCAAAGTGGCCAACCAATACAGTCATAGAACACCCAGCATAAAGTTGACTGACTGACAAATCCTTCTACACCTACATTCTTTCAGGTGCAGAGCAGCTAGTTGTGTTAATAATGGAACCTCTTCCCTCTCCTCCTCTCCTCCCTGTGTGTAAAGGATTATGTATCTTCAATGTAGCCCCCGAGGCCACATGAAAAGGACCTTGCACTGCTTTGTGTTAATTTGTTTTTACCATTTTGCCATCAAAACACATCCCCATGGCAGAGCCCAGATTAACTCTTTTTTGACAATAGTTTGTTTTGGGATTCTCTGAATTTTGCGAACCTTCCATGAAACTGTCTGAGAATTTAACCCACAAATGTGCTCATCCCTAATTGTGAATTAAAATTCAATTCAACACAGGCAATGGGCTAGTTGGGCTTGATTGTTATTAACCCCATGGAGTGTTTTCACGGGTTTCTTTTATTATGTTCTCTATATCAGTATTTGCAATGTACTTTTGCAGATATTGTACTGATCGTGTATATGTCTCAGTGCCTTATGTTGTAACTTTGTTATAAGTAAATCTTAATAAAACGAGATTAAACATAAAATGCAATTCAAAATGAATTCCTTCTCCCACTTTCAACACCAAATGTATTGTTGAATTTTTACTTAAAAATAATAGTAATACCGTATATACGTGAGTATAATCCGAGTTTTTCAGCCCATTTTCTTGGCTGAAAACCCCCCTTGGCTTATACTTGAGTGAGCTGTACCTTTCATTACTAAAATAGCATGTCTCTCCCGCTGTGTTATGCAGTCTGTTCGGCCATCTATTGTAACAAAGCCCCGCCTCCTCCTCGTCCAGGAAACAATGCTGGGAAACTGTATCAGTGTTCCGTCTATCACAGACGAGGAGGAGGCGGGGCTTTGTTACAATGGACGGCCGAACAGACTGCATAACACAGCGGGAGACACCCGCTGTTTTAGTAATGAAAGGTACGGCTGCAGATGGGCACAGTGATACTACAGATGGACACAGTGAGACTACAGATGGGCACAGTGAGACTACAGATGGGCACAGTGAGACTACAGATGGGCACAATTAGGCTGCAAATGGTCACAGTGAGATTGCAGATAGGCACAATTAGGCTGCAAATGGGCACAGTGAGGCTGCAGATGGGCATTGTTTACCCAGTAGCTGCTGCATTTTCCCACTCTAGGCTTATACTCGAGTCAATATGTTTTCCCAGTTTTTTGTGGTAAAATTAGGTGCCTCGACTTATATTCGGGTCGGCCTATACTCGAGTATATACGGTAGCTAAGATGTTTTATGATGAAGGTTAGCAGCTGACTGCTGGCTCTATTGACTTTCTTACAATGATTTTCAAAGGCCTGTATGCTTTGGGGTTGATTTACTAAAGGCAAATATACTGTGCACTTTGCAAAGTTTAGTTGCACTCTGCACGTGTAGTTGCTCCAGAGCTTAGTAAATGAGGTAAAGCTTGACTTTGCAGAGTATACCCAATCACATGCAAGGAAAATAAAACAAACAGCATTTTTGCTTGCACATGGTTTGAAGTCAGCAGAGCTTCTACTGCAAAGTGTACAGGCTTTTTGCCTTTAGTAAATCAACCCCTTTGTGCCCACCCCAGGGGCGGATCCAGAGCCTAGTCTCTGGAGGGGCACTGCCAGAAAATATTTTTTTTGCGGGCAATTTATCGTGGAAATGGCTGATGTTGGCACTTCAATCATGCTGGCATCATGGTTGTTATGGTGTCAGGATGATTGAAGTGCATTATTTCTATTATTATATTAGTATATAAAATGAAATGGTTCAACTCACCATAATGCAGAATCAGTGGGATCCCCAAGTGTGTCACTTGCCACCGTCGCCTGCCACCAGATGCGGATTGTCACTTGCCACGTCGCCTGCCACACATTGCAAATTGTCACTTGCCACACCTTGCGGATTGTCACTTGCCACACCTTGCGGATTGTCACTTGCCACACCTTGCGGATTGTCACTTGCCACACCTTGCGGATTGTCACTTGCCACGTCGCCTGCCACACATTGCGGATTGTCACTTGCCACACCTTGCGGATTGTCACTTGCCACACCTTGCGGATTGTCACTTGCCACACCTTGCGGATTGTCACTTTACAACGTTGCCTGCCACACATTGCGAATTGTCACTTGCCACACCTTGGGGATTGTCACTTGCCACACCTTGCAGATTGTCACTTGCCGGGTCACCTTTCACACTGGGGAGGCAGTAAATGCCTGAAAACTGCCTCAGTGGTGTGAAAGGGGTCTGAGAGAACTAACGAGTCTCTGAGGTGCTTTCAGTCAAGCAACAGCCATATGAAGCTACAAATCAGCACACATTTCATATTTTCACTTGAATGGTGCTTATACCCTTCTATATAGCAGCTCAGACAGAGTTCAGTCACAGCCCCATTTTTACCCCACCAAGCCCTGACAGCAGGACCGCTCTCCTCTCTCGTTCACAGACATGCACTCCTTCCAGCATTTGGGTGCGCAAACTCCATCCCAGGCCCTGCGTGCCCCCGCCCCTCCCCTCACACACTGCTCAGATAGAAGAGGTGGTGGATGCTGCGCCCGGAGCCTGCGGGTGAGAGGTCAAGTGACTGGAGAAGAGGGCAGAGGGGACCCAGGAATTACTCACTGCTTTGCGCTGTGTGGTGGGTGTTATGGGTCCAGTGTTTGCACACATAACATGCTTCTATTGGAGTCTCACTCGCCATCACGTCGGCTCTGAGTCTGACGTGACAAACTCACTGACGTCACTCGTTGCCAGACGCCAGGCGGCCCAGGCGCTAGCAACGAGTGCAGGGTTGCCATGCCAGCGGCGCAGCTCCACCCACCTCCAGGCTCCTTCTGGTCCTGGCGCCGCGTAATTAAATTAGAGTCTCTCTCTCTCTGTGCCGCTGATCGGCTGATGAGTGAGAGAGAGACTTGGGCAGTGCAGCACTGCAGCCTGCAAGTGACTTTGACCAGGCGTGTGACAATTATGTCAGTGTGATATTTTCGGGGGGGGGGGGGGCAATTGCCCTGTTGCCCCCCCTCTGGATCCGCCCCTGGCCCACCCCAAGCCTATTCAAGCTTGTCAAGCCTTACGGCCAGGCTGTACATTCAAACAATGCTGGAAAAGTTATTTTTGAATCAAGCTACACTATATTACCAAAAGTAACAATATTGGTGGTAGTGGCCAATCCAAATTATATCCAAGTTGGCAATATTTTTTAACCCTATTAACTCACTTATAAATGAATAAAGATATGTTTAGAAAATGACTAAGCGTACAGTCCACAGTACATTTAAACACTGTTATTTTCACAGTTTCATTATTCAGGTTCAAATGGTAATTGAAGGTGAAGGGATGCATGCTCCATCTCAGCCAGTCATGGCAAAGGGAGGTAGTTTTGCATACACACAGTTTGAATTGACTGTTTGCACAGTTGCAGGTGCACATTTGTCCATAAAATTATTTTTGGTAAATGCAACGAAGGACAATTTCAAAACATAGACAAAGAGAAAATCTTGCTGCATGACATCTTTAGCAGACTCTTTGGTTATTGCATATGGGGTTATAAGGGAGTCTGTGGATTAATATATATAGCACCAACAATTTACATTGTGCTTTAGATACTGTCAATTCAGTACCCACCCTCAAGCAGCCTGCAATCTAAGATTCCTATATCACATTCATACATACACATATTAGGACCCATATAGAAAGGTACCCAGAGGAAACCCACACAGGCAGAGGGAGAACATGCAAACTCCATGCAGATAGTACCATGGTTGGGATTCGAACCTGAAAACCCTGTTGCTGCCAGGTGGAAGTGCTAACCCCCTAACCACTGTGCTGCCCGCTAGAATTTTTAGTATGGGCAAATGGTGCAGTTTTGATCCATTATATACAGTATAATTTTTGGATTACTACACTGTTTATTTAAAAAATATAAATATAATATATAACAATATTTACCACAGTTAACAAGGTTGATTGTGGTCATTATGATGTAACACTGATATGTCCAATAAAAGTGCACATTACCTATCAGAAATGTGGATGCGCAAGTTGCCATGGAAACACAATTCCTAATTTAATATAGATAGATAATTATTCTTTATGTTTCCATGACTATCCTGTGTTCTTCATTACTTTGTGTACTAGTTGGGGAAATTACACCCATGATAACTTCATTAAAAAACACTGTTAAGATATTTTCTATTTAATTATGGGATTTTCCATAAATGTACTAATTTGAATCAGTCATAGAGGACATGTACGGCAACAAAGGTGTATACCACAAATTCAACATCATAGTATCTGATGTATATTGCCAAACAGTTCCTATGATCTTCCATTAGTAACTTTTCATGGAATTTGTACAGCAGCAAATTATTATATGGTTGTAATGACTACAATTCACTTATTTTTATCAACAATTACTGAAATACATTCATAAAAGAACAAATTATATGGACCCTTTCATACCTATATTTCTAATATGCAGAGGAATGCAGAAAAACATATACAAGAAAATAATGTAAATTAGCCACTTCAGCTCCCATACCTGTACACCCCCTATAAAGCAAGTTTTACATTTCTGCTATGTGTCTGTTTTTTTTTTTTTTTTTTTTTTGCAATAACTTTGTCACTTTTTAAGATAATGTAAAACTAACTATTTATTTGTAGTTTTTTTTTTTTAGGACAAACATGTTTTTTTTATTGCCGATATTGTCTTTATATATATTTTTTTTCGATCCATAGACAAAAAAAAAACACACGCACAAACATTTTTCTACTTTAATCAGTGTTAATTTAAAAAAGCTGTTTTACTGTGAAGAAAAAAACGTAGAATTTATTCTGTAATTTATCCTTTTTTTTACACTAAAATTGTTATTCTGATACAAAGTATTACAAAGTTATTTACAAATGAAATAAAGGCTTTTTTTTTTTTACATCCTGCTCTTTTTCTAATGCAACAGTAAAAAAATTACCAAACAAAATAAATACTAACCAAAAAGTTTATCTATTAATGTTCAGAAAAATAGAAAATTAGCAGGACAAAAATATTTGTGGCAAAAAGGCGAAAATAGTGTTTTTAGAGACATTTTTTTTTATTTGTTACCTTGTTAAAACTGCCATCATATGCAGTTTGAAGCTCAACTCTAAAGATTAAAAAAAGGGATTAAATACAAATGCAGAAGCTATTATAGCTGCTGTATTTACACAGAAATGTTGGTGTCATTGAGATAAAATAAGCCATGTATTCTTGGTACCAGTGGAATAAATTAAGCCATTGTTAGCGCTACCCCTGTAAGGGTAATAACTGACTCCCCAAAAGTAAAGAGGCTGCCCACCACCGCAAGCACCAGTCCATTCCCACCAGCTCCGAAAACACAGGATAGGGGATGTCTTTTGAGTATGTATTGCTTGAAGAAACTTAACAGGAGTGGACTTTCGGGTCACAGGATATTTCAAAATGATCAATAGCAAAAACAGGAGTACAAACATCTCACTAATCTTCTTAAAGAAACTGTTCCGGGAGGTAACAGGGAATGGCCAGTATATCTAGGACTCTACCAGAGCAGCCCCAGTCCTTGTAGCAACCTCTGACACTTAGATCCCCTCTAGCACAAACACACTCAAAGCAAGGTCTTTACTGCACCTCCTCTGGAGTTATCATGGGACTATTGGCTGCTTCTCTGATTAATGCTCTCCTTGCCCAGCCTGTCAGTTTAGGTGGACGGCCATGTCTTGGTTGGTTTGCAGTTGTGCTATATTCTTTCGATTTCGGATGATGGATTGAACAGTGCTCCATGAGATGTTCAAAGCTTGGAATATTTTTTTTATAACCTAACCCTGCTTTAAACTTCTCCACAACTTTATCCCTGAACCGTCTGGTGTGTTCCTTGGCTTTCATGATACTGTTTGTTCACTAAGGTTCTCTAACAAACCTCCGAGGGCTTCACAGAACAGCTGTATTTATACTGAGATTGAATTACACACAGGTGGACTCTATTTACTAATCAGGCTACTTCTGAAGGCAATTGTTTCCACTAGATTTTAGTTAGGGGTATCAGAGTAAAGGGAGCTGAATACAAATGCATGCCGCGGCCACACTTTTCAGATATTAATTTCTAAAAAAAAATTGAAAACCATTTATCATTTTCCTTTCACTTCACAATTATGTGCCACTTTGTGTTGGTCTATCACATAAAATCCCAAAAAAATATATTTACATTTGTGGTTGTAACATGACAAAATGTGGAAAATTTCAAAGGGTATGAATACTTTTTGAAGACACTGTAAGCACCTGGGTTAGATGCGAGAGGAGGGCTGGCAAAGATCAGTATAGTACATTAGGAATGTTGCCTTTCTATTTGCTGTTTGCTATTTTGGTTTAGATCCAGTGGTAACTGATAAGGTTTAATTCTATATTCTATATAAATTTATTAAACTAAAATAAAAGTTGGCTATAGATATATATTTAAATTGGGGTTAATTGAGTGACTTAAGACTCCATTGTTAAATTACTAAACATGTATACGTATTTATTTGAATTCATGGATGCGTAGTACTAGCTATACAGTTTGTAATGCCTGGACAGTATAAGCCACCATGATGTAACAACATTTTGGTGATGAAAGACACTGTGCGTCATAATGTACTCACCTTTCATTCACTGCTTTTTCCTGTTGAAACCCCTTGGTTGCCTGCATGTGATTTGTGATATGTTGCAGAGCACTGTCAGACCTTAACATGTTACCTACAGTATGTAAGAACTGGTTTATACTTTAACATTTCAAAATAGGTGCATTTTTGCATGCTTTTTATACACATTTATAAAAATAATATCACAAGCTGTACCATTAATCATACTCTCCAATTAATACCAGAAAACATATGTATGGGTAAGAGGAGAGGAGGGGAAGGTAAATGACAGGATCCCTTTGTCCATTTACAGAACGCTTTTTTTTTTCTGTGAATAAAATACAGTAACCAGTAGTGTTGAGGACCTGGCATACTCTTCATTAAAATTATTTCACTTGTGGTCTATAAAAAAATTTCTTTCTGGAGTTCCACTTTTAACACCCAAAAAGTCGAGGGAAGAAGACATTCATTGTTGAATTGGGCATAATTATTATATTGTTTGAAAGATAAAACTAATTATTATTAAGAGAGAATATATGTTGCACATTATGTTTATAATTTATTAATTTTTGTTTGCACATTGAAACAAAGGAGTTATGTATGTTTTCCGGTATTTATTGGCATGTGTATGATTTAATAGCACAGCTTGCAATAATTTTATTGTTTATATCAAAGTTTAATTTTGATATTATTGAGGATCTGCAGCTGGGTTGGAGATTCATAGTTGTAGTGCACTTAAATTAGTAGTTTTTTTTTAAATATTTAATATTTATATTATTTTATATTAGTTATTTATCATTTATATTTAAAATTGTAATGGCCACCATTGTGTTCTCCAGAACCTTTGCTTTCAGAAAATATAAAATGTTTGGGGGTTCTAAGTAATTTTCCCGCTAGAAAAGAAAATGTTTACATGCATGTGAGAAATGGCAGAATTTTCCTAGGTTTGAAGTAGTTTGAAACAAATTAAAAAAATAAATAACACCACAAACCTGAGCTGTGCAAACTGTTGGCACTATATAGATCCTGTAAAATAATAATAATAATAATATTTCACATATTTATATTCCTATAATATGCATGCGATGCAGTGCAATTCCATTTATTTCTTTTGCATGTTTGTTTTTGTCATAATGCAACAAAATTGTTTGTGACAAGTATTATAGCTCTGTTGCAAGGGATTTTTGCATGTAAATAAAAGGTTGTCTTTACATTACTGTTTTTTTATTATTATAGTGCAACTTTAACCACTTACGGACCGCCGTACGCCGATATACGTCCTAAGTTTGAAGAGGAATATTGTTGTTATGGCAGCAGCTAGCTTCCATAACCCCGGTATTCTCTTCTTCGGCCGGCAGTCCGCTTTCAGATAAAAGTGGTCTCTGCGGCGGATTCGCCGCAAGATCACTTTTATTGGCGGTGGGAGAGGGGTTCCCCCCCTCCCGCCGCGCTCCAGTGCCCTCCGCTGCTTACTGGAACCATCGGCAGCGGCAGAGGCGATCGGATCATTTCTCCTCTGTGTTATGGATACTAACGAGGGGAAGGTGGGAGAAGATGGGGAAGATGCAGGGCAGAAGCGACGTCAAAACGTCACTTCTGCCCATAGCTCCTAAAGGGTCATGCTTTTTTTCTATTACAAGAGATGTTTACATTCCTTGTAATAGGAATAAAAGTGACACATTTTTTTAAAGAACAGTGTAAAAATAAAAAATAAAAGGTAAAATAAATAAGAAAAAAAAAAAAATTTTAAACGCGCCCCGTCCCGCCGCGCTCTCGTGCAGAAGTGAACGCATACGTGAGTAGGGCTCGCATATCGGTAGAGTGAGAGCAATTATTCTAGCCCTAGACCTCCTCTGTAACTCAAAACATGCAACCTGTATAATTTTTTAAACGTCGCCTATGGAGATTTTTAAGGGTAAAAGTTTGACGCCATTCCACGAGCGGGCGTAATTTTGAAGCGTGACATGTTGGTCAATTTACTCGGCATAACATTATCTTTCACAATATAAAAAAAAAGTTGGGCTAACTTTACTGTTGTCTTATTTTTGCATTAAAAAAAAAAGTGCGCTTGTAAGACTGCTGCGCAAATACGGTGTGAGTATTGCAACGACCGCCATTTTATTCTATAGGGTGTTCGAAAAAAAAAAGTATATTGTTTGGGGGTTCTAAGTAATTTTCTAGCAAATAAGACTGTTTTTAACTTGTAAACAACTAATCTCAAAAAGAGGCTCGGTCCTTAAGTGGTTAAAAAAAAACATCCTACTTAAAACGACGCATCATAAGCTGTAATAATTCCTATTGTTTCAAGTATGCTGTTTAGTAACTCCAATTCTGTCTTCGCTATTGTTAAAAACAAGTATGTTCACTGACTCATTACTTCCTCTTTTGATGATATTGTGGAACTTCTTTCAATGAACAATCCTTTCTACCAAAGCACGTCATGATGTAATGCTGATTATTTTTGTAGCAGTTTTTAGCTAAAAAAAAATCAGCATTACATCAGTTTTACAAAGTTCTCAAACTTTTTAAGCAAAGGACTATTTCACCGTCAGTCTTTTGAGAGGCCAGATTATGGCCAGTAGTAGTAAAACAAATCCCCTGGCCTGCAAAGTCATTGAGTCTAAAAAAAATTCCTTGGAATTAGTGGGAGTAAAAAATGCCCCTACATCGGTGAACACTTGGAAAAGAAAAATGCCCCTGTTTTGTCATCAGTGTAAGTCACCAGTAAGAGTAATAAATGTACCATTATTGGTGTCAGTGAGAGCAATAATTACCCCATCATCAGTGCCAGTAGGATTCAGAAAGTTTCCCCTGCATTGTTGTTGCAGGAGAAACCTTTATGATGATGTCATGCCCAGAAAAATACATGCACAACTCTGCCTGACAGCCTACTAAATAATTGTCAGGTACTGGAACAAATTGTACATTCACTGTCCTCTTATGGCTTGCAATGAGAAAGTGAGTCAGTCAGTAAGTCCTCTACATACAAACATTCAACTTGCAAACTTTCAAAGATGCGAACATGTGTTCGCATGACCAATCTTGAAAAGGTGGGTACACTCACTTCGTTTTTTTCATTGAACCCAGCGGGCTGAACTAAAAAAAAAACTTGACAGATCGCTGTATAAATACAAGCAGTGTTGGTGCAGCGATCTCCCCTTCTGTGCCTTTGTGTTATGCCAGAACACACTGATCTGCGTTTGCGGCCTTTGTCTGCATAAGCTGATCTTTGCTGTATTTGCAAACAACTTTAACTTACAAACGAGCTCCCGGAACGGAACTAATTCATAAGAAGGTTTCTTATTGTATAGGGCCTTCACATTGCAGGGGACAGCTATGGCAACCAGTGGGCCACAGTTTGTGGAACATTGTTCTAGGTCAGGGATCTCCAAACTATGGCCCTCCAGCTGTTTCAGAACTACACGTCCCATGGGGCATTGTAAAACTCTGACATTCTTAGATATGACTAGGCATGATGAGAATTGTAGTTCCTAAGCAACTGGAGGGCCATAGTTTGGAGACCCCTGCTCTAGGACATTTATGGGAATCCTACAAAATTTTGGGGGACTAACATACAGGCTTCAACTATCCCACACATTACATTTTACTTTGGAGAAGAAATACAATTAGTAGTCATACTTAGAAGCGTTGCCTGAGATTGCTAGATTGCTAGCAATAAATTAAGATGACAGTTGCCTCAGATTTACAGGTATAAAGATTTTCAAGGTTTTAAAGAATTTATGGCAGCAAATTATTTAAATGCTTTCATGTATGGCCCAAGGTTTTTTGACCACTTTTTTTTGTATTAATGCTATTTATCATATTTTAAATGAGATTCACTCATTTTAAAACAACATTTCCCCCTTGAATACTGCATCAAACATCAATACTGAACCAAACGAGATTTGCCCAACATCTGTTATATAGGAATATATCTATCTATCTATCTATCTATCTATCTATCTATCTATCTATCTATCTATCTATCTATCTATCTATCTATCATATATATATATATATATATATATATATATATATATATATATATATATATATATATATATATATCTACTAGCAACAGTCACTATATACAGTTGTGCTCATAAGTTTACAGAAAGTTTTGGCTGAATTTATGAGAGAATATGAGAGAATATGAATGATAACACAAAAACTTTTCTTTCACTCATGGTTGGTGTTTGGCTGAAGCCATTTATTATTAATCAACTGCGTTTACTCTTTTTAAATCATAATGACAACAGAACTGACCCAAATGACCCTGATCAAAAGTTTACATACCCTGGTGATTTTGGCCTGATAACATGCACACAAGTTGACACAAAGGGGTTTGAATGGCTATTAAAGGTAACCATCCTCACCTGTGATCTGTTTGCTTGTAATTAGTGCGTGTGTATAAAAGGTCAATGAGTTTCTGTACTCCTGACAGTCCCTTGCATCTTTCATCCAGTGCTGCACTGACGTTTCTGGATTCTGAGACAGGGGGAAAGCTAAAGAATTGTCAAAGGATCTGCAGGAAAAGGTAGTTGAACTGTATAAAACAGGAAAGGGATATAAAAAGATATCCAAGGAATTGAGACTGACAATCAGCAGTGTTCAAACTCTAATCAAGAAGGGGAAAATGAGGGGTTCTGTTTAAACCAAACCACGGTCAGGTAGACCAACTAAAATTTCTGCCACAACTTTCAGGAAAATTGTTCGGAATGCAAAAAAAAACTCACAAAAAACTTCAGATGGAATACAGGACTCTCTGAAAACATGTGGTGTGGCTGTTTTAAGATACACAATAAGGAGGCACTTGAAGAAAGATGGGCTGCATGGTCGAGTCACCAGAAGAAAGCCATTACTACGTAAATTCCACAAAGTATCCCACTTACAATATGCCAAACAGTATTGAGACAAGCCTCAAACCTTCTGGCACAAAGTCATTTGGAGTGATGAGACCAAAATTGC
This sequence comes from Lithobates septentrionalis, assembly GCA_037952835.1. Taxonomy (NCBI): domain Eukaryota; kingdom Metazoa; phylum Chordata; class Amphibia; order Anura; family Ranidae; genus Lithobates; species Lithobates septentrionalis. Next base: position 2,022,538 of record JBBDGP010001941.1, read on the forward strand.
GCTTTTTGGCCACAACAATAAATGCTACATTTGGAGAGGAGTCAACAAGGCCTATGATGAAAGGTACACCATTCCTACTGTGAAACACGGAGGTGGATCACTGATGTTTTGGGGATGTGTGAGCTACAAAGGCACAGGAAATTTGGTCAAAATGGCAAGATAAATGCAGCATGTTTTCAAAAAATACTGGAGGATCATTTGCATTTATCAGCCAGAAAGCTGGGACGTACTTGGACATTCAAACATGACAATGATCCAAAACACAAGGCCAAGTCGACCTGTTATTGGCTACAGCAGAATAAAATGAAAGTTCTGGAGTGGCCATCTCAGTCTCCTAACCTCAATATCATTGAGCCTCTCTGAGGAGATCTTAAACGTGCAGTTCATGCAAGAGAGCCCAAGAATTTACAGGAACTGGAGGCTTTTTGCTAAAAGGGCAGCTTTACCATCTGAGAAGATAAAGAGCCTCATCCACAAATACCACAAAAGACTTCAAGCTGTCATTGATGTTAAAGGGGGCAATACACAGTATTAAGAACTGGGGTATTTAAATTTTTGAACAGGGTAATTTGGCTAGTTTCTGTTGTCATTATGATTTAAAAAGAGTAAACACAGTTGATTGATAATAAATGGCTTCAGCCAAACACTAACCATCGGTGAAAGAAAAGTTTTTGTGTTATTCATATTCTCAGAAAAATGGCCAAGAAATCATAAATTCTGCCAGGGTATGTAAACTTATGAGCACAACTGTATATGGACATTTTCTTTGCATATTGCTAGATTATATAGATTGTTTTTACTTTTTATTATTTTCACATAATTGACTCATTAATACACCCTGCTGCTCAGTTGGGTGTGGTTGTGCTTCAATATTTTAATTTTGCTATTTATCATTGTGGGAACACAATCTGTGTTAAGCGGCAACTATTCACACGTGCATTAACTTATATAGTAGCGCAGAAGTAATTTTCACTTTTTTCATAATATTCAAACTAAAACCTGATTTTAAATGGAGAATGTGCATGTAAAGTGCTTCTTGATTTGGAGCTGTGGATTTGTTTTGTTCAAAGGAATTCAGTGCTTCCATGGCTACCTTTTTTTTTCTTAAATCCTTTTTTGTGTGCTCCCTACCAGGTATGCGGGTTGGTAGTATCACATTAGCAAGGGAGCAAGGAGCATGCAGTCACTCTGCTATGCTAGTACCAGCCCATATGCCTTTAAGCATTGGGAGGTGCTATGGTTCTCCCAAAAAATGGGGGTATGAGTGCTCCCCCATGCTGATGGGCTCTGGGTTCTTCAGCAACCCGGTGCCCAGAAGTGGGTGCCAGCAAGGGTGGAGAGGCTTATGTTCCACCTGGCTTCTTCCCATGAGGGGCAAGTAGGTGGTCATTCCCTCCATGCTGAACTGATTTTAAGAATGCCTAGGCCCCTAAACAGTTCACCAGTGTGTGGGTAAGTGAAAGTTTGAATTAAAAAGGCACTAAAAAACAGTATTGGCAGGTGAAAGGAAAGAATAGCACCTGTCCACTCTTCCTCACTATATCACTTATCTGAAAAAAAAGAAATTTCCCACCACTGGAACAATTTTATGTTATTTGTGAGTATTTGTGAGGAAGGAGTTACACGTGATATCACTTCCTATATTTTCTATTACTCCAAATATGAACAAAGATGTCATGACCTCAATGCCCATAATTGGCATTATTCCAGATATATCATTTTATATACAGCGCCATGGAAAGCTAATACCAGCAGATAAATAAAAGGCAGTTTTGCTATTTAATAACACATTCACCCAAATAATTAACTAGACAAAAGAAATTTGCCTCTACTTCACTTTAAACATTCAAATGACATTCAACCATATAACATTCAATAATGCCAGCTCAGCTGCCTGTATTTTCAATAGATAAATGTCAGCAGAAACTCATGGATGAGTGTTGAATCTTTGAGGGACTCTTTGGGGTAAATATTCACAGGTTGATTTGCCCAGTGAATGTTTGATAACTTTATCCCCCCAAACCAAACTTGAGTTAAAGTTGAACTTTAGGAATTAGACAAACTCTACACTTGCAGCCCTGCCCCTGCACTGCAAGAGTTAAATGCTTGTATGCTCGTTTGGTCTAGGGGTACAGGAATAGGATGGATCACTTCTCTTCTGCCCAAAGCACTGCGTGGTCCCTCTGCATCATCGCTTGCTGTGCAGGGCTTTTGACCCCCACATTGTATGTGGTGAGGAGAGCTTGTAACCTAAGTGCCTTTAAAAAAAGGGACTTTGTGGGTCTGGCCACATGGATAGAGGGACTTTGCTGTAGCAAGGAATATGGAAAGTACTACTCCTTACTCCTATACCCCATAGACTTAACAAGCATTTTCCCTTTGAAGGGGGGGGGGGGGGGGGCACTGGAAGGGCAGAGTTTGTCTAATTCCAGGAGTTCAGCTTTAGGCCTGACAGTACTGTCACAACAGGAATGGCATCCCTAAGGAGAAAATTAGTTAGATTGACACTGCTGGTATGCAAGTTACACTGTTATCATAAATCAGCTGGTCCTCAGCACCTCAGGAGCCACATGCACACGCGGAAGAGAGTTTAACAAGACTCATGGCCACTCATTAAAATTAGAAGAAAAGAGGTTTAACCTTAAACTATGTAGAGCAGTGGGCAGTTTGTCAGCGCATTATTTCTATTATTACATTGTAGTAATGAATAAAATAGTACAACTCACCATAATGCAAAATTAGTGGGATCCCTGAGTGTGTTAATTGCCACGTCGCCTGCCACCAGATGCGGAATGTCACTCGCCACGCTACCTGCTACCAGATGTGGATTGTCACTTGCCACGTCACCTGCCATGTTGCCTGTCACCAGATGCGGAATGTCACTTGGCACATCACCTACCACGTTGCCTGTCACTAAATGCGGAATGTCACTTGCCATGTCACCTGCCACATTGCCTCTCACCAGATGCGGAATGTCACTTGCCACATCACCAGCCACGTTGCCTGCCACAAGATGCGGAATGTCACTTGCCACGTCACCTGCCACGTTGCCTCTCACAAGATGCGGAATGTCACTTGCCTCATCTCCTGCCATGTTGCCTGTCACCAGATAGGGACTGTCACTTGCTACGCTGCCTGCCACTGCATTGGTGGCAGCACTGGTTCATCTAGCACAGAGGGGTGCCGAGTGAAGGCAGGAGAGCGGTGAGAGATGATGTCATCTCTTTGCTCCCCGCCGCACCTCCATCATTGAGGCTGACAGGGCGGAAGAGCAGGGATGCGGGGGGCGGAGAGAGATGTCACCTGCCATGTTGCCTGCCCGTTAGCTTATCTCTTCCACCTGGCGCTCATATGCCGGCCGCATGGCTGTCTCATGCCAGCCGCCGGGCTCTCTCATGCCGCCCGCGGCCCGGCTGAAGAAAGGCCGCGGCCCGGGGGTTGACCCCTGACGTAAAGGGTTCTTTACTGTAAGAGCGGCAAGGATGTGGAATTCCCTTCCACAGGTGGTGGTCTCAGCGGGGAACATCGATTCAAAAACTATTAGATAAGCACCTGAACGACCACAACATACAGGGATATACAATGTAATACTGACATATAATCACACACATAGATTGGACTTGTTGGACGTGTGTCTTTTTTCAACCTCACCTACTATGTAACTATGTAACATGCAGAAAATCTCTACAAAATTACATAAGTGCAAATTCTCCTAAAACCAAATCGCAAAAGGCCTTTCTGAAAATATTTTTTTTAGGTAAAACTCTAGTGCAATACACATAAAATTGCATAAATAATTGTATAATATTTTTTTAAAAATATAAATTAAGTGTGGCATTTAGGTTAAGATCAAGTGAGGTTGGAGAGGACACAAATTAGTATGTTGGCAACATTTTCGGTTTTGGGATTGCTAAGATTTGAAATTTCATTACAATATCTTATGTCAGCATTGATGCTTATGCAGTAAATGCAGGTGTCATGATTCAAATCATACAACATAATTGTTGGGACCTCAGGAGTTAATTTGAGAGGAAATAGTTGTCATTTTTTTTATCATATACTGTATACATTAACTGTATATGGCACATGGGTCTTAAGTGTTTTTTTTGTCTTCTTTTATTCTGTAAACTGTGCTGAGGCTGATTTGATATATATATATATATATATATATATATATATATATATATATATATATATATATATATATATATGTGAATGACTAATAATAGCACAGAACAGCAATGATAACACATAATACACAAGAAAACAGTACTCTCTTATCTTTTCTACAGATGTTGGCTAAAAGATTTCTATCTTTCCTTTTTGTTGAAGCTATAAAAAGTTTAGGAATCTGCATTTTCACATACTGTATGTGTACATTTATGGAAAAACAAATGTAATTATGCTAAAAAAATATAATAGAATTTGCGCAGGTGCAAAATTAGCTGCTGGCACAAAAAACTGTCAGACAAACTGTGTATCAAAGTAAAATGGAAATTGCTGCGCTATGCGTGATACTTTAGAAGCTCGTGTTAAAAAAAGAGAAATGATCTTGCAAATAATGAAATGCAAAAAAATATAAAAACATACAATCCAATAACAAATATAGAAAAGGCATATATGTGAAAATTGAATACCCCCCCCCCCCCAGTCCCACAGCCTAATTTAATTCTGTAATAGGGTCTATCTGTTCCGGTGAGAGTCCCTTTTAACGGAGGTGACGGTGCACGTGGTGATCACACGTACTGGCTCAAGATAATATTTTCAACAGCACGGTGGTGGTTCTGAACATAGCTGGGACTGTTAAACAATTTTCACATATACACTCACCGGCCACTTTATTAGGTACACCTTGCTAGTACCGGGTTGGACCCCCTTTTGCCTTCAGAACTGCCTTAATGCCATAGATTAAACAATGTGTTGGAAACATTCCTCAGAGATTTTGGTCCATATTGACATGATAGCATCACGCAGTTGCTGCAGATTTGTCGGCTGCACATCCATGATGCTAATCTCCCATTCCACCACATCCCAAAGGTGCTCTATTGGGTTAAAATCTGGGGACTGGGGAGGCCATTGGAGTACAGTGATCTCATTGCCATGTTCAAGAAACTGGAATAGAAATTTGGGAGTAAGGACCCCAACTCCAGACGTCCAGGCACTCCCTATCCGAATTCCTGCCTCTTTCCTCAAAACGGTTAACAGTACCTTTATCAGGTTTGTCTGGGCCCAAAAACCCCCTCGCTTGGCCCAGACCATCCTTCGACTCCCCAAGTTGAGGGGAGGTATTGCGTTGCCAGATGCTAACCTCTACCTGTTGGCATGCCACCTGACTCGGGTTCTGGACTGGTGTCGTCATGGAGCCCAAAAGCAGTGGGTACAAATAGAAAACACCCTAACAAAGACCAGGTTGGATTTGCTTCCTTGGTGCCAAAAGCCCCTGCCAAACTGAATAACACACCACCCTACAGTGGGGGAAACGTGGCAAATGGCCCGCAAAGCTTTCCGCGACTTCTTGGTCGCACCGCTTCCATCTGCGCTCACTCCCATTGTCGGAAATCCGGCCTTTGTCCCGGACTCGAGGACTCTAGATTCCTAGAGTTGCTGGAGGTCAAAAGATCACAGGTGAGACACTTCCTTATCAATGGTCAGTGGAAAAACAGGCAACAAATCACGGACGATCCAGCCCTGGTGGGACTGTCGTTCTGGCAAAAGATACAGTTAGCCCATTTCATTGGCTCCCTGCCCTCACCAGAGGCTTTGGGAGGCAATTAACTTCCTTCGAACAGTTCAGCCAGGAACGAACTCCGCTGAAACACGCTATTTCCCAAACCTACCAACTACTAGTAGCCCAACCCCCAGTCTTCAGACCTCCCTACATATCCAGGTGGAAAGTGACCTAGGAGTGCAATTCACAGAGAAACAAATAGATCTGTTTTTTCTGGATGGTCTCTCTTCCTTTTCGCCCATAAAACTTCTATTTGTACCAGACACCAGGAAGCAGGATACAAGCTACTATCCCAGTGGTACTATCCCCCGGAAAGATTACACAAGATGTTCCCCCAGAGCTCGGACCTTTGTTGGAGATGTGGGGAGGAACCCGGTTCGCTTCTGCATGTCTTCTGGTCCTGTAGAGCCCTCCGGCCTTTTTGGACGAAAGTGCACCACATAGTTAAAAAGTTTACAGACCGAGAGGTGCCAGAGACACCTGAATTCTTCCTTCTTCACCATCACAAGATCCCCACTAAAGCCTACAGGAAATCCATTATCCCTCTCCTGCTTACAGCGGCGAAGAGCTGCATCCCCTTGTTTTGGAAGCAGACACAGCCCCCATCGGTGGCCGTATGGTTGAAAAAAGTTTCAGAGATAAAGGCAATGGAAGACTTGATGGCCACGGAGAAGGGTCTTAGTGAGCAATTCTCAAAAAAATGGTTTTACTGACAGGAATTTGTCTATTCCAAGGAATATACTGAGCTGTTGGACTAACTTTTCAGTGCTGTGATGTTTTTCTCGCCCCCGGAGGGGGTGGGTAAGGCTGGACGCAGACAAGGACATCCTCCCCGAGTCTTCTTCCCTCATGGAGGGGAGATCCCCCCTTTCCCCCCCCCCTGTCTCACATTCTCCCCTGTCCTACTCTCTGTTTCTCTACCTAAGCTACTAATCTTCTTTTAATTATTTTGGGTCGTTTGACCCCAGGACCACTGTGTTCCCCGTTATTTTTTCTCTTTTTTACATAAAATATGGTGATTGCCATTTAAAGGTGGACATGTGGGATACAGAACCGCCCCAATTGTTCTACAACCTGATGATAACCCACAGGGGGTGTAACTTTACTATATTATTACACTGTTTGTATTATTGAATGCCCTTGGGGAGTCTAGTTATTTCTGTACATTTCATTGGGATTGTATCTGTGTTTTCACATGTATGCCTTTCTAAAAATAAAGAATTAAAAAAATAAATAAATAAAGATAAGTATGTGAAACACTAGTCAAAATGATGTGCGAAAACCCGACAACAAGCAAAAAGAGAGTAAAATGAGACCAAATGCCAGAACCAGAAAGGAAGCCAGAAAAAGGGTCATGAAGTAAAAAGGAGGGAGATGTGTGAGGGGGTGATGGTAATATTGGTCTGCAAAATTTGAAGGCCACAGTGCAGTAATAAAAGTAATAATAATGGATATTAGAGCTTAACAAAAGAGACCATCCAGAAAAAACAGTTTGCAGCTAGAGGATAGCTAGACTTTATGACCCTTTTTCTGGCTTCCTTTCTGGCAATTGGTGTCGTTTTACTCTCTTTTTGCTTGTTGTCGGGTTTTTGCACATCATTTTGACTGGTGTTTCACACACTTATCTGTATTGCTTGGACATGGGCTTTTTTTCCTTATCACCTTATCTAAATGTTAGTTTCCTGGCGGCCTTATATGTGTCCTCCCCAGTCGCCGCGGGAGACTCTGCCGGGCTTGCCTGATCGGTACATGCACCTCAACTAAACTCAGATGATGGTACATTCTACCCTTTTTAACACATCCTACCTTGTTATGTGAGGCCATAAAACCCTTCTATGTTCAAGAAACTAGTTTGAGATGATTAGAGCTTTGTGACATGGTGCATTATCCTGCTGGAAGTGGCCATCAGAAGATGGGTACACTGTAGTCATAAAGGGATGGACATGGTCAGCAACAATACTCAGGTAGGCCGTGGTGTTTAAACAATGCTCAGTTGGTACTAAGAGGCCCAAAGTGTGCCAAAAAATATCCCCCACACCATTATACCACCACCATCAGCCTGAACTGTTGATACAAGGAAGGATGGATCCATGCTTTCATGTTGTTTAAGCCAAAGTCTGACCCTACCATCTCAGTGTTACAGCTGAAATCGAGACTCATCAGACCAGGCAACATTTTTTCAATCTTCTGTTGTCCAATGTTGTTGAGTCTGTGCGAATTGTAGCCTCAGGTTCCTATCCTTAGTTGACAGGAGTGGCACCCGGTGGGGTCTTCTGCTGCTGTAGCCCATCTGCTTCAAGGTTCGATGTGTTGTGCATTCAGAGATGGTATTCTACATACAGTGGTTGTAATGAGTGGTTATTTGAGTTACTGTTGCCTTTCTATCATCTCGAACCAGTCTGCCCATTCTCCTTTGACTTATGAAATCAACAAGGCATTTTCGCCCACACAACTGCCGCTCACTGGATATTTTAACTCTTTTTCGGACCATTCTCTGTAAACCCTACAGATGGTTCTGCGTGAAAATCCCAGAAGATCAAGAGTTTTTGAAATACTCAGACCAGCCCGTCTGGCACCAACAACCATGTCACGTTCAAAGTCACTTAAAACCCCTTCCTTCCCCATTCTGATGCTCGGTTTGAACTTCAGAAAGTTTATCATCACCACATCTAGATGCCTAAGGTGTCCTTTTATGAAACTGAGATCAGCGGCGATCCCGAGTCTCACCGCTGATCTCAGCTCATTACCAGTTTATGAAACTGAGATAATCAGCGGAGAACATGTTCTCCGCTGATTATCTCAGCACAGTGAGAATTCACAGAAACGGCCAGTTTATGAAGGTGCGATCTCGGCACCTCACTGGCGATCTGTGACAGAATTCTCACTTTCTGATTCACCATTTCAGAAGTGGAGAATCAGAGTGAGAAGCATGAAACTGACTGATATTCTGGAGAAAGCAAGAAGTCTTTTGACTTCTTTCTTTCACCAAACAGTCAGAGCACATCTTCCCCACCATTACACACCCCAAAACCAGCAGGATAGGAATTTATAGTGTGTACATATATATATATATATATATATATATATATATATATATATATATACATATATATATATATATATACACATATATATATATATATATATATATATATATATATATATATACACACATATATATATATATATATATATATATATATATATATATATATATATATATATATATATATATATTATTATTATTATTATACGAGATTTATATAGCGCCAACAGTTTACTCAGCGCTTTACAATGTATAAGGGGGACAACACAATTACAGTACAGTTCAATACAAAAGGTACAGGAGGGCCCTGCTCGTAGAGCTTACATTCTAAAGGGAGGGGGTGGTGGTACAAAAGGTAATAGCTGCAAAAAATGATTTGATGGGGGTGGCTCAGGGACAGTTATGTGGGTTTGGGATAGGCTTCCCTGAATAAATGAGTTTTCAAGGATCTCCTAAAGGTGGACAGGGTAGGGGCTGATCGGACATACTGGGGCAGGGAATTCCAGAGGATGGGAGAGGCTCTGGAGAAGTCCTGAAGGCGAGCATGGGAGGAGGTAACAAGGGAGCTAGAGAGCAGGAGGTCCTGGGAGGAGCGGAGGTGTATATGTGTATATACAGTATATATGTATATATATATGTATATATATATCTATATATCTATATATATATATATACATACATATATATACATATATATATATATATATATATCTATATATATATCTATATATATATATATATATCTATATATATATATAGATATATATATCTGTATCTATATATATCTATAGCTATATATAGATATAGCTATAGATATATATAGATATATATATATATTTTTTTTTAGATGTTCACGTCTCTGGCTGGGTTCACACTTGTGCGATGCGTGAACCAGCGTGATTCCTGTGTGGGTTTTCACATCGCACCTACATTGACATCTGCGCACCACTGCGGGTGTCAATGTAAAGTTAATGACACCCCCAGATCATTTCACAGATCGCAGTGCGAACTATGTAATGGTGCAGGAATCGGATCGCATGCGTGTTCACACCCATGCGATCAGATTCCAGTGCGGACCAAATAAAGGGTCCTGTACCATTGTGGTGCAAATGCAATATGATTTAGGGCCAGTTCCGACTGCTGCGGTGTCCAAGATCGGATGTGATTCGCACCGCACTGCAGTGCAAAATCACATCCGATCTCTGTGCGATGCGATTTCAGCCATACAGATAGTATTGCTAAATTTGCATTGCCCTCGGACCAAACTCTTACAGGACCCTTTTTTTGGTCCACAGCAGAATCGGATCGCATGGGTGTTCACACCCATGCGATTCAATTACTGTCTGAGTTTGCAGATCGCACTGCGATATGCGAACTGATTTGGGGGTGTTGTTAACTTTTAGGCCCAGTTCACACTTGTGCGATGCCGGACATCGCACAGGCATCGCATTTAATTCGCAGCACACTGCCATTCACATTACATGCGATGTCTGTGTGGTGCGATATCAGCTGTACAGATAGTATGGCTGATATTGCACCGCATTTGGTGCAAACACGCACAGGACCCTTTTTTCTGTTCGGACCAGAATCGGATCGCATGTGTGTTCACACATATGCGATCCGATTCATGTCCGGACTGTCAGTTCGCAGTGCGATATGCAAGCTGAACTGGGGGTGTTGTTAACAATGTATTGACACTCCTCAGCGATTCGCATATGGCAGTGTGAACTGACATGCGAGTCGGTGCGATGCGGTAACCCGCAGTGGATTCGCAGTGTTCTTGCATTGCACCAGTTTATCAATTTTTATGTTTATCAATTATGAAATATATTTTATTTTAATTTATTAATAAATATTTATACTTGTATACTTTATTAAAATTATTTTTTTAATGATTATAAATGTATTTTGCATTTATATGAATGGTGTATAGCTGCATTACATATGTGCATTACATTCATTTACTATACACCATTCACATTTAAATAGGGACATGTATGATCTTTAAATATTGATAAAAACAATGTTTTTTTATAATTAGGTTAATGTATATTGTGTAGGGGGAATTTAACGTTGTTATTTTATTAATATGTTGGGGAATGTGTGCTGATTTGTGTTACACTTTGTATTTTATGGTTCCTCATACTGTAATCCCGCTATATCACGCGAGATTATAGTGAGAGGAGCCGTTTCTCAGGAGTTCCTGGCATTTGTAGATCGCTCCTCAACTCAACATGAGAAGCGATCTACACACTTTCATAAACAGGCACTCAGAGGAGAGCGATCTCCCCTGAGAATGCCTGAGAACTGAATCGCGGTATTTTACCTCACTTTCATAAAAGGACACCTAAATGCATTAAGTAGCTGCCATATGATTGGCTGATTAGCAATTTGTGTTACCAAGCAATTGAACAGGTGTACCTAATAAAGTGGCCAGTGAGTGTATGTCTTTTCTATATTTGTTATTGGACTGTGAGTTTTTATATATTTTTTTAAGTTCATTGTTATTTGCAAGATCATTTCTCTTTTTTTAATATAAGTTTCTATGAAATTATGCTACCTTGTATACAGCTACAAGTGAAAGTGAAGTGTGTATTAGTTAAATTACAAATCATAATTACCAGCTCAGCTTCAAATAACCTATATTTAACTACTGGTATGTTGTAATACTATAATGTTTATCTCTAAAACCTCCCATGGCCTTATCTGATGTTTTACATCATTTACGTGCATTTCACAGTACCACAGAAATGGCCCAGCATATGAGTAAAAGCATGAGTAAAATGTTTACATCACTGGCGAAATCCTCTGATATGACAGTACAAAGTTTTTGAATTTACTAGAAAGTGGCACAGAAACAGTTGATATGTTTTATAACAAAACAATTCGATGTACATTGTTAATCAGTGACTTAAAGTGACTTTGACTTTGACCCAAACGTATTTTTATTAGCTTTGGAACCACAGGAAAGGTTGGAACCTCATTCATGTTTTTGTTGTCAGTGCCCCTATTGAGGGGATTTCCCCACCACATCCTGTCTTAGTAACACAACAAGAAGCAAAGAAAATCTTCTAACAGGGACATACAGTATCTCACAAAAGTGAGTACACCCCTCACATTTTTGTAGATATTTTATTATATCTTTTCATGTGACAACACTGAAGAAATTACACTTGGCTACAATGTAAAGTAGTGAGTGTGCAGCTTGTATAAATTTGCTGTCCCCTCAAAATAACTCAACACACAGCCATTAATGTCTAAACCGCTGGCAACAAAAATGAGTACACCCCTAAGTGAAAATGTCCAAATTGGGCCCAAAGTGTCAATATTTTGTGTGGCCACCATTATTTTCCAGCACTGCCTTAACCCTCTTGGGCATGGAGCTTCACAGGTTGCCACTGGAGTCCTTTTCCACTTCTCCATGACGACATCATGGAGCTGGTGGATGTTAGAAACCTTGCGCTCATTCACCTTCTGTTTGAGGATGCCCCACAGATGCTCAATAGGGTTTAGGTCTGGAGACATGCTTGGCCTGTCCATCACCTTTACCCTCAGATTCTTTAGCAAGGCAGTGGTCGTCTTTGAGGTGCGTTTGTGGTCGTTATCATGTTGGACTACTGCCCTACGGCCCAGTCTCTGAAGGGAGGAGATCATGCTCTGCTTCAGTATGTCACAGTACATGTTGTCATTCATGGTTCCCTCAATGAACTGTAGCTCCCCAGTGCCGGCAGCACTCATACAGCTCCAGACCATGACACTCCCACCACCATGATTGACTGTAGGCAAGACACACTTGTCTTTGTACTCCTCACCTGGTTTCCGCCACACACGCTTGACACCATCTGAACCAAATAAGTTTATCTTGGTCTCATCAGACCACAGGTGTTCCAATAATCCATATCCTTAGTCTGCTTGTCTTCAGCAAATTGCGGGCTTTCTTGTGCATCATCTTTAGAAGAGGCTTCTTTCTGGGACAACAGCCATACAGACCAATTTGATGCAGCGTGCGGCATATGGTCTGACAGGCTGACCTCCCACCCCTTTAATCTCTGCAGCAATGCTGGCAGCTCTCATACGTCTATTTCCCAAAGACAACCTCTGGATATGACGCTGAGCATGTGCACTCAACTTCTTTGGTTGACCATGGCGAGGCCTGTTCTGAGTGGAACCTGTCCTGTTAAACCGCTGTATGGTCTTGGCCACCCTGCTGCAGCTCAGTTTCAGGGTCTTGGCAATCTTCTTATAGCCTAGGCCATCTTTATGTAGAGCAACAATTCTTTTTTTCAGATCCTCAGAGAGTTCTTTGCCATGAGTTGTCATGCTGAATTTCCAGTGACCCGTATGAGAGAGTGAGAGCGATAACACCAAATTTAACACACCTGCTCCCCATTCACACCTGGGACTTTGTAAGACTAACGAGTCACATGACACCGGGGAGGGAAAATGGCTAATCGTGCCCAATTTGGACATTTTCAACTTTTGTTGCCAGCGGTTTAGACATTAATGGCTGTGTGTTGAGTTATTTTGAGGGGGCAGCAAATTTACACTGTTATACAAGCAGTACACTCAATACTTTACATTGTAGCAAAGTGTCGTTTCTTCAGTGTTGTCACATGAAAAGATATAATAAAATATTTACAAAAATGTGAGGGATGTACTCACTTTTGTGAGATACTGTATACACCAAATGGAAACCATCCAGAGGTTCTAAGCCATCTCCATTCTATCTAAAACTTAAAGAGATTTTGTCTGGAATTCTACTTTAACCGCTTGCCTACCAAGGCAGTTTTTAAATTTTTTATAAACATGTTAAAATCATCATTTTATGCTAGAAAATGACTTAGAACCCTTAAAAATTATATATTTTCTGAAGGCAGAGGCTCTGGAAAATAAAATGGTTGCTGTTGCACATAAAGACCTGGCCTATAAAAGAACGTTTCTGGTTTCATTAACAATATTATATTTCTTTAACATTTTCTGAAACCATTAAAATACTGAACATTAAGTGGAATGAAAATTGCTTTTATATGCCATTTATTCCCTTATTTACTATAGTCAGAACTAAGAAATGCATTTTTGACAGATAAATACCGTATGTGATACAGCATATAAACATTTTGTCTTCTTTTTTGAGCCAACAGGAGGAGCTTTAGGATTCTTTTAATATTTTAAAGGCTCATCGTTTCTTCTTTGATAATTGGGGTTATTTACTAAAGGCAAATCCACTTTGCACTACAAGTGCACTTTTAGTGCACTTGGAATTGCAGTCGCTGTAGATCCGAGGGGGACATGCAAGGAAAATAAAAAACAGCATTTTAGCTTGCACATGATTGGATGATAAAATCAGCAGAGCCTCCCCTGATTTCAGATCTTCCCCTCAGATCTACAGCGACTGCACTTCCAAGTACACTTCTAGTGCAAAGTGGATTTACCTTTTAGTAAATCAACCCCTATGTCTAATGGTTGCAGGACAGATTACTGATTTCACACAAAGCTTGAGTCAGCACTTCCTCAGCCAATGAAACCTGTCTAGTAACAATTTAACAAGCAAGTTAATTTCTGAAAACATTACCCAGAAATAACATGGGGTACCAAGGTTAGTATATACATAGGCAGTAATATGTATACAGAAAAAAGATACAAAGTGAAACAATTGAGGATACATAGTAGCAAAAGCAACCAAAGCATTAATAAAGTTCAAAACTTCTTCCTAAAAAGAAAATTATAAAAAAAAAAAGACCAAAAATTAAAGGAGTTGTTAAGGCAGAAGTTTTTTTTATCTTAATACATTCTATGCATTAAGATAAAAAAAAATCTTCTCTGTGTAGCAGCCTCGACAGCACCCCCTAATTACCTACCTGAGTCCATCTCTATCCAGCGATGTCCACGAGTGTCTAAGCCGCCCGGGACACTCCTCCTGATTGGCTGAGACACAGCAGCGGCACCATTGGCTCCCGCAGCTGTCGAAGTCAGTCAGCCAATCGGGAGAGAGGGGCGGGGCCAGGTCGGAGCTCCGTGTCTGAATGGATACACAGAGTTCTGACTCAGCTCTGGTGCCCCTCAGCTCAGGTGCCCCATAGGAAGCTGCTGGTTAAGGGGGCACTCGATAGGAGAGAGATGCCAGGATCACAGAAGAGGGACCCGAGAAGAGGAGGATCCGGGCTGCTCTCTGCAAAACCAACTGCACATAGGAGGTAAGTATAACATGTTTGTTATTTTTTTTAAAAACAAAAAACAAGAATTTACAATTACTTTAAAATACAAACATAAAGGCTGCGTTCATAAGGACTAATGCAAATCAATGTCTAAGAAAAAAAATAGGCTCATGATCCTCACCCCTTCTATATTTAGGGGTCTTGCTGTTGCTCCCCCATAAGGCAAATATGTTATCAATATAAGGATACCAACAAATATCATCCAAATTCATAAAGGGTGTATGGTTTTATTAAAAAAACATTGGTCCAGCTTACATTGCAAATGCAATGGCAACAACTACACGCTCCTTACTCTTCCTTAACCTACCGAAATACAGATTGGATGCGATTGGTAACTTTTCACATGCTCATATACTGTATGTAGCATGCTGGAAATCACACCACACATGAATCAATTCTATATATATGTTTTTGCTAATAAAATCATTTAGCCTGATAGGGTCTGTAACCCTTCCTGTCCAAAACTAAAAATGAATTTCTGCCACATGGAAGATGCATACAAAATGTATACAAAATGCACAACACATGGGTTTACATGTTGAAGTTAAAGTTTAATCTTCTTAAATTTTGCCTCTCCTGGCTCTCCCTTCCCCCATCAACATGCTAATGACATTTTTAAATAAAACCTTTCCATTTACATTACATAACTTATTTTAGACCCAGTGATATCGCAGAGTCTCTGTACTTCTTTATAGAATGGCGGTAGATCACGGTTGGTGGGAGGGGTCAACAGTGTAGCTTCCTTAACTTGGTACTTTTCTCCAGCGTCCTGGACTCTGAGCAGCAGTGGGAAGCATTATGCAAATATAAAAATGTCTTGAAGGATGGGTGTAAGTCTGTAGGAGTGGGCATTTCTAGACAGAAAGAAATTGCATACAGACTGCCCTAGGTAATGGCTAAATGTGATTCTGAGTCTTCATTAATTAAACAATAAAAATCAAATTAATTTAAAGGGGCAGGCAAAGGACAGCAAGGCTTGGGAACAAAGCACTAAATGATGTACTCCAGCCAGAAAATGAGGCAGTTCTTTCGTACTTGCTGTAGCCTTTACCCAAATCCCCCCCCCCCCCAAAAAAAATATACATACACATATACATATATATATATATATATATATTTATATATGTATATATATATATATATATATATATATATATATATATATATATATATATATACACTACCGTTCAAAAGTTTGGGGTCACCCAAACAATTTTGTGTTTTCCATGAAAAGTCACACTTATTCACCACCATACGTTGTGAAATGAATAGAGAATAGAGTCAAGACATTGACAAGGTTAGAAATAATGATTTGTATTTGAAATAACATTGTTTTTACATCAAACTTTGCTTTCATCAAAGAATCCTCCTTTTGCAGCAATTACAGCATTGCACACCTTTGGCATTCTAGCTGTTAATTTATTGAGGTAAGCTGGAGAAATTGCACCCCACGCTTCTAGAAGCAGCTCCCACAAGTTGGATTGGTTGGATGGGCACTTCTGGCGTACCATACGGTCAAGCTGCTCCCACAACAGCTCAATGGGGTTCAGATCTGGTGACTGTGCTGGCCACTCCATTACCGATAGAATACCAGCTGCCTGCTTCTGCTGTAAATAGTTCTTGCACAATTTGGAGGTGTGTTTAGGGTCATTGTCCTGTTGTAGGATGAAATTGGCTCCAATCAAGCGCTGTCCACTGGGTATGGCATGGCGTTGCAAAATGGAGTGATAGCCTTCCTTATTCAGAATCCCTTTTACCCTGTACAAAGCTCCCACCTTACCAGCACCAAAGCAACCCCAGACCATCACATTACCTCCACCATGCTTAACAGATGGCGTCAGGCATTCTTCCAGCATCTTTTCATTTGTTCTGCATCTCACAAACGTTCTTCTTTGTGATCCAAACACCTCAAACTTGGATTCATCCGTCCACAACACTTTTTTCCAGTCTTCCTCTGTCCAATGTCTGTGTTCTTTTGCCCATCTTAATCTTTTTCTTTTATTGGCCAGTCTCAGATATGGCTTTTTCTTTGCCACTCTGCCCTGAAGCCCAAAATCCCGCAGCCGCCTCTTCACTGTAGATGTTGACACTGGTGTTTTGCGGGTACTATTTAATGAAGATGCCAGTTGGGGACCTGTGAGGCGTCTGTTTCTCAAACTAGAGACTCTAATGTGCTTATCTTCTTGCTTAGTTGTGCAACGCGGCCTCCCACTTCTTTTTCTACTCTGGTTAGAGCCTGTTTGTGCTGTCCTCTGAAGGGAGTAGTACACACCGTTGTAGGAAATCTTCAATTTCTTTGCAATTTCTCGCATGGAATAGCCTTCATTTCTAAGAACAAGAATAGACTGTCGAGTTTCAGATGAAAGTTCTCTTTTTCTGGCCATTTTGAGCGTTTAATTGACCCCACAAATGTGATGCTCCAGAAACTCAATCTGCTCACAGGAAGGTCAATTTTGTAGCTTCTGGAAGGAGCTAGACTGTTTTTAGATGTGTGAACATGATTGCACAAGGGTTTGCTAATCATCAATTAGCCTTCTGAGCCAATGAGCAAACACATTGTACCATTAGAACACTGGAGTGATAGTTGCTGGAAATGGGCCTCTATACACCTATGTAGATATTGCACCAAAAACTAGACATTTGCAGTTAGAATAGTCATTTACCACATTAGCAATGTATAGAGTATATTTGTTTAAAGTTAGGACTAGTTTAAAGTTAGCTTCATTTAAAAGTACAGTGCTTTTCCTTCAAAAATAAGGACATTTCAATGTGACCCCAAACTTTTGAACGGTAGTGTATGTATATATATATAGTCAGGTCCATAAATATTGGGACATCGACACAATTCAAATTTTTTTGGCTCTATACACCACCACAATGGATTTGAAATGAAACGAACAAGATGTGCTTTAACTGCAGACTTCCAGCTTTAATTTGAGGGTATTTACATCCAAATCAGGTGAACAGTGTAGGAATTACAGAGATAAGAGGGGTAGGGGTAAGTGGCGCTCCCTAAGGCGGGGTATCCTGTAAGGTGTGTGTGCTCTAACCCCTAATGCCCCGTACACACAGTCGGATTTTCTGATGGAAAATGTCCGATCGGAGCGTGTTGTCGGAAATTCCGACCGTGTGTGGGCTCCATCGGACATTTTCCATCGGATTTTCCGACACACAAAGTTGGAGAGCAGGAGATAAAATTTTCCGACAACAAAATCCGTTGTCGGAAATTCCGATCGTGTGTACACAAATCCGATGGACAAAGTGCCACGCATGCTCAGAATAAATAAAGAGATGAAAGCTATTGGCCACTGCCCCGTCTATAGTCCCGACGTACGTGTTTTACGTCACCGCGTTTAGAACTATCGGATTTTCCGACAACTTTGTGCGACCGTGTGTAGACAAAACAAGTTTGAGCCAACATCCGTCGGAAAAAATCCTAGGATTTTGTTGTCGGAATGTCCGAACAAAGTCCGACCGTGTGTACGCCCTATAACAAATAAATCAATTAAACCACATGAAAACCTACACCTCATAATAAGTATAATGTGACATAATAAGCAAACCTAGTGAGCATAATGTGTGTCAATATCTGTATAAAAACACATATACCGCTACCATATAAAGTGACTTGAAAGTCTAATTGCAGTGGGAGAAAATGTGACCATCAAAGTCTCCCCTGCTACCCACAATAAATAACAGCAAAAATATAAAAAAAACATATAAAACACTATTAGTATCTTAGCGGGTGATAGTGAGTGTCCACTCCAGCAGATATAAAACATATATGGTGAACAAAATAAAATAAAATGTGAACATCAGTCCCATAGGAAATAAGGTAAAAAAATTTTTTGTATAAAATGAAAAAATGTGAAGCTCCAGAATGGCAAAGTGTTCATAAAAATTGTGTCTCTTGTGCTAAAATTCGCGCTCTGTGGCCTCGGCTATAGGAAAGGCCGCGGCTTCGGCCTAGCTCCGGAGCGGCTGCCATCTTGGTACACCCGGCGGCCGTTTACCACATGATCGCTCCGTCAAATGACGGAGCGATCACTTGTAAACAAACCGGTGTCATGTCATGATGCCGGTTCCTCTCTCCCCTCTGTGTACTGATCTGTACAGTGGAGGGGAGAGATCGGATGGCAGCAGTGCCAATACTCTGCCATACCCTGCCAATACTCTGCAATACTCTGCCATACCCTGCCAATATTCTGCCAATACTCTGCCATACCCTGCCAATACCCTGCCAATACTCTGTCATACCCTGCCAATACCCTGCCAATACTCTGTCATACCCTGCCAATACTCTGCCATACCCTGCCAATACCCTGCCAATACCCAGCCAATACTCTGCCATACCCTGCCAATACTCTGCCATACCCTGCCAATACTCTGCAATACTCTGCCATATCCTGCCAATACTCTGCCATACCCTGCCAATACTCTGCAATACTCTGCCATACCCTGCCAATACTCTGCCATACCCTGCCAATACCCAGCCAATACTCTGCCATACCCTGCCAATACTCTGCCATACCCTGCCAATACTCTGCAATACTCTGCCATATCCTGCCAATACTCTGCCATACCCTGCCAATACTCTGCAATACTCTGCCATACCCTGCCAATACTCTGCCATACCCTGCCAATACTCTGCCATACCCTGCCAATACCCTGCCGATACCCAGCCAATACTCTGCCATACCCTGCCAATACTCTGCCAATACATTGCAATACCCTGCCAATACTCTGCCAATACTCTGCCAATACTCTGCAATACCCGCCAATACCCTGCCAATACTCTGCCAATACCCGCCAATACCCTGCCAATACCCTGCAATACCCTGCAATACTCTGCCATACCCTGCTAATATATTATTACAGTGGGGGAGATTGTGGATATTATTACAGTGGGGGAGATGACCTGGATATTACAGTGGGGGAGATTTTTTTTTTGTTGATCCGAAACTGATCCGAACCGTGACTCCTGATCCAAGGAACGATCCGAACCGTGAGTTTTTTGATCCGTTGCACTCCTACTACATCCTAGGTCACATAATCTGGGAAAAGAAGAACAAAAAACATTTCAGACTGTACAGGCCAGACAAGGAGCTTGGTATTTTATAAAAGTATACAATTTATTGTGTAATAATTGTTAAAAAGATCATACAACATTTACCTATCTAGGTGAGTAAAAACAAAAACAAACGGTGCTGATAGTGTTCACTTTATACAATCATACACCAAGAATTGAATGCTGATATAGTAGATCGTCATGTGGTAACGCGTTTCGCCAAATTAGTTTCATAAGACCCCTTTCACACTGGGGCGGTTTGCATGCGTTATTGCGCTAAAAATAGCGCCTGCAAACCGAGCCGCTGCTGTTTGTTCAGTGTGAAAGCCCGAGGGCTTTCACACTGAAGCGGTGCTCTGGCAGGAGAAGAAAAAATCTCCTGGAGCGGATTCACCGCTCCTAAACCGCTCCTGCCCATTGAAATCAATGGGACAGCGCGGCTATACCGCGGCAATACCGCGGCTATAGCCGCGCTGTACGAGTGGTTTTAAACCCTTTTTCGGCCGCCAGCGGGGGGTTAAAACCGCACCGCTAGCGGCCGAATACCGCGGTAAAACAGCGCTAAAAATAGCGCTGTTTTACCGCCGACGCCCCCTACCGCCCCAGTGTGAAAGCAGCCTTAGGGCTCATGAAAAACATACAGCACTCATCTAAAGAGAAACACTATTATTTACAAATATATTTGAGTATTTACATAATATTTACAAACATCTAGCATATACTGTAGTCATGCGTTTGTCATGCGGGACCCGCCTCAGCACAGAGCAGCACCAGCACCAAAGAACTCTCTGAGCGGGTTCTGGAGAATCAAGAACACCTGACTGGGGGACTGTATACCTTAAGGGGTCGCTATATATTAAAAAAAAAAAGACAATATATGTGACATGCATTTTAAAACTGCAAATCTATATAAAATGTACTCTGGGTAACATCATACCTACTTGGGATCTGTATCTATATGAACGAGCCTTATTGTGGAAGCACTAGGTTCGTCATCCAGGAAGAGATACACAAATCCTGAATGTCTGTTCTAAAAGGTGGGGAGGAAACAAATGAGGATAATGTGTTGGCAAAATATTCCCTCATCTATCTAAAGTAATCAATATGTATCTCCATCAAGGGGATAGATATTATAAATTCATACTTTAAATAGGTCTCTTATTCATTTGCATATATTCCCTTAGATGGTTAATATTGGAAACAGCTGAACTATAGTAATCAGTTTGGTTAAGACCCCTTTCACACTGGGGCGGTTTGCAGGCGTTATTGCGCTAAAAATAGCGCCTGCAAACCGCCCCTAAACAGCCTCCGCTGTTTGTTCAGTGTGAAAGCCCGAGGGCTTTCACACTCAAGCGGTGCGCTGGCAGGAGAAGAAGAAATCTCCTGCAAGCCGCATCTTTGGAGCGGTGAAGGAGCGGTGTATTCACCGCTCCTTCACCGCTGCTGCCCATTGAAATCAATGGGACAGCGCGGCAATACTGCGGTAATACCGCGGCTATAGCCACGCTATACGAGGGGTTTTAACCCTTTTTTGGCCGCCAGCGGGGGGTTAAAACCGCACCGCTAGCGGCCGAATACCGCGGTAAAACAGCGCTGAAAATAGCGCTGTTTTACCGCCGACGCCCCCTACCGCCCCAGTGTGAAAGGGGCCTAACTGTCATACCTGCAATATATTATATAAATAAAGGCCAGTTTGTACATGTATTCTAAAATATGTGTGTCCCACATTCCTCCCATTTTAGTGTAAATAGACTTACTTCCAAGGCCTATAAGATATGTTCAATTCCCAGATGAAACATATAGCATCTGCATTACATATCCATAGAGGCAAGTAGGCGAACATCCAGCGTGTTCTAATGCCAACCAACAATAAAAGACACATGATAAAAGATCATTGTACCTATCCACAAGCTACTTCTCTAGTGCTGCTAATTATAGTCATAGATCCACATACCGTGTAGATGTGTTGTCCTCGCGTCCTACTATGCAGACTCCCCGGTGGATCTGGCGGCGTTTCCACCGCCATTCCTTAATTGCTCCCTCCGCCCGGCAACAATGCCCATGTGGGCGTGTACATCATGACGGCGCCCTGATGGTGGAGGGTGTGAGCCACTTCAGACGCATGCATGTCAGCACAAGAGCACCACACGCAAGGGGGCCAGGCGGAGCGGTTCACATGACTGGGCATGCGCAGCCCAATACGCATGCCCAACGTTATCAGTCCCAGCCACCCACTGCCAGATGGACGGGATGAGACATTGCACTTGCACAAGGGCACCTGCCCAGGTCATTGCATCCCAAGCCACCTCCTAAGCCACCTCAAAAGAGATGGCAGGGAGCAGAGGAGGGTAGAGGCAGCGAGTGGTCCCATCCCTATTGACTCGGCTTAGCCGAATGTGTGAACCAAACGCTCGCAGAAAGACTTTTCCAAAAGGGTCTAATTGTTTTCCCCCACATAGAACGCACCACATGGGCAAAGCATAATATAGACCACCCCCCTGTTTGGCATGTGATGTGTTGCCTGATTGTTAATGTCCTACCGTTTGGTAATCTAAAAGAGGAACATTCCAACACCCATGGACAGAATGAACATCTCCCACATTTCAATATAGTAGTTTTAGATCTTGTATAATGACTTGTGACCATGCGGTCACGAAGAGAAGTATGACGTCTGTAAACAATTTCAGGGGAACTACCAACGTATTTATTGAGGTTTTCATCGCTTGTCAAAAGACTCCAATTTTTTTACATACAGTGTCTCACAAAAGTGAGTACACCCCTCACATTTTTGTAAATATTTTATTATAACTTTTCATGTGATAACACTGAAGAAATGACACTTTGCTACAATGTAAAGTAGTGAGTGTACAGCTTGTATAACAGTGTAAATGTTCTGTCCCCTCAAAAGAACTCAACACACAGCCATTAATGTCTAAACTGCTGGCAACAAAAGTGAGTACACCCCTAAGTGAAAAGTCCAAATTGGGCCCAGTTAGCCATTTTCCCTCCCTGGTGTCATGTGACTCGTTAGTGTTACAAGGTCTCAGGTGTGAATAGGGAGCAGGTGTGTTAAATTTGGTGTTAGCGCTCTCACTCTCTCATACTGGTCACTGGAAGTTCAACATGGCACCTCATGGTAAAGAACTCTCTGAGGATCTGAAAAAAAGAATTGTTGCTCTACATAAAGGTGGCCTAGGCTATAAGAAGATTGGCAAGACCCTGAAACTGAGCTGCAGCACGGTGGCCAAGACCATACAGCGGTTTAATAGGACAGGTTCCACTCAGAACAGGCCTCGCCATGCTCGACCAAAGAGGTTGAGTGCACATGTTCAGCATCATATGCAGAGGTTGTCTTTGGGAAATAGACATATGAGTGCTGCCAGCATTGCTGCAGAGGTTGAAGGGGTGGGGGGTTCAGCCTGTCAGTGCTCAGACCATACGCCGCACACTGCATCAAATTGGTCTGCATGGCTGTCATCCCAGAAGGAAGCCTCTTCTAAAGATGATGCACAAGAAAGCCTGCAAACAGTTTGCTGAAGACAAGCAGACTAAGGACATGGATTACTGTAACCATGTCATGTGGTCTGATGAGACCAAGATAAACGTATTTGGTTCAGATGGTGTCAAGCGTGTGTGGTGGCAACCAGGTGAGGAGTACAAAGACAAGTGTGTATTCCCTACAGTCAAGCATGGTGGTGGGAGTGTCATGGTCTGGGGCTGCATGAGTGCTGCCGTCACTGGGTAGCTACAGTTCATTGAGGGAATCATGAATGCCAACATGTGTCATAGTACTGTGACATACTGAAGCAGAGCATGATACCCTTTCTTCTGAGACTGAACCGCAGGGCAGTATTCCAACATGATAACGACCCCGGACACACCTCCAAGATGACCACTGCCTTGCTAAAGAAGTTGAGGGTAATGGTGATGGACTGGCCAAGCATGTCTCCAGACCTAAACCCTACTGAGCATCTATGGGGCATCCTCGAACTGAAAGGTGGAGGAGAGCGAGGTTTCTAACATCCACCAGCTCTGTGATGTCGTCATGAAGGAGTGGAAGAGGACTCCAGTGGCAACCTGTGAAGCTCTGGTGAACTCCATGCCCAAGAGGTTTAAGGCAGTGCTGGAAAATAATGGTGGCCACACAAAATTTTTACACATTGGGCCCAATTTGGACATTTTCCCTTTTGTTGCCAGCGGTTTAGACATTAATGGCTGTGTGTTGAGTTATTTTGAGGGGACAGCAAATTTACACTGTTATACAAGCTGTACACTCACTACTTTACATTGTAGCAAAGTGTTATTTCTTCAGTGCTGTCACATGAAAAGATATAATAAAATATTTACAAAAATGTGAGGGCTGTACGCAGTTTTGTGAAATACTGTAATCCCCATCCCTATTATCATCACAGAATGGCCTTGGAGGGGGCGGAGCTACACAACAGTAAGTCATATGTCTTGTGATATCACTTTAGCTGATCCACGTCCTCTGTTTCAAGAACAGTGTGAACTGTCAATAAGGCATGTGCTCCTCTCCCTAGGCAGTTTAGATGTGTGACTGACAACCCACTCCACTTTGAATGGTGTGGAAGTGGAGTGAGTATACAACCCCAATTCCAAAAAAATTGGGATGCTGTGTTAAAGTGGGTGTAAACTGTTCCATACCAGTGAAGGGACTATCATCAGGTGATACACAGAGATGAAACAAATCCTCCTACATAAGTTGTATATGTCTATCTGCAGCCTTCTCTTCTCTACAGGCACTCAAAGTGCAGAATTTATAAAGCTGGTCGGAGAGTTCAGAAAAAAGGGGGCGGAGAGCTGAAGTTACATTCTGCAGAGCTCAGCTCTGAGAGCTCTGAGAGCTGATTGGAGGAGATGGGGGCACTCCTCCTTCACACAGCACACAAGAACAGAGCTGAGGTTGTCAATCTGCTGGAGGTCTCTCCCCGTCACCATTTTTCTCTTGTTGTCAGAAAATCTTGTCCAGAAGTGATTCATGCTGATAGCAGAGGAAGGAAGCAGCAGACAGAAATGACACTTAGTGCTCTGGCTCAAGACAAGTACACACTATAGAGCAGTGGTTCTCAACTCCAGTCCTCAGGACCCACCAACAGGCCAGGTTTGCAAGATAGCTGAAATACATCACAGGTAAAATCACTTGCTGCTCAGTGATTGCAGTGTTCTAGTCTGCAACTCCCCAAGGTAATACTTAAAATCTGGCCTGTTGGTGGGTCCCGAGGACTGGAGTTGAGAACCACTGCTATAGAGGGATATGGTTTGTTCACATTCCATGTCTGAGGTTTACAACCACTTTAAATCTATATAAAAACACACTGTAATGATTTTCAAATCTCACAAACCCATATTTTATTCACAATAGAAAATAGAAAACACATCAAATGTTTAAATTAAGAATACACTACCATTTTAGGAAAAAAATAAGGTCATTTTGAAATTGATGGCAGCAGTTTTGCAAATGTTCATCAAATCTCTATTTTCACTAAAAATACACTAAAATCATTATCCATACATGGCAGGGGCACAGCTGCTGCTCCACTTCATGTTACTTAAAGGGACAGATATTATTTATTTGTTTTGCTTTTCAATTGCACATATACCATTCACACATTATTGCCCCGTGTCATTTAAAGGGACAGTAACCATTTATTCGCTTGGATTTTTTACTTGATACATTTATGTTTTGTGACATAGTTTTTGTTGATTTTATTTATTGTTGTGTTTGACTGCAGCACTGCTTTTACTATTTTACCAGGATAGTTTTGTTTATTGATCTTTTAGTGATACCTTTTTAGTGCTAGCTGCTGATTTCTTTACTTTTTCCGCTAAGCACTGACTTTTTTTCATCTAAATGCTTTTAAAGCTGTTTGTGTCCCAGGCTAGGAGATTTCTGTTTGACCAATGACATCAGGGGTGAATATGAGGAAAATTCCAAAATTCTGACTTTCCAAAGAACAGCAATAGAGGCAAAAACTTCCAAACAGGGCTTTGAATATACAAACAGAAGCTATACCGCCCCAGGTGGGACTGTCACTCACATAGTGCATGGTGGGTGTTCACCCTGGCTCACCACCGTGATACAGCAATATGAAAAAGGTTGGCTGCACACCACACTGTAGAGATGCTAAATCCTTTATTCCATGTATCGGATGAAGACCTATGATTAAGCACTAGTATATGTGTGAAAAGCGTTAACAACAGTTCCAGCATACTCTTTCTTTTGTGCCGTCTTTACACAATACATCGAATAAAGGATTTAGCATCACTGGTGTGGTGTTTGGCCAACCTTCTTCATAGGGCTTTGACTATACTTTATATACAGGAGAAGCTGCAAAAAATGTATGAAAGGTTCTGTGTTGTTATAATCAGGGGTTCTGTTTTCATCCCTGCATATTCATGTTTTGCATTTTTTACAAGCTTTGACAAAAAACAAATCTCCTACAGAGATTGATTGGAACCACATGGAAAACGTGCAAAAACACACATTTTACATGCTCTTAATCTCCCTTGAAAATGCATAAAATGTGAATTAAAAATGTGAATTAAAACTATTCAAAAACCCCAAAATTGCATGCCTTTGAATGTGACGGTACAGAAAGTGACCATAGTAACATCACCCTTACATAACCAGGAAATTTCAGTGTGAGAATAAGGAACTCTTTCTGTTTTAGAAATATCTTATTATTATTACGATATATCTGTTTTATTTCGGTTTAAATTGTTCCTCTTTATGCAGTTATTATGAGTTACAGTAGAATGAAACTGATATTTTAGGTAAACCTGGAAAACGGACACTCATCATCTTACACAGGGGCTGATTTACTAAGGACAGTGCATTGCGCCGGTTCATACCTAATTGCTGCGCCAGATAAATCATTGATTGAGCGTGCAAACCACGCACGCAGAGGCACAACACGATAATAAATATGTAAATGGCAACTGGTGCCAGGGTCACTGCTGTTTTCTCTTGATAATAGCGCACTCATTGGTGGCATTCATCTAATTGGATGTGTCTTGTTAGGCAATTAGTAAGTGTTCTCACTTAATTAACCCTTTTGATGCTAATCTCATTCCTATTACTTCTGATATATCTTTAAAAAAATTTTTTTTTCTATTTTTACACAAATATTTCAATACACTACAAAGAACAGAAAAGTGTTTCTAAACCCAAAAAATGTATATTTTCAGATCTTGATCTTTAAAAGTGACCATACACTGCAATCTTTAAAAAATTAGAAAAATTAGACCAATTAGTTTAGGCAAGAGCCTGTTTGATTTCCAAAAATTTGAATTAGTTGTTCAAGTGCGTATTCCTATTACCTATTTTGCAGAAATATCAAGTTGTACAGAGATTGGACAATCAGATTGCATAGTGCATGACCATCTTAAGTGCCAAATTTGGAATGTAGATGTGCCATGATCCACTTGAATTTTCACAAGTGGACACAAGAACCTACATCTATAGCTACATATGTGTGCAGTTCAGTGGTGTAGTGGTTAGCACTTTCACCTAGCAGCAAAAAGGGTCGCTGGTTCAAATCCCGCCTGTGATACCAACTGTCTGGAGTTTGCATGTTCTCCCTGTGCCTGTGTGGGTTTCCTCCAGGTACTCCGGTTTCCTCCCACAATCTAAAAACATGCTGAAAATCAGATCCTGTCTAAATTGGCCCTAATATGTATGAATGTGTGTTAGGCATCCACACAAACACCACCCCATGTTAAAAAAATAATTTTTTTTCTTAATGTGCAAATAAGGATCCTCAGAGAACTTACAAGCAACTTACTGTAGGGGCGTGATGTCATTGTGGCCACCGCTTTCCGAGAACCACATATGCGCATACCTCCGCGCACACAGCGGCTGCGAATTTAGCTGCAGAAACCCAATTTTTATGGAAATTAATAGTAAAGCAAATGCAGATTTTCAGGACTGGACTAACAAATGTTTCTAGTGAAAGGCAACTGTTGTTTTCTAATAAACAAGGTCTAAATGGGCCATTGACATGCATCACAGTTGAACTTAGGAATGTGTCTTTGCAAAGTTTAACTAAATGAAATCATCTTATTTTTGTTTGGGGATAGAGTACAGAGGCATTAGAAGTCTTGTCAGTTTTTGGGGATGTCTGCACCCCTGATAGGGTGAAGATACCTCCCAAATGTTGCCACTTTCTCCTTCAAATTTATTCACTTCCTGTCACATAGCCAAACAGGAAGTGAGGGTAAAACCCTACCAATGTCTTTCATGAGGACACACAAGTCAATATAAATCGTTTCCCCATTAGGTAAATTGCACTGTAGCATTTTGCTGTGTACACCCCAAATTATTAGGTATCTTGGACTTTGGGGTTTATTTACTAAAGGTAAATCCACTTTGCACTACAAGTGCAGTTGGTGGAGATCCGAGGGGGGACATGCAAGGAAAAAAAACACCATCTTTGCTTCTAGATGATTGAATGTTAAAATCACCAGTGCTTCCCCACAGATTTTCAGCGAGTACACTTGTATAGCAGAGTGGATTTGCCTTTAATAAACCCAAAAATACCTAAGAATTTGGGGTGTACACAAAGTGCTAGAGTGCAATTTGCCTAATGGGGACACTAGTTAGATTGACCTGTGTGTCCCCAAGGAAAGGCATTGGTAGGGTTTTACCCTCACTTTCCATTTGGCTATGTGACAGGAAGTGAAGCCAATTTTAAGAAAAGGGACAAAAAGCCCAACCTAATTAAGACAAGCAGGGGTTCTAACACTCACTTGGTTTCCCTCAAATGCCCAAAATTAAAATAGGATTGTCTTGAGCTGCATTTTAGCTCAGTGCTCTAAATCAGTGCTTCTCAACCCTGTCCTCAAGTACCCCCAACATGCCATGTTTGCAGGTTTTCCTTCATCTTGCACAGGTGCTTTAAATCAGAGTCAATGACTTGGTATTTTGGACAGCTATTTTAGCCAAGATAAAATTCCCAAAACATGTCGTGTCGGGGGTACTTGAGAACTGAGGCTGACAACCACTGCACTAAAATGGAAAATGGAATACTTACCTCTCTGTAATTTCTTTCCTGGTGCCTATCCATGGCAGCATACGCACAATCCATGCATATGCTACCATGAAGGCACCAGGAAAGTAACAGACAAATCACACATTTTTGGGATTTGCCATTCCAATCAGCCTAGTTAAGCTGCAGCTGGGAAATGTCTTGCATGAAAAGTAACAAAAAAAACACAAAACATAAAAATTTGCTAAAAATTTTATTGGTCAACAAAACAGGACTTGCAAAAGAGCAAGGAAAGCAAAAAAAAAAACACCACATGTATGTATGTATGTTAATTTGAGACACTAACAGAATATGGTTAACATGAGTTAAAAGTACTGCGCCCTTACGAACAAAATCTCCATATCAAGCTATACACAAGAGAAAAACTATATACTGTTGTCGAAGTGGTATCGGGTCCCAACTACTCTCAGGATCATGTTCCCATCCAACTCAGACAGATGTTGGAGATGCAACTCGATGAAAGGTACCTATATACATATTTGGTGGGAATGCGATGTGCTTCTCCAATTTTGGACTCAAATTTTTCAGATTTACTCAGACATTTATGATAAGCCACTGCTGCCATCACTCTCTATTGCCCTCCTATCCATCTTACGAGGGACAATCAAATCACAAAAAAACAGTCTACTGAATTTTTTTGTTAGTGCAGGTAGACAACTCATACCCAGATATTGGAAAACCACTACGCCCCCCTCTCTAATGGAGTGGGTAAGTGAGGTAAACAATTTCATGCAAATGGAAGAAATGCAGGGCAAAGCATTGGACAAACAAGCTAAGTTCTCTTTTGTCTGGAGTATCTGGAGGAATTACTCTACCTCAAACAAACTCAAACAAAGACTCTTGACTAAGAACTCCACTTAGGAGCTAAAACTGCCACATTCACCGGACCATAGACTTAAAGTTAAGGCCTTGTCTATAGACTAAGGCTCGCTGTCTCCCCACCCCACCCCCCCTCCCTCCCTACTATTCTTCTATCCTACACTTATTCCGCCTTCTTCTATTCTGCTTTTCTTCTCTCCCTCTTCCATGTCTCCTGTATTCCTCTTTAGATGCAACACAACCTATAAGATCTCCTTTTATTTAAAATAGAGATCGGAAACCTAATCTTGTCACTAATTATACTCCTGACAACCTATGTTTTAGTTGGTTTTTCCAGACTCCCTCAGTCCCGGGGTGCAGCAGGCTTCCAAAGGGGCACCCCTGCCCAGGGTAGTTAATGTTTATACGTCAACAGACACTCGTTCTATGGGTTTAACGTAAAGCTTTATTTATAGTGACATTTGCACTTGTATACGATTGCACTATTTCAGCATTTGTAAGAAATATTTGTACACCAGGAGGCCTGTTGTCAGGTAACTGGCACTGTTTACATTCCTTCATTTTGTTTTCTTTTTGTTTATATGTTTATATATTTGTGGAAAAAAAAATCAATAAAACGTATTGAACCATAAAAGTACTGCGCCCACAAATGGATATCTTTTAGACCCCTTTCACACTGGGGCGGTTTGCAGGCGTTATTGCGCTAAAAATACCGCCTGCAAACCGCCCCAAAACAGCCTCCGCTGTTTGTTCAGTGTGAAAGCCCGAGGGCTTTCACACTGAAGCGGTGCGCTGGCAGGAGAAGAAAAAATCTCCTGCGAGCCGCATCTTTGTAGCTGTGAAGGAGCGGTGTATTCACCGCTCCTAAACCGCTCCTGCCCATTGAAATCAATGGGACAGCGCGGCTATACCGCGGCAATACCGCGGCTATAGCCGCGCTATATGAGTGGTTTTAACCCTTTTTCGGCCGCCAGCTGGGGGTTAAAACAGCACCGCTAGCAGCCGAATACCGCGGTAAAACAGCGCTAAAAATAGCGCTGTTTTACCGCCGATGCCCCCCAGTGTGAAAGCAGCCTTAAGGATTTAAACATTAGTCACAACATTTTGAGAACGTTTTTGCAAAATAATGCAGCACAGACAATTAAATCAAAGTCAACAACCTACAAACGACACACATTGACAACAAACATATTTCAGGGGAAAATATCACCCACCCAAAAAAATACAATAAACCAAAGTAAAAAAAACTTGTTTCGAAAACACATCTGTTTTGCAAAGACATAACAAACAAAATACAAAGAGAAAATACATGTGTTACAAACTCAATAAGGACACCCAAATCTACTCTCTTGCTGGCCCCACACACACACAATCTTGCCTCTTTTCAGGGCAAGGTAAAGAATGCTATCTGCAAACTTTATATAACATAAGTTTGTGTGTTAATGAGGCAATTGAAAACACATGCACAGTCCATGAAACACACAAAATGCAAGTTCACTCAATGTAGAGACAGAACTTCAAAGTGGGTACACCTGTTAAGGATGTCCTTAAATTACTAACCCAAAAAACACACTCTCTGAGCATACCCAGAAACATGCAAGTGCTGTTCACACACAAAAAGCACAAAAAAAACTAAAAAAAAAAATCCTTAAAAAAACACATAAAAGTGAACCAGCATAAAAAAAAAAAAAAATGTCAAGTTTAGAGGTGCGCCCGTTCAACCCACACAAATGCATTTACATTGCTTGACATTTACTAAGATTTTGCCGGCGCAGTGAGCCAACGCATTTGAACGTGCGCAAATGCCGTTTGCGCATGCGCAGTGCATAAATTGACCTCACGCAGTTCTAAACGTACTTGCAGGCACATCAGGCTTGTTCAGAAAAAGTTACTTTCTCATTCTATTTTGGGCATATTTGTTACTTGGGCAGTTATTACTATACTTCCTCACATCACCCAATAATATTGGCACTTCCAGCTTCTTTTAATTTTGAGTTGAAGATGCTCTGCGCCATGTCCATAGTGGCGCACTTATCAATAGGCGAGTTTGACAGGCGGTGCTGCCTGTCAAACTCTGCAGGCTGAGTTAAAGATGCTGCAGCTAAAGAAATTATAAAAAAAAGTCGCAGCTGTGAAGTAAAGCATCACAGCTACGGCATTCGTACAGCCCTATCCAAATGTATTTTTAAGATTTGGGTCAGGAACGTGCAGTGAGGTCAGTGGCTGGTGGGGCACTGGCTAATATCATACGCCGCAAACGCTAGAGCAAGAGCAATAATTCTAGCACTAGACCTCCTCTGTAACGCTAAACATGTAACCTGTAAAAAATTTGAAAGTGTCGCTTATGTAGATTTTTAAGTACTAAAGTTTGGCGCCGTTCCACAAGTGTGCGCAATTGTAAAGTATGACATGTTAGGTATCTATTTACTCGGCATAACATCATCTTTCACATTATACAAAAAAATCGGGCTAACTTTGGTGTTTTTCCTTTTTTTTTTTATTCATGAAACAGTTTCTTTAAAAAAAAAAAATTGCTGCGCAAATACAATGTAACATAAAAAGTTGCAATGACTGCCATTTTATTCCCTAGGGTGTCTGCTAAAATAATATATATAATATTTGAGGGTTCTGAGTAATTTTCTAGAAAAAACATGATGATTTTTACATGTAGGAGAGAAGTGTCAGAATTGGCCTGGGTGGCAAGGGGTTAATTACCATAAGTAATATACAAATAATTATTAAATATTATTTTTAGGTCATTTACTATATTTTCAAAAACTATACTCAAACAGGTGGCTTAATGAACAAATTACTGAAGTTTGAAGTTAAAACTTCAAACCAGTAATTTCACAGCAAATAGATAAATAATAAAATATTATCTTATAACATATAATATAATATATGATTTAGCTTGACTAAAACAGTACCTTTTCAGCAGCAGCAGATTTTCATTCTCCCTCTTAACTTTGTGAGAAAAACATGGGATTATGGGTAAACCTTATACCCATAAACCCATGTATTTCCTTGTAATTAAGAGGGCTGGGCTGGAAGGGAGCATTTGTCTTTTATTGGACAGCTGGGTCCAATAGTACTTTACCATTGGTCCAAGGCTCCAAGCTATCCATTGAGCTCAGTACCTCTGACAAGAAGTGAGGAGAGGCACTGTGAACTCATCCTCTCAGTCTGCTGCAAACAGAGTGTGTCAGCTTGTATTTAAACTGGCCATGCACTATATAGCTTCTGACAGGCTGTGCAAGGAGCCCAGTATCTTTGGAACCATAGGTCCTAGGAGCCCCAAATTTTGACCAGTGGTGGAGTAGGTCTTCGGCTACCTACCCCCCAAATTCAAAACTCAATCTTTATCTTTTTTTTGGTGAATGGGCCTATCTTAAGGTAAGGGGCCTGGAGC
Source organism: Lithobates septentrionalis (assembly GCA_037952835.1). NCBI lineage: Eukaryota > Metazoa > Chordata > Amphibia > Anura > Ranidae > Lithobates > Lithobates septentrionalis. The sequence continues at coordinate 2,055,891 of JBBDGP010001941.1, forward strand.
TGCAGCTCCAATAGCCCCTATGTTAATCCGGCCCTGGATTTGTCCCTAAGCTGTCATTTAACCTCTTCTTCTTAGTCGATTTCATTCAGTAAGACGTTTCCCCTTTGTCACTTCTTTTTATAATTAGGTTTTTTGCTTCTCTAAGTTCATTAAGACCCTTTCACTCCTCTTTAGTGAGGTTATCCTTCATATTCCTAGACCATTCTATTGATTTTAGGTCCATCTGGACCATGTCTAGAAGGAGGCTTAGCCATTTGTTTTTTCTAAAAATTTCAGTTAACCTGATTTTTAAATATGCCTTTCTCCTAGAAAACATAGGGGAGGGGTCTACCTTCCCATTCTCCTCCAATAGGGAAACAAGGATATCCAAAGCAGCCTCATCAACTTCCTCTTTTGGGAAGGCTAAGGTTGGGGTTCATCTTTTTGATCATAGAGGGTTTATAAAAAAAACTTGCGTAGGAATAGCACCCCATCTTTATAAAATAAAGGGTGAAAAACAATGTAGTGCAAATCTACACAATCACAGTAGCGCAAAAGAACAATAACATTTTTTCAAAAGTGTCCTTAATTAAATCAAAAATAATTTTCCATCAGAAATAAATTCAAATATCCAAAAAAAAATTAGTCGTGAAAATAGTGCAACTCTTTATAAAGTGGAAAATTTTGAACACCGTAGATCCTTCACCAAAGTGCACAAGTGCCAATCCACACCCTTATACAATGAACCTCACCAGATTGTAGATTTCAATCGCATGTGTGATTAAATCACTTTAAGCTTTATGCAGATGATCAACCCAATCTCCACTCAGATCTGCTCAGATTCAAATGGATGACAGCTTTCAGATTGCAGATTTCAATTGCATGTGTGATTGAATCACTTTCAGCTTTATGCAGATGATCAAACTAATCTCCACTCTGATCTCCTCAGATTTGAATGGATGACAGCTCTCTCCACATGTAGAGTTAAAATCAACACAAAGCCTCCAATAGTGTGAAAACCTCTTGGGTAACAGTTTTTAATGAAAAAGTAATGCTCTTACATAACAGATAAAAACAAACCGCCTTTCGTATATGTTAGTTACATGCCGGGTGCCAGCGTGCTGCGGCTCCAACCCCTCCCCGCTCACACTTGCAGATAATACTCTCAGCGTCAAGATTCAGTTGCCGTGTAGGCACGCCCCTAACATGTTTCGTTACGTCCAACATGATCACAGGGGATGCCACGTCTTTATAGACCATGAACTCATCTATGTTATCTGTAGGGGAGAAAGACATTCCTTTCCTAAGTAGTTGTATATGTCTGGTTTCTAAAGGAAAGTCAGAAAAGTTAGTCACCCTCTGATCTTCCTTGAGGAATATTTCCTCTTCTATGTTTTTTGATTCTGAGCTCTTGTCCTCCTGTCTGTAGTCCCTCTGTCAACTATACCCCTTTGTGGGTCGCACAGCTACCTTCATGGACTCTGAAAATAGGAAACCGTATAAAATAAAGGACCTAATAAATTGTCCCACTACTAGGGTCGTTTATATGCTCACCTGCCCTTGTAATAAATTTTATATAGGGAAAACTAAAAGACAACTACATTTGAGGATAGGTGAGCATATAAGAGAAATGAAAGCGAAAGAACCTTAACCACTAAAGGACCGAGCCTCTTTCTGAGATTTGTTGTTTACAAGTTAAAAACATTTTTTTTTGCTAGAAAATTACTTAGAACCCCCAAACATTATACATTTTTCTAACACCTTAGAGAATAAAATGGCGGTCGTTGCAATACTTTCTGTCACACTGTATTTGCGCAGCGGTCTTACAAGCGCACTTTTTTTGGAAAAAATACACTTTTTTGAATAAAAAAATAAGACAACAGTAAAGTTAGCCCAATTTTTTTTTACATTGTGAAAGATAATGTTACGACGAGTAAATTGATACCCAAAATTGCACCTGCTCGTGGAATGGCGACAAACTTTTACCCTTAAAAATCCCCATAGGCGTTGTTTGAAAAATTCTACAGGTTGCATGTTTTGAGTTACAGAGGACTAGAATTATTGCTCTCGCTCTACCGATTGCGGCGATACCTCACATGTGTGGTTTGAACACCGTTTTCATATGCGGGCACTACTCACGTATGCGTTCTCTTTTTTCTTATTTATTTTACCTTTTATTTTTTATTTTTAACACTGTTTTTAAAAAAAAATGTGTCACTTTTATTCCTATTACAAGGAATGTAAACATCCCTTGTAATAGAAAAAAAGCATGACAGGACCTCTTAAATATGAGATCTGGGATCAAAAACACCTCAGATCTCATATTTACACTAGAATGTAATAAAAAAAAAATTGTAATTGTAATTTTTTTTTAAATGGCCCTTTAAGAGCTATGGATGGAAGTGACGTTTTGACGTCGCTTCCGCCCTGCAATGGTATGGAGACGGGTGGGGGCCATCTTTCCCTCACTCATCTCCATACCTAGCAAACAAAAGGATCCGATCGCCTCTGCCGCTGCCGAAGGCTCGGGTAACCTGCAGAGGGCACCGGAGCGAGGCGGGAGAGGGTGCCTTATTCCGCCGCCGATGAAAGTGAACTCGTGGCGAATCCGCCACAGAGACCACTATTATCGGAAACCAGACCGCCAGCCGAAACAGTGGATACCAGGGTTATGTCAGCTAGCTGCTGCCATAACAAAGATATCCCTCTTCAAAGTTAGGACGTATATCGTCATGTGGCGTTCCGGAAGTGGTTAAAAACCTTTAGCGAAGCATTTTCAGGAAGTACATTGAGGAAGCTGTGAGGGGATGAAAGTTAAGGGTATCTATACTCTAAAGTTGGACTTTGATACCTCCTAAAGTCCTCCTAAAGAAAGCAAAATGGTGCATTTACAAACTAGGAGCGTTGATACCGTTAGGGATGAATACTGAACTGAATTGCCAAGTTTTTTGTTTTTTTTTTAAAGATATGTTTATTGCAGTTTTCTTAACTTACAAACATACAAAGACAAAACAAAAAGGACCTAATAAGGTCCAACATAAAGAACCAAGATACAGAATGCTCTTGTGTCAGGCGAGAATAATAATTGGTTAATACATCCATTAGGTATTATACTAGAAAGCAAGTTAGACCATTCACAGTGTCAAACTCCATAAACAGGCATTTTGACCATAGTCAGTCGAAGTGTAAAAGAGTGTAGTTATGTTACAGGGCAAGCTGCCCCAGGCTTACTCTGATTACGGCAGTATAGGGAATAGGGTCGGGGGCTAGCCAGCCGCTGCCCCAGATTTTATGACATTTTTTTGGTCGTTTGCGTACGTCAAAAGTGAGTTTATAAAGCGGAAGAGCTTCATTAACCAGTTTTAACCATAGTCCCCTGGTTAGGGTTGCCGCTCCCCTCCAGGTCAATAAAATGGATTTCTTGGCATAGTAATTTAGGATACGAAGTAGTTGTTTGACCTGGGAAGGGACAGGCAAATCACCAAAGAGGCAGTTCTTGGGGTGGACTATGTTGGGAAGTCCCAACCCTGACCAGAGAAAAGAGCCTATGTTCCGGTCAGAAGTCCTGTATTATGGGGCAAGTACAAAAACAGTGAAGGAAATCCGCCATTTGACCACATCCCCGAAAGCACTCAGCAGAGGATAATATGCCCATTTTGTGCTATATAGCCGGTGTGAGGTGCGATTGGTGAAAAATCTTATAACAGAAGCCTTAAAAGTATCACTGAATTCCGACCAGTCATCTTACATGATGGTGATATCTAAGGATTCCCACTTCCATTGTGCTAGTTTAAATCTAGAGTTAGAGTCTGTCACCAGAGCTGCATAGTAAGTAGAAATACGTTTCGTCTGGTCTGGGGATCTTAGGATTTTTTCCAGGTCAGGAGTTTTAAGCGGATTGTCCAGGGAACTGAACTGTGCTCGCACAGAATGCCTAAGTTGGTAGTAAAAGAACAAGAACAAATAAGTACGCGGTAAGTCAAAATCTAATCTCATCTGTGAGAAGGTTTTAAATCCTTGAGGGGTGTATATGTGACATAGATATTTAATTCCCTTGGAAGTCTATCTTTGAGGGTCAGGTAAGGAGTTTAGTTCTGGAAGCGTCGGATTAAACCAAAGTGGACTATTGGGGGAAAGTCAACCATGAGTCAGAGGTATGTTTAAGCGTCACAGTTTTAAACAAGGATAGGGAGGTACATAAGATAGTCATTCCAGGTCCTGGTGGTGTACATCCTCGATAAGCGATGTTATGTAGTGTTTCAAATGAGGAAAACATGGCATCTTCATGCATTATTTGAGTCGGGATGCAGCCAGTCATGAATATTGACCAATTGAGATGCCTGATAGTAAAGATAAAAGTCAGGGAACGCTAACCCCGCCAGGTGGGACGGGAGACGAAGTGTCTCCAATGCCACCCTAGGGGGTCTACCGTTCCAGAGGAACGCGATACATATGGAGTCAATGCTCTTAAAAATCGTTTTGGGGATTTTACAGGGGGAGTTAGCCAAGACATACAACAACTTAGGCAAATATATCATTTTGAGGACGTTGGCCCGTCCCATCAAGTCTAAAGGCAAGTCCCTCCATTGTTTGGTTTGGGTCTGTAATTGAAGCAGTAGTGGGCCTAGATTATTAGTTATATAGAGGGACAGTGGCATTTGTACCACAACTCCTAGGTACCTAAAGGAGGTAGTTATTTGTAGTCTAGAATCCGAGTGAATCTGTGAAGCAGGGGCTTTGTCTAGGGGAAAAATAATGGACTTGTCCCAATTCACTCTGAATCCGGAAAAGTCTCCAAAAGTGGTTACAGTAGTTAACAGATTGGTGAGTGAGTCCTGTGAGTCTGCTAGGTAAACTAGCGCATCATCCGCATAGAGTGAAATTCGTTCCTCTATGTCATTGATGGGTAGACCGCGGATTATTGATGAGTTACGGATCCGGACAGCCAGGGGCTCCATAGCCAACGCAAATAGAAAGGGCGATAAAGGGCAGCCTTGTCTGGTACCCCTGGTGATCCGGAAGGTCTCAGTAATCTGTGAATTAATACGAATGCGGGCAAGCGGCATAGCATTGAGGAGCCGTATTCAGCCTAGGGCCAAGACCATACAGCTGTAAGACCCGACACAGATACGTCCATTCCACACTGTCAAAGGTCTTACAGGTGTCTAGGGATACAACAACTCGGGTGGGTGGACAGTCATGCGAATAAGTCAGGTTGTGGAACAGTCTACGGATGTTCATCCTGGTCAATTAGCCTGGTATAAAGCCGCCTTGGTCGCTCCCTACCAACTCAGCAATCACCTTATTTAGACGGTTAGCCAGGACTTTAGGCAACATTTTTACATCTACATTAATAAGAGATATCGGTTGATAGGAGTCACATTTTAGTGGATCCTTTCGAGGTTTAAGTATTAAAACAATGAGTGCTTCGCTCATTGAGGGGGGAAGCACCCCTTTCTTCAGGGCCTCATTGTATGTTTTAAGTAAAATAGGACTAAGGAGGTGTTGAAATTTTTTATACCATTCAACTGGAAAACCGTTTAAACCCAGCGTCTTATGAGCCGGCATAAGACGCCGGCATAAAAGTTCTTCCACAGAAAGTGGCTCATCTAATTCTTCTCGAACCTGATCTGTCAAACGGGGGAGTGTAATTTGGCTTAAATAGTCCTCAAGTTGTGTCTCAGAGTAATGAGCTCTAGAAGTGTAAAGATCCCGATAAAAGGAGAGAAAGGCTTCTGCTATATCCTGAGGGACATCGCTAGTTGTATTCCCCGAGACCAATATTCTGGGGATAGAGACAGGGGGGCAATCAGATCTGGTAAGATATGCGAGTAGGCGACCCGCCTTATTACCATGTTCGAATATCTTCTGGGTGACATAGAGCATATGTTTTTTGGTAAGATCAGGCGGAGTTCATATTCCCTGCGGCAGTAAAGACGACGGGACAGTGCATTGGGGTTTTGGGAGTATTTCGCTTCTGCCTTCATTAGGGCACCTTCTAACTCCTCAGTACATTGCTGGGCGTTTTTGCGTATGATACCGGTAATGGACATAAAGGTACCTCTCAACACAGCCTTGGAAGCATTCTAGGCTGTGGTGAGTCCAGTGGTACCCAGGTGCATACTCCAGTAGTCGGTCACGCCTCTTTGGCATTCGGCCTGCCCAATTTCATTCTCAAGCCAGTGGGGGGTTCAATCTCCAGACCCGGAGGCGTGATCTTGGCAGGAGGAGGAGACCAACCAACAAAGGGGCATGATCCGAGATCCCTCTGGGTAAGTAGGAAACTGAATGGACCAATGGAAGTACATCCCCTGGGGCGAACGCCAGGTCTATACGAGACATGGTATGGAAGGAGTCAGAGTGGCAGGAGATTTGGCGGTCTCCTTGGTGTTTCCAGCGCCACAGTTCAGTAAGGGCAAATACCTGGGTCCAGTCAACAAATGTAGGATATGGCCTACGCCCACACCTCAAGCGGTTCATTGCAGGGTCCAGTACAGTATTAAAGTCTCCAACAAAGAGCAGGGGACCCGGGGATCTAGACAGTAATAGTAAGCAGGGCCGGTACAAGGGGGGGGCGGAAGGGGCGGATGCCCTGGGCGGGACCATTTACTGGAGGAAGAGGGGCGCAATAGAAGCGCCAGTGAACCGGTGTTGTAAAAATTCCTGCTACCTATCCAGAGTTTACAACGCCGGCCTAGCGAAAATTGATCATTTTTAACATGTGCCGAGTGCGCTCCTGCACCCGGCACAAGCCTGAGACCAGCCCCGCCCCGCCTCTCACTTCCTTATCAGGCAGTTTCTGTCCTGCATTGGAGGATCTACCCGTCAATCGCCGACAGCTGGCGCCTGACGGGTAGATCGAGATGCATGCAGAGCAGCGCTGGAAGCATCTGTGATAAGTTCTCTCTCTCATGTGACGCTGCTCCCTGGCGGCCCCTCCTCTCTTCTCGTCCTTCCCTATTTGCTTGTGACATCATCTGGGATGGACGAGAAGAGAGGAGGGGCCGCCGGGGAGCAGCGTGACATGAGAGAACTTATCACAGATGCTTCCAGCGCTGCTCTGCATGCAGGCTAGTAAACAATGTGCCCTTAATGTGCTATGTGCCCTATGTTGTGCCCTGATGTGCCCCATGATGTGCCCCATGATGTGCCCTGATGTGTCCCATAATGTGCCCTGACGTGCCCTATAATGTGCCCTGACGTGCCCCATGATGTGCCCTGATGTGCCCCATGATGTGCCCCATGATGTGCCCTGATGTGTCCCATAATGTGCCCTAACGTGCCCTATAATGTGCCCTGACGTGCCCCATGATGTGCCCTGATGTGCCCCATGATGTGTCCTGATGTGCCCTGACGTGCCCCATGATGTGCCCCATGATGTGCCCTGATGTGCCCCATAATGTGCCATGTGCCCCATCATGTGCCATTATGTGCCCTGATGTGCCATATGCCCCCGTGCCCTGATGTGCTCCGTGCCCTGATGTGCTCCGTGCCCTGATGTGCCCCGTGCCCTGATGTGCCATGTGCCCTGATGTGCGCCGTGCCCTGATGTGCCCTGTGCCCTGATGTGCCATGTGCCCTGATGTCCCCCATGCCCTGATGTGCCATGTACCCTGATGTGCCCCATGCACTGATGTGCTCCATGCCCTGATGTGCTCCGTGCCCTGATGTGCTCCGTGCCTTGATGTGCTTTGTGCCCCGTGCCCTTGATGTGCCATGTGCCCTGATGCGCCCCGTGCCCTGATGTGCCATGTGCCCTGATGTGCTCCTTACCCTGATGTGCTCCGTGCCCTGATGTGCTATGTGCCCTGATGTGCCCTGTACCCTGATGTGTTGTGCCCTGATGTGCTCTGTACCCTGATGTGCTCTGTACCCTGATGTGCTGTGCCCTGGTGTGCCCGTGCCCTGATGTGCCATGTGCCCTGATGTGCCCCGTGCCCTGATGTGCCATGTGCCCTGATGTGCTCCTTACCCTGATGTGCCCCGTGCCCTGATGTGCTCTGTGCCCTGATGTGCTCCATGCCCTGATGTGCTATGTGCCCTGATGTGCCCTGTACCCTGATCTGCTGTGCCCTATACCCTGATGTGTTGTGCCCTGATGTGCTCTGTACCCTGATGTGCCCTGTACCCTGATGTGCTGTGCCCTGTACCCTGATGTGTTGTGCCCTGATGTGCTCTGTACCCTGATGTGCTCTGTACCCTGATGCGCTGTGCCCTGATGTGCCCCGTGCCCTGATGTGCTATGTGCCCCATGCCCTGATGTGCTCCGTGCCCTGATGTGCTCCGTGCCCTGATGTGCTATGTGCCCTGATGTGCCCTGTACCCTGATCTGCTGTGCCCTATACCCTGATGTGTTGTGCCCTGATGTGCTCTGTACCCTGATGTGCCCTGTACCCTGATGTGCTGTGCCCTGTACCCTGATGTGTTGTGCCCTGATGTGCTCTGTACCCTGATGTGCTCTGTACCCTGATGTGCTCTGTACCCTGATGCGCTGTGCCCTGATGTGCCCCGTGCCCTGATGTGCTATGTGCCCCATGCCCTGATGTGCTCCATGCCCTGATGTGCTCCGTGCCCTGATGTGCTTTGTGCCCTGTGCCCTGATGTGCCATGTGCCCTGATGTGCCCCGTGCCCTGATGTGCCATGTGCCCTGATGTGCTCCTTACCCTGATGTGCCCCGTGCCCTGATGTGCTCCGTGCCCTGATGTGCTCCGTGCCCTGATGTGCTATGTGCCCTGATGTGCCCTGTACCCTGATGTGCTGTGCCCTATACCCTGATGTGTTGTGCCCTGATGTGCTCTGTACCCTGATGTGCCCTGTACCCTGATGTGCTGTGCCATGTACCCTGATCTGTTGTGCCCTGATGTGCTCTGTACCCTGATGTGCTCTGTACCCTGATGTGCTGTGCCCTGATGTGCCCTGTGCCCTGATGTGCTATGTGCCCCATGCCCTGATGTGCTATGTGCCCGGATGTGCCCTAATGTGCTATGTGCCCTGATGTCCTATGTGCCCTGTGCCCTGATGTGCCCCGATGTGCCTTGTGCCCCCATGTGCTGTGCCTTAATGTCATGTGCCCCAATGTACTGTGACCTGATGTGCTGGGCTCTGTACCCTGATGTGCTGTACCCTGATGTGGCCTGGTGTGCTGTACCTGGATGTGCTGGGCTCTGTACCCTGATGTACTGTGACCTGTGCCCTGATGTGCTGTGCCCTGATGTGCCCTGATGTGCTGTGCCCTGATGTGCTGTGCCCTCGTGTATTGTGACCTGTGCCCTGATGTGCCCTGATGTGCTGTGTCTTGTTGGTCCGATTAGAATGGTTTCATTGTACTGAATGGGGCGTGACAAGTTTCCCCAGTGTGAACCGCGCCTAAGTCACTGATCGCTGCCAATACTAGTATTTAACAAATTCCCAGTATAGATCCCATCATCTGTAGGCATTGTAGCTTTCACAGCGGCGGGGGGGGGGGGGGCGCAGTTTTCCATCTTTGCCCTGGGCACCAGATGACCTTGTCCCGGCACTGATAGTAAGTACAAATGAGAGAGGACATCTGGGGAGAACAGGGGAGGAACATATATGTTCACTAGTGTGAAAATCATGGAGGCTATGCAAAGTGTTAGTATAATAAACCGTCCTGCATGGTCCAACTTAACAAGCAGAGTCTCAGCCAGTAGAGACTTCGCCAACAGAATCAAAACCCCCCGAGAGTAGTTAGTATAAGTAGCGTGATATTGAGTGGCCACCCAGGGACGTTTAAGAGATCGTAGCATAGTACCCGTAAGGTGGGTCTCTTGAAGACAAATGATATGGGGTTTGTATTTCTTCAAATATGAGAATATTAGGGACCGCTTGTGAGGTGAGTTCAACCCCCTAACATTCCATGAAATCAATTCTAACATGTCAGCCATAAGTAGTTTTAGTTAGTACAGGAACATTGCAAAAGGTATTAAATGGTGCAGTATACCACAGAAATTGCTGACTATGATACCTTCTATAGTATGGATGCAGTAACAACAGAAAAGAATTGTTCATAAGCAAACTTAACAAGCAAAAACCCAAGAGGCCAGTCATTCTCCGGAACCGGGATTTGTGAGAAGACCAGCAATACAAACCTCCCTCCCTCCACCGCCCACCCCCCTCCCCGCTCTACCAACCCAAACTTAGCATTGGTTCCCAAAACAAAAAAGTGTCCCCCTCAGGAACAAAGTTGAAAGGGAGTAAAAAATCCCCCTTGGTATGGGGAAAGTAGCAGTTCCATGAGGGCTCTCAGCTGCAGTGTCCATCTTGCAGGATCTGTAAGAAACTTGAACGGAAGGCACAAACAGCAACAAGTGTGTGAGGCACATCAGTAGTAATCTGTAAATAATTCAAAAGGCATTGCTGGTAGGAGTGATCATAGGATTTGTCAGCAGTGCAAGGATTGAAGAATGAAACAAATACGAATAAAAAAAAATTGCTTTAAAATGAAGGCAGGTCTCAAGCAGGTCCAGTATCTGAACAAGGAATAGCAGTCGTAGTGGTAGATCCACAGAGGACCATGCCCATGAGGGACAAGCTATAAACATGGATGGGCGTGTGGAAGCCCAGGGACTGAAATTTGTGGGTTCAGTTGCGGCGTTGTCTGGGTTGCTTCCCAAGTCGCGAGTCCAACAGGACATAGCCTCCTTAGGACAAGGGCAAAAATGAGCTTTACCTTCATATATGATCCGCAGCTTAGCAGGGAACAGCATCGCATAGGGGAGGCCTTCTTTGCGGAGGCGATCCTTCACTGCTGCGAAGGACATGCGCTGACGCTGCACCTCAGCTGAGAAATCAGGATAAATGGAAATAGTATTGCCGTTGAACTTGAGAGGGCCTTTCTCCCTGGCCAGGCGCAGGATAGCGACTTTGTCGTGAAAATTAAGGAATTTGGCAATTAGAGATCTTGGGGGCCCCAGGTTGTGGGGGATGGGGGGGTGCGATGTGCCCGCTCAATCTCAAAGGTTTTGGAGAATTCCTCTATCCCCAACTCATCACACAGCCATTTATGTAAAAAACGTTCGGGTCTGGAACCCTCCGAGCGTTCCGGGAACCCCACAAAAAGAAGATTGTTCCGGCAGGAACGATTCTCAAAATCGTCCCACTTGGTTCTAAGGGCTTCCAATTAGTTCGTGGCTGTACGAACGGTTGCAGATAAAGGGTGAACTGTGTCTTTCAGGGAGCTAACGCGTCCCTCCACCTCTCCCGTTCTTTCCCGTAAGGTCTGAACGTCTTGTTTCAGATGTGAGAAATCAATATGGATGGTTTACATTTGTACAGTGAGGGAAGACTTACAGTCCTGTATAGCTAGCATAATTTCTGCCAGTGTAGGCTTAGCAATGGAGGGGGTTGGGGATACAGAGTCTTCTAAGCAGACGGGGGAGTCTAGGGACTCTGAGTGTGCTGCCTGGGTGTGAAAGACAGCAGGTATAGAGTCACTCACCCCCTGAGACAAGTTCTGTGCTGTATGTGAAGCAGACTGCAGCGTGGTCTCATGCATGGCTGAGGGATCGGCGCCTCCTGAACTGGGCCAGTTGTTCTGCCGCAGATTGGGGTGCGGGTGGCCCGTATTTATTCACCATCATGCCTGGATCAGGTGCCCACCGTCCTCAGGAGTGTTTTGGTGCCTTTTTGAAAAAGATTGGAGCCAGGATGCCTGCAGGATGGATGTATAGAGCCTGAGCTGTGAGATCAAGCAGCCGATCTCATGAACTCCAAGCCACGCCCCCCCGAATTGCCAAGTTTTCTTGGAAGAGTAGCACTCAGGACTTAAGTTTATTATTTCCACAGGTCTCCAATTTGTTTTTTGTATTACATACTTGCTCTATGATGAGAACATGCATTTACACTACATTGTGGGTGCTTTAGGGTATTTTGTGGAGTGTTCCCTACATACAGTGCCTTGCAAAAGTATTCACCCCCCCCTGGCATTTTTCGTGTTTTGTTGCCTCACAACTTACAATTAACACAGATTGTTTGAGGATTTGCATCATTTAATTTACAGAACATGCCCACAACTTTGAAGATTTTTTTTTATTATTGTGAAGCCAACAACAAATAGGACAAAATAACAGAAAAAGTCAATGTGCATAACTATTCACCCCCCTAAAGTCAATACTTTGTAGAGCCACCTTTTGGTCACAGCTCTAAGTCGCTTTGAATAAGTCTCTGTGAGCTTGCCACATCTTACCACTGGGATTTTTGCCCATTCCTCCTTGCAAAACTGCCCCAGCTCCTTGAAGTTGGATGGTTTGCGCTTGTGAACAGCAATCTGGTCAAGTCTGACCACAGATTTTCTATTGGATTGAGGTCTGGGCTTTGACTAGGCCATTCAAACACATTTACATGTTTCCCCTTAAACCACTCAAGTGTTGCTTTAGCAGTGTGTTTGGGGTCATTGTCCTGCTGGAAGGTGAACCTCCGTCCTAGCCTCAAATCAAACACAGAGTGGTACAGGTTTTGCTCAAGAATATCGCTGTATTTAGCACCATCCATCTTTCCCTCAACTCTGTCCCGACTGCTGAAAAACATCCCCACAGCATGATGCTGCCACCAGCATGTTTCACTGTGGGGATGGTGTTCTTTGGGTGATGTGATGCGTTGGGTTTGCACCAGACATAGCTTTTTCTTTGATGGCCAAAAAGTTCAACTTTAGTCTCATCAGACCAGAGCACCTTCCTCCATACATTTTGGGAGTCTCCCACATGCCCTTTCGCAAACTCAAAATGTGCCATTTTGTTTTTTGCTGAAATTAATGACTTTCTTCTGGCCATTCTGCCATAAAGCCCAACTCTATAGAGCGTACGGCTTATTGTCGTCCTATATACAGATACTCCAGTCTCTGCTGTGGAACTCTGCAGCTCCTCCAGGGTTACATTAGGTCTCTGTGCTGCCTCTCTGATTAATGCCCTCCTTGCCCGGACTGTGAGTTTTGGTGTGCGGCCGTTTCTTGACAGGTTTGCTGTTTTGCCATGTTCTTTCCATTTGGTTATGATAGATTTGATGGTGCTCCTAGGGATCATCGAAGATTTGGATTTTTTTTAGAACCTAACCCTGACTTGTACTTCTCAACAACATTGTCCCTTACTTGTTTGGAGCGTTCCTTGGTCTTCATGGCAGTGTTTGGTTAGTGGTGCCTCTTGCTTAGGCGTTGCAGCCTCTGGGGCCTTTCAAAAAGGTGTGTATATGTAATGGCAGATCATGTGACACTTAGATTGCACACAGGTGGACATCATTTCACTAATTATGTGACTTCTGAAGGTAATTGGTTGCACCAGAGAATTTTATGGGCTTCATAACAAAGGGGGTGAATACATACGCACATGCCAATTATCAGTTTTTTTATTTCTGAAAAATAGTTTTATGTATATATTTTTCTAATTTTACTTCACCAACTTAGACTATTGTGTTCTGATTCATCACATATAATTCAGATTAAAAAAACATTGAACTAAAGGCTGTAATGTAACAAAATAGGTAAAAAGCCAAGGGGGGGTGAATACTTTTGGAAAGCACTGTAGCCCTATATCAATATAATAATATTTTGTCACTTTAATGGGCGCCCCCTCACAAGATGGCTCCTTGTTTAAGGACATGAGGAGGGAGGTCACAATATCCTGACGAAGCTACACGTGGATGTAGCGAAACGCGTTGACATCATGGACAGCTGGGATGCTTTGCCGACGTACACTGCGCCCTCCAGTGTCTCTGTGGTATAAGGTGAACTCCCCCTTGTAATTGGCTCAGTGTTTATCCATGTGTTTATCCATGTGTGGATTATCCATATCCATGTTTATCCATGTGTTTATCCAGCCGGTGCGGAAGTCTCAAGTTTGACACGAGGTGTGAGTCTCCGATATCTCCGGTAAATATAGCAATGCTGGCCAGCAGCTGGATGGCACAAAAAGTTCTACTGGACATCAGCAGTTGCAACCGCCATAGACTGCCATACATTCACTGTTTACAGTGATGGCAAGTATACCGTGGCTCAACTTGACTGCCTTACACCAAGAGGGTAAGACTACCTGCTTTTTTTCACTCCTCACATTGTGCATACCCCCCGTGGACAGTGCTTTTTATCTATGGCTACAAAAGCCCCCATGAGTGTGGTCTTATGTACCGCTCCACGTTCTCCCATATGACACAGGGACATTTCCATTTTTTGGAAGAATACCTAATTTAATGGGATCCCGTGTGATTATTCTGGCATGCTGAAGATAAGTGCCTTTGTTTTTGCATGGATTCATCTATTGAAAGTTATCTTTACACACGCCTTCTACGAAGTATAGTTGCATTCTTTTGCAGCCAGTGGACTTCAGGGTTAGCCCAGGAGGTATAAGTGCTAGTGCTGTGTACTTTAAGTGGAGTTTACTCCTCAATTATTTCCATTGCGGATCAGCACTGACACCTGCATCTCACTTGGTCCCACTAGTCCGGACATGTGTATCTGTGCCTTAGTTTTTTGTGTTTGTTTTTATTTGTATGGTGCTAGGAGGTTTTTGATTTACTGTGTGTCCCAACTAGAGTTTTACTCTTTTAATTGGAATATTTTGTTTAAATAAACACAAGTTTTTTACCTTCCAACAAGTCTTGTTACTATCTAACCGCTTGGCTGCGCAGGTTGGGAGCTTTGCTCCCTCCAGATGCAGCCTGTCTTTTTCCTTTTTGGTAACGTATATGATTTGTTAGAGGACGGTACACCAATGGGTGGTTGAGACATTGTCTAGGTATTAATCTATTATATACCCCCATCTTCTTTTTGTTGTATCTATTAATGAGGCGGCCTGCCCCCTGCCAGCCCATTTTCTGGGGATTGGCGGGGGCTCTTATAAATATGCCAAGCAGCTCCTCCCAGCCTCCTCCCGCTACATCTGGAAGCTTCTCCAAGGTTCCAGAACAGGGGGAGGCACCAGAGATGCTGCTTGCTGAGTCATCCCTGAGTCACTCAACCCTGACCCAGATTCAGCCCGGCCTGGCTCTAAGCCAAGTCAATTTACCGACATTATCAGATAACTATATACACTAGCCCACTAGCTAGAGGGTGTTACATGCATAACATAAAACACAGTGTTCATAAGTTCACTTTCCAAAAAAAAAACTGCTTACGTGTTTCGGGGGAACTGGCCCCTTCCAGTGGCAAATTATTCTAACTTAGTTTCCAAAATAACTGTTTCAAAAACAGCTGTCAAGTTTTTTCCTATAAATACTATTTTCAAATGTTTTCATCGTTTGTTGCATCTTGGTGCTGCTGATCTCTTTCCACCTCTTTCAGCCACTTCCTGTCTGCTTGCACTCTCTTCAGTGTTGTCTGCACATAATTGCTTTGAATAACTTCCTAATAATGACATAAGCAGATTATGCCTGTCCAATGTGTGACAGCACAGCCATCTAAAATCTACACTTTAGAGAGTTTCCCCTCTTGATGTATAAAATCATACAATACAGCGCTCGCAAATATATAGTATCAAAAAAAAAAAAAAAAAAAAAATTTTTTTGTGAAACCAAAAAGAAAAAACTTTGTTGCAGCTGCAGAGTGAAAGTACTGTACTTTGAAGATATATAAACCAAGTGAACTGCGCTGGCAACTAAATGTGAAAAATATATATAAACAAAAACCACAAAACACCGCAAGTGATGGTAAAGTGGCACGTAAGGATAAATATGGATGTGTCAGAGAACTGGACCTGCAGCCCACGCATCTAAGCCAACACCCAGTAAGCGTGCGCTGAACTGTACTACCAGAGCTCCAAGACCCTCCACAAAATTAAATCAATTAGTGTGTATATAAAAAATGACAAAAAACAAGATCATAGGACGATGCACTATCCAAATAGAAAATGTTAATTTGGACAAATGCATCTGACAAACATCAGAAATAGCAGTTTAGCATACCAATGATATAAATAAATGTATAAATATATAAATAAAATATGGCATATCAATTATGCAAAAAATGAGATACTATGGAGCAAACCACTCTGCAAGTTCCAGATAACACAAAGAAACCATGAAATGTCATCTACAATATATATACTCCTTCATGGGGCAAACAATGAACAGGCTTCCAACTTTTTCATCTTTTCCAACAAACAGGGCCAGTAGTGTAGCGATGTAAAAAAGATTGCTCGTAAAACCACAGAAGCACACGTTCCACCGAAGGAGAGAAGAGAGGTATATAGCATAAAACCTTAAAATACCAAAGGTCACCTGCGCATAAATGCGCTACTCACGGGACCGGTAAGGAAAGCAGGCATTCAGATATCTCGGTCGGTTCGCCGCTCTTAGGCGTGCGTTCCACCGCCAGGAAGTGATGTCACTGGTACAAATCAAACGAACGTGGACAGGATGTTGCGTCGACGCGTTTCGCCCCTCCCCCAGGGCGTTATCAAAGACTTAACATCCTGCTGACGTGAAAACCTTTTATATTATGTTCAATGAGTGACAGCCATTTGCGGCCAATGGGTGAGAAGTTACCCATTCCTTCCTCTATCATCATATCCTGTTTGCAAAATAAAACTTTACTCAATGGTCGGAGACAAACAACTCCAGTGTACAGATAGGTGTTTACAGCATCTCCATGTGGTATATCCTTTTCTGAGTGCTTCAGTTACCAACAAATCAATTTTTTGGACTTAACATTATTTAGAGAAGATAATAAATTACTTACCCGCACTTTCTTCAAAGATGTTGACCGAAATGGGTATATCCCCCTGACAAGTTGCCACCATCCTAGATGGCTAGGGGGTATCCCTAAAAGTCAGCTACTTAGGATTAGAAGAAACTGCAGTAACTTAAGTGACTATAATTTGCAAGCTAATACCATGGTGAAAAGATTTCAAGAAAAAGGTTACAGTCTGGAAAATTTAGAGAAGATAAAGCAAACAGTTGGGGAAATGAATAGGGATGATCTGTTTAAATCTAAATCAAAAGGGGAGAATAATTTTAGTCTATCCTTCATCACAGGATTTAACAGACAGTATCGTGACCTGGAGAAAATCATAAAGAGGCATTGGCCTCTCCTTCATCAGGATGATGACTTGAGGAAGGTGCTGCCAAAACAGCCTAATTTTATTTATACCAAACCACCCACTTTGAGGCTCCAGTTAGCACATAATGTTATAGATCCCCCTAGGAAGACATGCACTTTTCTAGACAGTGTTGGGTTCTATAGTTGTGGGAGGTGTGGAATGTGCAAGACATCTAAATTTCGCAAGCGAAAAACCACCCATTTCAGCTCTCTGGTAGATGGTAGATCGTATGCAATTAAAAAATTTATAACCTGCAGCACAACGCATGTTACCTACCTTCTATCTTGTCCTTGTAATCTACAATACGTAGGAAGAACCACCAGACAACTGGGTATAAGACTTAATGAGCATGTAAATAGGATCAAGAAGGGTTATAAATTCCATGGTCTTTCCAATCATTTTAGGCTTTTTCATAACCAAGACCCTAGCCTACTCACCTTCTGTGGAATTGACAGAGTTGAAGATCACTGGCGAGGTTCTAACCTTAGGCAAAATATCTCACAAAATGAAACCCAGTGGATACATAGATTACACACTTTGAACCCCTTGGGCCTGAATATTGAGCTAGACTTGAATTGTTTTTTATCGAATTGGTAGTGTTTAAAATATATACATTTTTCTATTTTATCCCAATACATTTTCTATATATATGTGTGTGTGCATTCTAGTCCCATACATATATATATATTTATTTTATTTTATTTTTGCTTTATCGTTATTTATTATTATGTATTTTTGGTTATGTGTTGTTTTTTTCCCATGTCTTAATTATGAACACTAAGTTTAGTAAATCAGTAAATTATCGAGTGAAATGTGGGACATTATTTACATTCACTTGAAAGGGGTTTATATATATCATATATATATATTTTTTATATATATTTTTTTGTGTATATTTTTTTATCTATATATATTTTTATATATTCTATATTTATTTTGTCATTTTTATAGATTTTTAGCTATTGGATAATGTATTAAACTATTGTTTTTATCATTAGGAATTTAGATATTTAATATATACTGTACAAGATTTTTCCGCCTATCTAGATATCTGATGTTATTATATATTTTTCGTTTTGCATATACTTTGTTCTATGGAAGGTAGTGAGTGTTAAGATAGTTTCCTCATGGAGATGCTGTAAACACCTATCTGTACACTGGAGTTTTGTCTCCGACCATTGAGTAAAGTTTTATTTTGCAAACAGGATATGATGATAGAGGAAGGAATGGGTAACTTCTCACCCATTGGCCGCAAATGGCTGTCACTCATTGAACATAATATAAAAGGTTTTCACGTCAGCAGGATGTTAAGTCTTTGATAACGCCCTGGGGGAGGGGCGAAACGCGTCGACGCAACATCCTGTCCACGTTCGTTTGATTTGTACCAGTGACATCACTTCCTGGCGGTGGAACGCACGCCTAAGAGCGGCGAACCGACCGAGATATCTGAATGCCTGCTTTCCTTACCGGTCCCGTGAGTAGCGCATTTATGCGCAGGTGACCTTTGGTATTTTAAGGTTTTATGCTATATACCTCTCTTCTCTCCTTCGGTGGAACGTGTGCTTCTGTGGTTTTACGAGCAATCTTTTTTACATCGCTACACTACTGGCCCTGTTTGTTGGAAAAGATGAAAAAGTTGGAAGCCTGTTCATTGTTTGCCCCATGAAGGAGTATATATATTGTAGATGACATTTCATGGTTTCTTTGTGTTATCTGGAACTTGCAGAGTGGTTTGCTCCATAGTATCTCATTTTTTGCATAATTGATATGCCATATTTTATTTATATATTTATACATTTATTTATATCATTGGTATGCTAAACTGCTATTTCTGATGTTTGTCAGATGCATTTGTCCAAATTAACATTTTCTATTTGGATAGTGCATCGTCCTATGATCTTGTTTTTTGTCATTTTTTATATACACACTAATTGATTTAATTTTGTGGAGGGTCGTGGAGCTCTGGTAGTACAGTTCAGCGCACGCTTACTGGGTGTTGGCTTAGATGCGCGGGCTGCAGGTCCAGTTCTCTGACACATCCATATTTATCCTTACGTGCCACTTTACCATCACTTGCGGTGTTTTGTGGTTTTTGTTTATATATATTTTTCACATTTAGTTGCCAGCGCAGTTCACTTGGTTTATATATCCCCTCTTGATGAGCCAGCTTAAATGCACTTCAAGGGTGTACCTGTCAGCGCCCTCCCACCCGACATGCGTATTGAATAATCAAAAGCAGCAGGGCTGGAAAATTGTTAGCTGACCAGCACCTGCATCTAATCAGATGTACTGTAGCTGCTGTTGGGGTATTCTGACAGCTGTCACAACTTGCTGTCAGAATATGATAACATAGTGGGTAAAAATTCATCCATTCTCACTGTATAGTATGGATAGAGGAATCTGGTAGATTGTTTTCATTCAGCCAGAAGGCTGAACACAAAAAAATCTCAGTGTATGGCCAGCTTTAGCTTTTCGCTAATAAATAGTTATAGAAAAAAATAATTATACTCACCTAGGTGGATACAGCATTGATCCAATAAAGTAAAAAGTGTACTAAAGCGCTGATATGAACTAGTAAATAAATAAATAAGTGACAAATACTAGAAGATGACCAAATAATATAGCTGCAATTATTGTGTATGTGAACTGATATCACACAAAAAGTGTTGTATATATTAGGAATGTATAATGCGCTAATATTAACCTCCCAACATAACACGGTGTAATCTCCTAACGGTTAATCGGTGAATCATGTGCAAAATAATCAAATGGAGCCTATTATAAATAACATAACATCCTTCACCATAACAAAATCCTATAACTAAATATCAATGTGATAATAATTTATTGAACACAATAAAAAAAGAAAGAAAGATGAGATATATTAATGTGATGAACCAGAGTGCACAGATATCTCAATAGGACAGCATACCACTATGAAGAAATATAACGTCTTTGGTGAATTATGAATATAGACAGGTTTCAATGAGTAATCCCCAGTGATAGATGGCTTGCTCATATATTCAGATGCTAATTAGCATGGGCTGGCTTCTGGCTTTCAAAGAACTTCCACAGTATGAAACAACAAAAAAAAGAGACCATTGAGCAGGTAGTGTAATATATATTCCCTATAAACTAAGGGTAAACTTCACTCACACTTTTCAGCAGAATAAATCGCATATGGTAAAGTCAGTTGCATACAGCGAACAGCTGGAATCTCCTCCCACGCCAACAGTGCACACACAGCACTGGCTGGGAGGAGCCAGTGATGAGCATTATGCATTATGTAAAAACACCCCACTGTGCCCAGGGCCGTAGATAATTTTTTTTGCCTGGGGCGGTTCAGGTCTTTCAAACTCAAAGGCATCATTTACACTTTTATGTTGGGGGAGGTACAGTAAAAACATGTGACAGCAGAGTGGGGCCATGAGGCTTTGCAATGCAGCGCAGCAAAAATTATCCCCATTCAACTGAATAGAATGCAATGCACACAGTTGTGGTGCGGTAGTGTACTCATTAGTACAGCAAGCTCCTCCTAAGCTAAGTTTTTTTTTTCCTTCAGCCCGCTGGGTTGAACTAAAAAAAAACTCACCAGGCTTTAGATCTCATTCATATGTTCTAAATGGCCATGGAATGGCAAATATACCATGAATAGCTACAGCCAGGATCCTAGATGTTCCAATTTTTGTCAGCTGCTCAGCCTGTTCACCTGAGTGATGGGCTGAAACATGTATCTGTACATCCAGTGGTCCCCATGTTTAAGCTCTGGGGGACAAAGCAAAACACATTGGGGTGTGGCCTAGGGGGAACCCGGGCTGAGGTGGTCTCTCCCATTACTACTACATTACCATTGGACTCCGTGGATGTTCGGCACCAGGGATGTTTTTTTCTCTCTTCCCTTCAGTGGCTACAGGAGCTGGGATGAGCTCCATCCCTCGCCGGAACTCCCGCAGCACATTCGGTATCATCTACATTACTCCCCACATCGATTGAGCCTGAGCGACACTAACAAACCGTTGGTCACAGTGCTTACCTGCTGTTAGTGACAAATTTCTGACCTTGGATGCAGAGATTTTATCCAAGGGCAAAAATGAATCCCTACCTGCAGGTAACCACTGGATGAGCAGATACAGGTGGATACATGTTTACAGCAGCAGACAACCTTGGCTTTTTTCAGCCCATCACTCAGGTGTACAGGCTGAGCAGATATTGGAACATCAGAGATCCTGGGTGCGGGTATTTGCAGTTTACTTGCTGCACCATGGTTATGTAGGATGTATGAATGAGACCCAAGACTGGATTTTAGCTAACCTTACTGTGCAGGTTGAGCAGGTGCAAGGGGCAACATAGTGTAGTAAGCAGTAAATTCACAGATTTATTTGAACCTTAAAAAATCGTCCTAAGAAATTTTATGAAATATTTTAAGAGATTTAAAAACAAAATATTGTGCACTGCCTACCAGAGGATGGTTGCACCTGGTCAATATGGTTGGCTTTTACTGTAGTAAACCCAGCTTTTGAACTTGTAACTACAAGTAAGCCTATAATAACGCTTACCTGTAGGTACAGTGAATATCTCCTAAACTTGAAGCAGCTGGGGACAGATGCAACATTGGATCGATGCTCCGTTCACCTAGGTAAGTATTATTTAAAAAAAAACAAAAACATCTCTTTTAAAGGGAAAAAAATCCCCCTCTCCCTCCTAAGAACCCTCCCTCCTCAAGCAAAGATTCCCACTGTAAAATATCTCCCTCCCTCAAATATCCCCCCCAAAATTAAACCCTCTGTCTCTAAACTGACTCCCCAAAGCAAAAATAACTCCCTCAGTCAACACCCTCTCCCCCAGCACAGATTCCTAATTATGAAGAAAATCTCCCTTCATCCAATCAAACTCCCTCACAGAAGCAGATCCCTGCCATTACCCACCCCCTGTAAACTTCTCTACAAGAAACTCCCCCCTTCTCCAAAAGCAAACCCACCCCCTTTCCTTAACCCCCCACCATAAGAAACTCCCCCAGGCTGGAATTCTCACTTCCTCATTCCCAAAACAGAAAATTGATGCCTCCCCAATTACCAGACCTCAGATTCAGCACGGTACAGAAGGAGGAAAACTTCAGCCTTCCCCAGTCTCCCTTCGGCTGCGTCATATGATACCTCAAGGAGGAGTCTAGGAGTTCCCTCAACTGTGCACTGTCAATTGCCGGCATCTGATACCTCACAGTAATTTCATGCTTTTCAGGTGGACCCCTTATTAAACTGAGGGGATTGGGCACAATAGAAGGGGGGCTGGCTGCTGCACTCCGAAACTCTTATTGCTTCTACTGTGCTGATGCTGAGGCTAAACAGCAGGGACACTGTCTGAGCATTTTGCCAGGATGCTCTGGGGGGGGGTTTGAACACCCCTGATCCCCCCTTATCTATACCTCTGACTGTGCCCCCTGCATACCTCTGCATCCCCCAATATCTTTGTCACTACTTTGTACCCCCTCTCTACAACTGGATCCCTTTACATTACACAGCCCCCCCCCCCCAGCTCTGGACCCCTACACATTACCCAACACCCTACACCTCTGGACTCCTTTACATTACACAGCACCCTGCACCTCTGGACCCCTTTACATTACACAGCACTCTGCACCTCTTTACATTAAACAGCACCCTGCACCTCTGACTCCTTTACATTACACAGCACCCTGCACCCAAGGACTCCTTTACATTACACAGCCCCCTGAACCTCTGGACCACTTTACATAACACAGCACCCTGCACCTCTGGACTCTTTTACTTTACACAACCCCCTGCACCTCTGGGCCTCTTTACATTACACAGCACCCTGCATCTCTGGACTTCTTTACATTACACAGCACCCTGCACCTCTGAACCCCTTTACATTACACAACCCCCTGCACCCCTGGACCACTTTACATAACACAGCATCCTGCACCTCTGGACTCCTTCACTTTACACAACCCCCTGCACCTCTGGACCCCTTTACATTACACAGCACCCTACATCTCTGGACTTCTTTACATTACACAGCACCCTGCACCTCTGACACTCTTTCATCAACAACATTAACACTCTTTCATCAACAAGAACATACAATAGCAATGAGCAGCCAGACAGATTGCACTTACATGTAGGGTGGCAGCTGTGCCAGGACAAGGTCATCTAGCACTCAGTGCGGAGATGGAAAACTGCGCAACCCCCCCCCCCCCCACGATGTGTGAGCATCATGTCTCAGCAAATATCCCCCCTCACAATAACTTGCACTATTCTGCAGGCCTACTCCCCTAAGCATGCCCATATTCGCCCCAAACAAAAGTCCCCTCCTCCCAGTACAAATCCCCACTCCCAGCAGAAATCCCCCCCCCCAAATTTCCCCTTCTAGCCAAATCCCCACCCCACCCCAAACCAAATCTCCCCTCTCAGCATAAATCCTCTCCCCTCAAATTCCCTCTCCTGGTGTAAATTCTCCCCCTGGAATCCCCATTCTTAGCACCAAGTCCTCCCCCTGAAAGCTCCCTTCCTAGCACAAATCTAGTCTCAATCTGACAGCATTCCTGCATAACTCCTGAATACTGACAGGAGGGAGGAGCTGTAGGGGAGAGAGTACAGCCAGCACCTTCCCCTGACTCTCTCCTCCTATCTGTTGCTGCCACTGCTCCTGTAGAGAGTTCACTGTTAGTACTCCTGTAGCAGGTTCCCAACACCGTAGCAGCAGGAAATCACCATACAGCACTCCCATCCCTCACATGAGTTTATTGCTCCAGGGGCAGCCACCCCTGCTGCCCCTACCCCCACCCCTCTTGTTCTTGCATTGGGTGTCAGTCTGTAATCTTTAATTATTGACAATCAGCAACTTGATCTATGCAGCAGCATGTCTAGAATATCTGGCACCTGAGGCCAATCATTTTTTAACACCTGCTATACAAAAGAAATTATTGTCAGTAATGAAGCAGATCCCACAGTGTGCCATAATGAATGGGGGGTATGGCCAAATTGCATCAGTATGAGGGGCTTAATAGTTAACTAATAACTGAGCCTACTCACTGTATATACAGCACACATATACCACAGTCCTTTTCCCTACAAAACATGCTTTTATTACTGTGCCACAACCACACCAGTGCAGACACCTAAATGTGCCCTGAATCAGCCACAACAGTGTAGCCACCTATGGTGTCCAGATTGCAACCACACCAGTGCAGCCATCCACTGTGTCCCTGATTGTAGCCTTATCTGTCCCAGTGTCACTGTCACACCAGTATAGTGTTACCAGAACCAGCATATGCCATGTCCAAAAACTGTACACCATCAAGGAGACATTTCAAATCCTTACCATGACAGATGAGAGCAGCGGGGAGCTCTCTTTGTCCGACGGATTCTGAGTATGAACCCATGGAGAGCAGTGGATATGTGACTGAATCAGAGGAGGCAAGTGTGCCTACAAAAAGGATGAGGTGTTGTGAAGAGAAACAGGCAACCACCAGCAGTGCTGTACCTCATTCAGGTAAAATGGCGAGCATCAGCAGTGCAGTACACCTGGATGAAAGGCCAATTACTAGTGGTGGGGTGTCATTTCAGCCACAGAGAGTTAGGGCTCATACTAGTGTCCATGAGGCACTTAATATGAAACTCACAAAAAAATGAAGTACACTCTACTGGTCCACAGACCTCATTCATCATATGCCGATGTATTCAAAGGTTATGCCAAGGACACAGTATGAAATTATTCTGCAGTTCCTCCATTTTAGTGACAATATACTGTGCCCTCCCCAAAATCACCCTGGATATAACAAACTTTATAAAATTCAGCCACTTTCATTATTTTTTCTCTCAGAAATTACTTAGGTGTACAGTATATTCCTGGCAAACGTATATATGTTGACAAGTCCCTCATCCATTTTACCAGCAGACTGGGCATCAATTAGGGTCATAAGGGTACACGTATGCCTTCTGCATGTGTGAAGGAAAGAACAGCCAGCTGGAGACCCCTGACTGCTCTACCTCCTATGGGGAGCAGTGGAAGAATTGTGTGGGACCTTGTAACACCACTATTCAATCAGGGTAATCACCTCTACGTTGATGACTATTACACCAACCTGCCCCTTTTCTGCCATCTTTAGCTGTAGCAAACTCTAGCATGTGGCACAGTGAGAGCAAATCAAAAGTGCTACCCAGAAAGGCTGGTGACCCAAGGGTACAAAGGTGGGAGTCAGTGAGTTTGCGTAATGAAGATGTTCTGGCCCTAAAATGGAGGGATACGCGAGATGTGTATGCACTTTCCTCCATCCTCACCTCAGTGGAAATCCATGGAAGGCATTGTCAAGTTGAGAAACCTGATTGTGTACATAACTACAATCAGTTCATGGGGGTTCTCGACTATAATAATCAAATGTTACAACATATCAACTGTGACTGGTAGGTGAACATGCGTTGCTAGGTGATCTGGTGACTGTTCGTGGCAATGGATACCCACTCGGGGCTCCCAGAACTCTCACCTCAATGGCACAATAAAAGTGCCTGTATGCTTCCAATGGGTCTGTAGTCGCTCTGGTATGGTGATGGTGGTGGCGTCCTAGTCCTTCTTAGGGGAGGTGTCACTTCCTCTGATGGATAGGCTCCATATAGGGGTAATTAAAAGCAAAGGACTCCGATAGTGTAATAAAGTTAAGCCAAGGAATTTATTACAATAAAATAGCTGCTTACATGAAGGTAAACGAAAAAGCGCCAAACAACAGTGGGAACAGCGTGTTAGCGGTACTCGCTACGTCACTTCCGGTCCGCACTAACGTATTTCTGGTTGCGTGCCTACGCGTTGCGTCATATCACGTGACTTCTTCAGGGCACCGGATAGGCTAATGCCATGGTCATTTTATATTATTGGGACAGGAAGTGGAGGCAACTCCATTTTGTTGTAGACCAAGTATGTGATTATACCGCGGCCATCTTTGAGTGGGCAATGACGTTTTGGTATTCATTGATAAAGTTATATTCAAACAAGAAAGTAAAAAAAGTTTTGAAAGAATGTTTAAAACAAGTTGATGTCCCGAGTTGATGCTTCCATCGATCGGTTCTCTGATCGGTCTATGTATGATCAGAATAATTCTAAATGTGAGCATTTATTCTCAAACGTGTATAGCAAATATTAACCCTTTAATAAAAACGATAAATAAAATAGAGCTGATAAAAATAAGTTAAAAAATGGGATAAAAAATCTTTTATAAAAAATGTGGATAAAAAATGTGGATAAAAATGACAGGTCAGATATATGAACCCCAAATTTAAAGAATAAGACACACCGGAAATGAAGTACTGAGTTTACATAGATAAAAAATATATATAAAACTGCGCAATATCTAAAAGTCACTAATGAAGCAGTTAAGATCGAATTCTACATTTAACCCTTCAGGCACTAATGTTCTGGTTCTATGTATCCACTTTGATTCCTTCTGGCTGAGGGTTCTAACTTTGTGGTCACCTCTCCAGGATTTATTATATCTTTCTATACCCCAAAAGAGTAATTCTGTGGGGTCTTTATTGTGAAAAAGTGCAAAGTGTTTAGATACGTTGTGTTTCGGACACCCTTTTTTAATATTTACTATATGTTCTTTGATCCTAGTTTTGAGTGCCCTTTTAGTCCTTCCTACATACTGTAGGTTACAAGAACATTGAACGGATTCAAACTATGGATAGAAAACAACTGATACATACACCCAAGAAGATACAGAGCCTCTCAGAAATACCAAGTTTAATCTTAGATTTCAACATTCAATTTAAAGATATAGAGAAGATTATCCGTAAACACTGGTACATTTTAAAGGAGGACAAACATCTACGACAAATCCTACCTGAGAGGCCATCTATCATTTATAAACGAGCTCCTACCTTGAGGGATATCATTGTGAAGAATGTGGTTGAACCTCCCCCCAAAAACACATTCTCCTTTTTTAATGGCAAAGGGTTCTATCCCTGTAAATATTGCTATGCATGTACACATGCAAAAAAATTTCAAACCAAGAAACATGATTTTAAGGCAACGAGTACGGGGAACACTTACCCAATAAAAGATTTTATTAACTGCTACACAGAGGGGGTCGTGTATATGTTACAATGTTCTTGTAACCTACAGTATGTAGGAAGGACTAAAAGGGCACTCAAAACTAGGATCAAACAACATATAGTAAATATTAAAAAAGGGTGTCCGAAACACAACGTATCTAAACACTTTGCACTTTTTCACAATAAAGACCCCACAGAATTACTCTTTTGGGGTATAGAAAGATATAATAAATCCTGGAGAGATGACCACAAAGTTAGAACCCTCAGCCAGAAGGAATCAAAGTGGATACATAGAACCAGAACATTAGTGCCTGAAGGGTTAAATGTAGAATTCGATCTTAACTGCTTCATTAGTGACTTTTAGATATTGCGCAGTTTTATATATATTTTTTATCTATGTAAACTCAGTACTTCATTTCCGGTGTGTCTTATTCTTTAAATTTGGGGTTCATATATCTGACCTGTCATTTTTATCCACATTTTTTATCCACATTTTTTATAAAAGATTTTTTATCCCATTTTTTAACTTATTTTTATCAGCTCTATTTTATTTATCGTTTTTATTAAAGGGTTAATATTTGCTATACACGTTTGAGAATAAATGCTCACATTTAGAATTATTCTGATCATACATAGACCGATCAGAGAACCGATCGATGGAAGCATCAACTCGGGACATCAACTTGTTTTAAACATTCTTTCAAAACTTTTTTTACTTTCTTGTTTGAATATAACTTTATCAATGAATACCAAAACGTCATTGCCCACTCAAAGATGGCCGCGGTATAATCACATACTTGGTCTACAACAAAATGGAGTTGCCTCCACTTCCTGTCCCAATAATATAAAATGACCATGGCATTAGCCTATCCGGTGCCCTGAAGAAGTAACGTGATATGACGCAACGCGTAGGCACGCAACCAGAAATACGTTAGTGCGGACCGGAAGTGACGTAGCGAGTACCGCTAACATGCTGTTCCCACTGTTGTTTGGCGCTTTTTCGTTTACCTTCATGTAAGCAGCTATTTTATTGTAATAAATTCCTTGGCTTAACTTTATTACACTATCGGAGTCCTTTGCTTTTAATTACCCCTATATGGAGCCTATCCATCAGAGGAAGTGACACCTCCCCTAAGAAGGACTAGGACGCCACCACCATCACCGTACCAGAGCGACTACAGACCCATTGGAAGCATACAGGCACTTTTATTGTGCCATTGAGGTGAGAGTTCTGGGAGCCCCGAGTGGGTATCCATTGCCACGAACAGTCACCAGATCACCTAGCAACGCATGTTCACCTACCAGTCACAGTTGATATGTTTTATATGCTTATTTAGCGATTTATGTGATTGAACAACACTTAGTCACTTTGATGCACGTTTTATGTTATCTAAGGACTTTCACTTTTTGACTTGCATTTGTTTATATTGTGGTATCCCATTAGGGATTGTATTTTCATTTTTAAGGAGTGCAGTTTCTTCACATGGTTACTAATTTATTGTTTGTGCAGAATCACGTACACAATTTATCACGATTGTGCATTTTTCAGTTTACTAGTAGTGAGGGGTGTTCGCTATATTTGATTTTGCAGCATCAATAAGAATCACCATCACAGTTATTTTCTACACAGCTTCATGTAGTAGCGCAGAAGTTTTCAGATTTTTTACACAATCAAATGATACAGCCCTATCTAGCAACTAGCAGATCTCATCACTGGTATAAAAAAGTTTCCATATACTGCCTTCATTTGGCAATTTATAATTTCTATGTAATCTATTGTAAGTCCACAGAAAGATCCAGATCCTTTCTCAGATATCAAGAGGATATTGTCAAAGGCTTTGTGTACCAGGAAGGCCTTCCACTAGTGAGCAGACTGCACAAAAGTAATTTTCCAAGTATGATCCCTCCCACAGAAACAGGCTGAAAACCCCCCAAAGAATGTCAGGTGGAGTAAGACGTGACACCCATTATCATTGGCACCCAATGGGGCCTATGCATAGGAGACCGATTCCGCCATTACCATACTTCACTACGATATTAGTGAAGCATGGTGAATGTATTTCTGACTACCTGCCAATTCCATGTATGATAAGTTCTCTGTGCTGACCATTTGCCTGTTGCCTGCACTGACCATTTGCATTCATACTGACCATGCCTCTGCCTGCCTCTGAACTGACCTTGACCTGTTAATCAACTATGCCTCTGCTTGCTGCCGGAACTGACCCTGGCTGTTTATGGACCATGCCTCTGTCTGCCGCTTGAACTAAGTCTGGTCTGTTTATCAACAATGCCTCTGTCTGACTAGACTCTGGAATGTTTATCAACCACGTTTCTCATTTCCACCTGAACTGACCTCAGCCTGTTAATCAACCATGTTTTTTGCCTGCCGCCTGGACTGATCTCTTGCCCTGTGACTTTAGTAGTGGGATTCAAGACAACACGGTGGTCTCATGTATGTGAGGGGCTCCAAAGTAGTGTCTCTGAATGAAGAAAACTATGTTTTGGTTTTCTGGGTTTTGTATTTCCCAGATCAGGGTCTGGAGTCTTCAAAGAGCTTTGGGGGGGAGAAGCCTGTACCCCTTTGTCCAGGTCTTACCTGACCGAGGCCCTAAGCCCGATGTTTCTGCTTGCTGCCTGCACTGACCCTGGTCTGTTTATGGACCGTATTCCTGACTGCTGCCTGGACCAATCCTTTTGCTATTTGTTGTCTTTGTCTCTGCCTACTACCTGTACAGTGCTGACCCTGGCCTGTTTATGGATCATGTTCCTGTCAGCTGCCTGTATCAATACTTTTATGATTTGCTGACCACATCTCTGGCTGCTGCTTATACTGGCCCTGGCCTGTTTATGGACCATGTTCCTGCTTGCTGCCTGGACCAGTCCTTTGGCTGTGCTGACTACGTCTCTGCCTGCTGCCTGGATCAATGCTTTGCCTGTTTACTGACCATGTCTCTGCCTGGTATCAGTACTGACCCATCTGCACATCACACTGGCCACTTTCCTGCGAGACACAAGTCTCACCTATCCTCTGTGATCAACTGTACTACTCGAACCACAGGTAATCTTTTGTTTATCCTTTGTTCAGCCGCCTGTACTTCCTCGCCAGTGAATGGCATTGTGCTATGGGGGCAGTCACGTACCAGCAGGTTAGGCCTGTTTGGCTTTTAGGAACAGGGACTGCTGTAGGTGAAACTACACTAGGCTATATTCACTGACCACTCGTACAAAGGCAACTATTACAATACATTGTTTTCTTAACAGCGTTGGTTGTTTTTTGTGTTACACAGATTGCAATGTTGGGTAAATAATCAGTCCAGACATTGAAAAGGTCTTACACATGTGGTATCCCCATACTCGGGAGAAGTAGTAGAATGTATTTTGGGGTGTAATTCTAAGTATGTCCATGTTTTGTGTTAAAAATATCTTATAGATCTTGACAATTTTGTGTTAAAGTGATACTAAACACATTGTTCAAATTACATTGTTTCTTCTATTTCTCTATATGGATGGCACTGTAATTATTTTAATAAAAAATAACATCCAAGTACCTTTTTCCTAATCGATATACAGGTGTCACATGACCCAGATCTTTCCCAGCCTGTCTGCTGGAAAACATAAGAAGTAGGAGTTTCTAGTCCTCTGCTGCTGATCACATATTCAAAATAATAAAAAAACAAGCTTTTGGAATACAGAGTAAAAATAAACAATTAATATCAATAAATTGTTTTAAATTGTCATACAAATATATATTTGAAATCAATATTATTGATTTATTCAAAATCTTTATTATTTTTTGGCAGTAACATGGTGTGGGTGGATTTCTGCCAGTCACAGGCTGTGTTGTGCCTCTCCAGCATGTAATACGGCATATATAGATTTTTATGATGTGGGCTTAGTGACACTTTAGGTTTATTTTCTTTCCACATTTTCCAAAAACTTATGACAAAAAAATGACATTTCCAAAAGACTCATTATGCCTCTTAGAAAATACATTGGGGTGTTTGCGTTACAAAATGTGGTCATTGTGTGCCTGTTTACATTGTTCTGGGGTTCCAGGGTCTCCAAATATGTGATAAATAGTCATAAAATTAGCTGTGTAATTTATGCCCCTAGAACGCCTGAAGGTGCTTCTTGGAAGTTGGACCTCTCTATGTGGCTAGGCTGTGAAGAAGTCTTGCATGTGTGGCATTGCCATACTCGGGAGGAGTAGGAGGATGTATTTTGGGGTGTAAATCTAAGTATATCCATCTTTTGTGTTAGAAATATCTTTGACAACTTCTTCATACATTTTCATTTTCTTTCCACATTTTCCAAAAACTTGTGGAAAAAAAAGGCATTTTGGCACAAACGGCAAGACTGGCATTATGCCTCTTAGAAAATATGTTAAGGGGCTTGCTGAGAGGCAGTCAGTACATCAGAAATGATAAATTTTCAAATATACATAATATACCATAGTTTCTAGACTCTTTAACTTTCACACACTAAATAAATATACACTGACTTGGGGTATTTTTGCTAATGAAATGTAGCAGAACACATTTTGGCCTAATTTTATCAAGAACGTGTGTTTTTTCTTCACATTTTTTTGGTATTTTTTCGTTTATATAGCAAAAAATAAAAAAACTGTGGTGAATAATCGCTTCAGCCCTGGAAAATTTTACCCCCTTTCCTGACCAATGCACTTTTTGCAATTCGGCACTGCGTCGCTTTAACTGACAATTGCGCGGTCGTACAACGTTGCACGCAAACAAAATTGATGTCTTTTTTTTCCCCACAAATAGAGCTTTCTTTTGGTGGTATTTGATCACCTCTGCAGGTTTATTTTTTGCGCTATAAACAAAAAAAGAGCGACAATTTTGAAAAAAACGCAATATTTTTTACTTTTTGCTATAATAAATATCCCCCAAAAATATATAAAAAAAACTTTTTTTTTTCTCAGTTTAGGCCGATATTTATTCTTCTACATATTTTTGGTAAAAAAACCCCGCAATAATTGTATATTGATTGGTTTTCGCAAAAGTTATAGCATCTACAAAATAGGGGATAGATTTATAGCATTTTTATTATTAATTTTTTTTTACTAGTAATGGCGGCGATCTGTGATTTTTATCGGGACTGCGACATTATGGCGGACACGTCGGACAATTTTAACACATTTTTGGGAGCATTGGCATTTATACAGTGATCAGTGCTATAAAAATGCATTGATTACTGTAAAAATGTCACTGGCAGGGAAGGGGTTAACACTAGGGGGCGATCAATGGTTTAATTGTGTTCCCTAGTGTGTGTTCTAACTGAAGGGGGGATGGGACTGTGTAGGGGAGATGATAGATCGCTGTTCATACTCTGTATGAACAAACGATCTGTCTGTTCTCCCCTCAGAGAACCGGAAACTGTGTTTACACACACAGATCCCGGTTCTCCATGTGCCCCGAGCAATAGCGGGAGCCCGGCGGTGATTGCGACCGCCGGGCACTTGCATCGGCTCCGTGACCGAGCAGAGGGCGCGCTCGTGCCCCTAGTGGCCAAATAAGGAAGCGGCGTAAGATAACGGCGATTCGCGCAGCCGAACCATGTTGCCGCAGTACAACTGCGGTGGCTGGTTGGCAAGCGGTTAAATACCTAAAAAAAAAAGCTCCATGGGGGAGATTTACTAAAACTGGTTTTAGTAAATCTCTCCGTATCTGTCTTAAAAAATTATAAATATTAAATTTGGGTGCAGTGTTGCATGACTGAGTAATAGTCATTCAAGGTGAGACCGTGCTGAAAACTGGGCCTGGGCCTGGGCAGGAAGGGGGTGAAAGTGTTCGGTATCAAGGAGGTTAAAGCTGTGGGGTCTTTTTTTGCAGGACTAGAAACAGATGTCAGTTTTTAGCTGAGGAGACACTCTGGGATTTTTACAGCCTGAAAAAGATTGTGTTAGGTATACAGGGTTAATTTCAGTGCTGACCAGGATGACCAGAAACTCTGAGGGCAATTAATCTACACTAAGGCTCGCCATACATTACAGGAATACCCTGTATACAACTTTCTTGTACAATTGTCCTTTAGATTTAGCAAAACCATATAATATGAAGGTAAATCTAAAGGAAATTAAATAAGAAAATTGTTAACGTATGGCCAGCTTAAAAGAGCTCACCAAATCCTTCTTAGGTCACAGCCTCTAATGGGTGTGTGTGACTAGTGACAACGATTCTTAAAGCGAAGTTCCACCCAAAAGTGGAAGCTCCACTTATCCAAATCCCCCCCCCCCCGATGCCACATTTGGCACCTTTCAGGGGGAAGCAGGTACCTGTTTTTGATAGGAACCTGTCCCCATGTCCGGGAGATCGCGCCGTGGTGCGATCACTTGGAAGTTTGGCCCCCTCCTCCTTCCCCCGCCACCGTGCCATTCAGAGAGTGCAGCGCGCATCGCGCATGCGCAGTAGGGAACCAGCAGTGAAGCCGCAAAGCTTTACTGCCTGTTTCCTTTACTACGAATGGCGGCGACAGCACCCAAGAGCTGATGAAAACATCGGCTGAGGTGCTGACAACGCTAGATTCCAGAACAGGTAAGTGTCTTAATATTAAAAGTCAGCAGCTATAGTATGTGTAGCTGCTTACTTTTACATTTTTTGCCGGGGGGGGGGGGGGCGGGGACTCTTCTTTAAGTCTTCTCTTGGATGCCTGGTGTTTGTTTTTCTTTATTGGAAATGTCACAGGGGGTTTAGGGTCTGTATCAACCTCGTCATTCCTTAAAGTGATTGTAAAGCTTCAATGTTCTTTTTTTAAATAACAAACATGTTATACTTACCTCCTCTGTGCAAGGGTTTTGCACATAGTGGCCCCAATCCTTCTTTTCTGGGGTCCCCTGGCGGTGCTCCTGGCTCCTCCTCTTCTCGAGTGCTCCACAAATAGCCGTATTCCATGGGGGCACTCGTGCAGCACCCCGAGACCCCCTGTATTCCATGGGGGTCTTGGGGGTGCTGCAGCACAAAAGGTTTTTCACCTTAATGCATTCTATGACAACCCTAAGGGTTTACAACCCCTTTAATGATACAGTTCTGGCTACATATTATTATTATTATTATACATATTATCTTCATATACAAACAGATTTTCTATAGTAACATACTGTTGTATTTTTTCCTGAAAATAAGTGTTTGATAAACAGTTGTGCAAATATGAGACATAAAAAATTGCAACTACTATATTTTTATTCTACAGGACCCTGCTTTCAGAAAATATATAATGTTCTAGGGCATTTAGGTCATTTTATAGTTAGAAACACAGATTTTTACATGTGTGAAATATTTTATTTTAAAAATGCTCTAGAGCCAAAGTGGTTACAGGGAACCTTGATTTAAAATGTAAAATGAACAAAGTAGGGTGGCACAGTGGTGTAGTGGATAGCACTTACGCCTAGCAGTAAGAAGGGTTGCTGGTTCGAATCCCAACCACAACACTACCTGCCTGGAGTTTGCATTTTCTCCCAGTGCCTGTGTGGGTTTCCTCCGGGTACTCCGGTTTCCTCCCACACTCCAAAGACATGCTGGTAGGTTAATTGGATGTGAATGTGAGTTAGGGACCTTAGATTGTAAGCTCCTTGAGGGTAGGGACTGATGTGAATGTACAATGTATATGTAAAGCGCTGCGTAAATTGACGGTACTATATAAGTACTGGAAAGAAATAAAAAAATAAAATAAACGAAGCATGCCCTTATCCCCAATGGCCACAAAATGGTATTAGAATTCAGCAGCAATGTGGTCTTTTTTCTTTTAAACAATACAGATGTACTTTGAGGCAAATCATCTGTTTTTTATGTTTACCAGGACAACATAGAACAAGGTTAACTCAATGTCACAACAATAGTTTTGCCACATACCAATGAGGAATTTCTTTGTGGGTTGAACCTTATTTTTTGTTCAACCACAGTGTTTTTTTTTCACCAGGAAGAAAACATATTTTTCTTTGACATTGTATGTTTAACAAAGAGTTGCCCATATTGAAGCAATAAAATAGATGAGATATTGAAACCAAACTTCAAAGGCTGGCTTTCCTTGTAATAAGCACTATCCACGTGTTTTTAAATATACTGACAAATAGTAATTGTGCGCTGCCCTATTAACAAAAATAAAATTAAAAATGAAAATAATACCTATTAGCTGCTGCAATCACTAAATGTGTTCCCACACCTATGTAACCACCAGTAAAGTATATGTGCTTGCGCTGCTAAATCCTGCTAGAGAACAACTATAATTCTCTCCTCTCATACCAAGGTGCTAGTTGTAATTCTGGACTCTGTCCTCTCCTTTTGGCCCCACATCTGACCACTGTCCAAATTTTGCTGTATTCACCTCCATAGCATTTCCAAAATTTGCCCCATCTCAAAGTGGAACTTTAGTCCAAAAATTAAGCCCTGCTAGTCACTTCAGGCTGCCCCCTTTTGCAGGTGTAGCTATGTAAAACATAAAAAATAAGTGCCTATACTGCATAAAATCCAGTAATACACTGTCTCATCCTGCTCTGCACATGCTCAGTTGCTCTTAATTTTTAGGCATTTTTTGGCACTGCTGAGATTGTCAAGGCCGATCTGCTCACAGCCTTAAGAGGAAATAACCCTCCTATCTTTTACAGCCAAGGAAGTTGCGTCTGTTTGATCTGCAATTGCCATGATGCTGCATATGTGATCAGTTATGGCCCAAGCCATTTGATAGTTGAAGAGTTTGGTTGAGGACACAAGCAAATGTGACAATTAGCAATCCCGGTATTTCAGTAATGTAACTATTTTTTGGAACCGTTAAATCAATGGGTTTAGTTCCACTTTATGATTTACTGCTGGAGCTCTGGGCTTCAGCAAAATAGCAGCCTTCAGTAAGAAGAAACTTGAACAATTCTGGAGGCAATTTACAGCACACACTAATTTTAGTAGCATAATGATTCATATGGAATGTATGTTCCTAGCTAAAGGACATTATTTTTTATCAAGTTGTTATGGGTAAAGTTCTGCTTTAACCAGTTAAGGACCAGCCGCCGGAGTTGTACTGCAGTTGGTTTGCTCTCCTGGGCGAATCTCCGACATTACTAAACACAAAAAGTTGCGCAAATACAAATAGTGAACATGTGTGTGTAAAAACACCCTTGAAATAATTAATGTAATTTTATAAAAATGGTGATAAAAATGCAAAAACTGATTTATGTGTAAAAATTCAAAAAATCTATATAAAAATTGAAGGGACTATGTGAAAAAAAAAAAGTAAAGATGGGTCATATATGTTGCATGTGAAATAATGACAGTAAAAAAGCTTCTGAAACACACCAACCTACAGACAAAAATAAATGATCAACACACAAGTGCATATGAAAATGTGTATATATGATGATAAAAAAAAAAACATACAAAAAATATATAAATATAAAAAAATTATATGTATATAGAAAAAAAGTCCAGAGCGGGGAGATGAAAACAGCTGGTGTGATCCTACAGACTCTGTGGTCATATCAAATTCATCCTACACAGGTATATCAGATATTGCACATCGATCCTTGCGGGGGACAAAACAAGCAGCCAGATGGCTTCTTACCAGATCTGATGGACTCCTAATTACGGAAGTCGTTCTCGCAAGAGTGACTGAAGGAATCAGCTTCTGGTCTCCAGCTCTTCAGTAATCTGCATGCACACCTGCCTGTGTTTCTCTGAATCCCTGACATTGTACGCCGGCCGCTTTAAAACCACTAGGGGAGCCTATTGCGCATGGCCGGAGGCTGCGATGTCCACCGGCCACCCGCAATCGCTCCTCAGAGAGACAGAACAGGGATCTGTCAATGTAAACAGACAGATCTTCGTTCTGTCAGGGGAGGAGAG
The DNA here is from genome assembly GCA_037952835.1 of Lithobates septentrionalis. NCBI lineage: Eukaryota > Metazoa > Chordata > Amphibia > Anura > Ranidae > Lithobates > Lithobates septentrionalis. The sequence continues at coordinate 2,092,822 of JBBDGP010001941.1, forward strand.
ACAGAGCTGCTGATCCTAGTGATTAGGAACAGCCATCTGTCTCCTCCTCCAGTCAGTACACTGCCCCCACAGTTAGAAACACATCCCTAGGGTACACTTAACCCTTGATCGCCCCTAGTGTTAACCCCTTCCCTGCCAGTGACGTTTATACAGTAATCAGTGTCTATTTTTAGCACTGATCGCTGTATAAATGTCAGTAGCCCCAAAAAAGTGTCATAAGTGTCCGATCTGTCCACCACAATGTCGCAGTCCCGCTAAAAATTGCTGATCACCGCCATTACTACCCTGTTTCCCCAAAAATAAGATCTAGCGTGATTGTCAGTGATGGCTGCAATATAAGCCCTACCCCCCAAATAAGCCCTACCCTGTTTCCCCGAAAATAAGCCCTACCCTGAAAAGAAGACCTACAAGGACTTTAACTAAGCTTATTTGGGGGGTAGGGCATATATTGCAACCATCACCGACATTCACGCTAGGTCTTATTTTTGGGGAAACAGAGTAGTAAAAAAAAAAAAGAATAATAAAAATGCCATAAATCTATCCCCTATTTTAAAGACTCTATAACTTTTCTGCAAAACAATCAATATTTTTTCCAAAAATATGTAGAAGAATACATATCGGCCTAAACTGATGAAGAAATTAATTTTTTTACATTTTTGGGGGGTTATTTATTATAGCAAAAAGTAAAAAAAAATTTTTTTTTTTTCAAAATTGACGGTCTTTTTTTTGTTTATAGTGCAAAAAAAAAAAAAACGCAGAAGTGATCAAATACCACCAAAAGAAAGCTCTATTTGTGGGGAAAAAATTTTGTTTGGGGAAACCGTTGCATGACCGCGCAATTGTCAGTTGAAGCGACGCAGTGCCGTATCGCAAAAAATGGCCTGGTTATTAAGGGGACCAATTCTTCTGGTCCTTAAGTGGTTAACCAACGACACCATGAAGTTACTAATTCACTCCTTTGTTATCTTGTATCTTGACTATTGCAACTCCCTATCTCTAAACAGGCTATCCCTCTTTCAGCCTATCATGATTGCTGCTGCCAGACTCATCCACCTTACCAACTGATCAGTGTCTGTACCCCACTCTGCCAATCCCTCCATTTGCTTCTGCTCGCCCAAAAAATAAAAGCTACATCAACAACATTGTCTGGAAATATCAACCAAACTGGCCTCTTTGCTCCTTTCAAGACCTCTAGTTCCCTCTTCACCTTCTCCTATGTTTGCCATCATGACTTATCCAAAGCTTCTGCTGTCCTCTGCAGCTTCCTACCTCAACCTGTATGTCTTATCTATCTTATACTCATTAGACGATCCCTGAAAATGCATCTTCCCCTTTCCTTTAAGCCAGCTATAGACGTATTGAAATTCACCCGATTCAGCAATAACTGGTCAAATTTAAATCCATCTATAAACAGGCTGGATGTACTGAAGTAAATCGACTTCAGTACACCCGGTCTGTCATTTTTTTTTTACCACCACCGGCAATAGCCAGCAGCAGTAATCATTGTATTCTGGCGGTGGGGAAATCTACTGCAGCCAGAATACAATAGCGCAGTGGGAGGGATTCCCCAGTCAACACTGAATGTGTTGATGGGGGAATCAACTAATTTTCTTTCCTTCACCCCAGGGTTGAAAGAAAGAAAATTGCCTAATGTATGGTCAGCCTAATGCCGCGTACACACGGTCGGATTTTCTGACGGGAAATGTTAGATGTGAGCTTGTTGTCGGAAAGTCTGACCGTGTGTATGCTCCATCAAACATTTGCTATCGGACTTTCCGCCAACAAATGTTTGATAGCAAAATTCTCAAATTTTCCGCCAACAAAACTTTGTTGTCGGAATTTCCGATCGTGTGTACACAAGTCCGACGCACAAAAGTTCAGGCATGCTCGGAATCAAGCAGAAGGAGCCGCACTGGCTATTGAACTTCCTTTTTCTCGGCTCGTCGTACGTCTTTTAGGTCACCACTTTCCCACGTTCGTAATTGTTGGCCAACATATGTGTGACTGTGTGCATGCAAGACAAGTTTGAGCCAACATCCTTCGAACAAAAATCCACAGTTTTCTTGGCGGAAAGTCCGATCGCGTGTACGGGGCATTAGATTGTAAGCTCTCATGAGCAGGGCCTTAACCCTCTTGTATCGAACTGTATTATTACCGCACTTGTCAACTGCACAAACTTTTGGCAGTAAATCTTGAATAACAATAAAAAAAAACGTATGTATTTTTACACAGGAGCTTGGTTATTAAAAATATGGACAGACACTCAAGGGCCCATTTATTAAACTTTGGCTAATGCAGCCATCATTATTTTGTCTGCGTTCATCGAAATTTACTGCACATTTGCTAACATTTGCTGTCAACATTTAAGGCCTCTTGCACTAAGGTAAAAAAAATGCAGCATTGGTAGCACTGTAGTGTTTTTTCTTACAGATCTACACATACTGTAGGTGCATTTTTTTTCTATGGAACAAAATATAGATAAAGATCTGTAATGTAGTGATGCATTCAGAGCTGTAAAAAAAAATAGAAAATTTTCAGAGTTCAGTGATTTACACATACATGTGTATATGCATTAAGCGTTTATGCACCTGTATGCATATATACAAGATATAACTTTTTCACTCAGGATCTTTCTGACAGCCTCTGACAGCAAGATCTTGCGTGTAAACATCAGTAAATATTATATCTGTGTGCAAGAGGCCTTGTGCTGGCCATACACGGTTAGATGTTCCTTTAGAAAACCTTAATTTTTGAACTGTACGTTTGATTTTCGACAAATGAATGGGCTCAAAAACCAATGATTAATTTTGACCTAATGGCTGGAAAAATAAAAAAGGGACAAGATGGAATTTTTTTTTTCATTTCTTACCTGAATGAACGAAATTCTAATGGTTAATGTAATTTTTAGTCATGAAAAATTGTACATGTTGTATTACGAATGTGATAGAAAAGTTTTACACGGAAGCAGAATATTCACAGAAACCACTATTTATTTAGTAGCGCTTACCCCCCAAGGAGCCGTTTGGTATGATGGGTTCTCTGTTCTCTGCCACGAATCTGTGAACTGCTTTGTCCCATCTGACACACCTGGTTATATGATAGTGTGCTGCAAAGACCTATATTAGCTTAGGTATTAGAACACTACCCACAACTACTGACATATAGGAAATAAACGCCAGGCTGTTAGATTGTAAATAAAGAAAGTAGATTGTCAAAAAGGCAAAGTAAAGGGCCAATGCACCAACATTTATGGACAGGTAAAGAATCAGTTATAATGCAGTGACTTAACTGACGTGAATGCTACTCTATTGTATGGCAGTAACCTAGACCACAGTAATACTAAACCAAGTTAGTCTGACATAGGCAGCCTTAAAAAAGAACAGCATAAAAAGTGAAATGTATAAATGGCAATGAAAAGTCCAATGGTAGCCCTCTGTCAACTGATAAACAAAGGTGTCCCAGAGTGCACTCAGTGTATATACCCCTGGATGTAGGTGTATGTATGTTTTGCTGAGCCGGGTACCCCTGGGGGGTATTTGTATAGTACTAATTTGCAAATTTGGGTCGACTAACGTTGGGGCCCTGTCTGTATGGTGGTGCACTTAGCTACTGTCCCTGCATGCAGTATACTGCTTTGGGATGCAAGGCAATTAGGGCAATCTCCTATTGTACTAAACTGTTAACATTGGTAGAGTGAGCATCTGCTCACCAGTCCTGGTACACAGCGAACCTTGCCCTGGATGCTTGGTGGTCTGCTGTCCTTAGGAATCCAGGCCCTGGTAAATCAGTCCTCATGAACAGGTCCCCTCAGGCTTAGCTCTAGCTCTCTGGTCTCTGCACAGGCTCATCCCAGCACACCAGGACAGGTCCATACTGCTCCAGCTCCCTGCACACAAGACACCAATGTGTATAGCTCCAGGTTCCCAGCAACAAAGATGCCACTCAGACTCTGAATGCCCAGGAAACTCTCACTTACTCCTCCCCTGATTGCAGAGATTTGTGGGTCTTCTTATGTTGGCAGCCCCATTCCTCTTCAGCGTATAGTGCTCCTAGCAGAGAAACACAGCCACTCTGATCCTCAACACAGCCCAGGGAAAAGAAAAGACCAGACACAGGAGCACACAGCCCACTCTGTCCCTGTATAGCAGCAGGGGAGAGGGAAGCCTGATTTGTTTAAAATAAATTAAACAAATTTGTTTAAAAGAAAACTATAAATGCACGTGTTATTCTCATAGCTAGCTTGAGGTTCATGTACACAAATAAAATCGTTTTCCAGTATTATTCCAAGTACCGTATTGTTGAATATAACATCTATGATCACTACTTTACTAGATATTGCATATTTGTGAATTAATAAAGACTGTTTTTTTTTATTTGTCTGAAAAGGTATTAAATGTATAATTAGGTATAGTTTATTGAAAAAACAGACAAGTAGTAGACAGTTGAGCAATATAGATGATGTAAGTCATTGTCAGGACATTCCTGTTAAGTTGTAGTAGATGTGTTTGCAACTGTTATAAATTAGCATTTTGTGTTTCAATAAACTTTTCTATCCTCAAGGATTTCATGGTAAATGGAAGGGCTTGTCAGGTATCGACTGAGAGTTCTATCAGTGACTCATGCAGATAGCAAAAGAATCAGAGATCAGAGAGGAACCAGACTCTGTGCTTTGGATCCATGCAAGTACACATTATACTAGGAGTAAGATGTGATGTGTTTTGTTCCCTTTTCATTTTTGAGGTTTACAAGCACTTAAAGATACAATTTCTCAGCTCGATGTCGAATATTGTCCCTTCTATAATACTATCATCAGAGTTCCTTCCATTTTTTCCCAATCTCCTAAAACATAAACTTGTACTTGGCATTGCGATGCTAAAAAATACTTTATTTAACATAATAATAAGTTTCAGAGTTGGGGGGGGGGAGAGGAGGTGATACTGACATGCTCGCCATCAATTGCACAACCACAGTTGAAAAAATTCCATAATTTTACAAATTGTTTAGCAATTTCTTTCCTTTCATTGGAAATTTTGGGAAACTGCAAGAGAGTTATAACACAGTTTATATATGTTTATATTTTCATATAAATAGCTGAAACATTCTTTTAGGCTAGGTTCACACTTGTAAAGCTGGTGGTTGAAGTTGCGGGATCGCACCTGTCCACGCACCTGCAACCACCTGCAGGCAAAAATCATTTGGAACAAAGTCCCTCTATCCTTCTTTCTTCCTCATTTCAACCTCATTTTGGTCTGATCTATATAGTTGTATATAAAATGCACTCCTTATCTATCAATAAGTGTTTCCCAGTGCTAAACATTTCATCCAATTTCTACATTTCTGCATTTGCAAATTCCAAAAGCCAATATAAAGGAAAAGTATTGGTAAAAAAAAAGCACTTTTGGGTTCAACCAGTTATTTTTTTGTATAATTCTTCTTTAAGGGGGCGAGGCAGGGGGTGTGTCTTATGCCTACATATTTTTGCTAATACGTGTCCCTCATTCCCATCTCAGAAAGTTGGGAGGTAAGCTAATGGCACCCCCATGCACTGAAAACCATAGCGCGGTTTCCCCGCACTAGGAACCGCACTGCACTTGCGGTTTCCGTGCGGGCTGTGTTTTCAAAAAAGGTACAGGAACCTTTTCCCTGTATTTTCAGGAGGCACAGTAGGCCATTCAAATGAATGAGCTGCTGTGTGAACCTACTCTTATGAATGATCCAACAGTAACGGACTGTGTATGGCTCACGGAATATAGCTTCATTACCTGCAGAACTACCACAATGATGCAAAGAATGAAGATTCTGGAGGATGCTAAAAGCACCTCCCTTGCACAGGCAACAGTAGCCCTGCAGAAAAAAGAAAGCAACAACTCTAATAGGGCGTACACACGGTCGGACTTTGTTCGGACATTCCGACAACAAAATCCTAGGATTTTTTCCGACGGATGTTGGCTCAAACTTGTTTTGTCTACACACGGTCGTACAAAGTTGTCGGAAAATCCGATCGTTCTAAACGCGGTGACGTAAAACACGTACGTCGGGACTATAAAACGGGGCAGTGGCCAATAGCTTTCATCTCTTTATTTATTCTGAGCATGCGTGGCACTTTGTCCGTCGGATTTGTGTACACACGATCGGAATTTCCGACAACGGATTTTGTTGTCAGAAAATTTTATCTCCTGCTCTTCAACTTTGTGTGTCGGAAAATCCGATGGAAAATGTCCGATGGAGCCCAAACACGGTCGGAATTTCCGACAACACGCTCTGAACGGACATTTTCCATCGGAAAATCCGACCATGTGTACGGGGCATTATGCTTTCAGGTGCCTTACTGCAAGCAAGATGTCCAAATAACAATAGCAACTTGTGAAGCCTTTATTGCTAAAACTACTTATTATAGTACTTAGGGGGAATATGACATAAAAGTCAAATAAAGCAAAATATAACAACAGCTATGGACATTCTTCATACCAACCACCTCAACAACCACCCAACTGGCACGTTCCTGTGTCTACACCTGAGAAATGCAAGGGCTGTTGGTCACAGAACTTTCAATACTCACAGTTATAATTTAATTAATTATTCTTGCTTTGTGCAACTGTTTACCTACTTGGTTGTGTAGCTGGTTGTTTGTACATCGGTTGTATACTTGGCTATAGTTTTTACACTTTATAATTATTATTATCATTATTATTATTATACAGGATTTGCATAGCTCAAACAGTTTGCGCTTTACAATATAAAAGGAGACACTACAAATACAATACAATACAATAGGGTTAGGCCATGTTTATCTGAGCCTACAATCTAATAGTACACTTGGTTATACACTTGGTTATAGTTTGTACACTTGCTAGCACACCTGGTCGTTGTTTGTACAGTTAGTTGTATACTTTGTTGTTGTTTGCCAGAGACTGTTGCTGCAAGTGTTTGGCCTTTTTCTGAGGGAAATATAATTGCTTTTCAGTTTCTCCATTCTAAATACATTGTCTGCTTGGCATTTTCTTTTTTACCTTGGAATACATAATTCTATTGTAAGACCTTGATTATCAAAATGTTTTCCTCCCAGTGACTGTGATGATATGACTGTGGAAAAATGAAAGTCTTCCAGATTTCTTCCAGTGCCTAGGTATCACAGAGTGCCCCCTTACAGCAACTGTCCTTATGGAGTGTCCCCTTACAACAACTTTCTGTATCAAAGTGCCCCCTTCCATTAGGTGCCTCGATGCGAGTGTCCACTTACATAAAATGTCCCCATCAGAGTGCCCTCTAAATCAGTTGCCCCCTTACATCAACTGTCCCCATCAGAGGTTCACTTTACATCAATTGACCTCATCAGAGTACCCCTTCACATCAACTTTCCCTATCAGGGTGCCCCCTTACATTAGGTGTCCCTATCAAAGTGTCCCCTTACATCAAATGACCCAATCAGAGTCTCCTCTTACATAATTTTCCCCCATCAGAGTGCCCTTTTACATAAGCTGCCTCATCAGAGTTCCCCCCTACATCAATTGCTCCTCTCAAAATTTCCCTTTACATTAACTGTCCCTAACAGAGTTTCCCCTTGCATCAAAAATCTCCATCAGCGTGCCCCCTTACATCAATTGCCCCATCAGAGTGTCCCCTTAAAACAAATATCTCCATCGGAGTGCCCCCTTACATTAAATGTCTCCAGCAGAGTGTCCCCTTACATCAATTGCCCCCATCAGAGTATCCCCTTACATCAAACGTCTCCGTTAGAGTGCCTCCTTACATCAATTGGCTCATTTGTTTCATAATATATTATAACATATCATAATATATAATTATATATCATAATATATTTCATAATATATTGTACAATCCACACTGTTTCTTTACGGGTCTATTCAAACATCTAGGGAAATTTACAACAGAAAGACTTGTGATTTTATTCTGCAACAGACTGAAATATTCTTTGTTGCACAATGGCACATGTTGAGAACCGTCCTAATGCACTTAGGCATCTTTGATTGTGGTTGTAGCTATGACTCACTTCCTACGCTGTTTATTATGTCAAAATTTGCAATGTGGGCAGTTTCTTAACCAGCTAATCAATACCTTGCTATTGTCGTGGAAATGCCATGACCGGAAAAATAAGTCTCAGTGGCTTCGGTGCTGGGGAATGAACTGGGAAAATATACTATTTCCTTGTTTCCTTACATCATCGGAAGTGATTTCACAGCTCTTCTATGGATACACATTCCACTTTCAGTTTCCTTTAGTTTACTGAGCAGTAAAATGAATGAGGCCAAGCTTGAACAACAACTTTTTTTTTCCTTGAACCTACAGACAGTTCATGTCAGGGAAAGTTTACACAATGAGGAACCCAGTTCAGCTGACATTAGGATATACAGCCATGGTGACCTTTGTCTCCCAGGTAACCAGAGAATATTCCCAAAGCTGTTTAGGCCTAAGGTGTAATCTCAGACCTGTCCAAATACATAGAAACATATGATAAGCAGTATATAGTCCAGAGTAATATCATTGATCTTCACAAAATTCCCATGTTGATTTTCTTACTGAATCTTTGGAAATATTCCTACAAGGCAATTGAAACTACAGCACAACGTCAATATCTAAACACATGAAACAAGTCGGAATATTACAATTTATATTAAGATATTAAAAAAACACATTTGGCTAAAAATTTGTGTTACCACAATTAAAGTTTAAATACACTAACAAGCTAATCACAAGAGATCCAGCCATGTGACTGGTTCAGCAGGGACTGGCCGAATTTTAATCCATCTGTGGCCGTTCCCGCTTGACAGAAGTCAATCTAATAATGAACTTCCGTTGAACGGGACTGTTGGAAAACTTTTGTCAATCAGCAGTTGTAACCAATTGGTCAGTAATGGAAATCATTGCATTCTGTTTTTTTATGCAGGTTTTACACAGTGCTCCAACTTTTTTAGAATTAGGGTTGTATATCCTGTCCATCGCCTGTTGGAATGTGGCTAGATCACTCTGAAGGCCAAAAGGCATTCTTTTGTACTGAAAGTATCCCTCTGGAGTGGAGAAAACTCCTTTCACCCAGGCAATATTTGTAAAAAGCATCTGCCAATAATATCCCTTTGTAACGTCCAAAGTGTGATGAGTCTTTCAATGAGTTTGTCCACCTGGGGCATGGTATAGGTATCTGATTTTGAAATTTCTCTCAACACTCTTCTTCTCTCCCTAACTGTTCCTGCATTAAACCCTGCTGTGTCTCTTAAAGAGCCCACTACCTGGTGCACAAAGAAAGGAAATGCATACCTGCCATCCAGGACACATCTCTTTTGGCCAGTACTAAAGTACATATTAATTGATCAAATTTAAAGCTGAAATCCAGGCAAAAGATTATCGACTTAATACAAGAACCATCTTTTTTCTTACTTAAAGGATTACTCAAGAGAGTAACAGAACGCCCCTCCCCTCTCCTGAACCGTACCAGGCCACATGCCCTCAACATTGGGAGGGTGCTTTGGGGTAGCCCCCCAAAACACCTTGTCCCCATGTTGATGAGGACAAGGGCCTCATCCCCACCACCTTGGCTGGTGGTTGTGGGGGTCTTCAGGCGGGGGGCTTATTGGAATCTGGAAGCCCCCTTTAACAAGGGGACCCCCAGATCCTGGCCCTCCCCCTGTGTGAAATGGTAAGGGAGTACCCCTACCATTTCACTAAAAAACTGTCAAAAATGTTAAAAATGACAAGAGACAGTATTTGACAATTCCTTTATTTAAATGCTTCTTCTTTCTTCTTTCTTGTATCTTGTTTCATCTTCTTCTTCTTCTGGTACTTCTGGTTCTTCCTCCGGTGTTCTTGTCCAGCATCTCCTCCGCAGCGTCTTCTTACCTTCTTCTCCTCAGGCCGCCCAGCATCCATGGCAGGGAGGGAGGCTCCCGCTCTTCTCTTCATCTTCTTCTCTTCATCTTCTTCTCATCTTCTTCTCTTCATCTTCTTTTCGGGCCGCTCCGCATCCATGCATGGAGGGAGGCTCCCGCTGTGTGACGCTTCTCCTCTTCTGACGGTTCTTAAATAACAGGGGGCGGGGCCACCCGGTGACCCCGCCCCCCTCTGACGCACGGGGACATAACAGGACTTCCCTGTGGCATTCCCCGTGACACCACAGGGAAGTCCCGTCAAGTCACCGTGCGTCAGAGGGGGGGAGTCACCGGGTGGCCCCCCCCCGTTATTTAAGAACCCGTCAGAAGAGAAGAAGCGTCACACAGCGGGAGCCTCCCTCCATGCATGGATGTGGAGTGGCCCGAAAAGAAGAAGAAGACAAGAAGATGAAGACAAGAAGATGAAAACAAGAAGATGAAGAGAAGAAGATGAAGAGAAGAAGATGAAGAGAAGAAGATGAAGAGAAGAGCGGAAGCCTCCCTCCATGCCATGGATGCGGAGCGGCCCGAGGAGAAGAAGGGAAGAAGACGCCGCGGAGGAGATGCTGGACGAGAACATCGGAGGAAGAACCAGAAGTACCAGAAGAACCAGAAGAATAAGAAGATGAAGGAAGATAGAAGAAAGAAGAAGCATTTAAATAAAGGAATTGTCAAAAACTGTCTCTTGTCATTTTTAACATTTTTGACAGTTTATTAGTGAAATTAAAGGGGTAATTTTGTACCCCCTTACCATTTCACACAGGGGGGAGGGCCGGGATCTGGGGGTCCCCTTGTTAAAGGGGGCTTCCAGATTCCGATAAGCCCCCTGCCCCCAGACCCCCACAACCACCGGCCAGGGTTGTGGGGATGAGGCCCTTGTCCTCATCAACATAGGGACAAGGTGTTTTGGGGGGCTACCCCAAAGCACCCTCCCAATTTTGAGGGCATGTGGCCTGGTACGGTTCAGGAGGGGGGGGGCGCTCTCTCGTCCCCCCCTCTTTTCCTGCAGCCTGCCAGATTGCATGCTCGGATAAGGGTCTGGTATGGATCTTTGGGGGACCCCACGCCGTTTTTAAAAAAAAAAATTGGCGTGGGGTTCCCCTTAATATCCATACCATACCTGAAGGGCCTGGTATGGAATTTAGGGGGACCCCCACGTCATTTTTTTTTTATTTTGGCCAGGGTTCCCCTTAATATCCATACCAGACCTAAAGGGCCTGGTATGGAATTTAGGGGGACCCCCATGTCATTTTTTTAAAAATTTTGGCCGGGGTTCCCCTTAATATCCATACCAGACCTGAAGGGCCTGGTATGGAATTTAGGGGGGCCCCCCACGTCATTTTTTTTTTAAATTTTGGTTTGGGTTCCCCTTTGGGGAATTCCCATGCCGATTTTATCAATGAACTTCTATGTGTATTGTCGGACCGGCAATGCATTAATAGCCGCGAGTAGTTTTAAATGACTTTTTTTCCTTTGAAATTTCATTTTACTGTCAGACTGTTCTAAACACGGGAAACATGCGCCCCTTTACAGGCATACTATAGACACCCCCCAGGTACGAAATTTAAAGGGATATTAAACTTTTATTGTTTCACTTTAAGCATTATTAAAATCACTGTTCCCGAAAAAACGGCCATTTTTAAAACTTTTTTTGCATTGATACATGTCCCCTGGGGCAGGACCCAGGTCCCCAAACACTTTTTATGACAATACCATGCATATAAGCCTTTAAAATTAGCACTTTTGATTTCTCCCATAGACTTTTAAAGGGTGTTCCGCAGCATTCGAATTTGCCGCGAACACCCCAAATTGTTCGCTGTTCGGCGAACTTGCGAACAGCCCATGTTCGAGTCGAACATGAGTTCGACTCGAACTCGAAGCTCATCCCTACTGACAACTCCCCAGAAACATAATTTCCTGCTTGTGGTATTGGCTCACCAATTTTCCCAGAAGTCTACACTAAGATAGAAGTCAGATTTCAGGCATCCCCTGCAACAAATATGTTATTTTTAGTGAGATACTCCCAATAGGAACACATCTAAAGGAATGCAGGCCCAGCAGCTTTCCTCATTAGTGCCCTGAAGCTGCACAGCTGACTGATAATTATGAAATCACTCATATTAGACCCACTGAGCACAGAGGCACAGAGGAACAAACAGTGATTTCTTCAGAATAACAAAAGGTAGGAATCTGCAACAAAGGTTGTTATAATCCTTGCAATGTACATAGATCACCCAAAGGGGAATGTTTTTTTTTTTTTTTTTAACAAAAGTGGAGTTACGCTTTAAATCTTGGTGTTCTTTGTGAACTATGCACTAATCCACCATGAAACAAGTTCTACGATTTCCCTCCATGCAATAGCTTCCTGTAATAAAGAGCAATCACTACTGTTCTGTAGGGTTGGACCTAATGGGATGTTGAGGTTGCCCACCTAAGGACCAGTGCCATTGGTGAGGGACTAGGGTCTTGGTAATGCAGAGCTGGCTTGGCTGCACAGTGCCATGCCCTATCCACCACATCACACCACACCACATCATTTATTTCTATGGTGCAGAGGGACCACTTTACCATTTGTTGCTATGATGCTGGTAGATGACCTACTTGTACCATGGAAATGAATTACATTGATCCACGGCAGGCATTCAGAAGAAAAAGGAAGTCTTGCTTCTGTCCAGACCTGCTCTGCTTCTCGCCCTCTGCCTGGAGTGATTATTTGTGAAGGAGGGATGGAGAACTCTGTTGTGACGGGGGAATGTGATGTGAAGGAAGTGACTCTAATGTGTGGGGGGTCTTTGACGTGATGGGGTTGCAGGACAGGTTGAGTTCTTTTGTGATTTAGGAAGCCCATAGACGGTGCAGATTTATTTCCTGCAACCACGGGGAAGGTGCATGACTGAAAAAGGTCTGCCTACCAGCTCCCGATCAGCGCTCTCAGCCAATGGCTGTCAAAACAGCAGGGGAGATTGCTGTACTAACATTGGACTGTTAGTACAGCGGTTCCGACCTGGGCTGTCAGTTTTTTTTGTTCAGCCCGCTGGGTTGAACGGAAAAAAAAAATTGCCGTGTGTACTCGGCTTTAGGTGTTATTGTTTCCTTCTGTTCATTGGATGTGTTACTTTACTCTGATTTGAACTGTTTGATATTAACAGAGTCACAGTTCCTTCTCCATTTGGTGTTGCCTGGTTTATTGAGCAGGGGGTATATCAGAGTGGTCGAAGTGTTAACATCAATAGTTCGTCCATCAGATTAGTCTCAGAGGGCTTATTCACTCAGTGGCTCCTTTGGGGGTGCGCTAGTTATAAAAATATAAAAAAGTAATGCTCCTTGCACATGAGTCTAGCTGTTGTGCCTTTAATCCCAGTGTTCTAGTGTACTTGGGGGTGCAGCATCCATTCAGTAAAGCGTTCATAACTCCCAACTTTAAAACTTGGTTTTCCTGAAGACCACGCTGGACTCACTGGATAAGTCGATGGCTGTGGGTGGGTGATTGTGTGGGCAAAGAGGAAGAGGGCCCGTCCAGTAGGTCGTGCCCAATGGTGGATGGTGATGGTGGACCCTCTTGGGGCCTTGGGCTGCTACCTTTAGGATACGGCCTTATGGTCATTTCAGTGAAAAGTCTTGGGTCGGATAGAAGGAGCACCCAGTGTCCAGAAAACTGCAAATTTGATGTATAGTTCATAAGACATTTATTAAAAGTGTAAACAAGTACATAAAGCCAATGCATTTAGGGGGAATGGAGAAGCAGCAGTGACCTAGTCCCACTGATAGAGGGAACCTGCAGCGCAGAATAATGTAAGTATTTCTCCTTATTCCGCCACCCCTATTTATCAGAGCAATTACCGCTTGCAGCAAGGAAGAGCTGCAAGCTGCAAGGCTATTTTTTTGTTTCAGCTCGTAGTTCAGCTTTAATACTATGCATTTTTAAAAGGAGGTATGCATAGCATAGCATAGCAGCTTGCATATTTTTGCAATGAAGGGTATTCATTAAAACTACCTGGAAATTCACACCTATTCTTCTTTGGTAGTATCACCTTGTATCCTGGGGCTACGCCTACTTTCTAGTTACTGTCATAATTTCTTTTCATAAATTGAAAGGGTTATTCCACTGAAAATAAAGAAGTGACATTTTTCACTAGCGAAGCATGCATACAAAAGTTAATATATTTCAATATTGTCCTTGTTTTTTTTTTTTTTAAAGGTTTTTATTTGCCAGATGTACATACATAGAATAACACACTGCATGTAAGGTATATTGTCGGTTGCAACCGTCAAAATATAATTAACATTCAAGGGTAGTTTCGGATAAACATCCTATGATAAACGACATATCAGTACAGGTAGCAATTTTTTTAACTCTAAAATACCAGTTATTTTCTTTAATCGTAATGCAAATTATCAGCAATCCAATATCTGGTATAAAACATAAAATAAAGTAAAAAAATATAAAAGTATATATATATAAAGTTAAAGAGCTAAACCAAAGAGGTATATACCTCCTAAACCAATTGTGCTGTGCACTGTCATCTCTCCAGTCCCCTGGAACATGTTCTCACAATATCATCCTACCCAGTCTATCATTTGGCTATATTTTATAATAAAATAATTTTAGATGTCACATGGTGTAGTTTCTTTTGTGTTTATCCATCTGCCCCATACTCTATTAAATTTTTTCTTACTTCCTCTTGCTTCATATGTCATTTTATACAGTGTAATATTTGCATTAATTAATCTTTTCCAAGCTCCTAAGGTAAGATGATCCCTCTTTATCCAATTCAAGACAATCAGCTTCCTGACATAGTAAAACAATAATCTTAAAAACATTCTAGTATTGTTGCTCATTACATCGTCCTCTATCACTCCTAAGATACCCAACAGTGGGCTACATATATTCGGAAGATCAAAGGTTTCTGCAACAAACTGGGTTACCTGTGACCATAAAGGTCGTACCCTACTACAGTCCCAAACCATGTGCATAAAAGTACCTTCTGCCACCAGGCATTTATGACAAATAGGGTCTGCTCTCCTGCCCATCTTATATAGTCTGTATGGGGTGTAATACATTTGATGTAGGTATCTTAGTTGGATCAATATTGTCCTTGTTTACATGTGGCATAGGCTGTTATTATTTTTTATGGAAATTTTGCCTGGCTCATTTAAATGATTTTTTCTTTTTATTTATTATTCTGTTCCATTTCAAATGTCAGTTTATGCATTGACATTCCTCCTTAGGCTGGCCATACATGTTCAATTGTCTTGTACAATTTTCCTTTAGATTTACCAAAAACCATATAATATGAGGTCAAAATTGAACAACTTTCAATTGTATCCAATTAGGCAAGTCCTTGCACTACAAAGTTTAAGGTAAATCTAATGCCGCTTACACACGACCGGACTTTACGGCATACTTGGTCCGGTGAACCTGAGTCCGTCAGACAATTCGATCGTGTGTGGGCTCCAGCTGACTTTTTTTTCTCAAAAGTTTGACGGACCTAGAAATGAAACATGTTTCAAATCTGTCCGACGGACTCGAGTCCGGTCGAAAAGTCTGCTCATCTGTATGCCAGTCCGACGGACAAAAACCGACGCTAGGGCACCTATTGGCTACTGGCTATGAACTTCCTTGTTTTAGTCCGGTCGTACGTCATCACGTACGAATTTGACGGACTTTGGTGGATTGTGTGTAGGCAAGTCCGTTCATTCAGAAAGTCCGTCGTAAAGTCCGTCGAAATGTCCACAGGACAAAGTCTGCCGTAAAGTCCGCTCGTGTGTACGCGGCATAAAGGAAAATTGTACAAGACAATTGAACACATATGGCCAGCCTTAAGGCCCGTGCACACGATACTAAAAACGGAAGTAAAAATTTATCCGACGAACGATCTGCCGATTTTCAAGTGGTTAGTACGGTGCTTTCGACAGCCGATTCTGTTTTTTCCTCAGACAAAAGCTGGATGTGCAGACTATAAAATTTTTGTCATACGTGAACTCAATGTCCGATTTTCGTTTAATCAGTACGGTTTTCGCACATAAAAAATCGTAAGAGCAAGACTACGCATGCTCAGAAACGAAAGAATACATACAAAACTAGTCAACACATTACGTTACTTCTGACGTTGTATTGTATGGTATGAGAATTTCCGTATGGTGAGTAACCTTTTCACTTTCGACGTGAGACTAGCATGCAATAAAAAATCGTCGTCCGAAAATCTGATCATGTGTACGAGGCTTTAGACCCAGTGGGGTTGATTTACCTAAACTGGAGAGTGCAAAATCTGGTGCAGTTGTGCATTGTAGCCAATCAGCTTTTAACTTCAGCTTGTTTAATTAGGCTTTCACAAAAAAAGCCTGGAAGCTGATTGGTTACCATGCACAGCTGCACCAGATTTTGCACTGTCTAGTTTTAGTAAATCAATCCCATTTTGTCCAGATAGTATGATTGCCTTCTGACTTGATACCATTCACAGGAAGCTTAACTCTTATGCCCCGTACACACGGTCGGATTTTCCGACGGAAAATGTGTGATAGGACCTTGTTGTCGGAAATTCTGACCGTGTGTAGGCTCCATCACACATTTTCCATCGGATTTTCCGACACACAATGTTTGAGAGCAGGCTATAAAATTTTCCGACAACAAAATCCGTTGTCGGAATTGAGATGAAAGCTATTGGCTACTGCCCCGTTTATAGTCCCGACGTACGTGTTTTACGTCACCGCGTTCAGAATGATCGGATTTTCCGACAACTTTGTGTGACCGTGTGTATGCAAGACAAGTTTGAGCCAACATCCGTCGGAAAAAATCCTAGGATTTTGTTGTCGGAATGTCCGATCAATATCCGACCGTGTGTACAGGGCATAACACAGAAGTTGAATCCAATGCAATTTTACTTGCAGTACAGAGGATGTTTTTCCAGTGTTTTAAAGTGTTAAAAAAAAAACTAATTTCCTACGCCCTGTTTCTGCAAAGTACTAACACTGACTGAAGGAACGTGGAAGAAACAGGGAGGGCCTATTAGGACTGAGCTAACATTAAATAGAAGGGGGGACAGAGGGAGAAAACACAAATCACACAGTAAACAAGTAAAGGCCCAAAACCATCACTATATGTCAGTATACTTCAAATAAAGGCAACCTAATATACCTGTAGATCAATGTGTTATTGATCTATATTACAAAAAATATATATACAGAAAAAAAGAAATATTATTGGAAAAGAACACACTCTCAAATAGTACAATACAAGTATTAATTATCATCTGAGAATGGTACAATGCCCACATAAATATCAAAACAGCAGAAATATTGTGGCTATGTGCTCTTGTTTATGCATTAGGACGTTATTCCTTTAGGAAATCAGGGTCATAATCCTTAATTAAGGAAGAATAAAGAAAATAATAAATTGGAAATGTTCTACTTCCATTCTGCCACAAGAGGAGAAAGAGCAAGTGCACGCATAACACTGTGGAGTTGATTTACCAAAACTAGAGAGTGCAAAATCTCCTACAAATGCTGTTACTTTCATACCCTACGTACTCCTCTCCTGCACAATCTGTCCAGCTGTCATACCTTCTGCACTCCTCTCTGTCACATACTGTCCACTCTCCTACACTCTGCACTCTCCTGCACATACTGCTCACTGTCATACCCTCCTCACCCCCTCTCCTGCACATACTGTTCACTCTCATACCCTCCTCACCCATCTCCTGCACATACTGCTCACTGTCATACCCTCCTCACCCCTCCCCTGCACATACTGCTCACTGTCATACCCTCCTCACCCCCTCTCCTGCACATACTGTTCACTGTCATACCCTCCTCACCCCTCTCCTGCACATACTGCTCACTGTCATACCCTCCTCACCCCTCTCCTGCACATACTGTTCACTGTCATATACTCCTCACCCCTCTCCTGCACATACTGTTCACTGTCATACCCTTCTCACCCCTCTCCTGCACATACTGTTCACTCTCATACCCTCCTCACCCATCTTCTGCACATACGGCTCACTGTCATACCCTCCTCACCCCCTCTCCTGCACATACTGTTCACTCTCATACCCTCCTCACCCATCCCCTGCACATACTGCTCACTGTCATACCCTCCTCACCCCCTCTCCTGCACATACTGTTTACTGTCATACCCTCCTCACCCCTCCCCTGCACATACTGCTCACTGTCATACCCTCCTCACCCCTCTCCTGCACATACTGCTCACTGTCATACCCTCCTCACCCCTCTCCTGCACATACTGTTCACTGTCATATACTCCTCACCCCTCTCCTGCACATACTGTTCACTGTCATATACTCCTCACCCCTCTCTTGCACATACTGTTCACTGTCATACCCTCCTCACCCATCTTCTGCACATACTGTTCACTGTCATACCCTCCTCACGCCTCTCCTGCACATACTGTTCACTGTCATACCCTCCTCACCCATCTTCTGCACATACTGTTCACTGTCATACCCTCCTCACGCCTCTCCTGCACGTACTGTTCACTCTCATACCCTCCTTACCCCTCTCCTGCATATACTGTTCACGGTCATACCCTCCACACCTGTCTCCTGCACATACTGTTCACTGTCCTACCTTCCTCACCCTTCTCCTGCACATACTGTTCACTCTCATGCCCTCATCACCCCTCTCCTGCACATACTGCTCACTGTCATACCCTCCTCACCCCTCTCCTGCACATACTATTCACTGTCATATACTCCTCACCCCTCTCCTGCACATACTGTTCACTGTCATACCCTTCTCACCCCTCTCCTGCACATACTGTTCACTCTCATACCCTCCTCACCCATCTTCTGCACATACTGTTCACTGTCATAACCTCGTCACCCCTCTCCTACACATACTGTTCACTGTCATAACCTCCTCACCCCCCTCCTACACATACTGTTCACTGTCATAACCTCCTCACCCCTCTCCTGCACATACTGTTCACTGTCATACCCTCCATACTCCTCTCCTGCACATACTGCCTACAGTCCTCTCCTGCACATACTGCCCACTGTCATATCATCCCCGTCCCACCTTTGCACATGCTGCCCACTGTCATACCCTCTGCACACAGAGTTGGATCTAACCTGTCTAATGTGGGGGTGCACTAAAAAATGTCAGGGGGCAAAGGATGGGAGGTCTGCAGGGCAGTGTACAGGGGGTCAGCAGGGCAGTGTACAGGGAGTCAGCAGGGCAGAGGACAGAGGGCAGCCAGGCAACGTACAGGGAGACAGGAGGACAAAGAATGGAATGTTAACAAGGGACAAGCCGAGGACAGGGGTAAGCAGGGTGGAGGAAGGGGGTCAGTGCTACAGGACAGAGGACAGGGGTCACCACTTGAGGGACAGATATCAGGGATCACTGCTGGAGAAGCAGAGGACAGGGATCACCATTGGCAGGGCAGAGGACAGGGGTCACCGCTGGGAGGACAGAGTACAGGAGTCACTGCTGGAAGGACAGAGTACAGGAGTCACTGCAGGAGAGGCAGAAGACAGGGATCACCACTGGCAGAACAGAGGACAGGGGTCACCGCTGGGAGGACAGAGTGCAGGAGTCACCGCTGGGAGGACAGAGTACAGGAGTCACTACAGGAGGGGCAGAAGACAGGGATCACTGCTGGCAGGGAACTGGACAGGGATCACTGCTGTTGAGGAAGAGAACAAGGATCACCCCTGGAGAGGCAAAAGGTGATGATCACCACTAGAAAGGGAGAGGACAGAGATCACTACTAGAGGAGGAGAAGACAGGGATCACTGGTGCAGAGTCAGAAGAAAGCGACATCCCCTGGCGAGTCAGAGGACAGGGATTACACCTGGAGTGTCAGAGGACAGGAGTCACCACTAGAGAGGGAGAGGACAGGGGTCACCACTAGAGAGGGAGAGGATGGGGTCACCACTAGAGAGGGAGAGGACAGGGATTACCACTGGAAAGGACAGGGATCACAGCTGGAGAGGGAGAGGACAGGGATCACCATTGGAGAGTCAGAGGAAAGGGATCACCACTGGAGAGTCAGAGGATAGGGATCACCCCTGGAGAGTCAGAGGACAGGAATCATCCCTGGAGAGGGAAAAGACAGGGATCACAGCTTGAAAGTCAGAGGACAGGGATCACCCCAGGGGAGTCAGAGGACAGGGATCACCCTTGAAGAGTCCGAGGACAGGGATCACCACTGGAGAGTCAGAGGACAGGGATCACCACTAGAGAGGGAGAGGACAGGGTTTGCAGTTATGCCGCGTACACACGGTCGGACTTTCCGGCATACTTGGTCCGGCGGACCAGAGTGTGCCGGACAATCCGCCCGTGTGTGGGCGCCGGCGGACTTTTCCGGCGGACTTCTTCCCAAAAGCCCGCCGGACCTAGATTTGAACCAAGTTTCAAATCTTTCCGTCGGACTCAGTTTCGGGCGGAAAGTCCGCTCGTGTGTGTGCTGGTCCGACGGAAAGGCCGCTCGTGTGTAGGCTGGTCCGACGGACCAGATACGACGCGAGGGCAGGGTATTGCATCTCGCGCTCGCTGCAATAGGAAAAACAAATTTTCCTATTGCGGCGAGCGCGGGGCATACCAGGCCCTTAGGTCTGGTATGGATTATAAAGGGGAACCCCCTACGCTGAAAAAACGGCGTGGGGTCCCCCCTAAGATCCATACCAGACCCCGATTCGAGCACGCAGCCTGGCCGGTCAGGAAAGGGGGTGGGGACGAGCGAGCGCCCCCCCCTCCTGAACCGTACCAGGCCGCATGCCCTCAACATGGGGGGTGGGTGCTTTGGGGGAGGGGGGCGCCCTGCGGGCCCCCCCCACCCCAAAGCACCTTGCCCCCATGTTGATGAGGACAAGGGCCTCTTCCCGACAACCCTGGCCGTTGGTTGTCGGGGTCTGCGGGCGGGGGCTTATCGGAATCTGGGAGCCCCCTTTAATAAGGGGGCCCCCAGATCCCGGCCCCCCACCCTATGTGAATGAGTATGGGGTACATGGTACCCCTACCCATTCACCTATGAAAAAAGTGTAAGTAATAAAACACACTACACAGGTTTTTAAAATATTTTATTAAACAGCTCCGGGGGGATCTTCCTCCGGCTTCGGGGGTCTTCTTCCAGCTTCGGGGGTCCCTCCGCTTCATCTTCTCCCGGCGTCCGGTTGGTTCTTCTCCGCTCTCTTCTCTCCAGTTCTTCGGCCGGCTCCTCTGCTGTGTTCAGGTAGCTCTCTTGCCAGCAGAGGTCCGGACTTCTGGGCTTCTTCTCTTCCCCAGATGTTGACACGACGCTCTCTCCGGCTGGACTGCTCTCCGAGGGCTGCGTTGTGACTTATATAGGCGGAGACCCCGCCCCCTTTTGATGTCACAGTCCCTGGGCATGCTGGGACTGTGACGTTTTAGGGGGCGTGGTCAACATCACCCAGTGACCACGCCCCCTAAACGTCACAGTCCCAGCATGCCCAGGGACTGTGACATCAAAAGGGGGCGGGGTCTCCGCCTATATAAGTCACAACGCAGCCCTCGGAGAGCAGTCCAGCCAGAGAGAGCGTCGTGTCAACATCTGGGGAAGAGAAGAAGCCCAGAAGTCCGGACCTCTGCTGGCAAGAGAGCTACCTGAACACAGCAGAGGAGCCGGCCGAAGAACTGGAGAGAAGAGAGCGGAGAAGAACCAACCGGACGCCGGGAGAAGATGAAGCGGAGGGACCCCCGAAGCCGGAAGAAGACCCCCGAAGCCGGAGGAAGATCCCCCCGGAGCTGTTTAATAAAATATTTTAAAAACCTGTGTAGTGTGTTTTATTACTTACACTTTTTTCATAGGTGAATGGGCAGGGGTACCATGTACCCCATACTCATTCACATAGGGTGGGGGGCCGGGATCTGGGGGCCCCCTTATTAAAGGGGGCTCCCAGATTCCGATAAGCCCCCGCCCGCAGACCCCGACAACCAACGGCCAGGGTTGTCGGGAAGAGGCCCTTGTCCTCATCAACATGGGGGCAAGGTGCTTTGGGGTGGGGGGGGCCCGCAGGGCGCCCCCCTCCCCCAAAGCACCTACCCCCCATGTTGAGGGCATGCGGCCTGGTACGGTTCAGGAGGGGGGGGCGCTCGCTCGTCCCCACCCCCTTTCCTGACCGGCCAGGCTGTGTGCTCGGATCGGGGTCTGGTATGGATTTTAGGGGGGACCCCACGCCGTTTTTTCGGCGTAGGGGGTTCCCCTTTATAATCCATACCAGACCTAAGGGCCTGGTATGCACCGCGACGGGGCTCGCAAGGTGTCAATCTCGCCGATAAAAGCGGCAAGATTGACATCCTTTGCTAGTCCCGTCGCACCTGAGTCACGTTCAAAATGAACGGACTTGTCCGTGTGTGGGCAAGTCTGTTCATTCTGAAAGTCCGCCGGAACTCAGGCGAAAGTCCGTCGGAAAGACGGGCGGACTTAGCCCGCCGGAAAGTCCCGGCGTGTGTGGGCAAGTCCGTCCGTTTTAAAGTCCGGCGCACCTGGCGGACAAAGTCCGTCGGAAAGTGTGCCGGACCAAGTAGGATAGAAAGTCCGACCGTGTGTACGCGGCATTAGAGAGGAAGAAAACAGGGATCACTGCTGGAGGGTCAGAGGACAGGGATCACCGCTGGAGAGGGAGAAGACAGGGATCACTGCTGGAGAATCAGAGGAAAGTGATCACCGCTGGAGAGTCAGAAGACAGGGGTCTTCTGTCTGTTACCCTCTGTACTCCATTTCTACACATACTGCCCACTGTCATACCCTCTGTTTTCCTCTCCTGCACAAACTGCCTGCTAAAATTCTGCTTTAAAATGTTTCATAGTATCCCCAACCTTGGTCATTCTGGAACAGACACGCTTTTGCAATTCTTTATCAGAAACATTATCTAATTAACTAAAGAGATTATTAACAAT
Organism: Lithobates septentrionalis; assembly: GCA_037952835.1. Lineage (NCBI taxonomy): Eukaryota > Metazoa > Chordata > Amphibia > Anura > Ranidae > Lithobates > Lithobates septentrionalis. Next base: position 2,115,585 of record JBBDGP010001941.1, read on the forward strand.
CGTAGTTTATTATTTCATCCTGCTTTTTTATTTCTATTTGCTTAATCTGAACTTGTTTGTATGGGCTAATACAATAGTAGAGGGCTAAACTATAATTTAGTGACTAACTGCGGTTTAAATAACTATATGGTTTTAAAAAGCCCTCATCTTTCTGTATATTCTTAAGAGAAAGATTTTAATGGTATATTCACAATCCTCTGTAATGAAATAACAAATCTCATCATCTTTCTGTAAATTAATTTAAAGAGGAAGGTTTCAATGGTATAGTTACAAAGTAACAAATCATCCCACCTCTACTTTTGAATTTGGGAAATGACAGTGCAAGACAGAAAAACAGTAGCTATGTCTTATCTCTTTCTATTGAATGGTTTAGGTGTTTTAAAATGAGGTTAATAAGCACGAGCCATATGTTATCCACTATCATGTAGTTTCCAGAAAAAGTGACAGCTGGCCACACAAAGTGAATGATCAAACCTTTGGAACATCCAATAGTGTGTGTCAGATGAACTTCCCACGGGCAAGGAATTGCAGCACTGTGTCACTTGTATACTATCAGCAGCGAATCATAGAACAAAGATAACAAATCTATCCTGCTATCTTATTTGGTGTTTGTAGCTGAGGCATACTCAAGTTATCTCACGATTGGTGATACAGACAATCTGACACCACTAGTCCATTAACATCCTGCTACTTTATTTGTTCTTTTTGAACCACAAATATCCTCCGGTTATCCCACAACTGCTGATACTGACAATTTGATACCACTAGTCCATTACATTTTTACTACACTGTTAAGCCCCATTCACCCCTGCATGTTGCGCTAATGCGCGTTTTATCATGTCACAGCATGGGGCAAACCGTTCACTTGAATACATTTTAAAAGAAGAGAGGGGTTGTGGGACTTTGTATGAAGCACACTACTAAGTTGAATGAACCAATGAGTATAGTAATTGTTTATTATTACACATTGCCTCATATAAAGTCCTTCTCTTTTTGTTCTCATTAAACCAGGGAAGGAAGCACACAACTAATTTATTACACTTATGTAGTGTCCTGCTTCTGTTGACCAGGCGCTCGTATGTAAATTTAGTGGGTATCTGTTCTGTACATAGTTCAGATTCAATGATATGGCTAAATTAGCCTCTGTTCCAGTATTGGCTGTGTTGCGTGCAGTTCCACGCTGTCACCTGTAGGTGTCGTTGTCACCACAGGCCAGTATAGGAAGGGCAACAGGCTAAGGTGTATTGAGGGTCCTTCTTTCCCAAAAACAGCCCAGTGGGAGTGGTTCACCGCTGTGCATTCTGGGAAAGGATACTTCAGGGGCAGACGCCATATTTTTCTCTCTCTCACCTCCTGGCCCTCCTGGCCTAAGGTATGTGACAACGCTTTTTCTGTCTCGGGGCCCTGCTGGCCTGAGGCTATGTGACCGCAAGTAGGCCCAGAAGCTATCTGGAGCCTACTGGTTCAGAGGTGGTCCTGTGCTGTCTGTCCTGCAGGAAGAAGCCAAGCAATTGAAAGATCCAGGGGAGGACTCATCTTGGAGAGGACCGTGCGAAAGGCTGGTATCTCAAGAGGAGCCTGGTGACTCAATTGGAGGATGCATCCTAACCAAATCTACCTCACAGTACTGCCGGGTCGGCTTAAAGGTTCTGGTACTGTTTGCTGTGTTCGTTCAACTAATTCTAAATCCTGTGGCAGAGGATCGTCCAACTAATACTAAATCCTGTGGCAGAGGATTGTTCAACCATTATTGTTCCTATCAAGTCTGTTGCAGAGACTTTTGTCCGTGCATCATTCCGGCTGCTAGGTCAGTGAGAGAGGCCTATCCGGGTGAGCAAGTTCCGTTGACTAAAGGAGAACTTGTCTATGGGATCTAAACGTTCCTCAGTGATCTGCACAAGGTATCTGAACTTCCCCTTAAACCCTCCATCCCTCTACTGCTCAAGTTGTTTAATAAAAAGCATTGGAAAAAGAACTAAATGACTTGTGCATACATTGGTGGGCGCGAGGCCCAGTACAGACTCTAATGCCGCGTACACACGGTCGGACTTTTCGTCTACAAAAGTCAGACAGCCTGTCCGACAGACTTCCGGCAGACTTTCGGCGGACTTTCGATGGACTTGCGGCGGACTTTCTAACGAACAGACTTGCCTACACACGATCACACAAAAGTCCGTCGAATTCTTACGTGATGACGTACACCGGACTAAAATAAGGAAGTTCATAGCCAGTAGCCAATAGGTGCCCTAGCGTGGCTTTTTGTCCGTCGGACTAGCACACAGACGAGCGGATTTCGGGGTCCGTCGTAGTTACGAAGTAAAGATTTGAAGCATGTTTCAAATCTAAAGTACGTCGGATTTGAGGCTAAAAAAGTATGTTGAAAGTCCGGAGAAGCCCACACACGATCGGATTACCAGCCAGCTTTAGTCCGTCAGCGTCCGTTGGACTTTTGTAGACGAAAAGTCCGACCGTGTGTACATAAGTTTCTGGTACGGTGAACTGTGAGTAAGGGGTAATGGCAAAGACCCAATTTAAATCAGCAGCTCCTTCAGGGGTAAGTGCTGCACTTACTTTTAATATAACCTGTGACCTACCTTTGCCATTATGTTTTTTATTTTTATTTTTGATATAGGGGCCAATTCCTGGACTTTGGTGGTAGCCTTGGCTTTCGTTATCCCCGGAAGCTGAGATGCGCACCGGGGCCTTCCCCTCCTCTTCCATTGTGGGGGAAGGGCAGACACGCCCATGCCCACATGCCAAGCTGGTGACGTCATTCATGATGCCACGCGCCGACAAATTTTGCCATCTGCGTATACCACGAGGGAGGATTGAGCGCCAACTGCTGTGTGCGAATTGTTGCTCAGGCGGTGGCACCGCCTCCCCTTTTGATTATGCTGCGTGACGTTGGTGGTTACCTGGGGCTCACAGCTGGTAATTATACCACACTTATACTGCGCTCCTGTTGTTAAACACTATGTCTTTTCCATTCACTTGGTTTACCTACTATTTTTACACGGTTTTAGGTTATCTTTCATTTCTTCAGTTTACCAGTCATGCAATGACTTTATTGATAATTTAATAATTTTCACAGAAACTCCTGGGAACTATATACAGCACGAATTATATACAGCACTAATTATATACACCACAGCTGATAACTGGAGATCTCAGTTCAATGTTTATTCATTGGTTGTTGGTGCTGCCACCGTGCCGCAGGTGCTACCACCTTAGCTCCCGGGGATGACGTCTTCTATAGTGCCTCCAATTCTTCAACATTTTTACACATATACTACAGCTAGGTGAGACTGTTTGGAATCCGTTGTGTTCCCCCTCTTTTTTCCTTGTTTCATACTCCCCTTTTTTCTACTATCATACTATTCTGGCATTTTTATCCTACTATAGATACTCCCAAATCTGCATCTGCTCCTGATGAGTGGTAATATGACCACAAAACGCGTAGAGATTTCCTATGATGCTACGTCACAGTATCCATGTGTTATATCTGTATTTTATTATAGTTTACCTTAACAAATCCTTTTCATCTTTATTATAATGTTTATATGTTACCAGTACAATTTACATACCCAAGGTCCATTACTATGTGTATCATGTTGAAATAATTGTGTATAATCATGAATTGTTTAGATATATCTATTGAGACCTATATTAATATATATATATATATATATACAGTATATATATATATATACTACTACTATTTTATATGTATGTATGCCCTTAATAAACAATTACTATACTCATTGGTTAGTTCAACTTAGTAGTGTGCTTCATACAAAGTCCCACAACCCCTCCCTTCTTCTAAAATTTACAATGGATGGAGGTATATGAACTACCTTAGTCACTGCCTCATATAAAGTCCCAATCCTTCTCTTTTTGCTCGCGTTCATTTGAATAGGCTGCCCGACGTGCAACAAATTTGACAAAGTAGCTCTTAAAGCACTTTTAAGCTTTACATTTGCATGTTTTTTTTACCGTGCATTTTGTTACGTTTTTTGCATGACAAAACGTGTGTTTCCTAGCCACATTTGGCATGCCATTAAAAATCAAAGGCACCGCAAGCGCAATGAACGTTTTCACACATTCTGGGAATGCACGTGGGATTGCACATTTCTGCACGCATTCCCGGGGCATGCAGATGTGAATGGAGCCAAAATTAGCTTCAAGGTAAAATATACAGTTTTCTAAAAATCTTTTACTATTGCTTGTGGGTAAATTCATTCTTTACCACTAAGTAATCCAATTTACATAATTTAAAAAAATACATTGTTTCTAAAGAAGATTGTCTATTTAGAAAATATGAAGACCTGAGAAAAACTGCGGCTGTTGTGAAAAAAACAAACACCTGCAAGGCAATAGCATAATGTGCTAGTAGTAGGGGTGCTGAAATTAATCGTTGCATCGATGCATCGCGATTCGGGTGTCCCCGATGCGGCATCGATGCATAAAACCCCGAAAATCGATGTTTGGTGACGTCATTAGTAGCCCCGCCCCTCCCGGGAAAGCGCTCGAGAAAATTTTTAAACCGTCTTTATTTTAATAAATATATTACAAAGGATGGTGTGCCCTGGCTGTATGTGCTTTTTTAAAAAACAATGTTACTTCATACCGAACTTCGCCGGTATACGATCATGTGACTCCCGGCCCGCCCCGCCCCTCTCCGCTCTTTTCTTCGCTCTCCGCTTCCGTCTCCTGAGTCCTGACGTCAGCGGGGATTTCTCAGTCCCGCCCGCCTCTCTTCTGATACGATAACTATAGTCAGCGGGCGGGACTGAGAATTCCCCGCTGACGTCAGGACTCAGGAGACACGTGAGCGGAGAGCGGAGAGGGAAGAGGAGAGCGGAGAGGGGCGGGACGGCCGGGAGTCACATGATCGTATACCGGCGAAATTTGGTATGAAGTGACATCGTTTTTTAAAAGCACATACAGCGGGGGCACACCATCCTTTGTAATATATTTATTAAAAGAAAGTAATTGGGGGGGGTCAGTGATGGCTGCGTTTGGCGGGCACAGGTGGCTGCATTTGGGCACAGGTGGCTGCATTTGGGCACAGGTGGCTGCATTTGGGCATAGGTGGCTGCGTTTGGCGGGCACAAGTGGCTGCGTTTTGGCACAGGTGGCTTCGTTTTGGCACAGGTGGCTGAGTTTGGCGGGCACAAGTGGCTGCGTTTGGGCACAAGTGGCTGAGTTTGGGCACAGGTGGCTGAGTTTGGCAGGCACAAGTGGCTGCGTTTTGGCACAGGTGGCTAAGTTTGGTGGGCACAAGTGGCTGCGTTTGGGCACAAGTGGCTGCGTTTGGGCACAAGTGGCTGAGTTTGGGCACAGGTGGCTGCGTTTTGGCACAGGTGGCTGAGTTTGGCGGGCAAAAGTGGCTGCGTTTTGGCACAGGTGGCTGAGTTTGGCGGGCACAAGTGGCTGCGTTTTGGCACAGGTGGCTAAGTTTGGTGGGCACAAGTGGCTGCGTTTGGGCACAAGTGGCTGCGTTTGGGCACAAGTGGCTGCGTTTGGGCACAAGTGGCTGAGTTTGGGCACAGGTGGCTGCGTTTTGGCACAGGTGGCTGAGTTTGGCGGGCAAAAGTGGCTGCCTTTTTGGCACAGGTGGCTGAGTTTGGCTGGCACAAGTGCCTGAGTTTGGGCACAGGTGCCTGAGTTTGGGCACAGGTGGCTGCGTTTTGGCACAGGTGGCTGAGTTTGGCGGGCACAAGTAGCTGCGTTTGGGCACAAGTGGCTGCGTTTGGGCACAGTGGCTGCGTTTGGGCACAGTGGCTGCGTTTGGGCACAGGTGGCTGCATTTGATGGGCACAGGTGGCTGCGTTTGACGGGCACAAGTGGCTGCGTTTGACGGGCACAAGTGGCTGCGTTTGACGGGCACAGATGGCTGCGTTTGACGGGGGAGGTTCAGTATTTTTCAGTTTGTTTGCACCCCCCAAAAAAATTTTGAGCACCAGCCGCCACTGGTCAGCACAGAGACAGTACAGGGAACTTCACAGGGCTGTTTGTCATCTGTGGATTCTTTCCCTTTTGACCTCCCAGCAGCAGTGTGTGTGAATCTCTGTACCCTGTAGTGCACCGGATTACTGCACTTTTTAGGGAGTGAGGTTATTTTTAATTCAAAGCGGAGTTCCAGTCAATTTTTTGTTTATTAGAAGTCAGCAGCTACAAAAAAAGTGCATCTTCTGACTTTTAATAAAAAGACACTCACCTGTCCAACAATCCAGCGACGTGGCCACCCAAACCCTCCCTTCTCTCCCCCGCCTGTCCACAGCGCTGGCAATACTACTGTGGGCATCCGGCTGTGACAGCTTGCAGCTTCACAGCCGGGTGCGCATGTCTCACTGCGCTGTCCTGCATAGCCGGGCAATCTTTTGGGAACTGTGATGTGTCCCAGAAGATGGCAGGGTGGAAGGGCCACCTAGGCGGCCCAAGCGGAAGTGGGAGCTCGTTGGTAATCGTGATGCATCGTGATGCATCGCGGAATCGAATCGAATCGAATCGTTGACCAGATAATCGTAATCGAATCGAATTGTGAGACCAGTGAAGATGCGCAGCCCTAGCTAGTATGCATCGCATGCTAGCACATTATGAAATACTCACCTTGGAACAAAGCCCTCCAGCGCTGTACTGTCACCGCTGAGAGGGCTGACATCATCCCCCAGTCGTTTTTCATGCAGGTTTTGCGCGCTCTGGCTATGTTATGGGCCAGAGCCGCGATGAAATCACTTCCCCGCATGCGTGGGAGCCCTCGGATCCGGCATGAAGCTCTTAGTCTGAGAGCATGTGTTGATGATGTATTCAGAGTGAATAATGGCTGCATTCAGAGTGAATATCTCCTAAACATGTTTAGGAGATATTCCTTTTACCTACAGGTAAGCCTTATTATAGGCTTATATGTAGGTAAAAATGACCAAGGGGGGTTTACTACCGCTTTAAACGGTTAATAACGCTTGTTAGGCAATTTTTCTCCTGGGTAACTGATGCTTGTTAAAACTGGCAAACAAATATAATAAAATACAATCCCATTTAAAAGAGACCCCACTTTCAAGTATAATATGCATATGGGACATTTCAAACAAGATGTTTTGGGTGACTATGAAAAAGCATATAAATGTATGCATCTGTATTCTTAAAAAAAAAAATGCTATTTGTTTTTATAAGCAGAATAATAAAACCTATTTAAAAACATGTGGCTCCAGGGCCTTCGCTTCGTTAAGAGTAATGTGAAAAAACATGAAAGAAGAAATTTTAACATATACAGGCGGTCCCCAGGTTACAAACATCTGACTTACAAACAATTCCAACTGGACTGGACAATCACCTGAGATTAGGGGTAGGCATCCTTTGAAAGGTAAAGGACTACCTAAACGACACAGAAGAGATCAAAAATCACCAGGGTGCAGTGTTTAAAGAACAAAGAAAGAAATCAACTAACAAGGCCCCAATAAAAACTAAGGACGGCATGAAAAAAACATAGGAAAATATAATAAAACAAATGGCATTATAAAAATAGAAACTTATCCTACCATAAAAGTTAGCTTGAGTGACAAACTTGGCATTTACGTTCATTCACAATTTTTGTTCATGTCTTGAGAATAATATGTCACCAAGTCTAATGCAGGAGTCCCTGAAGGCAGAACAACTGGCACTGCAGGCTGACTTGCTTAACTTGTTTCAGGCCTCACTGGCCTCAATTCTGGCCTAGCTGTCTACTCTGAGTTCTGGACTAACTGGCTGGGTTGAGCTCTGGCCAGTGTAGGTAATCTGTAGAGGGGTGTCCACGGGTTCGGTAGTATGTAGGGTAGTATCCAGGGGTCATTAGTATGTTGGTCAGTGTCCGGGGGTCAGTAGTATGTAGGGCAGTATACTGGGATCAGTAGTATGTAGGGCAGTATAGTGGGATTAGTAGTATGTAGGACAGTGTCCAAGGGTCATTAATATATGTCTACTGATCAGTAGTCTGTAGGGCAGTGTAAGGGGGTCATTTGTTTGTAGGCCAGTGTCCAGAGGTCAGTAGTATGTAGGGCAGTATACAGGGGTCATTAGTATGTAGGGCAGTGCCCAGTCGTCAGAGGTCAGCAGTGTAGGGGGCAGAAGTCAGCAGGATGGAGAACAGGAGTCAGCAGGGTAGAGGACAGGGGTGAGCAGGGTGGAGGACAGCGGCCAGCAGGGTGGAGGGCAGGGTAGGACAGTGGGCAGGGGTCAACAGGGCAACAGAAAGGGTCAGTAGTGCAGTGTATTGGGGTCAGCAGGGCAGAGAACATGGATCAGCAGGGCAGAGGAGGTCAGAGGACAGGGCTCAGCACAGTAAAGGAAAGGGGTCAGCAAGGAGGAGAAAGGGAGGCAGTATGGCAGAAGATGTGGGTCAGAAGAGCAAAGGAAAGGGGTCAGCGGGGTGGAGGACAGGGGCCAGCAGGGCAGAAGATGGGGTCAGCAGGGCAAAGGACAGGGGACAGCACAGCAAAGGAAAGAGGGGAGCAGGATGGAGAACAGGGGTCAGTAGAAGACAGATGTCAGCAAAGGAAAGGGTTCAGCAGGACAGTGTACAGGAATGAGCAGGGCATAGGATAGGGGTTATCAGGGTGGAGAACAGGGGTCAGAAGGGCAGAAAACAGGGGTCAGCATAGCAAAGGAAAAAGGTCAGCAGGGTGGAGAACAGGGGTCAATAGGGTAGAGGACAGGGGTCAGTACTGCAAAGGAAAGGGGTCAGTAGGGCAGTGTACAGGGATCAGCAGCGTGAGGAAAAGGATGGATGAATGTCCAAAGGAAAGACGGCACTACAGTAATATCCACAAACAAATCTTCTTTATCTCTAAGGAACCATGCATAAAATCCACTGAAAAACATTTCTTTACCAACCCAGTGGGTTTATGGGTATTTTGGTGTGTTAGGGTCACCTTTTAGTGAATGTATTATGATGTCAGAACAAAGGTCTTTTCTTTTTGAATAATTTTTGTATAAATAAAAGATGCATTGACTTTATATAATATTTTTTTTATTTATTGCTGTTTAATATCAAATGGAAGACTACTGGATTATCACAGGTGAATTTATTGGAGCCAGGAGAGGCTAATTACCTCTCGGAGTGTAACAATATAATGAGATTAAAACAGGGAGGATACCCTAAATGGTCCATCCAGAGAGGTTACCAGATTGCCTAAGCTAAACAAAGAACAGAATCACTGAGTGATAGTCACAAAATTAAGATAAAAGGTCATCAAAAAGATTCAGGTGTGACCTTTGTGACCCCTTATTCAGCGGAATACAACTAAATAGGTAAAATAATCAAAGGGAATCTTCCTTTACTTTACTCTGATAGAGAATTACATTCTATTTTGTCTAGAGGCATTTGTTTTTCTAGTTGTAGGCTACCTATTCTAGCTTCTCGCTTCTATCGCCTAGGTATTTTTCTAGTCACAGCTCAAACAATGACACCTGTATGCATTATTTTGGATCTTTTCATTGTGACCTTAATACTTGTAAGTACTGCCATGTACATAAAGTTACCAAAACAGTCCCCTCTCCCACCACAGGAGAACAGCATCCTTTTAAACAATATATACATTGTGGGACTACTTATGTGATATATGTAATTCAATGTACCAGTTGTCACGTGCAATATGTGGGTTGCACTACCCGCCCCTTGCGTACAAAGGTAGGGGAACAGCATTATGAGGAGGTAAATATAAATGCCAAAAATACGTGTCTAAGCACTTCAGAAGCGTACCCAATAGACAAAAGTCGTCTTTTGTTTTTCTGTGGAATAGAAAGACTGCAGATTTAAAAACTTCAAACCTGTGCAGCACACGGTCTCAAGTACCACTGGGATGTTGATTTGCACCTTAAATAAACCTTTCTTACAGCTTGATATTTCATTTATTTTGTTCTGTGTATTAGTGTATTTGCTAGCAGACTTTTGTATTGTTTTTCTATCTATATTTTATATGACGTCAAGTTGTTTATAGTTAGCCATGATTAAGGCCTACGGCCAAAACACATTGGCCTTTTATGCAACTTTTATGCATTGTTTCTTAGGAATAAAGAAGATTTGTTTGTGGATATTACCATAATGACGCCTTTTTCATCATGATACAGTCTTAGTAGAACCTGCAGCAGGTGTCAGCCAGGTGTTTCTTATAAAGAGGATTAGTGAAGTGGAAGTAGCAGCGCTGTGTGTTTGTTTTTCGATCAGTTCAGTACACTAGGCATGTTGTTTCCCCTCTCACCGTGCAGGTGGGAGGGGGAGCACTTCAAATGGGGGTCAGCAAGGCTGGGGGGCTGCAGACCCCCACTTTAGAACGTACTATATAAAAGTTCCAATATAGCTGCAAATCAAAGCAGTTTTACAGTTTAAACACAATGAGGTTGATTTACTAAAGAATATGAGAATGTTCACAAAATAAATAGCTTGAACATTCACTTCAGTTATCCTATCATATGGAAAGAAAATCCCTTTTTACTTATTCTGCACATGATTGAATAATTGAAGCGAATTTTCACACAAATTATTGTGTGAACATTCTCAAATGGATATATCAGCTATATATGGATATAAAAGAATGCATTTTGGTATTTTTTGTTTCAACTTACTCTAGACAAAATGAAGGATGGTGGATTAGTATAATTTTTAATATGTGTCGGTATTCTGGTTATAAAAACAAATACATTTTTTATAATAGAACAGAGATACATATATTTTATGTGTTTTCATGCATTTTTGAAGTGCTACCCAAACATTCTTGCTCGTTTGGTCCTTTATCAAACTTGTCAAGATTGGTAATAAGCTCCCCTTCCTATTTGTTTCATCATTTACCAGCACCACTACACCTGGGTACCTTGGCTGGTGCACTGGATCTGCAACACCAATTATGTACTTGATGGTCCTAAAGCATTGCATTACCACAAAGTTAGAGGCCCCGGCAGAGCTGCAGATCTTGCTGCTTATAGAGTACAAGGGTTTGGCACAGAGTATAAAGGAGGCCTAGCAGATTTCATAGTGGCTCATGTGATCATGTGACATGTTAGAGCCAAGGAGAAGACTAAGGGGGCTTCCGGTCTGCATCAGTCTCTGCCATGCTATTAGATTTAGCGAGCAAGGCCAAGGCACTAATGAGTCAGGTACCAACTATGGAACCACCAATTAAACTATAACTATAGAAAAACATTTTTTTTTTATTTTGGATAAGGTAGCAGAAGGTTAAACCCCCTTTCAGACTTTCTTTTCAACTGTGTTCCTTTTAGGAGATTTCCCTTTATTTTCCAAAATAATGATTGGTTGGTGGCAACTCAAAATTTGGGATTTTCTCGAACAAATTTAGTTTATCTTCTTCACAGGGACACAAACAACAATAAAAACATGACAAGTCTTCTTTTCCTTTTTTCCCTTCCTTTGTTATCTACATTTAATATATATTCGGTTGTCTTTAGGGCCTTATACAGTTGTGTGCCCAATGATAGTCTCAGGGATTAGTGTCGGGGGTCTCCCCGCTATTCCTTACCTGTTATTTTCCTCCCACCCATTCTCCCCCCTCCCCCTCTGTACCCCCATACAATGCCTTTATTCCTGTTGTCCATCATATATATAGATGTATTCCTGGTTGCCGACAAGAAACATTTACTTTTGGACCCATTATTGCTCAGGATTACTTATTTTTGTTTTATTTCTTGACAATGATGGATAGTACATTTAACTTTTGGATATTAACCTGAGACCATTTTATGCCTAATGTATGCCTTTTTTGCTGATGCTGTATTTTGCTTATTTTTGCTGTTCATACATTATTTACCGGTGTCTGGCTATGATGACAACCTGAGAATTGGCTTTGTTTAAGTGTTATCTCTGTTGTTATCAGATCTGTTCAATAAAATATTGAAATATAAAACATGACAAGTATTCAAATTCCTCACCACTCTCTCAAAATTCCCTCATAAGTTTTTTTGATTTTGATGTACTTTAAAGCCCAACACTGGTGAAAATTTTTATTGTAAATCCTGCAATGAAAGGCTCCAACCCACTTTCATTCACTCACTTGTTATCTCTCAGTTCGACTATTGCAACTCCCTCTTCCACTATTAACAACTTACAAAGCCATCCACAACTCTTTCCCCCAGCTATATCATCAAACTAATTTCAAAATATCACCCAAACTATTCTCTTTGCTTCTCCCAAGACCTCCTGCTCTCTAGCGCCCTCATTGCTTCCACCCATGCTCACATCCATGACTTCTCCAGAGCCCCTCCCATCCTTTGGAACTCCCCCACTTGTATGGCTATCTCTTACTCTGTCTGCTGACTGCTAAGTTTTGCATACATTTGTCTTGATTGGATAGGTGGAGGAACTATGCAGATCAGTGAGGCTGCTGTATATAACTGCATTGAATACTGACCACAATTTCTGAAAAGTGCCCTAAAGACTGTTTTTTCTTAACTAGTTTAGTAGGTCACTGATCCGAAATAAAAACGGAGACACTTCCTTTTATCATAGTAAGGAATAAGCAGAGGATCACTGTTTTTATGTGAGAGAAAAATGAACTGCTACTTGTGGAAAAAGAGAAGTGCTAAATCAGCTACAAACAGCTGCTGTGACGTATAGCTTATTTGCATACCTCAGTCTCTGAAAGGGATCCCTGTGATAAGCTACCGTGGGTTGGATGAAACGCAGTCATCATTCATCACGCTACATGTTTCAAAAGAAGGATGATATGACCAGTCTGCACATTACAGATGAATACTGAATGACATTAGACTGGAAATCACTGAAATAAATTGTACATATGACTGTAACTTATCACAGTAACAATCTTTTGCCTGATAAAGAATGATGTAACAAGAAAATGGTTATACACAGGGCTTGCTCCAACCATTGTTTTTTGCAAGTGCTGTGAGGGTGCTAGGGGTATTATCGCTTCTCGGCCTTTTGGCTAAGATCAAGTGTAGTATCTGTTCTTATCAGTTTCCAGAGGAAGCGCTGTGTCACTCTCGTTGGGGAGGGCCGGCAAATCCAATGGTGTCATAGTACCTGGAAAGGCGATACTCAGCAGGGACTACGCCGTGTTGCCCGACAGTATACTGGGGACTGGCCAATGGTTGAGTCTGAGCCATCTGGAAGGGTGCTCCTGGTGGGGATGGGTGCTGCATTTTGGTCTGGCTGAAGGGTCGGGTCCCTGGCCTTCTGGCCTGGATTGTGGTGGCTCTAGCTGCTGACAGTTATTTGGGTAGGAGAACGCTTACTCCCCTTTTGTACGGAGGAGGGGAGTGGCTAGTATCCATTTACCCAAATGTGAAACCGGAGGGGGTGATGGGAGTGCGGTGGAGCCTATGGGGCAAGGGCCCTCACCAAGCTTCCTGAACCTCATGCCTTTTCTGTCTGCGGTGGGGGCTATCGTGGTCTAGGCTGCGGGCCAGGGTAGGTCTTGAAAGCCTATGGAGTAGTGCCCCTGGAGTGGCAGTCCAGGGGTGCCATAAGATCACTGTGAGTGGCAGTCACTTTGATTTTGGGCACCACGGTCACTGCACCATAACACAGCTTTTTTTGCACCTGCCTCTTGGGCCGGGCCTTTTGGCTAGGACCAGAGGATTTTTTTATTCCTGGCCGGAGGGCCTGGTCATTGTTTTACACAATGGCCACTTCTTCACTCTCCTCTCCACTATCCCTTCCCCCACTTTTTTATTTATTTGAAACCTATGTTTGTTTGTCACGTCTTGTTTTTTCACGTTTTGCACGATGAGTAAGGATGCGGGTCCCCGGGCCAGCCCTGAAAGTCTTGGGAAGGGGTGGACATGGCCTTTTGGCTTAGTTCGCCCTCTCTCATGGGGTCTCCCTTCGGGGGAGCCCCACCTAGTACTTGGGTGTGTCCTGTCCTGGCAGGCCCTCCAGAGAACGGGGTCTGTCTGGTTTCGGCCAGATAGACCATTGTAAGTACCTTTGTCCCCGTCTGGAGCCTAACGCCCCGGGGGATCAGGGAATTGGCACGTCTGTGTACCCGTGGCACTTTTTTGTGAGCACTCTTTATGTGTGTGCACATTTTTTATGCACCGGGTGAAGTTTTTGGGTGTGTTTTGCACGCCATAGGCTTTCAAAAAAAAAAAAGAGGGTGCTAGGGGTATTGTCGCCAATCCTGAAACTCAAGTTATTTTAAAAGCAAAAGCACCATAGAAGGAAACACTAGGTTGAAAATGAATAGTACATATTTTGAAGATTAGCATACCTGGGAACTTTCCAAAGCTGGTGAGGCTGGGATTGTGATGGGGTGAGGGGTATGGAAAGGGAAGAGGTACACAGTGGCATACACAGCATGCCATGCTGAATTTGCAGCAATTGTTTATTAGCAGAGCTCCACAGACAAATATAGGGTTAGGAGTGCTGTGGTTTATTAGTAATGTGGTCGCTGACTTGACAAGATTGAGCAAAAAATGGGCAATTGTGACAATACATGGGCAGCAAATGAGCAATTATCACACTGTCTGGGCAGAGTGAGCAGGGGGGAGAAAAGTGCAATAGAGGGACAGAATGGGAGATAAAGAAAGGGAGAAAGTGAGAGGGAATAAAAGAGAGTGGTGGGGGAGAAAGGATATGAGAGAGAGAGGGTGTAAAACAGGAGTGCAGCATTCAAGTTTATAGATAAACATGGTCCATTATAACATTTTATATAAATCACTTCTGCACATACAGATATTCATTCAATGGTGAAATAAATTGTATAAAAGAAATAAATAGATCATAAAAGTTGATATACAGGCCTAATTTTATAGATCATGTTGATACTATGTCCTTAAGGAACCACCAGCCCCCTAAAAACTTACATTCAGCACTAGGGTTTGAGGCTGTTTTGTGAGTGGTGTGTCTATAATTAAGGACTACTCCACCTACCACTGCTGTTCCCAGGCAGAGTGAATGGCATAATGATACCATCTCCTTTTATCACCCACCAACACTAGTATGGACCAAAAGTTTGGCTGGGCACCTACAGAAGAGCTTTGCAGTAAAACGCAAAGCAGTTCCTCCTAATACCAATGTTCCCCAGTCTTTCCCACATCCAGTGGAATCCTCAGGTGATGGTTGCACCAGGAGGTTACATAGTTACATAGTAGGTGAGGTTGAAAAAAGACACAAGTCAATTAAGTCCAACCTATGTGTGTGATTATGTGTCAGTATTACATTATATATCCCTGTATGTTGCGGTCATTCATGTGCTTATCTAATAGTTTCTTGAAGCTATCAATGCTCCCCGCTGAGACCACCGCCTGTGGAAGGGAATTCCACATCCTTGCCACTCTTACAGTAAAGAACCCTCTACGTAGTTTAAGGTTAAATCTCTTTTCTTCTAATTTTAATGAGTGGCCGCGAGTCTTGTTAAACTCTCTTCTGCAAAAATGTTTTATTTCTATTGTAGGGTCACCAGTACGGTATTTGTATATCGAAATCATATCCCCTCTCAAGCGTCTCTTCTCCAGAGAGAATAAGTTCAGTGCTCGCAACCTTTCCTCATAACTAAGATCCTCCAGACCCTTTATTAGCTTTGTTGTCCTTCTTTGTACTCGCTCCATTTCCAGTACATCCTTTCTGAGGACTGGTTCCCAGAACTGGACAGCATACTCCAGGTGCGGCTGGACCAGAGTCTTGTAGAGTGGGAGAATTATCGTTTTATCCCTGGAGTTGATCCCCTTTTTAATGCATGCCAATATTCTGTTTGCTTTGTTAGCAGCAGCTTGGCATTGCATGCCATTGCTGAGCCTATCATCTACTAGGACCCCCAGGTCCTTTTCCATCCTAGATTCCCCCAGAGGTTCTCCCCCCAGTGTATAGATTGCATTCATATTTTTGCCACCCAAATGCATTATTTTACATTTTTCTACATTGAACCTCATTTGCCATGTAGTTGCCCACCCCATTAATTTGTTCAGGTCTTTTTACAAGGTTTCCACATCCTGCGGAGAAGTTATTGCCCTGCTTAGCTTAGTATCGTCTGCAAATACAGAGATTGAACTGTTTATCCCATCCTCCAGGTCGTTTATGAACAAATTAAATAGGATTGGTCCCAGCACAGAACCCTGGGGAACCCCACTAACCACCCCTGACCATTCCGAGTACTCCCCATTTATCACCACCCTCTGAACTCGCCCTTGTAGCCAGTTTTCAATCCACGTACTCACCCTATGGTCCATGCCAACGGACCTTATTTTGTACAGTAAACGTTTATGGGGAACTGTGTCAAATGCTTTTGCAAAATCCAGATACACCACGTCTACGGGCCTTCCTTTATCTAGATGGCAAATCACCTCCTCATAGAAGGTTAGTAGATTGGTTTGGCAAGAACGATTCTTCATGAATCCATGCTGATTACTGCTAATGATACCGTTCTTATTACTAAAATCTTGTATATAGTCCCTTACCATCCCCTCCAAGAGTTTACATACTATTGATGTTAGGCTAACTGGTCTGTAATTCCCAGGGATGTATTTTGGGCCCTTTTTAAATATTAGTGCTATATTGGCTTTTCTCCAATCAGCTGGTACCATTCCAGTCAGTAGACTGTCTGTAAAAATTAGGAACAACGGTCTGGCAATCACTTGACTGAGTTTCCTAAGTACCCTCGGATGCAAGCCATCTGGTCCCAGTGATTTATTAATGTTAAGTTTCTCAAGTCTAATTTTAATTCTGTCCTCTGTTAACCATGGAGGTGCTTCCTGTGTTGTGTCATGAGCATAAACACTGCAGTTTTGGTTACTGAAGCCCCCCGATTCACTCGTGAAGACTGAGGAGAAGAATAAATTCAATACCTTCGCCATCTCCCCATCCTTTGTAACCAGATGTCCTTCCTCATTCTTTATGGGGCCAATATGGTCTGTCCTCTCTTTTTTACTGTTTACACACTTAAAGAATTTCTTGGGATTTTTTTTGCTCTCCTCCGCTATGTGTCTTTCATGTTCTATCTTAGCCGTCCTAATTGCACCCTTACATTTCTTGTTGCATTCTTTATAAAGTCTGAATGCTGATGATGATCCCTCAACCCTGTATTTTTTGAAGGCCTTCTCCTTTGCTTTTATATGCATTTTTACATTGGAGTTAAGCCATCCAGGGCTTTTGTTCGCTCTTTTAAATTTATTACCCAATGGGATACATTGGCTAATTCCCTTATTTAATATGCTCTTAAAGCAAACCCATCTCTCCTCCGTATTCTTTGTTCCTAATATTTTATCCCTTTTAGCAAGGTTTGTAGTTTAGGAAAAGTTGGCTCTTTTGAAATTCAGTGTCTTTGTATTCCCTTTATGTTTCCTTTTTGTGTGATTTATTGTCATGACCTTGCAGTAATACATTCATGACCTGTCTGTCTCTTACCTGGTCTGTGTATCAGCCTTGAGGCTTGTACTTTCACACCTGCATGCTTAAGTAATCTTCCCTCTGTGTGGCTCCACCCTAGCCTCAACAGGAACCACTATTTAACACTGTATTCTCCAAGCCTGCCTTGCCGTGCAATATTGTGTGTTTGGCTTCCTGTTTGCTGTGTGCTCTAAGTTTGTCTCTGTCTCTGTTACCGATCTTGGCGTGTTCCCAACTATTCCTGTCTGCTTGTGACCCTGACCTTTGGCGCGTTCTCGACTATCCCTGTTTGCCTGTGACCCTGACTTTTGGCGTGTTCTCTGTTATCCTTGTCTGCTAGTCGCCCCGACATTTGGCTACCTCCTTACTATTCCTTGCTGTCCTGGGCTGCTGTTTCCTCTCCATCCTCCTGTAGCCTACCCTGAGAGTGAGCTGGGAGACCCTGGGGGCCGCGACCTGGAGCCAGTTGCAGCCCAGTCCATCCTCACCACTAGAGGCTCTGGTGAACACCAACTGGCTCTTAGACTCCGCGCCCTGGGGAATCTATGCTCTAACTCACTGTGGGATCCGTGTTGGTGCTCCAGGGGACCTGCCTTCCTGAACCACCCCGAGTTCCATCTGCGGCAGTCAGCCTTAGGGTCCACTATCATAGCGGTGCACTCCTGACCCCAACGGGGTGCATCTGTCACCTGGATACAGGTGACCTGACATTTATACTGAAACTAATTGACCTGTGATCGCTGTTACCTAAATTGCCCAGTATTTCCACATCCGCGATCAGGTCTGTATTGTTGGCAATCAGTAGATCCAGTAATGTTTTATTTCTAGTTGGTGCGTCTACCATCTGACCCATAAAATTGTCCTGCAAGACATTAAGGAACTGGCGAGCCTTAAATGAATGCGCGGTTCCCTCCGCCCAGTCAATGTCTGGATAATTAAAATTCCCCATTATGATAACACTTCCCATCCTTGCTGCTAATCCAAATTGTGATAGGAGATCTGTCTCCACTTCCTCCCTCAGATTAGGGGGCCTATAGCATACTCCCAGTATTATTTTCCCCTTAGCTTCATCCCTTTGGAGCTCTACCCATAAGGATTCCACCTCCTCCCTAGCTCCCTCAGTGATTTCCTCTCTCACATTCACTTGTACATTATTCTTGATATATAGGCATACCCCTCCCCCTTTTTTACCCTCTCTATCCTTGCGGTAAAGGGTATACCCTTGAATGTTTGCCAGCCAATCATGAGAGCTGTTGAACCAGGTCTCTGAAATTCCCACAAAATCCAAATCCTCCTCGTACAACAGTATCTCTAGTTCACCCATCTTGTCCGCCATGCTCCTGGCATTGGTGAACATGCCACATAGTTTAAACCGGTCGCATATTGTCCTTGTATTGGGTGTTTCGAGATTGCAACTAGGACTTGCAACTAGTCCCTGACTGGTTTCACCAATGTCACCCAATGCTTTGCTAGTGCCTGCACCTCTTTGTCTCCACCCGCCTCTGTGCTGGCCCCTGCTGGTACCTGCTGTGTACCTTCCTGGCTCTCCTTTAGTATGGAGGGACTTCTCAGTGCTGACAGTTGCTTCCCCAGATTCAGAACCTGGGTTTCCAGGGAAACAATGTGCTTACATTTTGCACAGCAGTATTCGCCCTCGATCGGATGATCAAGGAATGCATACATGCAGCAAGATGTAGGTCAGGAGAGGTAGCGGGTTTTTGTCAGCTCCCAAAGTTGCAAGCACCCCTGAAGCAGTGACAAATTATGATACTCAAAATTTTACATAGGTAATGCTTCTACAGTTCATGAGATTAACCACTTCAGCTCCGGAAGGTTTACCCCCCTTCCATAGGTGTGCGCACAGGGTGTGCTGGGTGTGCCTGGGCACACCCTAATCACCCCATGTGGTGACGATTCACCCTGCTTTCTGGCACCCCCTGTCTCCCCCCTGCAGTGCTGCCAGCTTCCCTCCTCTCCTGCTGGTTGCTGCGGGGGATGTTTCAGAATGGAAAGCGGGGGAAAGGACCAGTAAATATTTCATTTACCGGCCCCTTCCTTTTCTGATTGAACACAGTGAGTGATCTGTACTGATTGCTCATGTGTTCATTCTTAATTACAGCATACTAAACTATGTTTCCTATGCTTTAGTGTGTAAATGAACAGGAAGCTACACAGAGCACTTCCCTCTTTTTTTTTACTGTCCAGTGCAGCTGAGGCTGCAGAGAAAGGGACTGGGGAATAGCTGTCCTCACTCCCTTTCTTTGTCTCAAAAGTGAAACATCAGGGGTCTGTTTAGACTCTTGATATTTCACCAAAGCCTCCCAATAGGACTTCTGAAAAATACTAAAAAAAATTAATAAAAAATATTGTAAAAAATTATCCAAAAAATTAAATTGTAAAAAAATAATACAAAAATAATAAAAATAAAAAACTACTGACACCGTCCAGTGCCCTACTGACACCAATCTCTGCTCTACTAAGACAGTCCACTTGCTCTGCTGATATATATGCATGTGTGTTTGTGCTCTGGGGTGCACACGCTAATACAATAGGCTGCGCACACCAATGCCCCCTTCATGACCAGGCAATTTTTTGCGATATGGCAATGCATTACTTTAATGCACGGTTGTGCGACACTGCGCCCAAATAAAATTTATGTCCCTTTTTTCCCACAAATAGAGCTTTCTTTTGGTGGTATTTGATCACTTCTGCAGTTTTTATTTTTTGCGCTATAAACAAAAAAAGACCGACAATTTTGAAAATAAAACAATATTTTTTACTTTCTGCTATAAAACATACCCAATAAAATGTTTTTAAAAAAATCTAATTTCTTCATCAATTTAGGCCAATATGCATTCTGCTACATATTTTTGGTAATACCATCAAACGTATATTGATTGGTTTGCGCAAAAGTTATAGCGTCTACAAACTAATAGGATATATTTTTGGAATTTTTATTTATTTTTTTATTTTTTTACTAGTAACTGCGGCGATCAGCGACTTATAGCAGGACTGCAATATTGAAGCGGACAAATGGGATACCTAACTGACACTTTTGACACTTTTTGGGGACCAGTGACACTAACAGAGTGATCAGTGCTAAAAAAATATGCACTGTCACTGTACTAATGACACTGGCAGGGAAGGAGTTAACATCAGGGGTGATCAAAGGGTTAAATGGGTTCCTAGGGAGTTCTTTCTAACTGTGTGGGGGTGCTTGTACTGTGAGAAGGCAGAGATCTGTGTTCCTGCTTAGCTGAAACACAAGATCACTGCCTTCCCTTGCCAGAGAACTGTAATCTGCCTTGTTTACATAAGCAAATCGGCGATCTGCCTGTGCCTGGAACGATCAGCGGATCCCAGCAGACATCGCGTCCGCCGGACCTGCTGATTGGCTCCCGCTGTGTCCAGTCACAGCAGGAGCGGGTCGCCCGCGGCGCGCGTAGGAGCCCCAGACCTGGAAGTGCAGAATCATGTACCTGTACGTGATTCTGCACAGAGCGACCGCCCTGCCGCAGTAAATGTGCAAAGGGCGGTACG
This sequence comes from Lithobates septentrionalis, assembly GCA_037952835.1. Classification (NCBI taxonomy): domain Eukaryota; kingdom Metazoa; phylum Chordata; class Amphibia; order Anura; family Ranidae; genus Lithobates; species Lithobates septentrionalis. The sequence goes on from JBBDGP010001941.1 coordinate 2,136,457, forward strand.
CATCAGGTTAAACTGGTTAAAAAAGCAAAATGTTTTATACCTTAACGTGGTTGTAAAGTCAGAAGGTTTTTTATCTTAATGCATTCAATGCTTTAAGATAAAAAAACTTTCTATGTGCAGCAACCCCCCTCAGCCCTCCTAACACTTACCTGAGCCCCCTCTCGATCCAGCTTGGGTACCCCCATAGCAAGCTGCTTGCTGTGGGGGCACTCAACTGAAGGAGGGGCCAGGGGCACCAAAGAGGGACCTGAGAAGAGGAGGATCTGGGCTGCTCTGGCAAAACCATTTAACAGAGCAGGTAAGTATAACATGTTTGTTATGTTTAACTAAAAACAAAACAAGACTTTACAATCACTTTAAAGTAGAACTATAGGCAAAACTTATTTTTTTTTCATGTTGGATACAGTAAGGAAGGGTTATAACCCCTATCTGTTTTTTTTTTGGCAATCTTTGTCCCATTGGGGAGATTTATCATCATTTCCTGTCCCGTAGCTAAAGCAGAAAGTAACAGAATTCTTGGTTTTAATTAAAACTAGTGTCCCCATTGGAAGATTTGCCCTCTATTACTGTTCTGGTAACAACACAACATTTTGGATTCCTGGATGAAACACATTCCACAATCCACACAAGCGAGGTGGATGGAGGAATCCTCCCCGCTTTGCCATTGTATCCTGACAGGGGGACTCCTCAGAATACACTACCTGATGAAGACACGTGATCCCTGTGTCGAACACGCGTAGGGGAGGGGCCAGGACGGAGCTGACAGCACGGAGTTGAATCGAGGAGAGGAGCATACCATACTACACACCATATCGGCGGTTTTTTATCATTTGAAAGCCTGAAATAGAGTGGTGTACTTACACACCTGTGGAATGTGAGTACCCCGATGTGGGGAGTGTGTTTTTTAAATAAATCCTTACGTTATTACACTATTGAGTTTTTCTTATTTATGGCTTGGAGCGGTACTGACTGAACCAGCTGGAGATCGGCACCTGCACTTCATTATTGAGCCCAGGGGTGGCTCCAAAGCGTGTTTGGACACAGTTAGCTACTGTGTCACACGCTCGGCGGTGAGCGCATAAGCTTTTGGGGGGTCACTGGAGTGTACCGGAGCATGGTTTTGCAGCAACACATATTGGATGAGCATGCTGGATGACACCACTGATGGACACTGTTTTATATATTTGATCATTTACACTCATCACTTATGAACTTTCATTTATGTCTCTGATGTATATGCAGAAATACTGTGCACTTCTACATTCTATGTATGCACTTTGGTTTCAGTGATATTATATATGGACATTGCACTATAACCAGTTCCCGACCGGCGCACGCAGAATGGCACGGCTGGGCAAATGGACTTACAGGTACGTCCATTTGAATTCCCCGCCATGCCATTGCGTGCGCGCCGACAGCGGTGCGCGCACGCGCCGGCCAGGAGCTCCGTGAGTCGGGTCGCGGGTCCCGCAGACTCGATTGCCATGGGGATACCCACGATCGCCTCACGGAGAGGACGAACGGGGAGATGCTGATGTTCTGCCTAGTGACAGGTTCACTCGATCTCTGCTCCCTGCCATCGGAGCAGAGATCAGTGACGTCACACACACAGCCCATCCCCCTACAGTTAGTAATCACTTCCCTAGGACAAACTTAACCCCTCCCCGCCACCTAGTGGTTAACCCCTTCACTGCCAGTGTCATTTACACAGTAATCAGTGCATTTTTGATCGCACTGATCGCTGTATAAATGACAATGGTCCCAAAAATGTGTCAAAAATGTCAGACATGTCTGCCATAACGTCGCAGTCACAATAAAAATCACTGATCACCGCCATTACTAGTAAAAAAAAAATTAATAATAAAAATGTCATAAAACTATCCCCTATTTAGTAAACGCTATAACTTTTGCGCAAACCAATCAATAAACGCTTATCAAGATTTTTTTTTTACCAAAAATATGTAGAAGAATACGATCGGCCTAAACTGAGGAAAAAAAATGTTTTTTTATATATTTTTGGGGGATATTTATTATAGCAAAATGTAAAAAATAATGCGTTTTTTTTTAAATTGTCGCTCTTATTTTGTTTATAGCGCAAAAAATAAAAATCGCAGAGGCAATCAAATACCACCAAAAGAAAGCTCTATTTGTGGGAAAAAAAGGACATCAATTTTGTTTGGGAGCCACGTCGCACGACTGCGCAATTGTCAGTTAAAGTGACGCAGTGGCGAATCGCAAAAAACGCTCTGGTCAGGAAGGGGGTAAAATCTTCCGGGGCTGAAGCGGTTAAAGAGGGAGTCCCACGAAAAATAAATAAATTTAAAAGTCAGCAGCTACAAATACTGCAGCTGCTGACTTTTAAAATACAGACACTCACCTGTCCCAGGGTCCAGCGATGTCGGCACCCGAGACCGAATCGTCCCTCGGTCCTCGGGTGCTGCCGCCGCCATTCTCTGTAAGGGAATCAGGCAGTGAAGCGCTGCGGCTTCACTTCCCGGTTCCTTACTGCGCATGCGCGAGTCGCGCTGCACTTCCTAACTGATCCCCGCTATCTCTGGGACCCATGTGTGTCCCAGGAGACAGTGTGGTGGGGACGGCAGGAGGCATAGACTCCCATGGGAGTTTATGCCGGAAGTGGGTGCAAATACCTGTCTTAGACAGGTATCTGCACCCCCCTCCCCCCTGAAAGGTGCCAAATGTGACAAAGGAGGGGGGGAGGGTTCCGAAAAGCGGAGGTTCAATTTTTGTGTGAACCTCCGCTTTAATTATTCATTTTTATCACGGATTGTCACTTAGGAGTTTATTGCTCATTATTTATTTATTGGTATTATATATTTTTTGAATTTCTCACATATAGTTTTGTATTTGAATGATTTACTTTGGATACATATTTATTTTAAATTTTTTCTAGCGCAACACACTTATTTATTTATTTATTAGAATACAATGATCAGTGGATGCGACCCACTGCCTGCAGGCGCTGATCGAGGAAAAATTTCCAACAAGCCTGTTTCGACAGAAGCGCCGACTTCTGTCAAGCAGGAGCAGTCATACGTGCATTGAAATTCAAAATGAATACCTTAGATTGTAAGCTCCTTGAGGGTAGGGACTGATGTGAATGTACAATGTATATGTAAAGCGCTGCGTAAATTGATGGCGCTATATAAGTACCTGAAATAAATAAATAAATAAATCCAAATTTTAACTCATGTTTGGCCATCTTCAGACAGATCACTGAAGGTCATTATCCATGAGGAGCAAAGCTCCAGCTATCAGCCCATGCCGAAGAAGGAAGAAGGGTGTTTCTTTGGACGCAGCTTGTCCTATTAAAGTGCCTTTGAACGGTATGCAAAGCAGGTCAAACGCAGCGTTTGACAAGAATGCCTATGAACCCGAACACTAACAGGAAATAAGGGGGTGATTTAGATAAATGCAACATGCTAACTCTTGCAAGAATTGGCACTTATACAACTGCTGACATGTAACTACCGTAGATAAACATAAAAAACATTCCAATAGAGTGGTGATTTCTTTTTCTTTAAAGCTAGCTCCATCTAATGGTTACAATAAATGATCACAATAATTCAAACTAAAAAAAATGTATCAAGAAGATGAATTAGGCCTCATGCACACGAGACGCTGTTAAACGCGCGTTCGGAGGCAGTTGGACACTTTTTTCAACTGCCCCTGTACCCATTCAATGTTATCCTATGTGTCCATGTACACAGTCTCGTTTTTTGGCGTTTTTAGGCAGTTGCGTTTAACCTCGTTTTTCCAGAAGCAAAAAAATGGGTTCAGACGCAAAAGTTTTCCACGTTTCAGACGCCAAACGTGGCTAAACGCAGCTAAACGCGGCTAAACGCTGGTACCGCGCTTAGCCGCGTTTGCGTTTATAAGAGTTTTTAAAGGAACATTTTACGACCCGACTTTGGGGCCCCATATCTCGGGGGCACTTAGTGCTAGGAACCCCAAATTTGGTGTGCAAACACAGTGGAACTAGCACTACAACATATCCAAATTGGGGTTCCTAGCACCAAGTGGCCCCGAGATATGGGGCCCCAAAGTTGGGTCACAAAATGTCATTCTCTGCTGCAGAAAAGTGCTTGACATTTTGCGACCAGAATTTGGGGCCCCATACCTCGGGGCCACTTGGTGCTAGGAACCCCAAATTTGGATATGTTGTAATGCTAGTTCCACTGTGTTTGCACACCAAATTTGGGGTGCTAACACAGTTGGACTAACACTATAACATATCCAAATTTGGGGTTCCTAGCACCAAGTGGCCTTGAGATATGGGGCCCCAACGTCGGGTCACAAAATGTCATTCTCTGCTGCAGAAGTGCTTGACATTTTGCGACCCAATTTTGGGGCCCCATATCTCGGGGCCACTTGGTGCTAGGAACCCCAAATTTTTTGATATGTTGTAGTGCTAGTTCCACTGTGTTAGCACAACAAATTTGGGGTTCCTAGCACCAAGTGGCCCGAGATACGGGGCCCCAAATTTGGGTTCTAAAATGTCATTCTCTGCTCTGCAGATGCTTCTAGACGCAAACGCGGTAAAACGCGGCTAAACGCGGCATGCAAATGTGGCAAAACAACGTTTCTAAACGCTGGTTTCAGCTTTTAAAAACATGTGTTCAGCAGAGTTTGCACCGGCGTCTCGTGTGCATGAGGCCTTAGTACCCTGGGATTTTTAATTGGCACCAAGATTTCAAACAACTGAAATAAGAAGGAAATGGCTGGTCTTACAGCTGGAAGAAGTTAGCTGGAGTGCAAACACGTAGCATTGTAGGACACATTAGGAATGCACCAAGGGGGGGTGGCTATATTACACCTACAGCCATTGGTTGTCGAGGTCTGTGGGTGGGGGCTTATCCGAATCTAGAAGCCCACTTTAACAAGGGGGCCCCCAGATCCCACCCCCCCCCTATGTGAATGGGTAGGGGTACCCATTCACCAAAAAAGTGTCAAAAAGGAAAAACCACAAGAGACAGTTTTTGACAATTCCTTTATTAAAAAAAAAAGTGTTCCCTATGTTGAGGGCAAGCGGCCTGGTATGGTTTGGGGGGGGGGGGTCTCGCTTGTCCCCCCCCCTTCCTGGCCTGCCAGGCTGCTTGCCCGGATAAGGGTCTGGTATGGATTTTGGGGGGACACCATGCCAATTTTTAAAAAAAAGTTGCTGTGGAGTTCCCCTTAAAATCTATGCCAGACCCAAAGGGCCTGGTATGGATTTTGGGGGGGACCCCATGCCGTTTTTGTTCTGTATTCTGTCTTAGGGTTCTCCTTAACCACTTGAATACACTGTACTATATACACTGCACTGCACTATATACCCTGCACTATATATATATATATATACACTACACTGCCTGCACGGTATATATATTCTACACTGACTGCACTGTATTTATAGTCTACACTGAATGAACTATATATATATATATATATATATATATATATATATATATATATATATATATATATATATATATATATATATACAGTGGCTTGCGAAAGTATTCGGCCCCCTTGAACTTTTCAACCTTTTGCCACATTTCAGGCTTCAAACATAAAGATATAAAATTTTAATTTTTTGTGAAGAATCACCAACAAGTGGGACACAATTGTGAAGTGGAACGAAATCTATTGGATATTTTAAACTTTTTTAGCAATTAAAAAACTGAAAAGTGGTGCGTGCAAAATTATTCGGCCCCTTTACTTTCAGTGCAGCAAACTCACTCCAGAAGTTCAGGGAGGATCTCTGAATGATCCAATGTTGTCCTAAATGACTGATGGTGATAAATAGAATCCACCTGTGTGTAATCAAGTCTCTGTATAAATGCACCTGCTCTGTGATAGTCTCAGGGTTCTGTTGAAAGCGCAGAGAGCATCATGAAGACCAAGGAACACACCAGGCAGGTCCGTAATACTGTTGTGGAGAAGTTTAAAGCCGGATTTGGATACAAAAAGATTTCCCAAGCTTTAAACATCCCAAGGAGCACTGTGCAAGCGATCATTTTGAAATGGAAGGAGTATCAGACCACTGCAAATCTACCAAGACCTGGCTGTTCCTCTAAACTTTCAGCTCAGACAAGGAGAAGACTGATCAGAGATGCAGCCAAGAGGCCCATGATCACTCTGGATGAACTGCAGAGAACTACAGCTGAGGTGGGAGAGTCTGTCCATAGGACAACAATCAGTCGTACACTGCACAAATCTGGCCTTTATGGAAGAGTGGCAAGAAGAAAGCCATTTCTCAAAGATATCCATAAAAAGTCTCGTCTAAAGTTTGCCACAAGCCACCTGGGAGACACACCAAACATGTGGAAGAAGGTGCTCTGGTCCGATGAAACCAAAATCGAACTTTTTGGCCACAATGCAAAACGATATGTTTGGCGTAAAAGCAACACAGCTCATCACACTCAACACACCATCCCCACTGTCAAACATGGTAGTGGCAGCATCATGGTTTGGGCCTGCTTTTCTTCGGCAGGGACAGGGAAGATGGTTAAAATTGAGGGGAAGATGGATGCAGCCAAATACAGGACCATTCTGGATGAAAACCTGTTGGAGTCTGCAAAAGACCTGAAACTGGGACGGAGATTTATCTTCCAACAAGACAATGATCCCAAACATACAGCAAAATCTACAAAGGAATGGTTCACAAATAAACGTATCCAGGTGTTAGAATGGCCAAGTCAAAGTTCAGACCTGAATCCAATCGAGAATCTGTGGAAAGAGCTGAAAACTGCTGTTCACAAACACTCTCCATCCAACCTCACTGAGCTCGAGCTGTTTTGCAAGGAAGAATGGGCAAGAATTTCAGTCTCTCGATGTGCAAAACTGATAGAGACATACCCCAAGCGACTTGCAGCTGTAATCGCAGCAAAAGGTGGCTCTACAAAGTATTAACGCAAGGGGGCCGAATAATTTTGCATGCCCCACTTTTCATTTTTTTATTAGTTAAAAACGTTTCAAAAATCCAAAAGATTTCGTTCCACTTCACAATTGTGTCCCACTTGTTGGTGATTCTTCACAAAAAATAAAAATTTTATATCTTTATGTTTGAAGCCTGAAATGTGGCAAAAGGTTGAAAAGTTCAAGGGGGCCGAATACTTTCGCAAGCCACTGTATATATATATATATATCTCACTGTATATATATATATATTAGTACGCTGCCTGCACTGTATATATATTCTACACTGACTGCACTGCATATATATAAATATATATACTAAACTACCTGCACACCACTAACTTAAGATGCCTAATCTAGCTCAAGTTCTCTCAATCTCCACATTATCACACTACGTACAGCCGCCGTGTAAGCAGCCTTATATAGTGTGGGGCATGGACTTAGCCCCTTGAGCCATGATTGGCCAAAGCATGCAGGTCAGGTGCATGTTTTGGCCAATCAACAGCCGTCATGCACTGCGATCTCGCAGTGCATTATGGGGCGCTCCGCGGTGCTCAAATTTGACGCAAACGCCCCATATGTTTGGTTAGTTTGCGAACAAACGAAAACCAGATGTTCGAGTCTAACTTACTTTCGTTTAGAACATCGGGAACATGCTTAATGGTGACATCAAAGCTCATATGGCCAGTGATATCGCTAGTATCCCCACCCATTTGCTTATGTGGTGGGGATTCCCGGTGATGTCAGCAGTCCCTAAGGATATGGCAGGTGCAAGCACCCACTGCTTCCTTAGGATATAGTCACAGCAGTGGGAGGAAATACCACTCATATATATGATACTCCTACCGAACAGGTTTGGGTCAAACCATTGCCTCATCCCTAGTAGCTATGTTCATTCTCATTGGTCTTACTGTATGTAGTAAAGTAGCCACCCTTTCTAGTTCATGTTTGAGATGGATTGGGGACTATGGGATTGGTAGTGTACATAGAGCAGTACATATGACCACAACTAAGGTACACTACTCATTCCAAACAAACAGCGATAGAGGGGGAGCAGAGGTTGGGGAGTTCATGGAAGGTATTACAAAGAAGCAGAAAAACACAGTAAGACACAATTTCATGACAAATATATTACAGGGCCATTAATTAGTTGATGTGTATGGATTATTTTTGGAGAATAAGGATATTATTTAGTGTGCTACCCCCACAGTACATAGAAAATCTAGTTGTATTTGTGTATACTGCCTGCGTTGGTTTCCTAGGTAATTGGTATTTTTACTATGCTGCCACCTTGTGATTTTTTTTTTGTATTACATGTTATTTATTATTTTCTGTATTTCGTTTCCTCTTCTAAATTAATTTTCTGTTCCTTGTCTGTGAGTTTTATCCTTCCTCCCCTACAAGACACATACTGGGGTTAGGAAAGGCCAATACTCCTTTTTGACCACCTTAAGCACTTCTATTAAGTCTACTGCACCTTAATGCCGCGTACACACAGCCGGTTTTTCCGTCAGAATAAACTCTGATGGTTTTCCCGACGGAGTTCCGACGGAGTTCGGCTGAAACGGACTTGCCTACACACGATCACACCAAAGTCAGATTGTTTAGAACGCGATGACGTAGGACGGGACTAGAAAGAGGAAGTTCAATAGCCAGTAGCCAATAGCTGCCCTTGTGTCCTTTTTGGTCTGTCGGAATAGCATACAGACGAACAGTTTTCCCAATAGGAATTGATTCCGTTGGAAAGATTTAAAACATGTTCTATTTCTAGGTCTGTCAGAATTTTCGAAAGAAAAAGTCAGATGAAGCCCACACATGATTGGAATATCCGATGGAATGATTCCGTCTGACCTTTTCTGCCGGAAAGTCCGGTCGTGTGTACGCGGCATTATTGTTTTGCCATAGCTTTTTGCATGCAGTAAAGACATTTGTGGATTTCCAGTGTTCGAAGATTGTCTGTGGTGAGTGTCTCTGCTATATACAGGCCAGGAATAGAAGTCTCAGGAAGGGATAGTCACTATTAAAACTATTGGAGTCAAAATATTTAGTGCCACTTTAAGTATTTAAGAATTAAAAATATATACCAAAAAACGATTACATGTTTTGCAGAGTGTTTGGCAAACAATAAGGTTAGCCCCAGACCGTCCTACCTTCTTCAAAGCATACCCATTGCCACTCCTCCACACATCTTACAGAATGTTCATTTTACCATTTCTACACATCCTGTGGGCCGGAAAGAAGGCTAGAATCGACTTCCAGATCTTCAGCTTACTAAAATCCAAGGGTCGGTTACGATTTTAGTTAGATATTATGAAGCTGCACATCTGGCTAGAGCAGCCTTTCTTGACCTTTTTAACACAGAGGAACCCTTTAAATAACTTTCCAATATCAGGGAATCCCTGCTAAAAATGACTATATCTATAACTCATGATACATTGGTGTGGTGGTCAGTGGGAAAAATGTTTCTGACACTTGTGGTCATTGGGAAGAATTACCCTCTTACAAATAACTAAAAAGATCAATTGTGTCAGTTGAAACTTATCTGAGGGGCAGAAATTAATTGCTCATTGCTCAAGGAACTCCTAATAACATTTGGAGGAACCCTGGGCTAGAGTAATTGACTGGTGTACATCACACTCGCACAAAATCTGGCCTAAGTTGGAACAAAATTTTACCTCCACCCCCTGAAGGGTTTACCATGGATAGGCGGACCATTCCCATCTGAACTTAAAGTGGTTGCAAAGTCAGAAGGTTTTTTATCTTAATGCATTCTATGCATTAAGCCCTCCTAATACTTACCTGAGCCCCATCTCTTTTTTTAATAAAAAAAAGTCAAGACTTTAATATCACTTTAAGCGACACCCCTTGATTGCCCCAAATTAGACAACAGCATGAAAACTTTTTCGCAGTTCATAACTCTCCTCTCTCCCCTCTTCCCTGACCCCCATTTTGGGCTCTCTGACATTTCCCCCCTGGACACTCCGATTGCTCTTTTACTGAATTTAGACCAAACTGGCTCATCCTGGATCTTATACTTTTCAAAAAATGGAGCTCTTGATTCCTATCCCCTTCTAATAACTCAGTTTTGATCATTCTTAGATGACTTTACTCCATACCATCTACCAACCAACTATATAGAGACACAATAAATTTCAAAAAAGTCCGCCTAGCGACTTCTCCTCATCGACATACACTCTCTATTGCCCACTATTCAATAGTCAAACTGAATACCCACTACCCTCCCACTTATATATGAGCATGGGGAAAAGAACAAAATTGTTCCCTAACGCAAAATCAGATAGATCGTGTTTTGTTACTGGCACATAAATCCTCAATTTCCAGTAGGGTTCAGGAATCGGGATACAAATTTCTCACATTTGTAGGTACAAAACTCCATATTTTCAACACAAAATATACCCTCAAAGGTCCTCACTCTGTTGGCGAAGCCATTCCTGTAGAGGTACCCTTCTCCATATCTTTTGGGTGTGCCTCCTTCTGGAATTCCATGAATATGAAAAGCTTTAAGCAAACTGAAATCCCTTTCACATTTGAGCCTCTCTAATTTTTTAACCACCTCAATACCGGGCCTATTCTGGCACTTCTCTACTACATGTAAATATCATCATTTTTTTGCTAGAAAAATTATATATGTTTTTTTAGCAGACACCCTAGGGTATAAAATGGCACTCATTGCAACTTTTTATCTCGCACGGTATTTGCGCAATAATTTTCAAACGCCTTTTTTTTGGAAAAAAAACGGTTTCATGAATTAAAATATAATAAAACAGTAAAGTTAGCCCAATTTTTTTGTATAATGTGAAAGATGACGTTATGCCAAGTAAATAGATACCTAACATGTCACACTTTAAAATTGCGCACAATCATGGAATGGCGCCAAACTTCATAACTTAAAAATCTCCATAGGCAACGCTTTAAAATTTTTTACAGGTTACCAGTTTAGCGTTACAGAGGAGGTCTAGTGCTAGAATTGTTGCACACGCTCTAACGCACACGGTGATACCTCACATGTGTGGTTTGAGCGGCGTTTACATATGTGGGCGGGACTTACGTGTGCGTTCGCTTCTGAGACAGGGGCGTTTTAATTTTTTTTTTTTTATTTTACTTAATTCTTTTTATTTTTACACTTTTTTTACATTTTTTTTTGATCACTTTTATTCCTATTACAAGGAATGTAAACATCCCTTGTAATAGGAATTTATGTGACATGTCCTCTTAATGGAGAGATGCGGGGTCAATAAGACCCCACATCTCTCCTCCAGGCTGGAAAGCATGAGATCGTTACCGATCTCATGCTGACAGCCGTGATCGCGGCTTCGGTTATTTCCGGGTATCTGGGCGTGACGTTATGACAGCCTCCGACGGTCATAGAAACGGCGCCGGCCGTTTCAGTCTCCGGGCTCCCGATAGCACGGGATAGCCCGGAGAAGCACCGGATGGCGGCGGGAGGGGGGGCGTCTCCTCCCGTCGCCTATAAGAATGATCAAGCGGTGGAACTGCTACTATGATCATTCTTATCGTGCACAGAATCATCGGCTGAAAATAATGATATCTGAATGATGTCTGTAGCTACAGGCATCATTCAGATATCACCCCACAAACACAAGGACGTTTATATACAGTGGCCGGTTTTGAAGTGGTTCTAATATCAAGCATCTATCCCTCAAAAAGATATAAACATTCCTTGGTAATTCAAACTACTAAATGCTGCTAGAGAGCATATATTCTGATTCGATGAAAACAAACTACACCTCCCAAATATGTTACAATGGTTTGCCTGCATCAACAAAGCAAAGCACAAAGAAACCCTTATGGCCTCTCTTCACCACCAAGAAAACAAATTCAATAAAAAACTGTTATTATTGGCTTGACTTCCACTTCACTCCAGAATATAGCTCTCTTTTAGGCTTGGTTCACATATATGAGACTTATATGCGTTTTAAGCGAATCCAATGCGCATAACATGTGAATCGGACCAGCTTTCAATGGAGCTGGTTCCCTGGTCGCGGTGCAGTTTTAAGAAGGGTCCTGTGCATTTTTGGGTTCAGTTCAGGTGCGATTTCAGGTAAAAATTTGCACCTGAATCGATGAACAGAAACGCACCGGACTGCTGCACTGAAACCGTGGCTGCATATGTGTGAAACCAGCCTTACAGACTTAAAGCATTTGTTACCCCAAAACGTCATGTTCCTGGTAAGTGCCTACTGTACCATATACTTGTATAAGAAAGTATCCTATTCTCTTTGTATTTCTTCCTTTGTGTGAAATCCCTGGTGTTCCTGCCAGTTCCTCTACTTTCCTAATAAAAACTGACCACACTAAGCAGGAGAACACACCGTGGTCAGTTCTCTAGCTATGCTGTGAACTCAGCCTGCTCTCCTACAATGATCAGACTTGTCCTGACATGCCTCCCCTGTACAGCCTGTCACTGGGAAGATCAGTGTAATGCTGCTTCTCCTCCCGTCAGATCTTCTGCAGTTTAGAACATAGGATATGTGATCACTTATAAAAAAAAAGGAAACAAGTATTTAAAATGCTTTGTCTTTTATTTCTACAGTAAAACCTTGGTTTGCGAGCATAATTCGTTCCAGAAACATGCTTGTAATCCAAAACACTTGTATATCAAAGTATTTTTTTTACAGGGTATAAAAGAGAAGAGAGGCACCTCTAAGTGTAGCAATAAGTTGCTAAATGTTGTACGTTCATTAAATTTAACCATATTCCATATTACTACGCTTAGAGGCTCCTCTCTTCTTTTTTATACTCCGCTGTGACATAACGCTACTCTTATATCAAGACATCGCTTGTATATGAAGGCAAAATTTATTAAAACATTTTGCTTGTCTTGCAAAATGCTCTCAAACAAATTTCCTCTCAAACCAAGGTTTTACTGTATTTTAAACTGAATGGGTTGTTTTACAAGGTGATCGTTTACAATCACTTTGAAGTAGAGTTCCAATCATTTGGTTGTTTATTGAAAGTCAGCAGCTTAAAAAGTATAGCTGCTGACTTTTAAAAAACAGCCACTCTCCGCAGCCGTGTTCTCCCCTTGTCCTCCCTCGGCAGCACCGGCATCTTTACTATGGGCACCCAGGTGCCACAGCTTGCGGCTTCACAGCCGGGTGCCCACAGCGGTCTGTGACTGGCCCCGAAGTCTTCTAGGACCTGTCATATGTCCCAGAAGACTTCAGGAGGGAGTGCTTCTGCTTCCGATCGCCTAAGTGACTGGAACGGAAGTGGGAGCAGGTACCTGTCAAATTCAGGTATCTCCTCCCCAAAAGCTCAGTTTTGCAAACAGGTACCGTAGAGGAGGCCTAAAGAGGAAGTTCCACTTTTGGGTGGAACTCCGCTTTAAGTCTTTTCCCCTTATGCTAACCCCACTGGGTCTCCATGAAGTGTCATCACTTATTGACTCTGGTCCTACCCCTTTACATCCCATTTGTATGCTGCAGGTTTTCCCTAATCCCTAATTCCCACTTCCCCTTTCCTCAACCCTTCCTTCTCAGTCCCTATCTTCTTCCATTCAGTCTCATTTCCATAACCCACTTCTGTTCTTTTAAACTAAATCTCTAGAATCCAGAGTGATCATTGACTACACTAACATGTACCACTACAGTACATAGGTTTCATTTTCCTTCTTTGTGCACATTGCCTTAAACTTCAACCTGACCTTAGCATGTATGAATAATGATGCTCTGTAATGTGGTCATTTCCAGTGTACTGTCAGTTATATCACATGACTTTCTTTTGGTCTTATCAGTTATTTGTGGTACATGTACATCTCATTGCCTTTCACAAAGTCTCTGGGATTCTTTACAATAAAAATTATATTTTAAAATTAAACATAAAATTAGGGTTTAGTTAAAGTAGAACTAAAAGTGGTCCTAAAGGCTGAATGTTTTTTACCTTCATGCATTCTATGCATGAAGGTAAATAAACCTTCTCTGCAGGGGCGGACTGATAACTCATGGGGCCCCCGGGCAATAGGAGATTATGGGGCCCCCAGGCAATCGGAGATTATGGGGCCACACAGTATACACACACACAGTATACAATCACACAGTATACACACACACAGTATACAATCACACAGTATACACATACATGTCCACACAGTATACACAGACAGATGTAAAAAAAACACAGATTTATACATACTGCCCCTGGTTTTACTGAGGCTGGCAACCCTGATGGGGCCCCCTAGTGGCCCAGGGCCCTCAGGCAGTGCCCGAGTGGCTCAATGGTCAGCCCGCCCCTGCTTCTCTGTGAAGCAGTCCATCCTATCTCCCCCAATACTTACCTGAGTAAGATCCTCCCCCAGTGCTGTGCACGAGAGCCTCTGCTATCTGGGGACTCTCCCTCCTCATTGGCTGAGACATTGGCTCCTGCTGCTGTCAATCTCAGCCAGTGAGCCAAGGAGAGGGGAAGGCGGGGCAGAGCCATGGCTCTATGTGAGCCTGCCTGGGTGCCCCCCCATAGCAAGCTGCTTGCGCCGGCGGCACTCAGCAGGAGGGAGGGGCCAGGAGTGCCGGCGAGGGACCCGAGAAGAGGAGGATCTGGGCTGCTCTGTGCAAAACCACTGCACAGATCAGGTTTGGCAGGTAAGTTAATTATTTTAATGAAAAAAAAAATCTGAAGCTTTCATATCACTTACAGTGTTACTAAACCCACAACAGTAAAATCAGTCTGTATATGCAGTATAATGCGGAGAATTAACCCCTTAGGTTCCACTCACTGTGGAACCTAAGGGGTTAATTCTCCGCATTGTGTAAAAAGGCTGTTTGATACTGTCTTCTCTGATCCTCCCCTCTTTCCTGATAACAGAGTCTATTGAGTCAGGCTGTACATGCTCAGTTTTGTGTGTATTGCTAGAGAGGTTTTTTTTTCTTGGGAGGGCTCATGTGATCAGCACAGGGCCAATCAGCACTGTCCAGACAGAGGGTCAGGGGTCTTTCAGTCCCATAGGACAATCAGAAAACTCATCCTACAAGCTTTAACCAGTGCTTGGCTGATCACTGATAGAAGTCACAAGACTGCTATATACTGCTGATGATAAAAGGTATTTAGCAGTTTATAGTTACTAAAATAATTGCATTTCCATGTTCTGCGTGCTGTGGGAGGCGAGGGCCTGGGTTTAGTAACACTTTAAAGGCTTTTTTTAAAACATTTTGGATAGAGTAAAGGAGAGTTATAACCCATTCAGTTTTTTTTAAGTTTTTTTTTTATTATTTATTTATTTATTTATTTTGCCATCTGTGTCCCATTATGGAGGTTTCCCCTCACTTCTTGTCCCATAGCTAAAACAAGATGGAAGATTTCCCCTTTATTCCTGTTCTTGGTGGAATTTTCTTTCACTTTCAGCCTCAGTTATAGCGGTAAACAGAACAAATACAGTGTGAATCTCCCTAACGTGGACACAGACAGCAATAAAAACCTGACAGGTGTTCTAATCCCTATCCACTCTATCCAAAACTATAAAAAGAATTTTGCCTTGGTTTGGGTTGGGTCAGCCAGGCTGCAGTTTGCTCCTCATGGCAAATGCTATTATCATCCCCTGATCCTCTGCTTGCTGTCAATTTGTTGCATAGTTGTAAGTGGCACTGGACGGGTGACCTTCCCACTGGGCCTGTTTGTGCTATTGACCCACTGTTTCAATACAACATTGTTTGCAAATTGTGAGTGTTTACTGCCTACCATACCACACTGCACCTTTCCAACATGTATTCACTATGTCCTGTGAGTAGGCACTGCTGTGTCACACATTTCACAGAGCCTGCCTTCTGAACTACAGAGGTGATGAGAGGAGGCTCTGATGGGGACACAGACATGAGACTCTGATGGGGCTCTCATAGAGTCAGTACAGGAATCACTGCTTGCAGGTAGCAAGATACTATGGGATACAGGGCCGCCGATAAGGGAGGAACCACTGGTTCCCCTGTACAATGCCTGGGCACCATCAGTTCAACAGGGGGTCCAGGCAGCTGACAAGCAGAAGGAAGGGGAACCTAGACAGGAGGGGCGGCGGGCAGCATTTACTGAAACTGATCCCCGGTAGTTTCCCCCTGCAGCAGCTAAAAGCCAGAATATCCTCCTGTCACAGGGAGGTGCTGTGGGAGTTCGTTTTAAGATGGAGAGCAGAGGAAGGGGCCAGTAAATATGTAATTTATTGGCCCCTTCATTTTATAAATGAACTCACAACACAATTTCCTCCTACTTTATATTATGACTCTTTGACAGGAAGAAAGAAGAAAATCTCTCCAACTGTACAGTCAGGGAAATACTTCACAGTGAATTTAAAGTGACCCTGCTGAATGCTTGAACTATACTGCAGCCTGCACCCCTCCAACGGCTGTTGTGGTTTTTTTCTGCTGGTTTATACATCATCACAAGATGCAGGAGGCAGTGGTAGGAACAGCATCAGTTGGTTGGGGTAGAAAGCATTCTATTCAACCAACACATAGTTGCCAACAGTCCCGAATTGCCCGGGACATTCAAAGAATTCAGACCCATATTCCGGCCTGAGCATGGCCCAGGCAGAATCCTGGATAATAGGCTTTGTCACAGGCAGGGGCGGACTGTGCCGGGGGGTCTGATCCCCCATAAAAACGCTGCACCACTCTTCCACCTCCTGGTGTGGCGTGCGGATGGTCTCCATGTCATTCCGGCCCACCCACAGAGGAAGTTGGGTGGGCTTGGGATTTAGGAGATTCTGGGAGGGATGTAAGAGCAAACTGCAGCTACCTATTGGCTGAGGAGGTAGCGGGAGGCAGGCTGCACCATGTCCCAGCCAACGGGTGCGCTGTCATAGTTATATAGTTACATAGTAGGTGAGGTTGAAAAAAGACACAAGTCCATCAAGTCCAACCTATGTGTGATTATGTGTCAGTATTACATTGTATATCCCTGTATGTTGCAGTCATTCAGGTGCTTATCTAATAGTTTCTTGAAGCTATCGATGCTCCTCGCTGAGACCACCGCCTGCGGAAGGGAATTCCACATCCTTGCCGCTCTTACAGTAAAGAACCCTCTACGTAGTTTAAGATTAAACCTCTTTTCTTCTAATTTTAATGAGTGGCCACGAGTCTTGTTAAACTCTCTTCTGCGAAAAAGTTTTATTTCTATTGTAGGGTCACCAGTACGGTATTTGTATATTGAAATCATATCCCCTCTCAAGTGTCTCTTCTCCAGAGAGAATAAGTTCAGTGCTCGCAACCTTTCCTCATAACTAAGATCCTCCAGACCCTTTATTAGCTTTGTTGCCCTTCTTTGTACTCGCTCCATTTCCAGTACATCCTTCCTGAGGACTGGTGCCCAGAACTGGACAGCATACTCTAGGTGCGGCCGGACCAGAGTCTTGTAGAATGGGAGAATTATCGTTTTATCTCTGTAGTTGATCCCCTTTTTAATGCATGCCAATATTCTGTTTGCTTTGTTAGCAGCAGCTTGGCATTGCATGCCATTGCTGAGCCTATTATCTACTAGGACCCCCAGGTCCTTTTCCATCCTAGATTCCCCCAGAGGTTCTCCCCCAGTGTATAGATTGCATTCATATTTTTGCCACCCAAATGCATTATTTTACATTTTTCTACATTGAACCTCATTTGCCATGTAGTTGCCCACCCCATTAATTTGTTCAGATCTTTTTGCAAGGTTTCCACATCCTTCTGAGAAGTTATTGCCCTGCTTAGCTTAGTATCGTCTGCAAATACAGAGATTGATCTGTTTATACCATCCTTCAGGTCGTTTATGAGCAAATTAAATAGGATTGGTCCCAGCACAGAACCCTGGGGAACCCCACTACCCACCTCTGACCATTCCGAGTACTCCCCATTTATCACCACCCTCTGAACTCGCCCTTGTAGCCAGTTTTCAATCCATGTACTCACCCTATAGTCCATGCCAACGGACCTTATTTTGTACAGTATACGTTTATGGGGAACTGTGTCAAATGCTTTTGCAAAATCCAGATACACCATGTCTATGGGCCTTCCTTTATATAGATGGCAACTCACCTCCTCATAGAAGGTTAGTAGATTGGTTTGGCAAGAATGATTCTTCATGAATCCATGCTGATTACTGCTAATGATACCGTTCTCATTACTAAAATCTTGTATATAGTCCCTTATAGTTTACATACTATTGATGTTAGGCTAACTGGTCTGTAATTCCCAGGGATGTATTTTGGGCCCTTTTTAAATATTGGTGCTACATTGGCTTTTTTCCAATCAGCTGGTACCATTCCAGTCAGTAGACTGTAAAAATTAGGAACAACGGTCGGGCAATCACTTGACTGAGTTCCCTAAGTACCCTCAGATGCAAGCCATCTGGTCCTGGTGATTTATTAATGTTAAGTTTCTCAAGTCTAATTTTAATTCTGCATGGATCTCCCGGGGCCGCCAGGTGGGTCCTCCCAAAGGATGGCCAAGTGTCACGCCAATACTTACCAAGGCCGAGATGCCGAGAGCGGCTTGCCCTTACGACCACGCGCACCCGAACCCCCGAAAGTGAGACAGGGGATCGGAGGCACGCAGAGGCACGGGTCTCCGGGAAGCTGTAGGATGACTTGAGTGGAGAGTCTTCTGAGGGAGTGCCTGAGGGTGCAAGGGAAGAGGTTAAGAGAACACAAGCTTATGGCAGAGAACGTCCAACTGATCTGGAGTGATCCTGTAACAGGCCAGAGGTCTGGATGGCAGCAGCAAGAGGTGTACTTTATCCAGGCAGAGAATCAGGGTACTGACAAGCACAAGTGGTCGGGTGTCCAGGCAGAGGGTCAGGGTATCCAGCAAGCAGAGTGGTCAGGTATCCAGGCAGAGGGTCAGGGTATCAAGCAAGCAGAGTAGTCGGGTATCCAGGCAGAGGGTCAGGGTATCAGGCAAGCAGAGTAGTCGGGTATCCAGGCAGAGGGTCGGCAACAGCAGGTAATAGCAAGCAAGGTATCCAAAACACAGGCAGGGAAGCTGACGACGAACCAGCAACCCGACTGGGTGCTGGTGTCGTCTAAAGTACCTCCCAGTGAGCGCGTCAGCGTGACGCGCTACCGAGCACCCGCACGGGCGACGGCGCGCACCCGCGGGCCGCCGTGCACCCGCGCGCGCCGTACCATCAGGCCGCGCACGGGTGCACGTCTCAGCAGTAACCCCCCGCGCATGCGCCCAGCGGCCCGGCGGACGGAGGTGACTTGCCTACCGTGACAGTGCCCCCCTCCTAAGGGCGGACACCGGACGCCCAAGCTAGACATCAACTCCGGATGGTTTTGATGAAAGGTTTGAATCAAACGAGGAGCGTGTAAGTTCTTCGCAGGTTCCCATGAATTATCTTCAGGTGGGTATCCTTTCCATTGTATTAGGTATTGTAGCTGTCTGCCTCTCCTTCTACAACCCAAGATAGCCTCCACCTCGAACTCGTTCTCACCGTCCACCCTGATTGGTGGGGGAGGAACCTCTCCTCTTTCTGGAAATGGACTGGATGCAACAGGTTTCAATAAAGATACATGAAAGACAGGGTGGATCCTGTACGTCTTGGGCAAGGCTAATTCCATGGCCACAGGATTGATAATCCTCTTGATAGGGAAAGGACCAATGAATTTAGGTCCTAGTTTTCGGGATGGTAACTGCAGCTTGAGGTTGGAGGTGGATAGCCAGACCTCTTCCCCAATGCTAAATTTTGGATTCTCCTTCCTGCCCCTGTCATACTGCTCTTTGTAGATCCTCTGAGCTTTTCGTAACATACTTTGAATTTCCTGAAAATTGGCTTGTAAGGATATTACTCTGTCCTGTACTGCAGGAACTGTTACCTCAGGAATGTCCTTAGTCAAGAACGTGGGATGGAACCCGCAGTTGGCCCAGAAGGGCGTTTGGTTGGTAGCCGCGTGAACTGAGTTATTATACGCGAATTCTGCATATGGAAGAAGTTTTGACCAATCATCCTGGGATCCTGAACAAAAGCAACGGAGATACTGCTCCAAAGTCTGATTTGTCCTCTCCGTTTGGCCGTTGCTCTGCGGATGATAGGCTGATGAGAGGCATACTCTAATATCCAAGACCTTACAAAGTTCCCTCCAGAATTTGGATGTAAATTGCGCACCTCTGTCAGACACTATATTCTTTGGTACCCCGTGCAGTCTTATGATCTCCTTCAGAAAAACGTTGGCTGTTTCAGCTGCGGAGGGAGTACCGATCATGGGTATGAAGTGGGCCATTTTGGACAAACGGTCGACCACAACAAAAATGGTAGTGAAGCCTTCTGAGGCTGGCAGATCCACAATGAAGTCCATGGACACGTCGGACCATGGTCGTTCCGGAATAGGGAGCGGTTTAAGTAAGCCCCAGGATCTGGCATTCTGACCTTTGCTGCGCTGACAACGGAGACAAGAGGCCACATACTTGCTGCAATCCTGTCTCCAACCTGGCCACCAGAAGGAGCGAGAGATTAAGTCAGCTGTCTTCCTAACCCCGAAGTGGCCAGCCAATTTATGATCGTGGCACATCTTGAGAGTGGTTACCCGGGTTTGTTGAGGCACAAAAATTTTGTCCCGGACCCAAAAGAGACCCTCATCTTTCCTTAGGGATTGTACCTCTGGATCGGTACATGTATCGGATGATCTCTTGATCGAAGATATCAGGTCTGTCTGTGTCAAACCAAGAAAGTTGTGAGGTGCTAGAATTGTACTTGGTTCTGAGGTCTGGAGTTCTGCTGAGAACATTCGGGAGAGAGCGTCCGCTTTACCATTCTTTTTGCCAGGTCTGTAAGAGATGTGGAAATTGAAGCGCGAAAAGAACAGGGCCCAACGGGCTTGTCTGGGTTTGAGGCGTTTTGCTGTTCGGAGGTACTCAAGATTCTTGTGATCGGTGAAAATCATCACCGGATGGAGCGCCCCCTCAAGTAAGTACCTCCATTCCTCCAGGGCAAATTTTATGGCCAACAGTTCCCTGTCACCTACGTCATAATTTAATTCTGCTGCACTGAGTTTCCGAGAAGCGAATGCGACTGGATGTAAGATGGCCTTGGGTCCCTGTCTCTGAGAAAGGATTGCCCCCGTGGCTATTTCTGATGCATCCACTTCCAACACGAACGGATGGGAAGGATCAGGATGCCGGAGGATAGGAGCGGAACTGAACAGATCCTTTAGCTTCATGAAAGCTTCCTGTGCTGCTTGGGACCACTGGAATGATCCGTGCCGGCGTGTTAGCTGAGTGATGGGTGCCACTATAGTCGAGAAGCCGACAATAAACTTCCGATAGAAGTTGGCGAATCCGATAAAGCGTTGAACCCCTTTTTTATCAGAGGGGGCTGGCCACTCCTGAATAGCCTGTATCTTTTGAGGATCCATCTCCACTCCGTTTGCTGAAATGATAAACCCTAGAAATTGCACAACTGATTTTTCGAATTCGCATTTCTCCTTTTTTAGGTAAAGCTTGTGCTGTCTCAAAATGGTTAGAACTGTTTTGACGTGATCCCTGTGCAGTTCCAATGTAGGGGAGAAAATTAGGATATCATCCAGGTAGACTACGAGGAAGTCATCTAGGTATTTGCGGAAAATGTCGTTCACTAGGTGTTGGAACGTAGCCGGGGCATTGCAGAGCCCAAAGGGCATCACCAAGTATTCGAAATGCCCGAACCTTGACCTGAAAGCTGTCTTCCACTCATCCCCAGCTCTGATTCGGATGAGGTTGTATGCCCCTCGGAGATCTAACTTGGAGAAGATTCTGGCTGACCTAAAGCGTTGGAATAACTCTGGAATGAGCGGTAACGGATACCGATTTTTGACAGTAATATTATTCAACTGCCGGTAATCCACACAGGGCCTAAGGGAACCGTCCTTCTTACCGACAAAAAAGATACCTGCTCCAGCAGGTGAAGATGAGGGACGGATGAACCCTTTTTTTAGATTCTCCTCTATATATTGTTTGAGAGCCTCCAGTTCTGTTTCGGAAAGAGGGAAGATACGCCCAAAAGGAATTTCTGATCCAGGCAACAGGTCGATTGGGCAGTCGTATGGCCGATGAGGTGGAAGACAATCGGCCATTTGTTTGCTGAAGACTTCTTGAAACTCATGATACTCCTGGGGAACATGCTGGAGGTCAATCGGAGGAGCTGAGATCGTAGCACAGATCTGGGATCTCTGAGGGCGGCAGTGTTGAGAACAGTAGGCGGAAGGAAAAGAGACCGTCTTCGAGCTCCATTGGATAAGAGGGTCATGGGCTTGTAACCAAGGTAATCCCAGAATGACCGGGAACATGGGAGAGTGGATGAGGTCTAAGCGTAAAAGTTCTTGGTGTCCTGACTCGGTAGTGGCTAGGATAGGTTGAGTCTCCTGGGTGATTAGGCCTGAACTGGGAAGAGACCCATCTGCCAAGTGGACTTGTAAGTGTTGTGTCTTAAGCTGTAGAGGCACATGCAAGGTTCGGGCCAGGGCAGCGTCCATAAAGCAGCTACATGCGCCGGAATCAATGATCGCCGGGAGGCGGGATTCCCCTTCCGGTAGCTGTAACGAGATAAACAACATCACATAAGATTTAGAGGAATGGTTATCTTGGTAGGTCATTGTTTTAGGTTGAAAGGACTTACTAGGCCTTATCGGGCAGTTGCGCAGGAAGTGGCCGGCACCCCCGCAATAGAGACACAAGTTGGACTGCCGTCGACGCTGTCTCTCCTCTGAGGTTAGCGGTGGGCGTACTAAACCCAGCTGCATCGGTTCGGGATCCGACAGTGCAGTAGACCCCGCTGTAATGGGTGAAGATCCTGGAACGGGTTGGGATCTTGGGGTTGCCCATGTTGGGCGAGGATTTTGGAATCGCTCAGACCGACGTTCCCTCAAACGCCGATCTAATTTGGTTGCTGCCTGAATTAATTCCTCTAATGATGCGGGAGTCTCCATCCTGGCTAATTCATCCTTGAGGAGCTCCGACAGACCTTGGCGATACTGGTGGCGTAAGGCTGACTCATTCCAGTCAGTGTCGGCCGCCCACTTACGGAATTCCACCGTGTAGTCCTCAATTGGTCTCCTTCCTTGGACTAGGCGGTGTAAGATATTTTCAGCGGTGGCCATACGCTGTGGATCGTCATATAGTTGGGCCATACTTTCAAAAAAGGTATCAATGGTATTAAGCACCGGACTTCCTGATTCCATCAGGCTGTGTGCCCAGGCCTGAGGTTCCTCTGACAGCAGGGAAATTGCAAATCCCACCTTGACCACTTCTGATGCGAAGGTTCGAGGTTGCAACGCAAAGTAGAGAGTGCATGCGTTTTTGAAGGCCCTGAATTTTTTACGGTCCCCTGAGAACCGTTCCGGAGTGGGGACCCTCGGTTCCGGAAGTGCCATTACTACTGTAGGACTAGCAGTGGCCTGAGGGAGCGGTCCTTCATTACTAGGTGCGGGAGCTGCAGCAGCAGGGGGAAAGGCCCCCGTCAGTTGTTGGAGGCGACTATCCACTTGTGTGTATCCCTCCTGTAGCCGCTGTACTGAATCAGCCAAGGCGGAGACTTGTTGGCATAAGATCTCCAAGGGAGAGCGCGCTCTGTCGGCCTCGGACATCTGGCTGGTTCGTACTGTCACGCCAATACTTACCAAGGCCGAGATGCCGAGAGCGGCTTGCCCTTACGACCACGCGCACCCGAACCCCCGAAAGTGAGACAGGGGATCGGAGGCACGCAGAGGCACGGGTCTCCGGGAAGCTGTAGGATGACTTGAGTGGAGAGTCTTCTGAGGGAGTGCCTGAGGGTGCAAGGGAAGAGGTTAAGAGAACACAAGCTTATGGCAGAGAACGTCCAACTGATCTGGAGTGATCCTGTAACAGGCCAGAGGTCTGGATGGCAGCAGCAAGAGGTGTACTTTATCCAGGCAGAGAATCAGGGTACTGACAAGCACAAGTGGTCGGGTGTCCAGGCAGAGGGTCAGGGTATCCAGCAAGCAGAGTGGTCAGGTATCCAGGCAGAGGGTCAGGGTATCAAGCAAGCAGAGTAGTCGGGTATCCAGGCAGAGGGTCAGGGTATCAGGCAAGCAGAGTAGTCGGGTATCCAGGCAGAGGGTCGGCAACAGCAGGTAATAGCAAGCAAGGTATCCAAAACACAGGCAGGGAAGCTGACGACGAACCAGCAACCCGACTGGGTGCTGGTGTCGTCTAAAGTACCTCCCAGTGAGCGCGTCAGCGTGACGCGCTACCGAGCACCCGCACGGGCGACGGCGCGCACCCGCGGGCCGCCGTGCACCCGCGCGCGCCGTACCATCAGGCCGCGCACGGGTGCACGTCTCAGCAGTAACCCCCCGCGCATGCGCCCAGCGGCCCGGCGGACGGAGGTGACTTGCCTACCGTGACACCAAGGTGCGAATCAGAGGGATCAGTGCGTCACGCATCAAACTGGAGTGGAGGTCTACTGGGGCATATAGGTATGCCCCAGTAGACGATCCATTGATCGAAACGCGTCGGGCGCTTTCAGCATCCTCCTTGTTGCCCATTCTTGTTTTTATACCCTGTGATCACATTTTTATTGTAATCAGGCTTTTTTAGCAATAAAAAATCCCAACTTGCTCATCTACACTATGTGGAGCCTGTTTATTTTTTCTCCACATACCATCCGAGAGATATAACCAACCTCCACTCCAGTTTGATGCGTGACGCACTGATCCCTCTGATTCGCACCTTGGCCATCCTTTGGGAGGACCCACCTGGCGGCCCCGGGAGATCCATGCAGAGTTTGACCCATAAGGTTCGCAGAGTCGTGATGTCCGCTTCCAGGCCCTGAGAGGCAACCCGCTCGAGTGATTCCCTGTCGCTGACAAGGGAGTCCAATGTATCTGGTAAGAGTTTCTTACACACCATTTTCACCGAGATACGTGCAGTTGTTGGATACTGTTTTTCGATGATTTGACGATCTACCTGTGTTCGAGCATTGGCTGTCACACGTTTATATACACCTTCCAGTGGGACATTTCACCTCACGGGACTTTATTTACCTTCATTTGAGAGACTTTTAAGTGATATCATGGCTGTGTTCACTATTCATGGGCATTTATTTTTCAGCTGTTTTCTTGATTGAAAACTTTTTGCACAATTTACGCGCTACATTTTCTCTCACATTATTTCTTGGTTTTTGTCACTTTGTATGTAGCTGCTCCTCACCATATACTTTTAGATTTTAGCGCAGTGTATACTTTTAATTATTTTGGCACCTAATTTTAATTCTGTCAGGGCTCCCAGTGTTGTGGCATGGAGCTCCTCTCTCTCTTTTTCTTCCTTTCTCTCTTCCTCCATTTCTTTCTCCCTGCATCCCTTTTTCTTTCTCTCTCCCTCTTTCTCTATCCCTCCTTCTTTCTTACCTTCTCTTTTTATTTCTCTATCCCTCTTTATTTCCTTCCTTTGTCTTTCTTTCTCTCCCTCCTTCCATCCATCTTTCTTTCTTTCTCCCTCCATCCCTCTCTCTCCATTTATTTCTCCCTCCCTCGTTCTCCTTTTTATTTCTTTTCCCTCCCTTTATCCCTCTTTCTTTCTTTCTCTCTACCTCCTTCTTTATCTATCCCTCTTTCCTTTTTTCTCTCCCTTCCTCTATCCCCTTTTCTTTCTCTCTTTCCTTCTCCCTCCCTTTCTTTTTTTTCCTTTCTCCCTCCATTCCTCTTTCTTTCTCCCTCCATTTCTTTGTCCCCCTCCCTTTTTCTCTGTCCCTTTTTCCCTCACTCTTTTTTCCACTCTCCATCTCCCTTTCTCTCTCCCTCCATCCCTCTCTTTCCCTATATAATACACCATTCTCCACTATGTAAGGCACAGGTGGCAAACACAAGGCCGCGGGCCGAATCTGGACCACCAGGCCTTGTCATGTGGCCCTCTGCCAGGTATCCCAGGCAACGAGAAAACATTCCCCCCCTCACGAGCGGCGCGGCTGGTCAGTCTCCATGAGAACAAGTAAACATCTCCCCCTCTGTGCTGTCTCCGCCTCCATCCCCGCCTCCCTGAGCTTTGTCTCAGCCAAAGATGCCGCTGTCTCCGCCTCCACCCTATCTCCGCCTCCACCCCCACCTCCCTCAGCTTTGTCTCAGCCAACGATGCCGCTCTGTCTCCGCCTCCGCCTCCCTCAGCCAACGATGCCGCCCTGTCTCCGCCTCCGCCACTGCCCTCTACAGCCTCCACCCCACTTCTGCTCTCTCGCCTCCCCAGTCCCTCCAGCGATGCCGGCTTTTTGCATAGTGGCATTTTTCGTGCATACTGTCATTCTTTGCATAGTGGCATTTTTCGTGCATAGTGACATTTTTCGCATAGTGGCAGAGATTGCTGACAGCTCTGGGTTTTTTTTCCCCATCCAGCGGGCTGCGTCCTGAGGGCTTTTTAAGCACTTGTGTTGATGAAGTGTGTGCTGCTTATTTGGAAGTGATGGTGAAAAAAAACATAGCAAAACTGAGTACTGATACTAAACACAGAGATCCGCCCACAGAGATAGGTACCATATATAGCCCAATAAACAGGAAACTAACTATATCCCAATAAAAAGTGAGGGAGCACATTCCTGACCCCTGCACTGTGTACATAGAGCATTCCTGACCCCTGCACTCTGTACGTAGCGCATTCCTGACCCCTGCACTCTGTACGTAACGCATTCCTGACCCCTGCACTCTGTACGTAGCGCATTCCTGACCCCTGCACTCTGTACGTAGCGCATTCCTGACCCCTGCACTCTGTACGTATCGTATTCCTGACCCCTGCACTCTGTACGTAGCGCATTCCTGACCCCTGCACTCTGTACGTAGCGCATTCCTGACCCCTGCACTCTGTACATAGTGCAATCCTGACCCCTCCACTCTTTACGTAGCCCACTCCTGACCCCTGCACTCTGTATGTAGCGCAATCCTGACCCCTCCACTCTTTATGTAGCCCACTCCTGACTCCTTCACTCTGTACGTAGCACACTCCTGACCCCTGCACTCCGTATGTAGCGCACTCCTGACCCCTGCACTCTGTACGTAGCGCATTCCTGAACCCTGCACCCTGAGTATATACATAGTCCTACAGATATAACCCTTTGAGGGCAACCATACTGCTGATGCGGCCCCCGATGAATTTGAGTTTGACACCCCTGATGTAAGGCATCTCAGACTCTATTTAACCACACCCTTTTTAAGCCACACCCAATATTTAGCATAATTGAAACCACACCCATTGTTCGCCGCAGTCTTTCTCTCCTAATAGGCCACGCCTACACATGAATGCCCCACCCTTAATAAAATAATACTCCGCCTTCAAAAAAAAAAAGTGTCCCTAAAAACGTTTTGAGAATGTTGGCAACTATGCCAACATCATGCTTGCAGCTACTGGGAAGCAGAGAAGCGGAGGCTTTTCCTTACACAGGCTGCTGGAAAGGTAAGTAAACGAACACTTCTTTTGCAAATGATTTTTTTTGTTAAAGTGATCCTGTGGAGACAGGAGACCATTGCCTATATTATCCAAACCTAAAAAATTACATATTAAACCCGTGTTATGATACAGACACGGTGATGAATGGAGAAGTCAGGTTTCAAAACACCCGCACTAAACAGAGGCACTCCTAATTAACTGGCGCTACTCCGCACCACGTGACCCTCTACACCTCCTGCAGGACGGGCGCACATGCGCGGTACTCACTCAGCAGCGGGGACGCGCACGGGAGCGGGCACGCAGGCAGGCATTCCCGCATGCTCGCTTTCACGTTACACCGGTGGCGGCGGCGGCGGAAGTGAACGTGTTGAGAGGACCAAGATGGCCACTCCCTATGTGACCGATGAATCCGGTGAGTGGAGGGCTGCTAGACGGCAATGGTGTGTGCTGTACACATCACTGACTGCTAACTCACCGGAAGGCTTCTTTTTTTTCAATGTATTTCTATCGGTGTATAAGTGTGTACTGTGTTCAGAGCATCCCCTGATCGTAGTGTGGTGTATGGTGGCAGCATCCAGCTCCATTCACTGTACACACTGACACCTGGTCCTCCCCCTCATTGGATCCCATTTATATCACACTCTGCACTCACTCTGCTTTTCTGCATATGTGTTTGCAGTGTGTTTACATGCATTTTTGGTATATTTTATTTATATCAATTTATTTCCTTTATTACGTTGCATTTGCACGTATTTGTGTGTGTTATGGCGCAGAAAAATACAACGTGATGTATTGGTTTTAAATGCACATGAGAGCGCTGCAATGGTGTGAACTACGCTCATTGGAGTACATTCATTTTTCTTGCACATGGGTTTGTACTGCGTTTTCTGCATTAAAAAACGAGGCCCTTGGTGACAGAGCCGTCATTCACAGGGGCTAGCATTATTATTAATATGTACAAATATATATATTCCGAGACTCATGGCTTGTGAAGTGAGTTTGGTTAGGAAAAATGAAAATCCTGCTTGCTGCAAAGCAAATATTCAAAGCAGATCTACTCTCTAAAACATGATCCCTCCTTTCCCCCCCTCCTCCGGTTCTCTGTATGGATAGTGTTTTTTTTTTTTCTTCACCTATTTCTTTTATAAATTGTCCAGCCCCCCTGTTTGTTATTCGCCTAGACAAATAAGGTGCACTGTCCTCCCTTTGCCTCCTGGGATAGGCATTTCACATATCCCAGGAGGCAAAGCCTTTTATGCAGGAGGCGCATCGGCTGAGCCCAAGACAGCCGACAGCCTCTCCATGATGTCCCATCAAAACATGGTGGCGCGGGACCATACACTACCAGAAGATCTCAGCTGGACAACACAGGATCTTCTGGGTGGGTGAGTATCTGAACTGTGCTGAACTCACCAATAGGTAAGTAGGGGTTTAATAAAAATGGTGGGGTGGGCGAAAATATGCTTTGAGCTAAGGCACAAAAAGAAAAATTGCCAACAAACTGCTTTGCAAAACAACAGACTTCAGGTATCCAATGTTTCTCCATCCTGCTTTTTATCTTTCTTTCCCAGTCTGCTTTCTAATCTCTCCACCTTGTAACATGCACTCCCTACCTTTCCTTCTCCCAGTTGTGTTCTGTTTCCTTCAACCCTTTTCTCCACTCTACAGCTTATATGTATCACCCTTACTCCAGTTCAAACCCCTCGCTTTTACTGCATGCATCACCTTCTTAGCCCACATGCTGACAAAACCTCCAGGGCACTGGGGCATATCCCCTCATATGAATCGCACACATATATTACCTCCCTCATACTTTTGCTTCTTCTAAGCTTTGAGAATATATCCCCTAATCTTGGCCCTCCACCATTTAACTAGCACTCCTCTCACTTTGGCAGCAGCTGCAGTCCACACACTCTAATTTAATTTTCTTTTTTTTTCCAGAACCAGCCACCCCTTCTAATGTGTCCTTTGGAATGCCAACTCAGTCTAACAACCTCTGTCCTATGACTTTTTTTTTATAAAGCACTCCTTTTACCCTACTCACTGTTACTGAAACTTGGCTTCAAGAATCTGACTCTGCCTCTCCAGCTACTTTTTCCCATGGTGGCTTCCACTGGATTTAATCACCTAGACCCAGTAGATGAGGGTGGGAGGTGGAGTCAGAAACCTTTCAGGTTCTCCCCTCACCTTCCTCACTGTCTCTACATTTAGTAAATGGTGTATTTGTACAGTTTCCTCACACTGGCTAAAGCCATCTTTGTATCATTATCCCTGCCACATACAACAAATATGTATTTACAAATGTTTAGAATTTTAAAGATTTACAATTTCCAATCAAGTTTATTAAGTTATCTTTGGTTGTCAATAGGCAAAGCACAAAACGTGATAAAGTATATGTAAGACATTCTTTGTGTTGAGTACTTCCAGCCTTGTAATGTACTTATACCTTTTGTGGGGTAGGAGTTTTACCAAAGATAACATAATAAATCTGAATCCATGTGATTGGCTATCGTGAAAATTGTGTACCTTCTAAAGTCTTCCCTCCTCTTTTGAAGCTCACTGTATTCATCTATTTTCTCCAGTTTCTCTGAGGATTGCAGTGCTCTATCAGCCTCCTGGACCAATATCAAGCTTCTGTGATGACGTTTCTGCCTTGCCACACTACTTTTTCTCCTCTGAAATTCCCCCAATTATTCTTAGTGACTTCAACATCCCTGCAACTGCTCACACTCCAGCTACCTGTAAACTTCTCAGCCTAACCTCCCCCTTTTGACCCAACAAAATGGACACACATCTACTCGTGCTAATGGCAACTCCCTTCATCTTGTATTCTCCCACCTCTGCACTCATTTTAAACTCTCCAATAATCCTTTTCTTCTCTCTGACTACTACCTAATTAGCTTCAATTTCTTTCTATCTTCGAACTCCTATACTTTCAAGAGAAAAAACAGTTACCCATAGAAACCTTTGCCCCGGAAGGATTTGCCCCCTTAATGACCAGGCCATTTTTTTGCAATACGGCACTGCGTATCTTTAGCTGACAATTGTGCGGTCGTGCGACGTTGTACCCAAACAAAATTGATGTCTTTTTTCCCACAAATAGAGCTTTCTTTTGGTGGTATTTGCTCATCTCTGCAGTTTTTTATTTCTTGCGATATTAACAAAAAAGAGCGACAATTTTGAAAAAAAAAACACTATTTTTTACTTTTGCTATAATAAATATAAAAAAAAAATGTCTTCATCAGTTTATGCCAATATGTGTACTTCTACATATTTGGTAAAAAAAATATCGTAATATGTGTTTTTTTTTTTTTTAATTTTTTAGCTGGACTGCGACATCGTGTCGAACACTTTTGTGGGACCATTGACATCTATACAGGAATCAGTACTATAAAAATGCAGATTACTTTGTAAATGTCACTGGCAGGGAAGGGGTTTAACACTAGGGGGCGATCAAGTGTGTTCCCTAGGTGGGTTTATAAAGCCTCGTACACACGGTACGATTGTTGGCCAACGGAGTGTCTGATTTTTGTCAAAAGGGTGTGTGCCAGGATCTTGTCTTGCATTCTAACAGTACACAATTGTCGTGCAACAAACATGAACGTAGTGACGTACTACGAGGTATTTCAGCTCTTGAGCACCACCCTTTGGGTCCCTTCTGCTAATTTCTTGTTTGGTGAGCATTGATTCCGAGCATGCATGTTTGTACTTTCGACTTTTGTGTGACGGATTTGTGTACTGACAATACGAAAATCTGACGTCAAACCGTTGTCCGCCAAAAATATACTAGCCTGTCATCCAACATTTGTTGGTGGAAAACTGGACAACAATTGTCAAAAGGAGCGTACTAACGGTAAGATTTTAGGACAACCTTCTGTCAACAGACAATCCCCTGTCAACAATCGTACCGTGTGTAAGAGGCTTTACTGTGAGGGGATGGGACTGAATAGAGGAGGAGCCAGATCGCTGTTCCTACTTAGTAGAAACAGACTATCTGTCTCTCCTCCCCTGTCAGAACAGGGATTTGTGTGTTTACATACACAAATCCCGTTCTGGCTCTTGTGCCTGCAATAGCGGGTGGCTGGCAGCAATCGCACCCGCCAGCCACGCGCATCGGGTCCCCCGCCGGTGCAGCGGGCGCGCCTGCTATGGCTCTTAAAGGAGCCGCCGTTCATATATGGCGATTCGTGCAGGAGAGACAACCTGCTGCCGTATATTTATGTGAGCCGATTGGGAAGTTGTTAACTCTATTCTGCAACAGGCAGCCTCTGTGACAAAATAATCTCACCAATGTCCTGCCCCAACCTGGACACTTCTTTCTACAACAGTTAACTGTCATCCTCCCATTAGACACGCTTCCCTCACTAAACACAGAATCAGGTCCCAACCCCTACAACCTTGACAAACAGACAACACCAAAAGTCACAAACGACATAGTCACAGTCTTGAGCGTCAATGACAAACGAAATGCCAACAAGACTTCACCCTGTATAAACCTGCCCTCCAAGATTACAATTTCTGCCTTTGCACTGCCAAACAGACCTATTTTTAGAGCTGCATGATTAATCGTTAAAAAATCGTGATCTTGATTCAACACCCCCCACGATATGCAGAATTTCCCGATTCATTCATGCAACAAGTGTAGAGAGTTCTCTGCTCACTTAGCTGTCAAAAGAAAAAAAACGGGCAGCCTGTCATGTTTTTCACAACATTGTCCACACTGGTAAATAACTATAAACATAGTAACTTTTAGTTCTTAGATCAAAGGAATGAACTTTGGTTTGACATGAGGGTTGTTAACTCACTTCTGTGAAATCTTCTTATCCCCTCTGTACCTTAATCACATGTGTCCCTGTCCCTATGTTCTGTAAAAAAAAATAAAAATCCACTGATATATGCTCTGCTCCGGGCACACAGCTGATTTCTCTTCTCCTCTCTCTGGCTCACAGCTGCAGTGGGCAGGGCCAAGCCCTCCCGCTGACATCAGCCGGGGAGGAAGGGGAGAGAGAGAGAGCTGACAATCCGCTGAAAGCCTGGAGCCTCGCTCATACAAGGTACAGATTGTTAGTTTTTTACATTAAACAGGCACAGGGACACATGTTGTTAAGGTACAGAGGGGATAAGAAGATTTCATAGCAGATACCAGAGGAGCGGGGGGAGGGATGGACACAGACACAGGGAGAGCTGCAGAGAGCAGGGCTGCGACTGACGGAATCACATAAACGGACCACAATGTCAGGGCTCGGCAGCCATGATTATCGTGGTCTGTTTGCAGAGGGGAGGGTATAGCCAGGCAGGATCAGCCAGGTTTTTTAGGATATACAGGGGGCCAAATGACATAGCACAAGCACTGTGCTGTATAACATGCTTTAAAGGAACAGTATCTGTTTTCTTTTTTTTTTTTTTTTGTGTTAAATGCTTTAAAGACTAAACCTTTTTCTGACACCTGTTTCTTACAAAGTTAAAATTGGTATTTTTTGCTAGAAAATTACTTAGAACCCCCAAACATTTTTAGACCCTAGGGAATAAAATGGCGATTGTTGCAATATTTTATGTCACACTGTATTTGCGCAGCGGTTTTTCAAATGCAATTTTTGGGGAAAAAATACACTTCAATGAATTAAAAAAAAAAAACTAAACAGTAAAGTTAGACCAATTTTTTTGTATAATGTGAAAGATGTTACCCTGTGAGAATCCAGATCTTTATTCTGAGCAAAAAAATTGTGATTCTCATTTTAGCCAGAATCGTGCAGCTCTATCTATTTTATCACTCATTCACACCCTCTCATGCCTTCCACGTCAACTCTCTTCTATCTTTAACATTCTACTTTGTCCTCCATTGCCTTTGCCCTCTAAGTCACTCACTGCCCACCTAACATTCCATGTCCACCTCCAGTCAGTACTTCTGCTGCTTTTTCCTTTCACTATAGAGGAAGTTGCTAAACTTTTGCTAATGCCCACCTAACCACCTGCCCTCTGAACCCCATTCCTTCATAACTACTATGGCTGCCCTCTTGCTCAATCCTACACACTCCAGCTCACATCGTCAATATCTCCCTATATAATGGCATCCTTCCCAAACCTCTAAAATATGCACTCTTCACCCTATGCTTAAAAAAACAAAACAAATGCTGGACCCCACCAATCTTGACAACCTAAGACCAGTCTCCTAGATCCCATTTACCTCCAAACTCCAAGAACGTCCAGTCTACAACAGCCAGAGCTACCACCTCACTGATGACCGTTTTTTTTTTTTTTTTTCACGTGGGGTTCCCCTTAGAATCCATTCCTCGACCCAAAGGTTCTGGTATGGATTGGAGGGAGACCCCCACGCCATTTATTTCACATGTTTGTATTGCTGGCAATGTTTTTTTTGTTTGGTTTTTTTTTTTTACATTCAGTTGTCCGTGGGGAAGCCCGCTGACAGCTAATGACTCATCTGTTGTTAAGGGCGCAGCAGCCAGCTTCTCGGCCTGCTCCTTAACAACCAGCTATCTGTGTCCGGCGGCCCCACTCCTTAATGCTGCAGATACTAAACGTAGCTTAAACACTGCTAAACGCTGGTAAACAATGCTAAAACATTTTTACAGCACTTTTAAGCTTTCTAATGTGCATGAGACCTTAAACTTTTCTTCTGTGGGCACCTTCCATGCAAGGGATTTTTCCCGCGAAGCCTCCTCTCTAAGGCGCTTCCATCACCATGTGTTTATTGATATAAAAGAGCACTGAAGAACATGGTAAATAAATGATGTGACCCTTGTAATTTGTAGCAGCAGCTTCAATGACCTGAAATCTGATCTGTGAGACACTACAGTACTATCTTTACCTAGAACTTGATACGTTCAAAAGATAGGAAGTGCTGCTTTGCTAAAGGTGTTTTTAATCATGTAGCGTTTTGTGACATGTCTTTACTCTACTGTATATAGAAACTACCGTACCTACAAAACTGTTAGTATTCCTATTTTATGATACAGGCACTTAGCTAGACAACATAGGGAGACCTTTTATCTACACTGCAGTTGTACACACCTTGGTCAAGAACACATTTCCAGCATGTTGATTTGACATTGAAGAAACTGGAGAACATCAGAGAGGAACTTCACTCTCCCCACAAACAAATTCAGTTCATGTGCCCTTTACCTTTGCTGCTGTTTTTATCCTGAGAATATAATTATTTTATATATATATATATATATATATATATATATATAATTTCATAAGCCCAGAGAATCCAAATTTGTCCCCTTCTGTCTCTCCGCTGTCCTCCTGTAGGTCCCACCCTGTGCCTTCCTCTATGACATCATCAGGGAGCCGACTGTCTCTTCCTGATCCCTACAGCTTGCCCCCTCCTGATGATGCATTTGCCTGGCACTGTTGGAAGCCGGTAGCCTCATGGGATATGTCATTGATATCTCAGGGGACTGCAAGGAGAAGGTAACATAGGCTAGAATTAAAGCAATCTGCACTTTTTATGTAGTTACCTTCCTTTGTCTGCAAAATGAGTGCCTGTGTAAGCTTCAAGTTGCAGTTAACATGTAACATCACTGGATGGCTGGGTAGCAGCAGTGCTGTCATGTGGAAGGTAGCGGAGTGGGTCATGCTACCCTATAGCCAGACGTATATACTGTAGCTTCTCTTTTGTCTCCTGGAGAAGCTGCTATCAAAGAGAATTTTTTCCTGCATGGGCAAAGTGCAGATTCACTAAGGGTCAGTTCACACCACAATTTCTGTGTTCCGAATCCATTTCTGCATACGTGTTTTTGATGCATTCTTGTGTGTTTGTGATACATTTTTTCCTTTCTAATTTTTCTTCCTTTCAGTTCATTACATGTGCATTCCAGTGCATTTTTTGATACATTTTGCCATGTTTCAGATGCACTCCCTACAGAAAAAATGCAGCATGTTTTACGTTTCTTGACTGCACTGGTGTGAACTAGGGCCATTGGAATACATTGAAAACACTTAAAAGCGCACTGGGCTGCACCTGGTGTCAGCCCGCTCTTAAACTCTTTCAGGCCTCGTGCACACCGCAGAAAGCACAGTACCGTTTCTTTTTTTTTTTTTTTTTACTGAGCTAAAAAACAGCACATTATTTGTAATGAGCCTTTGCACACAGGCACATAAACAAGCGCTGTGCAATCTTCAGTAAATAAATAGAAAAATCTGCCATTTTGGTCAGTAATTTATGCCTCTTACGTTGCGAATGTACACAAATGCACGCAAATGATCATTTACATATCGTGCAGAAGGAAAACGTGAGAATAATTTTTCGAAAATACGCAAATGCATATACGTGAAAATGCGTGTAAATACACGCAAATACTTACAAAAAAAAGTCAAAGTAGATGCTCAAACGAGTATCATGTGCAAGAGGCGTTAGACTTTAGAATATTTTATGCTCGTTTTTTTAATTATATTTAAATATATTTTGTTGTTTTTTTTCTTAGGCTCTGTTCACACCATGGCATTCCCGATCGTGGGCAGAAGTTCTGGAACTTCTTTTGGGCAACAAGTGTCCCCCGATTCTGTTTGCGCGATTTTACGGCAATTCTTCAGGCGACGATTGTGGCAAAATCGCGCCGCGATTGAGACGCCATTGAAAGTAACGGAACGCAAGCGCGTCCTGCCTTTTGCGGCGATTCAGGATCGCTGGCAGAATGGTGTTGATTCCGTTCGCGATCCAGAACGCCATGGTGAGAACGGAGCCTTATATTTACATCCTTCAAGCTTTTTGAAAATGTTTTGGCTGAAGTATCAAATGTATTAGTATTTATATACTAATACCTTGTTTTTCCTGGCTGGGTGCAATTAAAGAGTGTTCAGGTGGTAATAAAAAAAAATAAAAAATAATAAAAGGGGAAAAAAAACAGTAGAAACTCATTAAGAAATAGAAATCTTGCTCAACTGTTTTCTGAAATCTATAATTTTAGTAAATATAAAATACATTATTTCTAAATCTATAAAAGACCATCCTTGTTCTAAACATTATTTGTGTGGACGTGTCAATCTTGATATAGCGGCAGAGTCAGACCCTCCACCATGGAGAACAATGAGCAGCAAAGAAGTTTCTGTATAATCTCCAGTAATTTTTGCTCATCTTCCGAGACTAGCAGTCAGAGGCAGCAATGCCTTCGATCAGGGGTGCTCAAGCCTTTGAAGAGCGCGGGTCAATTAAGGCCTCATGTACACTGCTGCTGGTAAACATTTAGGAGCAGTTGGGCATTTTTATCAACTGCTTCTGAAAGTGGTTGCACACCCTGTACACCTGTAGGTGTTGGAAATATCTCCTAAACCTCCACAGTTTAGGAGATAATTACAATAAAGCGATGCGACGATGTCTACGGAGCATGTGCATCTTTAGAAAAGGCCGTTTCTAAAGGGGGTCATGCCGTAATGGCTCCCGCGTGACTCCGGCCAGTCACAGAGCCCGCGTGACTCCGGCCAGTCACAGAGCCCGCGTGACTCCGGCCAGTCACAGAGCCCGCGTGACTCCGGCCAGTCACAGAGCCCGCGTGACTCCGGCCAGTCACAGAGCCCGCGTGACTCCGGCCAGTCACAGAGCCCGCGTGACTCCGGCCAGTCACAGAGCCCGCGTGACTCCGGCCAGTCACAGAGCCCGCGTGACTCCGGCCAGTCACAGAGCCCGCGTGACTCCGGCCAGTCACAGAGCCCGCGTGACTCCGGCCAGTCACAGAGCCGGAGTTTGCGGCCCCAGAAGGAAGAGGGGTGAAGATGGATGCTCGCTGCTAGTGGGGACAGCGGTGACATCGCAGGCTTCGGTTTCAGGTAAGTGAAACATAATGCGATGCATAGTAGCCCATTATGCTTTAACTTTGCAGGGAAATAAAGAGGAAGTAACACCCATCAGGGTTTACTTCCACTTGAACTCTCCTCTGTTATAAGCACATGTACACAGGTTCGTTTATAGTCATTTCTAGGCAGTTGCGTTGAGAGGCTTTTTTTGGAACCCAAAAAAAATGCGTTCAGAAGCTGTGTTTAGAGGCATTTCAAATGCTGCTACCCGTGTTTAGGCGCATTTTCGTCTAGTAGCGTTTTTAAAGGGAAACATTTTATCTATTACTTTTGAGCCTGGAAAATGCTAAAGACACACCAAAAACTCAATTATCACTGTGCAAGCTTGATATACCATGTAATATTCCCATCATCTGCCAATTATGCTGTACAATACACAACTTGCATTACTTGATGGATATATTTATGAGAGAGATGGATGGATATATATGAGAGAGAAAAAAGGATTATAGAGAGAGAAGGAGAGAAATATACGGAGAGAGATTGATAAAAATATACACATACCTGAGTCACCAACAGACGTTTCCTTGGCGGCATGCTTTTCCTCATGTTGGTGTCCATGCAAACTAGACGGGTCTAACCTTTTCCAAGAGAATGTCAAAGGTGGCAATTGACATGCATGTACAATTAAAACATTTCTCTGGGTAATTACGCAGCTGAACATACATATTAGAAAAGTACCCTGTGGACATGCGTTGAGCCATAAATGGATGTGTCCAGTAGAGACGAACTCTGGTCCTCTCACGCAATTTTCTACGTCTTTGGAGCCTCAGCAAAAGCAACATCAGGAGCATTTCCTCACATATGCTCATCATGGAATCCATTGTAACCTCCCTGGTGGTATGATTATTTCAGATTTTTGGTGCTGAAAGCGGTACCATTATTTTGCATGGAAATTTGGCGTTTTATATTG
Source organism: Lithobates septentrionalis (assembly GCA_037952835.1). Classification (NCBI taxonomy): domain Eukaryota; kingdom Metazoa; phylum Chordata; class Amphibia; order Anura; family Ranidae; genus Lithobates; species Lithobates septentrionalis. Next base: position 2,174,458 of record JBBDGP010001941.1, read on the forward strand.
TAGGCCTGTAATTCTTAGGAGTAACTCGCTTAAATCTGTCCAAACAAGAGTCTAGTAGACATCTCGGGTAGAGCTGCACAATTAATCAGTTAAAAACCTGACTTTATCTGCTCACTCAGCTGTCAAAAGAAAGCATCCCGGTGTCTTGCCGAGAAAGTTCCCCTGGCGGATAAGGACCCCCCTGTACTGCGCAGGCGCAGCGCTTGCGCAGTACGAATGACTAGGAGCCGCCGAAAATAGCCAAAGATGAAAAACTTCAATCAGCTGTACACGGCGCCTGCGCCCTGGGTCCAGGTTGAAGCCCCACCATCCAAGTGGACCTAGAGGGAGAATAAAAAAGTGCCGAGCGAAGCGAGCCCGCGAGGGGCCCTCTTACAGGCGCCGTGTACAGCTGATTTCTATTGTATTCGGCTATTTCCGCCGGCTCCTACTGCGCAAGCGCTGCGCCTGCGCAGTAGAGGGGGGTCCTTATCCGCCGAGGGGAACTTTCTCGGCAGAACACCGGCAGTCTGCCAAGTCTTTTAACTTGAAACACTGTAACTAAGCTTCCTTCTTAGATCAAAGGGATAGAACTTCTGTGTAAATAAATAATCAGGGCAGTCTGCCAAATTTTCAACAACGTGTAAATGCAGGAAGTTTAACCACTTAAAGTCTAAATCTTTTTCTGACACTTCTTTCTTAAGTTAAAATCAATATTTTTTGCTAGAAAATTACTTGGAACCCCCAAACATTATATATATTTTAGCAGATACCCTAGGGAATAAAATGGCAATTGCTGTAATATTTTATGTCACACTGTATTTGCCCAGCGGTCTTTCAAATGCAATTGTTTGGGAAAAAATACACTTCAATGAATTAAAAAAAAAAAAAACGAAACAGTAAAGTTAGCCCAATTTTTTGATGTTACGCCACGAGAATCGTGATCTATCTTCTAACCAAAAAATATTGTGATTCTCATTTTAGCCAGAATCGTGCATCTCTAATCTCGGGTATGATAAAGTTTGAAACACGAAATCATAAATTATAATATAATAACTATAAATAATTATACCAAATAATAATATAATAATAAAAATTATTCAATAATGTAATCAAATCAAAAACACTGAAATTTGCTCAGTTGCAGAATTGTCTGTCAGTACTTTTCAGTGTTTGATGACGGATCTCCCCACAAGTCACTATCGCTCAATTCTGCGAGTGATTCTAATTTATTATCGCTGTTTTCTAGCTGGTCTAAAACCACTTTTGATGTAAAGGGGCGGTTTTGGTTGCTATGGACAATCTCCAGTTTCCAGGCAGAAAGAACAGTATTTGATATAAAACTGCATGCAGGACACGGGACAAACCACTAGGGACAAAAGTGAAAGGGACATGTGAAATAATTTCATACAGTAATGTAATCTGTAAGATTACAGTATACTGTATGAATTGTGTGTTTCACTTTTTGAATTTGGCGCCGTTCTCCGTCTCGGGAAGGAAGCTCGGCTCCGTGATGAATCGAGTGGAGACACAGCCGCTCACACTGCGGGGAGACATCGCAGGATCCAGGGGACAAGGTAAGTAAGCTCTTCCTGGATCCTGCGATGCGATCCCGATCTGGCTCGGGGTTACCGCTTTTGGTTCTGAAATTCCACCCCGACTCGGGAATACCGCCAGGGAGGTTAACAAACCAACCAAAAAATAACAGCTAACTACAAGCACACTGCTTTCTCAGCTGCTACTCACACTATTCTCTCACAGAATGGCTTAAATAGTTAAGAAATACTTGTTTTTTGTGCTTACTAATCATTTGGGAGCGTCTCCTGAGGTTATCTTTAGTAAACGCTCCTGAAAGCAAACGCGGCTTGTAAACGCTGCTAAACACACGTTTTTGAACGTGGATTACTAGCTGTGATGTTCCAGTGTTCAGGAGAGGTTGAAAGGACCAATCCCTGTTGTATGTTTACCACCTCTTTAATCACAATCACATAAAGAAAAAGTGGATGACACTGGTGCGAACACTGACTTTGTTTACCTTTTACAAGGACTCTTTGTCTATTTCAGCGGTTGCAAGAGGAAAATGGAAAGGTTCAGTACCTGTATATGCCGCCCCTCCTTAGCCAATTGTAAAACTGAATGTGACAGGGGGGCCGCATGGGCCCCCTGGAGCATGGGGCAGGGTTGCCATTGCGACCTGTGATGCTACACCAGTGTTTGTGGGGGTGTGTTAAAAAACACGCCTCGGCTTTACCGCCCCACAAACAAGTACTGTCTTACTATCTTGAGTAGTACTTACAAGTACTTACTGTCTTGAGCCACCTAGAAGGCTGTTTTCACAATGATATGCTGCAGTTTACCTGCACCGCACCCACGGCTTTCTTGCGGGTTAGCTGCTCTTTGCCATAGACTTCTATTATATCTTCTGGATGTGGTGCATTTTCTGAAAGCGCTCCATAATTTCTGCATTTAGGAGTTTTGGTGCGCTTTCAGAAAGCTCATCAAACACGCAGGAAATAATTAGAAGTTTGTGGCTCAGTGTAGCTAAGCTAACCCGCATGTGCACTGCGCTGCACCCAAAAATCTGTGAAAGCAGCCTCATAGTTGCTAACCCTTTTTATAGGTGCTAATATGCCCTTTGCGAAAATGCTAAATTATGTGATGTTTGATACACTGACCTTCTGTTCCTCCTCCAGCTTCTGCTGGCATTGCTCTCCAGGCTACTAGAAAGGTCCCAGGCAAAGCACAATTGGTATCGCTCTGCCTGAGTAAGCATCGCTCCTGTTTCCTCCACGACCACCTTCTTACTCTGCTGCCGGCACCAGCTCCATGCACTCTGCTGGTTTTGGATAGCGGGTCAGCAACCCGATGATCACAATCTGGACTTGCCGACCTGCCATCCCAGAGCATAGGCATGCACTTCCCTGATTTGAGGTCGCGGGCCACATCAAAGGAGTCCGCACGCCACGGTTGAGCACCCCTACCTTAATCTTACACTTCAGATATATAGCTGCGAGGCTGTATGCACAATGCCATTGCACAGAGCAGGTAAGTATAACAGGTTTGTTAGTTAAAAAAGAGCAGGTAAGTATAACAGGTTTGTTAGTTAAAAAAAAACAACTGAGAATGAAAGCGTTTTGTTACCCTAAAAAAAAAAAAACCTGTTCCTTTAAAGCATAAATAACAGCACGGTGCTTGTGCTGTGTAATTTGCCCCCCCCCCCATATCCCCTAAAATACCTGGCTGATCCTGCCTGGCTATGTCCGCCCCCCTGTAAACTGACCACGGTTAATCATGACATTGTGGTCAGTTTACTTGCCTCCGTCATTCTCTGCTCTCCTGTGTCCTCCTCTGTCCTTCTACCCCCTCCCCTCCCTGTCTGTCAGCTCTTTGTGTGAGCCGCCCCTTCCCTTCTGGCACCGTTCCGAGCAGTGCAAACATTACTGCACACAAGCACTGCCAGCCCCTCTGCTAGGATAACATGTAGTGTAGACTGTATGCCGTTTTGTAAAATTCATCTTCTAAATACCTTATTTCTTCTCCCCGATCAGTGGTCAAGTGACCGCCTGTCGCTCTCCTCCTCTGATGTATGTACTACAGAAGGAAGTCACGTGACTGCCTGGCAAATGTCAGAGGGAGATCTCGGCCCCTCCCTTCCTAGTGCATACATCGGAGGAAGAGAGCGACAGGCGGTCACGTGATCACTGATCGGGGAGAAGAAATAAGGTATTTAGAAGATGAATTTTACAAAACGGCATACAGTATATACTACGGGTTATCCTAGCAGAGGGGCTGGCAGTGCTTGTGTGCACTGCCCTAACCCCTTTAACAAGCACTTTAATTATAAGTCTGAAGTTAATTCAAATTCAAGTTATATGATTAATAACGTTAGGCTGTGTTCACACCTGAGCTTATCGTTTTCAGGCAGAAAGTTGTGCGATTTTGCCACGATTTTGTACAGGTCAAAAGGTCACCAGTGTAAAAAGCAGAAAAACACCCGAATTGAGCTACAAAAAAGGCTCCAGAACTTTTTTGAGTTTCAGGTGATTTGGAGTGGAGAGGTGAACCATCTCCATGGAGAATAATTGATTTTTTTTTTTTCTCCTCCAGCGTTTTGGAGCTTCAAGTTACAAAACGCTGAGGTGTGAATGGAGCCTTAACACACGTGGGAAACATCAGTTTTTTTTTTTTTTTCTGTAGTAACTTTTTTAGGTTTTTATTGCTCTGCCCTTGTTGGGAAGATCCGTGCTTGGTTACTGTGCTGGTGGTAGCTGTGAGTGTCACAGAAAATAAATCCAACATATGTCAGTCCCCGGAACTGAAGGTTAAGAAGGAAAAAATGCCTCAATGGGACAGCATTTCAAGCGTAGATTTCCATAGTTCTCAAACCTTGACCAGTATGTACAAACAAGTAGCGCAAGCTTTATCATCTGCCTTCCCACACACTAGCTGGAATTTTTGGTACATTGCTGGATAAACGCAGGTAATGTGGGATGGGTGACTGGTTGGTTTCCCTGCTTAAATCATTGAGTATATGACTTTATTAGGTCCAGTACTAAATATGGCGTGTGATGTAATCATTACCTAATAGTATTGAAAGCAGGAAACCCCCCTCCCCCAGGATCCCTGCGTTTGTGTTCCTTATCTTTTATATGATCAGTTATGACAGGTTTGACTTACTGTAATCAGCAGCAGAACCAATGCCAGCACTAAAACGGTCTCCACTTGAATTATAAATATATTCCTTTATTTGTCACTCAGGCCATAAGTCGGGTGTTTACATCAACATCATATAAATATTGTGAAAAACAGTAATAACTAGTTTCTTTTTAATGTTGTGTTTTTTTTGTTTTTTTTTTGTTTGTTTTTTTTCTTGTTGCATGCAATGGTCCATTTGCATTTGTGGTTTGGAAGTGATGGGAAAAAAGTTATTCAGTTACCATCTGTGGATGTGAATTTTTAAAACCTGTATTTTGTACATTTTAATTAAGTTAAGATGGGTGTGACAAATTGATGGGTTTTTTCATTTGACCTACATTCATTCGTCAGCGAGTTAATTAGAACATTTCATTGGCGGCACTCACTTGTGGTGACATATGATAACTTTTGGTAACTCGCTGGGTAAAGAGAGGTCTGTGAATTTATAGAAGTATAGCTTTTTCAAAAATCGCATAATTTTGAATTTTATTGGTACCATAAAAATACCCTATGGATTATTCTGTTCCCATCGTACTAGTACCAGTATCCTGATCATCAGGCCAGTCAGAGCAGTCTCTTGATAGACAGCCCATAACCGTGCCAGTCGGAGCCGGTGTCCAGAACGCCAGCCAGAACCAGTGTCTTGATTATCTATCAGCCCGCACAAGTACTAGTGTAAGCCAGTACCAGATTACTGAAGAGTACTGCCACTGCCAAACAATTTTAAATAAAAATGTACTCTAGGAGAGGATGCCTATAAAATTCTTAGTATGAGAACTTTGGAGAGACTACACTCCGTTTCAGATTTGGAGTATGAACTTCTAGAAAGCCTCCAGAGACTATTACCAAATTTTTTAGGCCCACGTTCACACCTGAGCGCACTGGAATCATCGGTAGGATCACGTTATTCTGCCTGTGATTCCAGAATCGCAGCAAACCGTGGGACAAGTGACAAAATGCACGAAATTCACAGCAAAAAACACAACGCCAACTTGCCTGGCTCAGTGCCAAAATTTGGTACATGAGCTTCTTAGGTGTGTGTTTGGAGCGGAGGGAGGCCCATTCAAAATGAATGGTGCCGCTCCAAAAATGCACCAAAACATCATGCAAAAAAAATAATTTAAGCGACACAGCAGAATCACACAGGTGTGAATGGGGTCTAAAGGTCAGCAGCTACTGCATTTGTAGCTACTGACTTCATCCTTTTCAATGAAAAAAAAAAATTGCTCTTTAAAGTGGAACTTTAGTCAGAAAATTAAGTCCTGCTAGATGACTTCAGGCTGGCCTAGTTGGCAGGTATAGCTATGTAAAACATTAAAAATAAGTGTCTGTACTGTGTAAAATCCAATAATAAACTGTCTCACCCTGCTCTGCAAATACTCTGTTGCTCTACATTTTAGGCATTTTTAAGCACTGCTGAGTTTGTAGAGGCCGATCTGCTGACAACCTTAAAGCGGAATTAAATCCTTCTATCCTTTACAGCCAAGGAAGCTGCTTCTGTTTAACCACCTCGCACCTGCGCTATAGACGAAAGACGTCTACAACGCAGCGCTCAATTGCCAGGAGGGCGTCCCTGGACGTCCTGTTTACATCCTTCCTGCGCTCCACCGCAGACACGCATCGGGCAAAATCTGTGTTCCCTTGGACACAGCCAATCACAGGTCTTGCTAAATGGCCAATCACAGCGGCCATTTAGCACTCGATCTGAGTGTCCAATGAAAGATGATCTCATATGTAAACATATGAGATCATCTCTCATCGCCAGCTCTCCCTCCTCACACAGAGACCGCGTGTGAGGAGGGAGAGAGCGACCTCCGGCTGCAGGGTGAGTGTATGAACACAAACGCAGTGCCCACACACAAACACAGATGCCCACAGTACCTATCAGTGCCACGTGTCCCCAGTAAAACAGGGGTACTGAATTAAAATTAACGGGGTTCCGGTCGGAAAATTTCTCTTCCAGCGGAGGTCCGAATGTCATATTGGTGCCACGACTGCACATGATATCCTCCACATCACAAGCCACCACACACACACACACATCACACTTTGTGCTTTTTTTTTTTTTTTTTCTTTCAACTTTATTGAAATGTCAAAATACATTTTATTAATTTTTATGCACAGTCACATACCCCCCCCCCCCCCAATCACAGTCCTCTCTTGATTTCAAACCCCTGTCCTTTACAGAACAGCACTCCCTCCCCACAGAACCCTACCTTATTCAGAGAAGACATGAAGCGCGGCCGCTCTGGACAAAGGGCGTGACTTTTCATGTTAAAGGTGGGTGATTGATTGCTGGGGCCGCCCCGTTGCCTAGCAACCAATCGCCCACTTCTTAACTTAAAAAATCCTGCCCTTTGTCCAGAGCGGTTGCGCTTCATGTTTTGTGTGAATAAGACAGGGGGGAGGGGGCAGTTCAGCGATATTAGAGAAGACACGGGCCTGCCATGCTGTGTACTATTAGAAATGTTTATGGATACAAAACAAAAGCTATTGATAAGAGTGCGCTCATGCAATATAAAAATGTGATCATGATAAATATAGTTACTATTTTGTGCTTGTGTTGCTTTTCTTTTGTAGGAAAATACATAGCGGCCACTCAGCGTCCGGATGGTACATGGCGGAAACAGCGGAAAGTGAAGGATGGCTATGTGCCTCAAGAAGAGGTTCCTGTGTAAGTATTATTTTAATTCAAAATGTAGCTTGTTGTAGAAGGCTTTAACCCTTATACTGCCATTGCTGGCGGGGAGTTTTACACACACTCCTGGTGACTCCATCCTCCAAAAGTGTGTGTAAATCTAACAAACTTACTGTCAGATGAAAGTGATCCAGCAGCTGCACAGCCTCCGGATTGCTTCCATCTGACAGTCTGTTGTCACTCCTGTGAGTGCGTGTTCTGTGGGCAGGATACATTTACCAAATTACCACATTGGGCAAAATGGCTCCAGTGATCTTTTGTGATGTATTCTGCAGTAATATAAAAAAAGACACTCATTCCCTTTCACATGGGCCTTCCGTCTGTTTTTCATCTGTCTATTAAACGTCGTCCGTTTTGAGTTTTTCGTCCGCTTTCATTCAGGTCCTTTTTGTTTAAACTGAATCTTCATTTTTCTTCTTTTTACAAAAACAGAAACCGACGAAAAAGTGATGTTAATGTAAGCTGAGTTTTTTTGTACATTAATGGGTTTTACACCTTCATTTTTATGCACACATTTTTTCCTATTTATGTAATGGGTGGACAATGGAATAAAGGAGAATTTAAAACTGTGTGAACTTGTGCTTTGGCCATGCCGTGAAAAGAAATTGGTTATTTCAAATTAGATGTACCCTGACTGAATGACAATGACAGTTTGCTAAACCACTGTGTATGATTATCAACACATAAATTAATACATAAATAAATAATACATTTTTTTTTTAATACAGATGTGATCAAATATGTTGATATCCTTCCATAAATTCACGCACAATTTTCTCTTCACTGAAATAACTTGAAATTGACCAAGTAATTTGCATCCATTGTTCTTTATCCTATATTTATAAAATCAGACATTGCTTTTGATTTTTGATTCAGCAAAATATTGTAAATAATAAAACAAATAAAAAAATGACATGGACAAAAATGATGGGTCCCTTTTAACCTAATATTTTGCTGCACAACCTTTAGAGGCAATCACTGCAAACAAGTGATTTCTATAGCTCTCACCAAGACTTATGCACCTGCCAACTAGTAGTTTGTCCCAGTATGAGACTGCGCCAGCTGTCAGGGTTGAAGGGTGCCTTCTCCAGACTGCATTTTTTAGCTTCTTCCATAGTTGTCTGATAGAATTCAGATCAGGTCCCACAAAAGACCACTTCAGAATAGTCCAACTTTTTTGTTATTATTATTATACAGGAATTATATAGCGCTAACAGTTTGTGCAGCGCTTTACAACGTTAGCACAAACAGTACAGTTACAATAAAATTCAATACAGGAGGAGTCAGAGGGCCCTGCTCATTAGAGCTTACAATCTAGAAGGGAGGGTCAAGTGATACAAAAGGTAATAACTGTGGGGGATGAGCTGATGAAGAAAATGAAAGTACAGTTGTTGGGTGGAGGCCGGATAGGTTTCTCTGAAGAGAAAAGTTTTCAGGGATTGCCTAAAAGTGGATAGAGTTGGAGATAGTAATTTGTGGGTATTTTTAGCTGTGTGCATTAGGTCATCCTGTTGGAGGACCCATGACCTGCGAGACAGAATTTTCTGACATTGGGCAGTACATTTCACTTCAGAATTTCTTGACAGTCTTCAGATTTCATTTTCCCCAGCACAGATTCAAGGCACACTGTGCTAGATACTGCAAAGCTGCCCGAAAACATAACCGATTATTCCTCCGTGTTTCACAGTAGGTACGGTATTCTTTGAAAACATTTTTTGTCTCCTAACATGGAGCTGATGGGACATGTCAGAAAGCTCTTGTTTTGTCTCATCATTCCAGAAGCAATATTGCTTGTCGATTTATGCATTTTATAATTGTTTTACTTTCCACAGTGATGTCTTCTTCTTTGAGCCCACTGTTGTTCAAAATCAGACACTGATGACCTTCAGGTTCCATTCACATCTAAGCTTTCTGTGAAAGCGAGCAACAGCAAAAAACATTTGTTCCTCTTTCAGTGCCATGTCAGGGGCAACGGTGGGGTATTGAACTTTCGCTCGGATTGCCTAGGCGATCCAAACAGAAGTGGGAGTCAGTTTCTGTCAAAACCTGGTACCCAATCCCCCAAAAAAATTAGTACAAAGAAGACCCAATAGTATTGAAGGGACCTACGGCTGGCACATAGCGGAGTAGAGGTGAGCACTGGCTGCCAGGGGAGCGGAAAATCAGGTCAGTGAAATGGTTGTTCCTGGTCCCCTAGACATAAATTAGCATTTAACACTTACAGTGCATGGGCAGTTCCACTGCTAGGGAGGATTTTCTCTGTGCTGCCTCTCTGATTAATGCCCTTCTTGCCCAGTCCATGAGTTTTGGTGTGAGGTTATCTCTTGGCAGGTTTGCTGTTGTACAAAAAACAAAAATGCAGTGCTGTGTGATACTGAACACCCTATAAATGCATAGATAGTGCCATAAACAATGAAAATATTGCTAAAAAATGTAACTATCACAATTTTTTTTTTTTGTGTAACAAGCAAGCTCACAGTGAAAGAAATTTAGTAGTATTCCTTCATATCAAATGTCCAAAAATATTTTTTTTCTCCCAATTTTCATCAATCCACAGAGACAAAAGGGAAATTGCAAATTGGGGTATTATACGTGTTGCTGTCCAAAAAGTGACTCTAGTGATGATAATCCTGATCAGAAGAGGGTGTGAATGCGCTCACTTCCAACAGTGTGACCGCACACTTATGTTTGGTCCACATAAGCAGTTGAACCACTCCTGGGCTCTAAGTGAAACTGGCTCAGCAAGATCCCACAGGAAAATCCAGAGAAGTTGTCCTCAAATTTAAAACAAGAAAGAGGCTGGATAGTGCATTATTGCTAGTTTAAAAAATTATTTAGAAAACATAACATCAGGGTACTCACACGTTTTAGGTGCTTCCAGCACACCAAACTATAAAAGCATTAAGCATAGAATTCCTCTCCAAACTACTTCCAAAATTGTATGTGTCAGCAGCTTGTACAAACAAGCATGTATCTGAGCTCCTCCACCGTCCTGGCCCCTCACCTACAGGTGACGACACAGGGCTAATCACGTGTCTTCCTCAGGGGGATCGTTATGATTGCTGTTGTGTCATGTTCTTTCAATTTGGTTATGATAGATTTGATGGCGCTCCTAGGGATCATCAAAGATTTGGAAATTTTTTTTATAACACAATCCTGACTTGAACTTCTCAACAACATTGTTCCTTACTTGTTTGGAGAGTTCCTTGGTTTTCATGGCAGTGTTTGGTTAGTGGTGCCTCTTGCTTAGGTGTTGCAGCCTCTGGGGCCTTTCAAAAAGGTGTGTATATGTAATGACAGATCATGTGACACTTAGATTGCACACAGGTGGACATCATTTCACTAATTATGTGACTTCTAAAGGTAATTGGTTGCACCAGAGCTTTTTATGGGCTTCATAACAAAGGGGGTGAATACATACGCACATGCCAATTATCAGTTTTTTATTTCTGAAAAATAGATTTATGTATATATATATTTCTAGTTTTACTTCGCTAACTTAGACTATTGTGTTCTGATCCATCACATATAATTCAAGTTAAAAAAAAACATTGAACTAAAGGCTGTAATGGATCAAAACACGAAAAATGCCAAGGGGGTGAATTTGCAAGGCACTGTATGTGTCTTCTGCAGTAATACACACTTACCTGCCTGTTTGCAGTTTTCTATTGAATGTGCACTTGGCTGCACGTGTGCGGCTTAGTGTACACTCCAGCTATGCTGGAATGACTGACTGCCCTGCACATGTGTGGGATGATGTCGTCCCCCACCGGCCTGTCAAGAGGCTGAAAACTTGTCACCTGGAGGAGAGGATGACCACGGCCAGCGAAGACGGAGGTGAGTGTATTTAGGAGTTTAGCTCTACTTTGAGTTGAAAGCCTATACATTTTGATCCACTTGTAATGCCCAAGTGTACTTATAGAGTTTGCATGTGGTCTGGTGGTAACCCTGCCACCCAAATATTTTTATGGACCAGAAAAGCTTTTTGAAACTTGGAATGTCACTTGTACTGGATTGATCACAATTGATGTTCCCAGGTGTCTGAAAGTTACCTGCAGCTTTCAGACATTGCACAACTGAAATACTAGTTTCTCCTTCTATCCATAATCCTTATGTTGTTCTAGTGAGAAGGAGGTTGGTGCAGAGGACATTGGTCACATTATAGGAATCCATTATTAGGACTCCAAAAAGACCGCATACAATATTTAAATATCTGTGTGTCTGCTGTCTGATAGTAGATGTAATTCTAGTGGTAAATGCCAGGCACGAATAAGAACATTTTGTTAAACTATAGATCAAAAGGTGTGTAGACATTTATGAGAGGTCAGTGAGTTGATTAGATGCTCAAGCTCTTGGAGTCTGCTTGCCTTTTCAAAAAACAAGATTGGACCCGGGGGGGGGGGGGGGGGGGTGGAATATGAGGTAGGAAGAATATACTGCATTAAATAGTACAGCTAAGGCAAGCCATAGGTTATACAATTTTCTTTTCTTCCACGGGTGGAAGGAACCGGCTGAATTTCGATCCATGTATAGCCAGCTTAAAACGTATAGCTCTCACAATAAATGAATTATTCATTGGACACACAGGACTCTACAACATAATATGAGTTGCTTTTAATGCAGTTGGCATGATATAGGTTGTGATAATGGTCCAATCCCGAATAAAGTTTAACCGCTTGCCGACTGCCGCACACATGTACGTCGGCACAATGGCACAGGCAGGCAAATGGGCGTACAGGTACGTCCCTTTAAATTTGCCACCTTACGGGCGTCCCACGCCGCGGGAGCATGCCCTCGGGTCCTGGGAACTCAATGTTCTCCGGCGGCCCGCGATTGCGGTGTGGAGAGGTGGAACGGGGAAGTGCCGATGTAAACAAGGCATTTCCCCGTTCTGCCTCGTGTCATGACAGAGATCACTGCTCCCTGTGATCAGGAGCAATGATTGCTGTCATGTCCTAGGTAGCCCCCCCCCCCGCACACAGTTGGAATCACTCCCTAGGACACATTTAACCCCTTCATCGCCCCCCTAGTGGTTAACCCCTTTCCTGCCAGTGTCACACAGTAATCAATGCATTTTTATAGCACTGATCGCTGTATAAATGACAGTGGTCCCAAAATAGTGTCAAAGGTATCCGATGTGTCCGCCATAATGTCGCAGTCACGAAAAAAATCGCACATTACTAATAAAAAAAAATAATAAAATGCCATAAAACTATCCCCTATTTTGTAGATGCTATAACTTTTGTGCAAACCAATCAATAGACGCTTATTGCGATTTTAATTTTTTTTTTTACCAAAAATATGTAGAAGAATACATATCGGCCTAAACTGAGGAAAAAAAATTGTTTTTTTCCATATTTTTGGGGGATATTTATTATAGCAAAAAGTAAAAAATAAAAATAAAAGGTGATCAAAAAATACCACCGAAAGAAAGCTATATTTGTGGGGAAAAAAGCGTCAATTTTGTTTGTGTACAACGTCGCACGACAGCGCAATTGTCAGTTAAAGCAACGCAGTGCCAAATCGCAAAAAGTGCTCTGGTCAGGAAGGGGGTAAAATCTTCTGGGGCTGAAGTGGTTAACTTGTTTCTGATCAAATTCCAACTTTTCTATAAATTTGTAAAAGATTAGAGTGTAGGAATATTCATGCAACGTGGAATCCACCGAGTATAGTCTAGGGTTTTTTTTTACCCAGAGTTCGGTGGGGTTCCTCCATTGGCTGCTAAGGGGTTCCCTGAACAATGAAGAGTTTCTACCTCACCGTAACTGCTCATCTCAATTATCTTTTTGGTTGTGTGTAAGGAAGCAGTTTTCCCAGTGGTCAATAATGTGTGTGTCTATCTACCACAAACCATTAACCACTTCCTTCCCAAGCCTTTTCTGACACGTCTCTCCTACGTGTAAAATGTATTTTATTTTTTTTGCTATAAAATTACTCCTAACCCCCAAACATTATATATTTTTTTTTAAGCAAAGGCCCTAGAGAATAAAATGGTGGATGCGTTTTATGTCTTACGGTATTTGCGCAGCAGTTTTTCAAATGCAATTTTTGGGGAAAAAAGTGAACATAAACACAAAATACAATTTTTTTTGTAAAATATAAAAGATGATGTACCGAGTAAATAGATACCAAACGTGCTATGCTTTAAAATTGCGCACGCTCATGGAATGGTGACAAACTACAGTACTTTAATTTATCCACAGTGACGCATTAAAAGCCTCTGCAGGTTATCAGTTTAGATTTACACAGGGGGCTCTGTTGTTGGAATTGCTCTCGCTCTGATGTTCGTGGTGATACCTCAAATGTGTGGTGCAATCACTGTTTACATATGCGTGTGGGATTGACGTGTGCGTTCGCTACTGCATGTGAGGACAGGGGCGCTTTAAAAATGTTTTTATTTACACATTTTCTTTAAAAAAATAAAAATAAATATTTGATCTCTCTTATTGCTGTCAAAGGAATGTAAACATCCCTTGTGACCGCAATAGCAATGACAAGTACTCTTTATGGAGAGATGGGGGGTCTATCAGACCAGGGCTCAAAATTTCAAGTCTTGAGCTACTAGCCAGGCCTCAAGGGTTACTCGCCACCAGTTGCCCCACCCAACCCCGCCCCTAAACACGCCCTCATAGGTTATCATGAAATGATACTTAAATGTTTTATGCAGAATTAAGTTATAAAAATAAACTTTATCCGTGCCCACCAATGCAGGCTGCCTGTGCCCACCAATGCAGCCTACCTGTGCAGGGGAAGAGAGGAACAGGAGAGCCGCCCGGATGATCAGAGCACCGCGCAGGGAACACATCGATAACCGCTTTAATTTCAATTGCTGTGTTCCTGCCGCTCAATGACCTGTACAGCCCCGCCCCCTGGCCAGGGAGCTTTGATTGACAGATCACCTGTCCCGGGATTGGACAGGTGATCTGTCTATCAAAGTCCCAGGACCAGGGGGCGGTGCTGTATCTGGCAGCTAGCGGCGGGGAACACGGCAATGTGAAATGAAAGCTGTTATCACTGTGTTCCCTGCGCTGTGCTCTGATCATCCGGGCGGCTCTCTCTCTCTTCCCCTCCGCAGTCACTGGGAGAAGGACCCCCCTTCCACCCAGGCTGGCAGCGGTACCCCCCCAACCCCACCCCACTCCCCACCCCCACGCTCCCAGGCAGCCATCAGCCGATCAGCAGATATGTGGCCAGTGACCAAGAGCTGGAACCGGACGTGGTAAAATAGTCATGCCTTCCAGGTTCTGATGTCACACAATGTGAGGAACAACTTCAGTTCCTCTCACTTTCCAGAGCTGGATGCCGCCGGCCGCATGATTGCTTTGCTTCCCGATCGTTCAGCAAAGCCAGCGGGGACAGGATGGGGTGGGACCCCTTTTGCCACCTGTAAAAGTATTCCAGCGGCTGCCTAGCCGCTCGGATTACATTTACATGAAGGAGAATGACCTGCTTGAAAAAAAATGATACCAGGGATCATGGTTGTAGCTTCAACCATGATCCCAGTTCCACGGCTTCCCTACCGTGACGTGTATATATACTGTGCCTGGTAGGGAAGCAGTTAATATAAGGGATCCTTCTCCCATTAGCCACCAATGTATGGGACTACAACAGAAACAACCAATCTAAGAAGGCACTTTTCCACTGGCCATTATAATTATTGTTCTATTTAATGTTTGTTACTGAAACTATTTTTTCTTACAGGGTGGGGGTGTGTTAAAAAAAAAAAAAAAAAAACTGCTCTGTGTCAAGTATGCTAGATACACCACATTCTGTATTCCTTTATGTATTATATTTGCAACTTACTGACCATGGAAATGTGCCCCCCTCTAAGGTAGCCTTAAGCTGGGTAAACACCCAGCGGGCTGAATGAAAAAAAAAAAAAAAAACACAAGCAGTGTTAGTGGGGTGATCTCTTCTGCTAAGCTATTGTGTCTTGACAGGGACACTGTCGTCCCCCGTCAGAACATACTGATCAACACTGGCAGCCATTGGCTGCTGCAAGCAATGATCGGATGCTAGTTTTCCAACATGCTCATTCGACAGAAGCCGATTGTGAGATCGGCTTCTATCGGACAGGGAGCTCTACAGACGGCCAAAAGTCGGCCAATTCCTGCTGAACCAACCATTTTTGGCCAATATTTGGCCTGTGTGTACCCAGTCTATGTCTGTTACAGTTTGTGTTGATTGGCAAATTCAGCTTGCATATCAGAGCAGTTTAGGAAGTGTCTCCTTCAAAGGTGCTTCTGACCTCCTGAGCTGCATTTAAACTCTTTCTAAGCTGATTTTGCATTTGTATTGGGGGCACAGCAGTTCTGTGTAAACACAAGGCCTTAAAGTGGTTGTAAAGGCAGAAGATTTTTTTTCATTATTGTATTCTCTGCAGTAAGGTAAATCTACATGCAGCTCCCACCCGCAGCCCCCCCCCCCCCTTAATACCTGCATGAGCCCAATCTTGATCCAGCGATGTGCATGAGAGCCAAGGCTCGCACAGATACAGCAGCGATACAGGAGCCATTGGCTTCCACTGCTGTCCATCATGGCCAGTGATGAGGGAGCGGGGGGTAGGGCTTAGCCCCATTCTGTGTGTCTTATGGAGACACAGCGTGGAGCTCAGCAGCGAGCATGAGTGAGTGCCCCTATAGCAAGCGGTTTGCTATTGTGGCACTCATTGGAGGGGAGGAGCTAGTGAGGGACCCGAGAAGAGAAGGATCAGAGCTGATCTGTGCAAAACCACTACACAGAGCAGGTAAGGCTGACATATTAGTTATTTTAATAAGAACAAAAACTAAGCCTTACTATCACTGTCGTTTTTTTTCCATTCAGGTCTCTTCAAGTTTATGAAAATCTTTTAAAAAAATGGTCACAGAAAATTTTGTGCCTACGCCATTTTTTGTAAAACTGTTTGTCCTGCATTTAAACAAACTATTTTTTATCTCTCCCCCTACAGTTATGAAAACAAATATGTCAAATTTTTCAAAAGCAAGCCTTCACTTCCTCCAGGCCTGAGCCATCAAGAGCCCCCTGCTAACAAGACACAGCAGTCCACAAAACCAGAAACAGAAACCGCCCTTTCTAAGACAGCCAAAAGGAATATGAAGCGCAGTCAGAAAAGAAAACAAGATAAAGGTGAGCGGGAGCCAGTGGAAGAGGCCAGGCAGGAACTGGAGAAGGTTAACATTTCAGAAACCACAGAAGCAAAGGACAAAACGGCCAACGAGAACCCAGCAGCTGAGAAGGCAAAGAAACTCAAGAATCTCCGTAAGAAGCTTCGACAGGTGGAGGACCTACAGCAAAAAATAGACTGTGGAGAGATTAAACAGCCATCCAAAGAGCAGTTAGACAAGCTGTCCAGGAGGAAAGCATTAGAGGAGGAAATTGAAGACCTAGAACTGGACTTGTAGAAGGCTTCAAAGAAGTAGTAGCAGAAGGCGTTTATTATGGGCTAGATTTCCTGGGGACGTGTTTGGCATTTTCTGTTTACTTTATTTCTTGTTCACTTGTTTCATTGCAGTTTTTCTAGGATAAAATGTGAGAATTGTCCAGGCGATAATTTTTTTAGATTGCCCACAGGACATCTGATCATTGGGATCTTATTATTTGCCATCAGTTTTTAGACCTCTGCCACTTAAAGGATAAGTTTACCTTGTGACAAAAAATAATATATGCACATTTTTTTGCGGGTAAAAAAAAAGCCATTTATTATTTTTTGTTTTGGGGGCCTGTAAAGCATTGCACCAGCAATCAGCAGATCGCTCATGCCATGCAGGTCTCCTGCAGATCTTTCAGTGTATGAGGAAGCCGTTACATTCTGTCAGGAAGACTCAATGAACTACCACAGTGCATTGAAAGCTACAAGCCGACAGCAGCAAAGGCTGCTGGACCTTGTAGTTTTCCATTCCCACCTGGCCGTGTCTTTTTTGAATTGTGGCAGCAGACACTGGGAAGAGGGCTTGGGGGCCGGTGCATACATAACATGTTACACCCTGAATATGGGTGTAACATGTTATGAAAGGTTAACTTATAACAGCTGCAGTTATAAAAATAAGCCAATTAAATGGTTTGCAGCTATAAAATAGTCAGACCCACTTAGGCTAACTAGACAGTGGTACATTATGAACAGCATGTATATTTACAGTATAAAGCAATACCAAGGGTGAATTTTGACGTACAAAATTACAGTATATTACTGTTTGTATAACAACTTGGTAGGAGAAGATTTGGCATCATAAAATATCAAATCTTTTCATTTAAATTAAACTGACAACTTGGAGGAGGATGTATGTAATTGGTCTCAGGACTACAATGAAATGTTAGGACATCTAGGCTGCCAGGGTGTTCTTGCAGTGAATCAATTTATGAGTGCAGGGGCAGAGTTATAAGAATTAAGACCACTAAAGTATTTTGCTTTTTAAGGGAGACATTTCCTACCACCTGCTAGATATTACTGAGGAAACCCATCTTGGTCTAGTAAATGATTAATTGCATGGAATTGTATGTAGATTAGTTGCAATTCAAAATTTAAAGGGAAACTATAGTCATTTTTTTTTCTTTTTTTTTTTTTTTTTTAACAGTGTTTTTAGATATGTATGTCAGTGTGATTATGCTGATGATTTGTTAAAAACCCTTGTTTCTATGTGTACCTTGTAATTATTTTTTACATGGGCAGCTATATTTTCTTATTACACATGCAGGCTCTGCTTTCTACTTGGTTGTACTGCACAGTGACTGTGCTTCATTATTCCTTTCTCTGCAAGTGGGTTAGGTCTGCTTGAAACAGAAGATTCTCTATAAATTAAACTTAAAATCTTTTTTTTTTGGTTAGTAGGAAATGTTTAAAACCCATGTCTGTTTTTAGCCATGTTTGTTGTTTCTTTGGGCAAAAGGCTTAACTAAAGGCTTAACAGAAAGGGAGAGGAAAATCTCTCCGAAAGTAGTAAAATCCCCTTCAAGGTCTCTGGCAGCTGTAAAATTCAAATGGGTGCTCAGCCTGGTAAAGCTGGATAAGCTGTGTGTTTTATATTTTTGTGCTTGTGACAAGCTGCGTGAAGGCAGCCCGTGTTGCTATATGGAAGTGCATTTGCTGTAATGACTCGCCTGCACAGCAGCCGAGTTTGACAGGTACACAGGGATGGGTGCATGGACCTGAATGCACAAACTATGTGTCGGGGTTAACCGTGCACCCATCCTTGCATACCTGTTAAACTTAGCTGTGCAGGTGAATCTGTACTCTGGATGCTCTTCAATTCACTAGTATGGGCTGCCATGCAGCTTGCCGCAAGTAAAAAAAATGTAAAAAGCACTATATCGCTGCTCCAGGTGTGAGACCTCTGTTAATCCCTTCACAGCTCCTCCAGTCAGGTGCAAACCCAGCTCGAGTACTACACAATGTCAAACAAGGAAAATCTGGATACCTGCACTCCAACAATCTACTCTATTCAATATGAGCATTAAAACCAGATGACAGACAGTACAAGTACAGTGGGGGACAAGCAGGTATTTTGCACTAAAATCAGCGCCTTATTACGAAAATTTAAACACATGGCTCTTCACACCACATAGGGCTGAGTGTGCAACTGAACCATTTTAATTCTCTATTACTTTCTGTCCCTGTGACATTTGCAACCAGGACAAATGCAGGTAATAAATCTTCCTATCTGGGATCCAAATAGTAAAAGAAAAAAAAAAATGGGGCTTTTAACAGTTTTCCATGCTAACGAAAAAGTGCATTCAGGTGACCACTAGAGGGAGAATGTTCTTGTGTTTTTGTATAAAATACCATAAGTTAAAATGTGCATGCAAGTAAAAATGTGATACTTGAATAAACAATTATGTTTAGGTAAAAATAGTAATGATGACATATAGGGGGGGATTTACTAAAACTGGTGCACACAGTAACCAATCAGCTTCTATCTTTAGCTTGTTCAATTAAAGCGGAGCTCCGCCGAAATTTTTTTTTTTTTTTAAAAGTCAGCAGCTACAAATACTGCAGCTGCTGACTTTTAAAACATGGACACTTACCTGTCCAGGGCGCCCGCGATGTCGGCACCCGAGGCCGAACCGTCTCTCCGTCCTCGGGTGCTGCCGCCTCCATCTTCGGTAAGGGAATCAGGAAGTGAAGCCGTGCGGCTTCACTTCCCGGTTCCCTACTGCGCATGCGCGAGTTGCGCAGCGCAATACGGATGGTCCCTGCTGTCTCTGGGACCCGTGTGTTTCCCAGCAGGCAGCGGGGAGGGAGCAGGAAGTGTTGTAAATAACCGCAGATTCTGAGGCTATCTATGCCGGAAGTGGGTACAGATACCTGTAATATACAGGTATCTGTAACCCCCTCCCCCCTGAAAGGTGCCAACTGTGTCACCGGAGGGGGGGAGGAATCTGATGAGTGGAAGTTCCACTTTTGGGTGGAACTCCACTTTAAGCTTTGACAATAAAACCTAGAAGCGGATTGGTTACTATGAAAAGTTGCACCAGAATCTGTGTGCACCCGTTTCAGTAAATCTCCCCCATAATGTGTACTCACTGAAAATACACTGTGGTTTCCCTTTAATAGCAGTCAGGTAACATAAAATCAAGCACAATGTTCCATTCAAAGTTTAAGGTGGGGTAGAACAAGAGACTTTGCTGGGGATCAGTAGTGTCTTGGGATACTGTAGGAGAAAGTTGAGGTCTGTTTTAAGCACCATTTTGTCTCTATGATACTCCAGGACACCATAATTATGTGTTTCCTATAAGATGACACTATAGCTTAAATTACATCTGTGATCTACCAAGAGCAGACCAGCCCAAGCTGATTTGAGCCACACTGAAATGTTGATCATTGATCACGTTCAGTGTGAAAATGTCAAACGAAAACTGTTATCTATTCATGTTCAAGTACATGAAATAATGTCTTGTTTTCTGAAGATAGTATAATGTACCAGTTCAGATAGGTATATACTGGTCACCTGCAGAGAAGCAGCTGTGAGCAACATCAGGGAAATATGGGAGCCACTTTTACATCACCAAACAAATGGAAAACAGTGGCTATGTCCATTGAACCGGTAAGGTAAGGTGTGTACATATACTATGTCAGTGACTTAGGAAGCCTCTGCAGCCACTATATTCCTGTTTTCCAGTCTCCTCTCTGTATACATTTTCCTTGTGAAAAGACTACACCATCACGTTTATTTAAACTCCTATATTGTACTGTTTGTTACTACTTTTTGTAATAAAATAGAAGGTGTAATAAACATAAATTTTTGCACCATAATTCGGTTGTCTTGAAGTTGCACATTGTAGGAAATAACACTAGAGACTCTAATTATTTGTTATAGTTCAGAATACAGAGCTATCAGCTTTGGTACAACCATTATGTTTAGGAAGAAGATGCATATTACAGCACCCTATTTAAAGTAGACCTGTCATAAGTTTGGAAGGTGCCATCTCTGACTGGCTATCGTGCTCCTCTTATGACTGCACTACCATGGGGTCTGTTAACTGGATCAAGCATGCAGATCAGGACATCTAAAATACCTGGCTTTTAGATTCAGTGGGAAAGAATTACAATAAAATAACAAAGTCTCCAGTGTTACATTTAGACCCCTTTTACACTGAGGTGCTTTTGTGCTAAAAAAAAAGTGCCTGAAAAGCTCATGAAAACCTATTTCCATTAAAATCAATAAATGCTTTCATACTGGGGCGGACCGGTGAAAAAACTCCTGCAAACAGCATCTTTGGAGCGCTACAAAAAGCTCCATTGAAATTAATGGGAAGCGCACAAAAGCGCCTCAAAATGGTTCTTTTGAGTCACTTGACCTTCAAAAACGCACCGCTAACGCCTCAAAAGCGCTCAGTGCCAAAGGGGCCTTGGAATGTTTAGAATGGCTTAGAAGCCAATAGCTTAGTTTGGCTATTTTTTTGTATGTCTGAAAACACACTGATGCTTATGCGATGGAAATGTGGGTTTTGTGGTTCAAAGCTGGTAGAAACCGCTACCAATATAAATGTTAAAGAAAGAGGGGATTGCAATCAGCTTGTGATTTTAAAGGGGTTTACGAAACAAAATTTCTTACAATGTACTCAGGTGTGAAAGGTCTGCAGATCCTGTCAGTAGCCCAGCCAAAGCTTTCTGCATGTGAAAAGCTTGCTTATCTTGGCCAATAGTGGGGTTTGCAGGTTGAAAGGTTGGGACTGGCTGAAGAGCAATGACCCACTGATAAACAGTGCATAAGAATTTCCACTTCCTAGTTAGCAGCCCGTCAATGTGCAGTGTATTTTTGGGATACTATCAATATACGTTTTAGGGGGGCCTTGTTCTTCAGCTAAAATCAGTCCTAAACTTTTTAGTTGTGAATCCCACCATAGATCACAAGCAGAAGGCCTCTACTGGATAACAGATGGGTGCTGTAACCGCCTACACTTGTGGGTGCAGTTTGATGTTTGTTTAATGCTGAACTCCAGCCAAAATAAACAAAAAAAATATCCCATAAAAGATAAAGTAGCAAAATACACTTTAACTGCAATGTTTACCTTCAATCCAGAGATTTCTTACAGTACATTTTTTTTCTGCCATAAAATGCCCTCAGTCTGATGGCCAGCATCATTTGACCCTACTTCTTCTGAGCCCAGGTCATCCTGGACGTGCCCCATCCTGCAACTGAACAGTGAAGAAGCAGCACAGTGGTGAGCTTATTTCTGTGACTCGGCTTTCTCTTCTAACCAGCATGCTTCCTGTCAGAAAATGAACTGATTAGCTCTTTGTGGTGTTTCTTCTCTTACAGTCCAGCCCTGCTGTACAAGGACGGGGAAGTGGCTGATACCAGTTTAAATTGAGGCACTTCCACTGCTTGTATTTTAAAAACACATTCAATGAGGTATTAGTGATTACAGAACTGAAATAATTTGTGTCTTTTTATGGCTGCTTAGAATTCAGCTTTAATAAACCCATTTGTACTACACCAGGTTGGTGTGCTTTTCCTTCCTTTTATGTCTAAGCCTTCCCCACTCTATCTAAAACAATATAAAAGAATATGTCTGAGCCTAGGTTCACATTTGAGTGGGTTAGAAATCGTGCGAGTTCAGCTGAACACGCACAATTTCATACCCGCATGTCAGTCTGACTTCGTGGGGGGGGGGGGGGGGTGATTTCAGATGCATCTATGCGGGTTCCTGCACAGATGTCTATTGAAATTGCACCCTAAGTCACCAAAAGTACAAAAACTACTTTTGGGAATTGGTGTAGCTCCGCAAAGTCGGCGCCGCACCGATTCGGATGGTGCCATTGCCGGCAGTAGCCGCCAATTTGACATGTCAAATCGCATCAATGTGAACCTAGGCTGAAGCTGGGCTTTTTTGCTGTTGTGCACTTAAGGTAAATACAAATTCAGGAAAATTAAAACCGCTAAGTTAATAGAGCTCTGTTGTCCTCAAAGGTTAACATAGAGGGGTTGATTTATTAAAACTGGAGAGTGCAAAATCTGGTGCAGCAATGCATGGTAGCCAATCCGCTTCTAACTTCAGCTTGTTCAATTAAGCTTTGACTAAAAAAACCTGGATGCTGATTGGTTTCTATGCAGAGGTGCACCAGATTCTGCACTCTCCGGTGTTAGTAAATTAACCCCTGCATTATTTGATGCAGACGCTTTTCAGTCCTTAAGTTCATTATAAACATTTCCTTGTGAGTGTCTATGTTGATGCTGTAATTTCATAGAGATCAGTCATGTTCAGTGGATTTAGTCTCTTTCCTTTGGAGGCATTCTTCCCTAAGTGGCAGCTAATGAAGGGTAACACAGTTTCTGAATTACAGTGTGTGGTATAGTTATATACCGAAAATTAAAGACTCCCCCACCCCAAACCCCTGGCCTAGCTATTCAGATTAGACTTTTCATCCAGTCTGGGAGTTGTATACATTTCTGTGAATGTCCACCATGATAAGTACTTTTTTTCCTTGCATCTTCATGCAAAGTGGTTCCCATATTACAGGCTGCTTGTTGCCATAAACTGGCTCCCACAATGAAGAAGGCCCCTCAAGCCGGAGGGGATGCTGGTCACTGGAACTCCAATTTCCATCACCTGGCAATAATTGTGATTGATCACTCGCCCAATAATGCCTTTATAGTCCTGTAAGTGATGTCAAAAGGAGGAGCAAAGGACATGGAGCTTGTGCTGATAAAGTGACCACTGACACTAATGTTGTAGGGGTCTTATCACTACAACTGACACCAATACTAGGGGGCCTTTACTGTTCCCACTGGCACAGATGCTGGATGGGGTATAGGAGGAAATTTTACTACTCCACTGAAACCTATACAGGGGGGGCTCTACTAATTCCATGGACACAAGTGCTTGGGAAGCATTATTTTCCACTGACACTGGCAATTTTTACTCTCACTGACCATCTATGCAGGAGCATTTTTTTATTTCAATTGACGACAATTGACACCAGGGCATTTTTTAAATTTTTTTTTACTCATACTGACCACAGTCCAGGCCCCAGAGTCTGATGCACAGTAGGTATGCCCACCTTGATGGTTGAAGCCTGGACCCATACAGGGATAGGTTCATCTAGCTAGCATACCTTTTACTGTAGCCTTATAGCAAAAATAAAACCTAGTATCTGAATAGTATTTGTTTTTTACACTAAAATTGTCAGGAAACCGGAAATGTGCTTGACTTTATTCACTATGCAGTATTTACATTAACAAGCTTGGCTGTAAAAATTCCACCTTTCAGAGCTTAGTCTCAGGTGATACAAGGTTAAAAAGCACTCATATATCAAGGTGATGATAATTCCCTTGTATGTGAGCAGGACCTACATTAACATCAGTATCTAAAGTGAAGGGAATTCCAGAAAAACGCATTTCAAAAAACTTAAAAATTGATTTGCATTTTAATGAGTAATATAAGTATTTGACCACTTCGCAAAACATGACTTAGTACTTGGTGGGGAAACCATTGTTGGCAACCACAGAGATCAGACGTTTCTTGTAGTTGGCCACCAGGTTTGCACACATCTCAGGAAGGATTTTGTGCCACTCCTTTTCGAGGCTGAAGTTTGGTAACTCAAACCTTCAGCTCCCTCCACATATTTTCTATGGGAATAAGGTCTGGAGACTAGCTAGGCCACTCCAGGACCTTAATGTGCTTCTTCTTTAGCCACTCCTTTTTTGCTTTGGCCATGTGTTTTGGGTCCTTGTCATGCTGGAATACCCATCCATGACCTAATTTCAATGCCTTGGCTGAAGGAAGGAGGTTCTCATTCAATATTTGTGAAGTTGTCCTGTCCCCTTAGCAAAAAAAAACCCCAAAGCATAATGCTTCCACCTCCAAGTTTGATGGTGGGGATGGTGTTCTTGGAGTCATAGGCAGCATTCCTCCTCCTCCAAACATGTTGAGTTGATGCCAAAAAGCAAAATTTTAGTCTCATCTGACCACAACACCTTCACCCAGTTCTCCTCATGTGCTTTTTTGAGCAGGGCGATCTGGCGAGTGCTGCAGTATTTCATTCCTTCACGGCGTAATGTGTTACCAATTGTTTTCTTGGTGACTATGGTCCCAGCTGCCTTGAGATCATTGACAAGATTCTCCTGTGTAGTTCTCGGCTAATTCCCCACCATTCTCATGATCATTGAAAATCCACAAGGTGATATCTTGAATGGAGCCCCAGACCAAGGGAGATTGACAATTATTTAGTGTTTCTTCCATTTGTAAATAATCGCACCAACTGTTGTCACCCTCTCACCAATGCTTGGCGATGGTCTTGTAGCCCATTCCAACCTTATATAGGCCTAAAATCGTGTCCCTGACATCCTTGGACAGCTCTTTGGTCTTGGCCATGGTGGAGAGATTGAAATCTGATTGATTGCTTCTTTGGACAGGTGTCTTTTATACAGGTAAAAAAGCTGAGATTAGGAGCACTCCCTTTAAAAGACATGGTATAGTCGCACTTGATGCTTCTTTGTCTCGCCATGCCCATCTGGGTACTAAGAGACCTTCTTCTAGGCAATCACTGTCCTCTTCCAAACAGACCAGACCTGCTATCTCAAAGCCCTCCCCCCGCTGCATTCTGCTTCTCAGTCACTGGTTTCAATGGCATAGCTGATGAAGCCATGAACCCAGGTCTTGAAGAACAAGGGTATGGCTGATTCTGTTAACCGCTTGCCTACTAGGCACTTTCAACCCCCTTCCTGGCCAGACCAATTTTCAGCTGTCAGCGCTCTCACACTTTGAATGACAATTACTCAGTCATGCAACACTGTACCCAAATGAAATTCGCATCTTTTTTTTCACACAAATAGAGCTTTCTTTTGGTGGTATTTAATCACTAGTGGTTTTTTTATTTTTGTGCTATAGATAAAAAAAGACTGAAAATTTGGTGAAAAAATGCATTTTTCTTTGTTTCTGTCATAAAATTTTGCAAATTAGTAATATTTCTTCATAAATTTTGGCCAAAATGTATACTGGCTACATATTTTTGGTAAAAATAACCCTAATTAGTTTATATTATTTGGTCTTTGTGAAAGTTATAGAGTCTACAAGCTATGGCGCCAATCATTAAAAATTGATCACACCTGATGTACTGAAGACCTTTCTCATTTCTTGAGACACTAATGCCGCGTACACACGGTCGTACTTTTCGTCTACAAAAGTCCAACGGACGCTGACGGACTAAAGCTGGCTGGTAATCCGATCATGTGTGGGCTTCTCCGGACTTTCAACGTACTTTTTTAGCCTCAAATCCGACGTACTTTAGATTTGAAACATGCTTCAAATCTTTACTTCGTAACTACGACGGACCCCGAAATCCGCTCGTCTGTGTGCTAGTCCGACGGACAAAAAGCCACGCTAGGGCACCTATTGGCTACTGGCTATGAACTTCCTTATTTTAGTCCGGTGTACGTCATCACGTACGAATCCGTCGGACTTTTGTGTGGTCGTGTGTAGGCAAGTCCATTCGTTAGAAAGTATGCCGCAAGTCCGCCGCAAGTCCGCCGAAAGTCTGCCGGAAGTCTGTCGGACAGGCTGTCTGACTTTTGTAGACGAAAAGTCCGACCGTGTGTACGCGGCATTACAAGCCAGGAAAGTACAAATACCCACAAAATGACCCCATTTTGGAAAGCAGACACCCCAACGTATAATCTATGAGGCATAATGAGTTTTTTGAACTGTTCATTTTTTTCCAGAAGTTTTTGTAAAAAAATTTTTCCCACAAATTTGTCAATTTTTAAGATATTTCCAACACATAGCATGTACATAGCAAAAATGACACCCCAAAATACATTCTACTACTCCTCCTGAGTATGGCGATACCACATACAGAGGCTCACCATTGAAGTAGCACCTTCAGGCATTCTACAAGCATAAAATTACACATCTAATTTCCTGACAACCTATTATTTTTGAAGGCCCTTATATTTCTAACACATAGCATTTACATACCAAAAATTACACTCCAAAATAAATTCTATTGAGGAAAGGGTAAAAAAGGGTGAAAAAAAGTATTATCTGTGGTTTTAGTAGTGTCAGAGGAGAGAATTGGCCCAGGCAGCAGGCAGGGATGTGCTTAGCAACAATAGTAATTATCCAGGAAGCAGGCAGGAATATGTCTATAGTCAGCACAAGGATATCATCAGCACAGCCAAAGCATTTGTCCATAGAAATTGTCCAGGCAGAGACAACCAGCACAGCCATAATATTGGTCCTGGTACACCATTACCTGCCTGCACTCATTATTGTACCGCTCTCCAGCCCTTCATAAACATACTGCCTCTTGCTACAGCTAATTATATCTATAGTCCAGGTAGCAGGCAGAGGTGTGGTCAGTTTATGCTGCAGGCAGGGGGATGGCGGCAGTAAGTCAGCAGCAGGCTGAGGGCTGCAATCAGGTAAGACCTGTGCACAGGGGCACAGGGGTAGAGGCTTCGACCCACCCAAATCTCTATGAAGCCTCCGGACTCCAGACCCTAATCCGGAAATTACGGAACCCGGAGACAACAAAAAAAATTGTTTTCTCCATCCGGAAAAACATTTCTGGAGCCCCTCACATGTGAGACCCCTGTGTACTACAGTAGCAGGGCAACGGAGCAGTCCAAGCGGTAGGCAAAAGCATAGTCCATAAAACAGGCCAGGGTCAGTTCACTTGCAAGCAGTCCAAGTGGTGGGCAGAAGCGTAGTTGATAAAACAGGCCAGGGTCAGTTCACATGGAAGCAGTCCAAACGGTTGGCAGAGGCATAGTCAAAAAACAGGCCAGGGTCAGTTCACGTGGAAGGCAGTGGCATGGTTATTTGAGGAAGCATGGGAAATGGTCAGCACAGAAAATTAAAATGGGGAAATGGTTAGAAATATGGCATAATATTTTAGGGATGTGTGATATAGTCTGAAGCATTCACGAATGCAAAGGCCGGGTTCCGAGGCACACTGGGGACAATGGTAGCTGGTATCGCTTCAAAATCCTTTTTTGCTGCATACTCGACATCTTTTTTGGCGTCTTCGGCCTGCTTCAGATGGTGGAATGTGGTCCAGAAAGTGGCGTTCATGAAGTTGGCTAACAGCATCAGAGCGAAGGTTTTCTGGGGGGGGGGGTCTTTGATGGTAGATGAGGGATGTGACAACTTCTATGAATTTTAGGAAGTGGGCAGGGCTTTCTGTGGATTTGGTGTGAATTATGTAGGCATTATAAATGGCCAAATGAATTAGAGTGCTACTTATTTGTACCAGAAACGGGACCTCCTTATTATTAAGTAGGGCTGAAGCATTTGGTCGTTGAAATCCACCCCCCCCCCCCCCCCCCCATGTACATATTGTAATCTTGTACACATGTTGGCTTTACAATGGGACCTCCTCTTCTCTGAACTTCAACTGTAGTGTCATCATGGATGGTGGACATCATGTACACATTCCTGGTATCCTTCCACCTCAAGGCCAGCACTTTGTTGCATCTCAAAGTTGTTCTTTCTCCCCTTCGCAATTTCTTATTCCCAATGGCTTGTGGGAAGCCCTTCCTATTCTTTCTGGAGGTTCCACAAGCCAGGATTTCTGCGAGGTATAGGTGTTTGAAAAGGGGCAGGCTGGTGTAGAAGTTACCCAGGTATATGTGGTAGCCTTTCTTCAGCAGTGGGTATGCCAAGTCCCATACAATTTTACCAGTTGTGCCCATGTAGGCCGGGCACTCGGGGCTGGAGCTGGGAATCTCTTCCTTCGTATATGCGGAACGCATACAGATATCCTGTGACTCTCTCGCAAAGCTTATAAAATTTCATTCCGTATTTGGCCCTTTTACTAGGAATGTATTGTTTTATTCCTAGCCGGCCTGAAAAGGGTACCAGGGATTCAACTACACATATATGCTTATCAGGGACATAGAGTTCTGCAAATCGTTGGGAAAAGAAATTAATGAGTGGGCGAATTTTATATAATTTATCGTAATTTGGATGATTGCGGGGAGGGCACTGGTGTTTTCACTGAAATTAAGAAAGCGAATTATCATCTCATATCGGGACCTGGACATTACGGAAGAATAAATGGGCATGTGGTGGGCTTTAGCGGACCAATAGGCATGTCCTTCATTTTTTTTTGTAAGCCCCATCTTTATGGTGAGGCCCATAAACACTTTGAACTCCTCCAGAGTCAAATCCTTCCACTCAAATGGACGGGCATATGATGATTGGAGGTTGGCAATCTGCTGCTGGGCATATAAATTGGTCTGGTCCACGATGAGTTGCAGCAAAGTGTTGGGCAAAAATAAATAAATAAACAATTTCAGAAAAATTTGGGGTATTGGCCTCCACACCTGGCTGTGCGGCGAAAGGGGGAATTCTTGCTGATCCTGAGTCGGAAGGCAGCCATGTTGGATTGGCAAGACCAGCTGGAAGATGTGTAGCGGCCCTGGCTCTTGGGGGACGTGGCACTCCAGTGCTGGCAGTTGGGGGATTTGAAGTTCTGTGCTGGCATTTGGGCGGGATGCTGCGGTAGTGCTGGTACTGGGCATTTCTTGTGGCCTTTCGCTGGCGGCAGCGCTGGTAGTGGGCCTTTGGTTTTGGCATCTATCGCTGGCGGCAGCGCTGGAACTGGGCCTGGGAATTTGATCCTGGGGTGTATTGCTGGCGGCTGCCTGGTTTCCAGAGCTCCGTGCTCTTTTAGGAGGGATCCATTCTTCCTCTGATTCATTTGCTGATCCACTACTATCGATCGGTTCAAATGCTGAATTTGATTCACAATCGGAATTGGCATTTGAATCTGATGAGAACTCCCCGCTGCTCTCATCAGTCATGGAGAGGATCTGGAACGCATACTCACTTGTATAGAATCTTTTGGATAATTTTTCTGATGGGCTGTGCGACGGGTGACAAATGACGGTCACTGATGGGCGACGGGTGACGGTCACTGATGGGTGATGGGGAACGGTCACTGATGGGTGACGGGTGACAGTCAATGGTAGGTGACGGTCACTGGTGGGTGACAGGTGATGGGGACAGTCACTGATGGCAGGCTCTGATGGTGACTGGTGCACTTTATGGGACTGATAGGTGACAGATGAGGGTCACTGATGACGGTCACTGGCAATGGTCACTGATGGGTGACAGGTGCACCGCTGACGGCAGTCTCTGACAATGACAGTTGCACTTTGTGGGCACTGATGGGTGACAGGTGCACTTTTATAAGCACTGATGTGGTGACTGATGTGACTGTTGAGTGACAGCTGTAATGGGGGGGGGCGGCGATGTGACAAGTTCTCTTTTGTGGTGTTGGTGCAGTACACTACAATACACACATAGATCGGTAACTCATTGCTCCTGGCTCTTATCTCCTCACACTGGAAACGGCGTGTGAGGAGAGAAGAGCTGGTAACAGCTAGTAAGCGGTCTATGTTTACATTTAGTGATCGGCTGTGAATGGATCACAGCCCATCACATGGTAAACAGCCACCGGCCAATGGCTATTTACCCTTGTTGGTGATGAGCAGTGTTCCTGGGAACACGCCGCCACCGACATGACCGCGCAGCGAGCTCCCGATCGCGCCCATGCGCGGTCTAAAGCGGGGAATACCCATTTGTGATCGGCCGTGACGTAATCACGGCCGATCACATGGTGAACAGCCATGCCCAATGGCTGTTCACCCCTGTTGGTGACACGCTGTCTCTCGTGGGACACGCCGCCACTGACACTGCAGGGCTGCGCGCCCGCACGCATTCCCTATGTGAATGGGCTGCTGTCATATGACGGCAGCCCAGAACAAGAGCCACACCGCTCCGCTGTCATATGATGGTGGGCGGGCAGCAACAGGTTAATTATACATTACTCAAAGGCAGAAAAGTTGCTTTAAAAAAAAAGCGACCTGGAAATCCTTTTTTGATTTCTAGGAACACAGGCATTTCAACCACAGAGACAACTCTGTGCCTCACATTCTGGCTTTCTTGCAGTTAGAACTTTACCAAAACTTGGTTCTAAGTAGTCTTAAGGGACAGATTTCAGCCTTGTCCATCCAATTCCAAAAACCTTTGGCTTCCCTTTCTCTTGTTAAACCTTTCATCCAAGATGTTTTATGGAGCAGACCCCATTGCAGTACCCTGTTCTTCCTTGGGATCTCAGTTTAGTTTTCTCTGCCCTGCAGAAACCACCCTATGAACCCATTAGGGAACTTCCCTTAGGTGATCTCTAATGCAAATTGGCCTTTATACTGGCTATCCCTTCCTAATATTTTACAAATGTAAAGTGTTCTTTTATTAAAGACCCTCCTTTCTACCTAAGATGGTATCAGCCTTTCATGCCAATAAAAACGTCCTTTGTTGTGCCCTGCCCCTAAGCATCCTTAGGAAATTGCTGTCCGTTTTTGGATGTAGTCAGTGCTATCAGGGTCTATCGGAGAGCCACAGCCTCTATCAAGAAAGCAAAATCTCTGTCTTACCAACAGGGGTTTGAAAAGGACCCCCTGCTTCCACATCCACTGTTGCTAGATGGGTAAACACATTGTAAGAGCTTATGCTCTAAAGAATAACATACCTCCGGTACCCTTATGTGCTCACTCCACCACTTCTGACTTCAAGCATCTGTTGCTCAGCTTAGTAAGGCCTCCACCTGGTCTTTAGTTTATACCCTTTTTAAGTTCTAACAGATGGATGTTCCTATGCAGATGTAGCTTTGGGTCGCAATGTACTTTCAGTAACACTCTGAGTTTGGTCTTTGACCCTTGTCTGTTTTGTTGGGCCTGTTGGCACAGTTCTGTTTGCCTTGTTGTTGCCCTCTAATTGATTGGAAACATCCTAGGGCCTATGAAAATGTAACCTGTGTACTGTATGATGAAGATAGTAATTATGACTTACCTGTAAATTTAATTTTACTGTACAGGGCACCTGTCCCTATGTTCTTGTTTTACTCTGCATTGCTTGAGAAACAGACTGGTATAGGGTTATAGAGGTATGCCCGATGGGGTGTGTCCAAAATCTTTGCCAGTGTCTAATCACCTTAATGTGATTGTAAAGTCCCATTTTTTTTCTTATAAATAACAAACATGTTATACATACCTGCTCTGTGCAGTGGTTTTGCACAGAGCAGCCCGGATGCTTCTCTTCTCAGGTCACTCTTCGGCTCTCCTGGCCCCCTCCTCCTGATGAGTGCCCTCACAGTAATGAGCTTGCTATGGGGGCACCCTAACCAAGCTGCAACTTTGTGTGTCAGACACGGAGCCTGGACTAGGCCCTGCTCCCTCTCTCCTCATTGGCTCACAGACTTTGATTGACAGCAGCGGGAGCCAATGGCGCGTTGCTGCTGTCTCAGCTAATGAGGAGGAGTGTCCGGGCAGCCGAGTGTCTCGTGCAACATCGCTGGATAGAGATGGGCCACAGGTAAGTATTAGGAGGGCTAAGGGAGGCTTAGCCCTCCTAATGCATATAATGCATTAAGATAAAAGCCCTTCTGCCTTTACCACCCCTTTAAGGTAACTGCCTATAACCCAAGATCTATGAATATCCAGTCGTGTATTATATTCCAAGATATAGAATTTATAGGTAGGTCAAAATTCCTTTCTGCTCAGCGGCATATTGTCTGGCATCAGCACTGCAGGAGATCAACATTCTTGTTGCCTTTCTACTTCATATAAAACAGGTTTATGGTACAAGAGGCATGCAAATTTTATTTTAATTAAAAAACTTTAATGCGTTTTGGATACGGTGGGGTAGGGTCAAAACTTCTGCATGTTTTTATTGCTGTCTAATGTTTTGTTTAGGAGATTTGCCCCCACTTTCCCCTGAGAATGCAGACGGCAATAAAAACTGTTGGAGTTTCCCTGCTACACAGTGTCTCTTTTGGAAATTTTCCTTTGATTTGTGTCCCATTGCCATGTTGTCACAAGGACAGGAAGCAAGGGGACAAAAGGGAGCATTAAAAACAGACAGTTTCCAATCCTTGCACCAAAGGTTCAGACTGGAGATTTACATTAAAAAAAATCAGCTGATAACTTTTATTTCTGAAGCCTAATCCAGGTCAGATCTCAGTATGTATGTATCACTCCTTTATATTTGTCAGAGAACCCCATTTAAAGGTGCCCAGTTGTCCGCATTCTATGCATCCCTTCTGCTTAACATGAACATAAGAGTGCAGCTATAAAGTATATTGTTGATTGCACAGTGTATGTACTGTGATCCTGCTTGCACTCACTCACATACACTGAAAATTTGAAGACACTTGTGCTCATAACAGCAGGCATTCTGTGGAATAAATTCTGAGGAAAGAAGTACTATTCATTTGATATTGAGGGACAGCAGGCATTATGCAGCAGTGTGATACAAGTGAACTTAGTGACGCATAGGCCACTATTATGAAACATCACACTGCTGTAAATTGGCTGATGTACCTCTGTGTCTGTAGACTTCTGAATCATTTGCACAGCTTTTGAATTCCAGGTTTCTGATGTTGGCTATTTTATTCAAGTGTGTTGACATATTGTGGTTTCATCACCCTGCTGCCTTACGGATGTGGTTACTCTTAGAGGAAGACAACTAATCTGTCATGTGTATTACAATTGGAATCATTTGGCAAACTATCTCTTTATCATTTGCTTTATTAACAATTCTTAAACAACATCCAAAATGGTGTGTGATTGAAGGGCATGCCTTCTAAATACTGGATTTATAGCATGTTTTTCAAGGTAAGTCTCTGAAAAACACATGGCAATTAAGAGGGGCAACTTGCTGCTCGCTTTCTTTTAAGACTAAAGGTTTGCCACACATTATATAATTTTCTTGTACAATTTTCCTTTGGATTTACCAAAACCATATAATATGTGGTCAGACCCAAACACTTTCAATTTGTATGCAATCAGGCAGGCCCTTGCACTACATAGTTGAAGGTAAATCTAATGGAAATTGAAAAAGAAAATTGTATAATGTATGGCCAGCTTAAGATAACACTCAATGGTGCTAAAGACCTCTCTGGCAACCTACATTACCATCAAGGCCCAGCCACACTAGGTGGTTCTGTCATTATGAGCAATAGAGAAGTACAAGCCCTTTCTACACCGACCTCCTCCTCAACTCTCCAAATGTAGACCCTGCTACAGAGTCATACACGCCTGATGATCTCTCTCTTGGGACACCCCGGGAACAAAAGTTACTGTATAACATATAATGTAAAAAATGATATGATCTAAATCGAATCTTTTTTTTTCCATTCACATCAAAGTTGATGATATGCTTGTTTGACACATATTTATGTGAGTATTTTAAATACCTATGTTAAGTTTTAATAAATGTCAATAGCAGAGAGCACTATGGTTTGCCTTTGTCATTATATGGCCACACATGACTGACTGAGATCACAAGAGGAGGACTGCTCTACCCAGGGATACCAGGAGGAGAACTTATGTTCCCGGGGTGTCCCAAAAGAGAAATCATCATGAGTGTTTGACTCTGTAGCGGGGTCTACATTCTTCTTATTATGAGGACTTGATTCATTATTATTATTGTTATTATTTTTGGTTGCGCTACACTTAAATTTGTTTTAAAGTATAGTATTAAGAGTTGCATGTGGATACACTCTGAGAGGTGTTGGCAGCAATCACGTTAAGCCCATTAGTAGGCTAACTGAATTATTGAGTATTACTTATTATCTGAATAGTTATTTTGCAATATTTTCCATTATTATTGAGTTTTAATATTTCACTGAATATATAGCTTCTTTAATTATAACGCTGTAATGCTGGCCATACACCAGTAAAAAAAAATTTAATCCCCCCCCCCCCCCAAATTTTTTAAAATCTGAATTCCAGGAATTCAGCAACTTTGGAAAAAGGGCAGCTACACGCTAGGGAGGATTTACTAAAACTGGAGCACACAGAATCAGGTGCAGCTGTGCGTATTTACCGCTGTGCGTATCGGCTTCAAACTTCAGTTTGTTCAATTAAGCTTTGACAAGTGTAGCGTCTACCCCACATTTCCAGGGGCCTGATGGTGACCCCCAGAAACAGGGAGGGCCGACATTTCTCCTCAGAATGCAGGTTACTAGGCATATTGGGTGATGTACAAGATAGAAAGATGGGCGCCAGTCATTTTTATGCTTGAACAAGGAGAAGTTTATTTTTCACAATCAGGAAAATGTGGGAGAGAGTGGATGGAGCACAGGACACCCTTATGGTCGGTTCACACTGGGGCAACACTACTTCAGCGCGACTTTGCACGGCGACTTCAACGCGGCTTCGACGCGACTTCAGCGCGACTTTAGCAAATTACAAGGCGACTTGAAGTCGCCTCCATGACAGGCGACTTCGGCGGTGGCCAATCACAGGGCAATCAGCTCTCTGGGAGGGAGGGGGGAGGGAGGGGTTTTCCCTGCAAAGTCGCTTGACTTTACAGAAAGATCCGACTTGGAGGCGACTTCCATTGATTTCTATGGTACAGGTCGCCTACCAAGTCGGATCAAAGTAGTACAGGGAGTACGCTCTGAAGTCGGAGCGACTTCAGTAGTGTCTATTAAGACGCTAGCGTTCACTCCCATTGAATCTATTTCTGGGGCGACTTGGGGCGACTTGAGGGCGTACAAGTCGGATCCCAAGTCGCCCCAGTGTGAACCGAGCCTTATGCCGCGTACACACGGTCGGAATTTTCGTCTACAAAAGTCAGACAGCCTGTCCGACAGACTTCCGGCAGACTTTCGGCGGACTTTCGACGGACTTGCGGCGGACTTTCTAACGAACAGACTTGCCTACACACGATCACACAAAAGTCCGTCGAATTCTTACGTGATGACGTACACCGGACTAAAATAAGGAAGTTCATAGCCAGTAGCCAATAGGTGCCCTAGCGTGGCTTTTTGTCCGTCGGACTAGCACACAGACGAGCGGATTTCGGGGTCCGTCGTAGTTACGAAGTAAAGATTTGAAGCATGTTTCAAATCTAAAGTACGTCGGATTTGAGGCTAAAAAAGTATGTTGAAAGTCCGGAGAAGCCCACACACGATCGGATTACCAGCCAGCTTTAGTCCGTCAGCGTCCGTTGGACTTTTGTAGACGAAAAGTCCGACCGTGTGTACGCGGCATTAGTCAAAAGTAGTAACGATCAGCAGACAGGCATACTCCTTAGACAAAAAGGTGAGATAAGACAGACAGCAGTATAGGAAAAAGAGCCTTTAAGCTGAACCAGCACATCTGTACTTTGTAGAATAGACTGTCTCCTATAGTAACTGAACTTTACTCACAGCATCATACTGAATTCTCTTGGATAAGTTCTTGCTTGAAGCTCTCCCAGCCACCTTATGGGTCCCCGGTCCATGAAGAATCCCCTCTGGTACTTCTCTACAACTCCATCCCTCTCAGCATTGTTTCCAGGTGTTGAGCAGGCTCTCCTCTACGGAATCTTGAACACCTGAATAGGCCTCAAACACACCTAGCAGCCAGGAGAGCTCCTGGATAGGCCCCAGGCTTCAGTCCTAGCAGCCAGGAGTTCTCACACACCCACCCAGACAGCAGCCTGGGTGGAGAAGACCTAGATTACCTGACTCCAAATAAATACCTTCTCCTAGCATGCATAGCGGCCAGTCTGATTGGCTGAGAAAAAGTAGGCTTATCCATAACCTGAATTCACTGTAGCTCATCATACTAATGTCAAAGGCAACAGTGCCACCTACTGACAAAAGGGAGAAGCCACAGCTGAAACAGGATTAGGAGAAACCCCATTTTATCCAAAAACCACAAAATTAGACCAGCTAGCTACCACCCAGCATAGCTAAATTTACCTGTAGCCCTGTTTTAGGACAAGGGTGCTACATTCTCCCCCTTCCAAGGAGACTACATCCTTGGAGTGTGCAAAGGAAAAACATATGCTCTCATGCCTGAGAGTGGATGTCCTGGCAAAAAGTGGATAGGGAAGGGTAAAGGAAAGATACATTTTTAATTACAAATACGTGTAGCATTCCACATGACAGCAGATGAAAGATGCAATAGGCAAATTACATTATATCCTAACTGTCTATCTATCTAATACTATACTCTAAGTCAGGGGTCATCAAACTTTTTAAACAGGGGGCCAGTTCACTGTCCCTCAGTCTGTTTTGGGGACAGATCAATGCAGCCTCACCAGTGCCCATCAGTGCAGCCTGATCAGTGCCCAGCAATGCAGCCTCACCAGTGCCCATCAATGCAGCCTGACCTGTGCCCGTCAATGCAGCCTGACCAGTGCCCAGCAATGCAGCCTGACCAGTGCCCAGCAATGCAGCCTGACCAGTGCCCAGCAATGCAGCCTGACCAGTGCCCAGCAATGCAGCCTGATCAGTGCCCAGCAAAGCAGCCTGATCAGAGCCCATCATTTCAGCCTCACCAGTCCATGTCATTGCAGCCTCACCAGTGCCTGTCAATGCAGCCTCACCAGTGCTCATCAATGCAGCTTCACCAGTGCCCATCAATGCAGCCTGATCAGTACCCATTAATGCAGCCTCACCAGTCCACATCAATGCAGCCTCACCAGTGACAATGCAGCAGAGGTCACCCAGCCAGTGAGTGGGAGCTCAGCATAAGGATGGTTGCAGCATACAAGGAGCCTGGGGATTTAGGCAGCTCGGGCCAGGAGATGGCCACCGCGAGTATGCAGCCGCAAATGAGAGGTCGGGACTGGGTACAAAGCAGGGAATAGATGGATGGATGGAGGGAGGCAGGCTATAAGAAGTGAGACTCACCAGTGATCAGAAGCACGGATAGTGCAGGAGGATGGTCGGAGCTCCTTTTGCCTTCCGCCGCAGCTCACATCCGGACCACACACCCCACCACACCCTTGGCGTTTTAAATGTTGTCTATCCTCAGCCGAAGAAGACAATTATCGTCACTATCTGTTAAAAAAAAAAAACATATATACAGTGGATATAAAAAGTCTACACACCCCTGTTAAAATGTCAGGTTTCTGTGATCATTTCAGAACTTTTTCCACCTTTAATGTGACCTATAAACTGTACAACTCAATTGAACAACAAACTGAAATCTTTTAGGTGGAGGAAAGTAAAAATAAAAAAGTAAAATAATATGATTGCAAAAATGTGAACACCCTTAAACTAATACTTTGTTGAAGCACCTTTTGATTTTTTTACAGCACTCAGTCTTTTTGGGTATGAGTCTATCAGCATGGCACATCTTGACTTGGCAATATTTGCCCACTCTTTGCAAAAACACCCCAAATCCGTCAGCTTGCAAGGGCATCTCCTGTGCACAACCCTTTTCAGATCACCCCACAGATTTTCATTCGATTCAGGTCGTTGTCATGCTGAAAGATGAAGATCCTCTTCAGGTTTTGTGCCAATATTGACTGGTATTTGGAACTGTTCATAATTTCCTCTACCTTGACTAAGGCCCCTGTTCCAGCTGAAGAAAAACAGCCCGAAAGCATGATGCTGTCACCCCCATGCTTCATTGTGGGAATGGTGTTCTTTCGGTGATGTGCAGTGTTGTTTTTGCACCAAACATATCTTTTGGAATTATGTCCAAAAAGTTCAACCTTGGTTTCCTGAGACCATAACACATTTTCCCACATGCTTTTGGGAGACTTCAGATGTGTTTTTGCAAAGTTTAGCTGGCTTGGATGTTTTTCTTCGTAAGAAAAGGCTTCCATCTTGGCACTCTACCCTATAGCCCAGACATATGAAGAATACGGGAGATTGTTATCACATGTACCACACAGCCAGTACTTGCCAGATATTCCTGCAGCTCCTCTAATGTTGCTGTAGGCCTCTTGGCAGCCTCCCTGACCAGTTTTCTTCTCGTCTTTCATCAATTTTGGAGGGACGTCCAGTTCTTGGTCACTGTTGTGTCATATTTTCTGGCTGAGGAGGCTGCAGAGGGTGGTGCAGGCTTGCGTTCCAACTCCAGGCAGACTTTGCTCCAACCGGCGCGACTTCCGAGTGGACTTGGGGCACCGGCATTCGGATTCAGGCTGCACACTGTCCCTGGTATTGTTCCAGCGGGATTTTTACTTCACCGATCTAGGTCCCCACACCATCGGGTTTACCATCACCTGCATCCGCATGGTTGTGCATCACCATCTGCACACCTGGCATCGGGTACATCACCACATGCATTTGGCATGGCTTTCTCCTTGTCACCGCAACTCAAGTATATCTTATGGCGAACCACAGGGCTAAGGGCTAAGTAAGCACTGCATATTAGATGT
The DNA here is from genome assembly GCA_037952835.1 of Lithobates septentrionalis. Classification (NCBI taxonomy): domain Eukaryota; kingdom Metazoa; phylum Chordata; class Amphibia; order Anura; family Ranidae; genus Lithobates; species Lithobates septentrionalis. The sequence goes on from JBBDGP010001941.1 coordinate 2,213,444, forward strand.
CATGTTTACAGTGGTTAACTGCATAACACTGGATACCTCTTGCATATTGTGGCAGTAGTGTCACTTTTATATACAAGAATGTTTTTTATATATACAGGCATACCCCACTTGGATTCTATGGTTTCTATGCAGAAGTGAGCCTGATTTTGCACTTTCCAACTTTAGTAAATAAACCCCATTGTGTACTTAAAAGTGGGGTATGCTTGTATACAAGAATGGTCCTGCTGACCCCTGTACCCTGCCCTACTGACCCCCTGTCTTCCGTCCTGCTGACCCCTGTACCCTGCCCTACTGACCCCCTGTCTTCCGTCCTGCTGACCCCTGTACCCTGCCCTACTGACCCTCGTACCCTGCCCTACTGACCCCCTGCCTTCCGCCCTGCTGACCCCTGTACCATGCCCTACTGACCCCCTGTCTTCCATCCTGCTGACTCCTTTACACTGCCCGACTGACCCCCTATCCTCTGTCCTGCTGATCCCTGTCCTCTGCCCTGATGACCCCCGTAAACTGCCCCGCAGACCCTTCTCCTTTGCCATGCTGATTCCTGTCTTTCACCCAGCTGATCCCTGTCTTCTGCCATGATATTGCCTGCTCTCCTCCCAGCTGACCCCAGTCTTCTGCCCTGATAACCCCTGCTCTCCACCCAGCTGACCCCTGTCTTCTGCCCTGATAACTCCTGCTCTCCACCAGGCTTTCCCCTGTCTTCTGACCTGATAACGCCTGCTCTCCACTCAGCTGACCCCTGTCTTCTTACATAGTTACATAGTTAGTCAGGTTGAAAAAAGACACAAGTCCATCCAGTTCAACCATAAAAAAAAAAAAAACAAAAAAAAAAAAAAAAATCGTACAATCCAATATACCCAATACTATACCCACAGTTGATCCAGAGGAAGGCAAAAAAACCCAGCAGAGCACGCTCCAATTTGCTACAGCAGGGGAAAAATCTCCTTCCTGATCCCCCAAGAGGCAATCAGATTTTCCCTGGATCAACTTTACCTATAGATGTTAGTACCCAGTTATATTATGTACATTTAGGAAAGTAGCCAGGCCTTTCTTAAAGCAATCGACTGAGCTGGCCAGAACCACCTCTGGAGAGAGTCTATTCCACATTTTCACAGCTCTTATTGTGAAGAAACCTTTCCGTATTTGGAGATGAAATCTCTTTTCCTCCAGTTGTAAAGAGTGCCCCCTTGTCCTCTGTGTTGACCGTAAAGTGAATAACGCAACACCAAGTTCACTATATGGACCCCTTATATATTTGAACATGTTGATCATATCCCCCTTATTCTCCTCTTCTCAAGAGTGAATAAATTCAGTTCCTCTAATCTTTCCTCATAGCTGAGCTCCCCCATGCCTCTTATCAGTTTGGTTGCCCTTCTCTGCACTTTCTCCAGTTCCCCCGATATCCTTTTTGAGAACTGGTGCCCAAAACTGAACTGCATATTCCAGATGGGGTCTTACTAATGATTTGAACAGGGGCAAAATGATATCTCTCTCTCTGGAGTCCATACCTCTCTTAATACAAGAAAGGACTTTGCTCGCTTTGGAAACCGCAGCTTGGCATTGCATGCTATTATTGAGCTTATGATCTACCAAAACCCCCAGATCCTTCTCCACTACGGATTCCCCCAGATCTGCCCTGATAACCTCTGCTCTCCACTCAGCTGACCCCTGTCCGGGTTTTGTTTAACCACACTCCTTAAGCCTCTCCCACTGTTAAGAGTTTGGTCACAGACACATTTTGCTACATAAAGAATAAGGCGCTATTCATGTTCATATAAAAGAAAACTGTCACAAAGAAAACACTGCATCAAACTCAGATGTGCACATTAATGAGAAAATAAGCAAGCATAAAGTCCATAAGTGAATAAATCCCAAAACACCAACACGGAATGCTTTGAGATAAAACTTCTAGATCTTCCACCATGAGTGCTCAATATAAGGATGGCCACTCGCCAGAGCTGTTTGACCCCTTTTTACAGGATGGTCAAGAAACACTTTGGGAAACCCAAATTGGTTCCACTAATGGCATGAATCCACTCCAATGGCCACTCAGGAAGGAGCTGGAATGTAAAAAATTACTCCACAGGAGACACAGATGAAAGTCTCATAGTGTAGTAATTTTTAATAGAATAAAAACAGCAGCAATAATAACAGTTACACTTACATGCGATAGTGCCTGGCCTCACTAGGTGTAAACAGCGTGTGTGAGTCAACTGATCCCTGGGGGTAGCGTGCATTCCACATCTCACTCAAGGTGCAAAGCCTGGTCTGGTGTATCAAAAAATTGACCCAGAAATGACGGATCCTCCGCTCCGACATATGGCTCTTCAGGAAGTGACGTTGCGCCACTTCCTGCTTGCTTTTATGTGAATGGAAAGGCTGCTATTGGTGGGGCGACACTTTTTTGGTCATGTCAGTTCCTCTCCAATGCTGGCGAACCCTATCAATGAGTAAGGAGGGGTCCTTATTGTGCATCAACCTGAAGTGGTTGGATACACTGTGGTGTTTGAACAGATTTTTTTTTATATTATCTATATGTTCTCCCACTCTTTTGGCCATGGTTCTAGTGGTCCTGCCAACATATTGGAAATTACATGGACACATGAGCATATCTAGTAACATATCTAGTGTCACAGGTGATGAACTGCCTAATGTCATAGACCAAAAGCCAGGGACTCAGCAGGGGACCAATTCAACCTGGCATTTGTTCAAGTTTTAATCTCCAATATAAAGAGGTGGAAAGGATAATTAAAACCTACTGAGACTTAACCCGGGATAACTCTTGAAAGGACCTTTGAAGGTTGCAACATGTTCTACAGCAATTGGGGCATATTGAGGAGGGTAGCTGGTGGTGAGCCCACCCCCTCCCCCAGTGTGCCCCTCTCAGTGCCTCCCTCCCACCCCCCCTTCTTTCCCTGTCCCCCCCTCTCTGCTTGTTTCTCTTCCCTTCTCCCTCTTCTCTTTCTTCTCCTCTCTTTTCTTTCCTTATCCCTTATTTTACTCAACAAAAAGTTTTATAAGTGAGGGCCAACCTAGTAGTCGGACGAATTCTCATTACTTACTAGTGTTATAGTACTTACAGAAGAGATACTGAATACTTTTATGTGAAGTCCTATCCTATCGGAAGCATGTAGACGTGTAGGACAATGTGGAACATCCCCCTAAATGAGAGTATGCCCTAGCACTTCACGTCTGTGTGTGTGACGGTTTAACTAATATACGAGGAGACAACATATGTTGGTTCCTGCTTGCCTGAACCTTGAACTTCATGTACCATGCTGATTGGAACTTTGTACTTTCACCTGGGTTATATGTAATATGGTACTACCTGTATAATCTGTGAAAACCTCAATAAAAACTTTTGTGGGATAAAAAAAAAAACCTACTGGCCAATATTACAAAAATGACCAAACCCTTAGAAAGATCCTTCCCAACAAACCTAAGTTTATTTATAGAAGAGCCCCAGGGTTACGCAATATGTTGGCAAAAATGTCATCCGGCCCCCTAAGAAACCCCCCCACTTTTTTGGACCACACTGGGTTCTATAAATGTGAGAGATGCAAAGCATGCAGAATTACTAGGGACAAAACTAGGAAAGCAACTAGCTTTCCATCAGTGGTTACAGGTGGGGACATGGCTAGAACCATGGCCAAAAGAGTGGGAGAACATATAGATAATATAAAAAAAATCTGTTCAAACACCACAGTGTATCCAACCACTTCAGGTTGATGCACAATAAGGACCCCTCCTTACTCAGGTTCTGGGGCATTGATAGGGTTCACCAGCATTGGAGAGGAACTGACATGACCAAAAAAGTGTTTCAGATGGAAACGCAGTGGATATATAGACTTCAATCTCTCCAGCCTTTGGGATTAAACATCGATATTGATTGAAAATGTTTTTTAACTGATTATTGATTGCATTAACATATTTGTTTGTAGCAAGATTGTTTCTTTTAGATTAGAGCCCTGGTTTCTCAGGGTTTCTATCTTAATATCTATTTTTTAGTTTGATGTACTTTCAGAACTTTTTTATTGATATTATATAAACTGTCTTTGTGTATTATATTAAAAAAAAATAAAAAAAACTTTTTTTGATCTGTTAGTATAGGCATGGTTGTATTGGCAATTTCGGCCATATGGATTTTCACCGCTAGATGGTTCTGTCCTAATTTTTTCCTTCAAGCCTCAATACACCCATTTGACCTTACTCAGCTCTATATTGCATCCATGCACCCAAATAGTCAATTTATCACTGTTTGGGTGATGGTTGAGTACAAATACATTGTATGTATTAGTTTATTCATTAATCCCTTTGTAAGGTTAGCCATTTATGTGCAGTGTGGGCAGCGCGTGTGCATCAACGCTCCCTAGAGGCAGATTTTGTATTATGTTTTTGTCTTCTCCTCCATTTTGTAGGAGCCCCACCAATAGCAGCCTTTCCATTCACATATAAGCAAGCAGGAAGTGGCGCAACATCACTTCCTGAAGAGCCATTCATGGCGAAACATATATCGGAGCGGGGGATCCGTCATTTCCGGGTCCATTTTTTGATACACCACACCAGGCTTTGCACCTTCGGAGTGAGACGTGGAACGCACACTACCCCCAGGGATCAGTTGACTCACACATGCTGTTTACACCTAGTGCCAGGCCAGGCACTATCGCATGTGAATGTAACTGTTATTATTGCTGCTGGTTTTTTTCAATTAAAAATTACTACACTATGAGACTTTCATCTGTGTCTCCTGTGGAGTCATTTTTACATTCTAGCTCCTTCCTGAGTGGCCATTGGAGTGGATTCATGCCATTAGTGGAACCAATTTGGGTTTCCCAAAGTGTTTCTTGACCATCCTGTAAAGAGGGGTCAAACAGCTCTGGTGAGTGGCCATCTTCATATTGAGCACACTTGTGGTGGAAGATCTAGAAGTTTTATCTCAGAGCATTCCGTTTTGGTGTTGGGATTTATTCACTTATGGACTTTATGCTTGCTTATTTTCTCATTAATGTGCACATTTGAGTTTGATGCAGTGTTTTCTTTGTGACAGTTTTTTTATATGAACATGTATAGTGCCTTAATCTTTATTTTGTAATTTTGCACAGTTACAGTAATTCGTTCACTTTAAAGGGGGAAGCTGTTTGTTTTTATATGTTCTCATCCCCACCAGGCGCCATTTTTTGGAACACATTTTTTGCATAAGACACATTTTTCTGCCGCAAATCACTTTCTCCCTCATGTGTGCCTCATTCTGATGTTTAAAAGTTGGGAGGTATGAGCGTAGAGGGAGAGGAGAACTCTGATTTACTGCATCAGCAGCCACCCACTGACAAGGTGAAAGTGAAGGGGAGGGGAGGTTTGAGAAAGTAGAGGTTATTAATGGGCCAGCAGGAACTGGCCCATTTGGCCTGCATTGCAGGAGAAGTTGGGTGGTGAGAGAGGACTGCAGCAGAGGGTGCCACACCCACAATTTTTTCACAGCTTGGCAGGCTCGCTAATTATTGCCCTCTCGGTACCCAAGGTTGAACCCCTCGCAGGGGAAAAAATGATCTAGGGCCCGGGTGCACCAGATTCTGTGTGCAATTGTCTACGTGCTAAGGTCTGACTACCTAACTTTGATAACATATGATAACATAAGGCTATTTAAAAGACTTTTCTAATCATCAGAAATACAGCTAAGCAGACAGAAAATACTAAGAAAAGGGAGAAGTGGTCAATGTACAGTATGACGACTAATCATCTGCTTCACTTTCTAATTCCATATTTAGCTACAAATTATCATTTTATGTAGACAACATACATTTGAGCTTCCAAATAAAAAACTAAACACCTAAAATTATGCATTTTACATGAATATACAGTACTTGTTCTTAAAGGTAGCTCATAATCAGAAATTCAAATAAGTGTAAGTGTCTAAATGCTAAAATCTGGAGGGCCATGGCGGGCAGGAAAAAGGGAATTGGTTAGTCACAATTCGTATTGCCTTAGTCCCATAGTCACTGAGATATGATCCAGCAGTAATTTTGTAGTAGAGCCATTTTCTAAGCACAAAGCTCAGACAGAAATTTAGGAGTGTTTGTATAAGAAAAGTTCACATAGCTACTTGTCTAGCAAAACTATAGGTCAAATGTTACTTCATGGGTCTGGAAGATACCACATTATAGTATGGTGGAGCGAAGGATCAGTATTTATTTTCTATGATCCTCAGCACCACCTAGTGGCCATTAGAGTTGGGCTGAACACCCCCCCTCCCCACCCCGGTTCGGTTTGCTCCAAAACTCTCGAACATCGCAAAAGTTTGGACCCAAACCCCATTGAAGTCTATAGGACCTGAATTTGAAAAATCAAAAGTCCCCATTTTGAAGGCTTATATGCAAGTTATTGGCCATAAAATAGAGTATGGGGGCCTGGTGGTAACTGCCCAGGGGGACATGTATCAATGCAAACAATTTTTTTTTTAGATATCTTTTTTACAGGAGCAGTGATTTTAATGATGCTTAAAGTGAAACAATAAAAATGAAAAATTCTTTTAAATATAGTGCCTGGGTGGGCTCACCTCTAGCTCTGGACCCTAAACAGTGCCTCCTGGGTATAGTTCCAGACACAACAGACAAATACACAAAAACTTTTCTATCTGAAACACTCTTTGCAGGAAGAAAGGTTATAGCCAGAAAATGGATGAGGAAGGAGCCTCCTAAAGTAGTGGAATGGAAGGTGGAGATAAATAATACATTACCGTACAAGAAATGTATATATATTAACAGGGGTTGCCCTGCTAAGTACAACAAGATCTGGGATAGATGGCTCCAAGAATCCTCTACCTGTGTCTAACATAATCATATAATTACAGAGTGATTCAATAGATACAAGTATGGGTAGATAGTCTATACAAGCCAAATATATATACCTTGAATATTAATACAGGTTAGATATGTTTGTACTTAATGTCATTTTTATTCAAGATATGATAATTGTTATACTGTTATAATGTCAACATGCTAACGTAACCATTTTATGTATGCACCAATTATTCAATAAAACCTTGTTTGATTTAAAAATATAGTGCCTGGGGGGTTCCCTTAGTCTGCCTGTAAAGTGGCGCATCTGTATAGTGTATAGAACCCGCTGCAGCAAAACTACAAACACAAACTCAACAGAACTTTAAAATAAATACGCCTTGTAGGAATTGGGCGTTTTGGTGAGATGGCCAGCACATTTACCTAAAGCTGTACATGTTGGTGCTGACTTACAGCACTCCCAAATGTAAGTGCACATTGCTTTTTTTTACCTGTTTTTACTTATCTGCAATAAACATATTGCACTATGATTCTCAATATGTTTCTCCCGAGTCTTTATGGTTGACCATTGCCAAGGAGACACTTTGTGGTTTAGAGTCATCACTTCCATATATGTTGCTGGTTGAAAGAATCCAATTGCTACAAGGCATATTTATTTTAAAGTTCTGGTGAGCTTGTATTTCTCATGCACGATTTGTGGTGAAGCACTATTTGAAAGATAAATTTGTTCCTGCACTTTTCTTTGGATCACGGTGAATAGACTTTTCTTTGAAGATTTATTGAGGAATTGTTTGGGTATATGTAAGTGTTTACAACCACTATGATACTGGTAAATGTGAACTGCTTTAAGCTTTATAGTGCTCAGGAGCCCCTCTAAAGCATATTTATTTCCTTCAATCATAAGAGACATAGGAGGGGGGATTTACTAAAACTGGTGAACTCAGAATCTGGTGCAGCTGTGCATAGTACCAATCAGCTTTTAACTTCAGCTTGTTCAATTAAGCTTTGCCAATAAAACCTAGAAGCTGATTGTTTACTATGCAGAGTTGCACCCAGGGGCGTAGATAAGGGGGTTAGGGGGGTCTAAACCCCCCAGAGCCTCCGTCCATGGTGCTGCAGCTAGGCTATTGTAGCCTTTCATCTGCGGGACCGGGACGGGAGCCGCACAGTCACAATTTTGCTGAGTATAATAAATGTGAGTTCCGGCCTGTTCGTTTATTGTGTGGGCATGCCAGGACTCGGTATAGTGCAGGGTGATGTTTGTGGGAGGAATTGAGGCAGCTTAAGCTACCCATTGGCTGGAGAGTCTGCAGAGGGTGGGGCAGGCTTGCGTTCCAACTCCAGGCTGACTTTGCTCCGGCCGGCGCAACTTTTGAGTGGATGACGTCACACTCGGCCGGCATTCAGATACAGGCTGAACGCTGTCCTTGGTATTGTTCCAGCGGGATTTTTACTTCACCAATCTAGGTCCCCACACCATCAGGTTTACCACCACCTGCACCTGCCATGGTTGTGCATCACCATCTGCACACCTGGCATCGGGTACATCACCACATGCATTTGGCATTGCTTTCTCCCTGCCACCGCTGCTCAAGTATAACTTATGGCGAACCACAGGGCTAAGTAAGTAAGCACTGTATATTAGATGTCATGTTTACAGTGGTTAACTGCATAACACTGGATACCTCTTGCATATTGTGGCAGTAGTGTCACCTTTATATATAACAATGTTTTTTATATATATACAAGAATAGTCCTGCTGACCCCTGTACTCTGCCCTACTGACCCCCTGTCTTCCCTCCTGCTGACCCCTGTACCCTGCCCTACTGACCCCCTGCCTTCAGTCCTGCTGACCCCTGTACCCTACCCTACTGACCCCCTCTCTTCCATCCTGCTGACCCCTGTACCCTGCCCTACTGACCCCTGTCTCCCGTGCTGCTGACCCCTGTACCCTGCCCTGCTGACCCTCATACCCTGCCTTACTGACCCCCTGCCTTCCGCCCTGCTGACTCCTGTACCGTGCCCTACTGACCCCCTGTCTTCCATCCTGCTGACTCCTTTACACTGCTCTACTGACCCCCTATCCTCTGTCCTGCTGATCCCTGTCCTCTGCCCTTGTAACCCCACTTCTCTGCCCTGATGACCCCCGTAAACTGCCCTGTAGACCCTTCTCTGCCATGCTGATTCCTGTCCTTCACCCAGATGATCCCTGTTTTCTACCCTGATAACCCCTGCTCTCCACCCAGCTGACCCCAGTCTTCTGCTCTCCACCCAGCTGACCCCTGTCTTCTGCCCTGATAACCCCTGCTCTCCACCCAGCTGACCCCAGTCTTCTGCCCTGATAACCCCTGCTCTCCACCCAGCTGACCCCAGTCTTCTGCCCTGATAACCCCTGCTCTCCACCCAGCTGACCTCAGTCTTCTGCTCTGATAACCCCTGCTCTCCACCCAGCTGACCCCTGTCTTCTGCCCTGATAACCCCTGCTCTCCACCCAGCTGACCCCAGTCTTCTGCCCTGATAACCCCTGCACTCCACCCAGCTGACCCCAGTCTTTTGCCCTGATAACCCTTGCTCTCCACCCAGCTAACCCCAGTCTTCTGCCCTGATAACCCCTGCTCTCCACCCAGCTGACCCCTGTCTTCTGCCCCAATAACGTCTGCTCTCCACTCAGCTGACCCCTGTCCAGGTTTTGTTTAACCACACTCCTTAAGCCCCTCCCACTGTTAAGAGTTTGGTCACAGACACATTTTGTTGCCGCAAATCTTGTCAAATGGCAAGGTGAAAGGGGGGGGGGGGCAGTTTGAAAAATTAGAGGTTATTAATGGGGCAGCAGGAACTGGCCCATTTGGAGAGAAGTTGGGTGGTGAGAAAGGACAGCAGCAGAGGTGCCACACCCACAATTTGTCACAGCTTGGCAGGCTTGCTAATTATTGCCCTCTTGGTACCCAAGGTTGAACCCCCCCTCCCCGGGGAAAAAATGATCTAGGGCCCTGGTTGCACCAGATTCTGTGTGCAATTGTCTACGTGCTAAGGTCTGACTACCTAATTTTGATAACATATGATAACATATGACTATTTAAAAGGCTTTTCTAATCATCAGAAATACAGCAAATTAGACAGAAAATACCAAGCAAAGGGAGAAGTGGTCAGTGTACAGTATAATGACTAATCATGCATCTGCTTCACTTTCTAATTCCATATTTAGCTATAAATGATCATTTTATGCAGACAACATACATTTGAGCTTCCAAAAAAAAAAAAACTAAACACCTAAAATGCATTTTACATGAATATACAGTACTTTTTCTTAAAGTTAGCTCATAATCAGGGATTCAAATAAGTATAAGTGTCTAAATGCTAAAATCTGGAGGGCCATGGCAGGAAAAAGGGAATTGTCTAGTTACAATCCGTATTGCCTAGGTTCCATAGTCACTGAGATATGATCCAGCAGTAATTTTGTAGTAAAGCCATTTTCTAAGCACAAAGCTCAGACAGAAAATTAGGAGTGTATGTATAAGAAAAGTTCACATAGCTATTCGTCTAGCAAAACTATAGGTCAAATGTTACTTCATGGTTCTGGAAGATACCACAATATAGTATGGTGGAGGGAAGGATTAGTATTTATTTTCTATGGTCCTCAGCACCACCTAGTGGCCATTAGAGTTGGGCCGAACACCCCCCCGGTTCGGTTTGCGCCAAAACTCTCGAACATCGTATGCAAGTTATTGGCCATAAAAAGGGTATGGGGGCCTGGTAACTGCCAAGGGGGACATGTATCGATGCAAACTATTTTTTTTAAATAACTTTTTTACAGGAGCAGTGATTTTAACCACTTGACCACTGGACACTTAAACCCCCTTAATAACCAGACCAATTTTCAGCTTTCAGTGCTCTCACATTTTGAATGACAATTACTCAGTCATGCAACACTGTACGTATATGAAATTTTTGTCCTTTTTTTTCACACAAATAGAGCTTTCTTTTGGGGGTATTTAATCACTGCTGGGTTCTTTATTTTTTGCGCTATAAAAGAAAAAAGACCGAAAATTCTGTAAAAAATGCATTTTTCTTCGTTTCTGTTATAAAATTTTGCAAATTAGTAATTTTGCTTCATATATTTTGGCCAAAATTTATACCGCTTTATATCGTTGGTAAAAATACCCCAAATCGGTGTATATTATTTGGGCTTTGTGAAAGTTATAGAGTCCAAAAGCTATGGTGCCAATATCTGAAAATTGATCACACCTGACGTACTGACGGCCTATCTAATTTCTTGAGACCCTAAGGCCCCTTTCACACGATCGGACCGTTCAGGTCCGCCTGTCAGTTTTGACGGCGGACCTGAACGGGCGCTCCATGTTAGTCTATGGAGCGTCGGATGTCAGCAGAGACATGTCCGCTGACATCCGACCCGGTCCGATCTGCTGAAGAGCAGACGGATGGCCCTACGTCCAGGCCCGTCGCTGGCGGATCGGATCGGGGGAGATCTGCCGAAAACGGACACGCTGTCCATTTTCGTCCGATCCCTCCATAGACGGCAGCGGCACCTGACAAGCCCCTCCCCGCTCAGTGAGCAGAGAGGGACCTGTCATCCGCCGGCTCAGCGGAGATCAACGGACAGATCTCCCGCTGAGCCGGCGGACCGAGGCGGGCTCCGTAGAAACGGAGCCTGCCTCGTATGAAAGGGACCTTACATGCCAGAAAAGTACAAATACCCCCCAAATGACCCCTTTTCGGAAAGAAGACTTTCCAAGGTATTTAGAAAGATGCATGATGAGTTGTCATTTTTTCCCACAATTCTTTGCAAAATCAAGATTTATTTATTTATTTATTTATTTTTTCACAAAATTGTCATATTAGCAGGTTATTTCTCACACACAGCATATGCATACCACAAATTACACTCCAAAACACATTCTGCTATTACTCCAGAGTATGGCCATACCACATGTGTGAGACTTTTACACAGCATGGCCACATACAGAGGCTGAGTACAGTCGAGTATGGCTGAGCATGGCTGGGTATGGCTGAGTATGGCTGGGTATGGCAGAGTATGGCTGGGTATCACCGAGTATTGCAGAGTATGGCTGGGTATGGCAGAGTATGGCTGGGTATTGTTGGGTATGGCAGAGTATGGCTGGGTATCACCGAGTATTGCAGAGTATGGCTGGGTATTGCAGAGTATGGCTGGGTATTGCAGAGTATGGCAGAGTATGGCTGGGTATTGCTGGGTATGGCAGAGTATGGCTGGGTATTGCTGGGTATGGCAGAGTATGGCTGGGTATCACCGAGTATTGCAGAGTATGGCAGGGTATGGCCGAGTATGGCTGGGTATGGCCGAGTATGCCTGGGTATGGCCGAGTATGGCTGGGTATGGCCGAGTATGGCCGAGTATGGCTGAGTATGGCCGAGCATGGCTGGGTATGGCTGAGTATGGCTGGGTATGGCTGGGTATGGCAGAGTATGGCTGGGTATCACCGAGTATTGCAGAGTATGGCTGGGTATTGCAGAGTATGGCTGGGTATTGCAGAGTATGGCTGGGTATGGCAGAGTATGGCTGGATATCACAGAGTATTGCAGAGTATGGCTGAGTATTGCAGAGTATGGCTGGGTATTGCTGGGTATGGCAGAGTATTGCACGGTATTGCCGAGTATTGCGGGGTATTGCAGAGTATTGCAGAGTATTGCGGGGTATTGCAGAGTATTGCAGAGTATTGCAGAGTATTGCGGGGTATTGCAGAGTATTTCAGGGTATTGCAGAGTATTGCAGAGTATTTCAGGGTATTGCGGGGTATTGCAGAGTATTGCGGGGTATTGCAGAGTATTGCAGAGTATTGCAGGGTATTGCAGAGCATTGCAGGGTATTGCTGAGCATGGAGGGATGGCTGAGCATGGATGGATGGATCCATGAGGCAGAGTATGGCTGGGTATTGCGGGGTATTGCAGGGTATTGCAGAGTATTGCAGAGAATTGCGGGGTATTGCAGGGCATTGCAGAGTATTGCAGAGTATTGCGGGGTATTGCAGAATATTGCAGAGTATTGCGGGGTATTGCAGAATATTGCAGAGTATTGCGGGGTATTGCGGGGTATTGCAGGGGTATTGCAGGGTATTGCAGAGTATTGCAGAGTATTGCGGGGTATTGCAGAGTATTTCAGGGTATTGCAGAGTATTGCAGAGTATTGCAGAGTATTGCGGGATATTGCAGAGTATTTCAGGGTATTGCAGAGTATTGCAGAGTATTGCAGAGTATTGCGGGGTATTGCAGAGTATTGCGGGGTATTGCAGAGTATTGCAGAGTATTGCAGGGTATTGCAGAGCATTGCAGGGTATTGCTGAGCATGGAGGGATGGCTGAGCATGGATGGATGGATCCATGGATGTGACAGCAATTGTCACAGAGCAGCGCTGTGGGCACTACACATCCAGCTCACAGCGCTGCTGCCATCCAATCCCTCTCCCTCTGCACCGATCGGTACAGAGAGGGGAGGGAGGAACCGGCATGAAATGACACCGGTTTGTTTACATGTGATCACTCCGTCATTTGATCACATGGTAAACGGCCACAATCAGCGGCCGTTTACCGTGATCCGTGATGCCCGGCGGTCACGGATGTTCTCGGGTGCGCACCCCAGGGGGTACGCGAGAGCAGGATTCTGGGAGGACGTCACTGTAAGCCCTCCCAGAGTTATCCAACCGCCCTGCAGCCATCATTTGGCTATGGGCCGGTTGGTAACTGGTTAATGATGCTTAAAGTAAAACAATAAAAATGAAAAATTCCTTTAAATATAGTGCCTGGGGCATCCCCTTAGTCTGCCTGTAAAGTGGTGCATCTGTATAGTGTATAGAACCTGCTGCAGCAAAACTGACATTTATTAGGAAAAAAAATGGCATTTAAATTGCAGGCAATACAATACCATTGCCGGCAATACAAAAATGTTTAAAATAACGGCGTGGGGTCCCCCCCAAAATCCATACCAGACCCTTATCCGAGCATGCAGGTCGGGAAAGGGGTGGACGAGCTAGTGCCACCTCTTCCTGAACCATCTGCCCTCAACATGGTGGTGGGATGCTTTGGGGCTGGGGGGCTCTGCCTCTACCCGACAACCCTGGGCTGTGGTTGTAGGGGTCTGCGGGCAGGGGGCTTATCGAAATCTGGAAGCCCACTTTAACAAGGGGGCCCCAGCTCCTGGCCCCTTCCCTATGTGAATCAGTATGGGGTACATTGTAGGCCTACCAATTCACCAAAAAAAGTGTCAAAAATAAATAAAGACAGGAGGCAGTTTTTGACAATTCCTTTATTAACCATTTCCATACCGGGCCTATTTTGTCACTCCTCTCCTACATGTAAAAATCCAAATTTTTTTGCTAGAAAGTTACTCAGAACCCCCAAACATTATAGAGAGACCCTAGAGAGACCCTAGGCAATAAAATGGTGGTCATTGCAACTTTCTATGTCACATGGTATTTCATGAATTAAAAAAAAAACACTAAAATTAGCCTGTGTGCAAATGGGAAAATCCGGACAGCCGCACTCCAGGAAATTATAATCCAAACTTCTTTATTTTAAAATCAGGAACATGTCATACAGTACATCAAAGGCAGAGTGTACAGACAGGCAGCTTACGGGTTTCGCACTATATCAAGTGCTTACTCATAGCATTGAGTATGAGTAAGCACTTGATATAGTGCGAAACCCGTAAGCTGCCTGTCTGTACACTCTGCCTTTGATGTACTGTATGACATGTTCCTGATTTTAAAATAAAGAAGTTTGGATTATAATTTCCTGGAGTGCGGCTGTCCGGATTTTCCCATTTGCACACAGCCTTTACTAGCATTAGCCAGCACCTGGGGCTCTTTGTTCCTGGAGACCAACAGCCAGTTCATACGTGGACAGATTCACCCTAGTGCAGGGACAACATCCGCATCACTAAAATTAGCCTGATTTTTTTGTACAATATGAAAGATGATGTTATGCTGAGTAAATAGGTACCTAACATTTCATGCTTTAAAATGGCACACACTCCTGGAATGGCGCCAAACTTTGGTACTTAAAAATCTCCATAGGCGACACTTTAAACATTTTTACAGGTTACCTGTTTAGTGTTACAGAGGAGGTCTTCGGCTAGAATTATCGATCTTGCTCTAACATTCGCGATACCTCACATGTGTGGTTTGAATGCCGTCTATATATGCGGGCGCGAAGTATATTTGCGTTCGCTTCTGAGTGCGAGTACGCGTGGACGGGGGCGCTTTATAAAAAAATGTTTATTGTTTATTTTACTTTCATTTTTTTATTTTGACACTTTCCCTTTACATTTTTTTATCACTTTTATTCCTATTACAAGGAATATAAACATCCCTTGTAATAGGAATAAGTCCTCTTTACAGTGAGATCTGGGGTCTATAAGTCCTGAAATTAAAAAAAACAAACGATCTTGACTCTTCATCCGAGGCAACAGCAGTGTTTATATCTGCCGATGCAGGACATGACGCCATAACGTCGCACCCGGCCTCCGAAGGTCATAGAGCCTGCCGGGGACCATCTGGTCCGCGGTATTCTCTATAGTAATCAGCCACCGCTGGCTGATTCAATCTCTGGTGAGCCGGTAGAAGCACCGGAGGGCGACGGGAGCCGCTGATTGTTTTTACATTGTAGGGAATTGCCAGCAGAAAAAGAAGATATCTGAATGATTTAGGTTTAACCACCTAAACTTCAGTACGTCATATGACGTCCACCTAAGGAGCAGGGTTTAAAAAAAAATGAAAAAACAATGTCCCCTGATAAAGATCCATTGTCCATTACGGTGCCCACCGCACCATCGGACCCGAAAAAAACCAAAACGCTCCATCTGAGATGAAGGGTAACCGCTGAATGCCTGCTTTGCCATTTGACAGTTCTTAAATAGGTAAGGCCCCTTACCTATTTAGGAACTGTTAAACAGAAGAGCAGGCATTCGACAGTAAGTCTTTGTCGTGGACAGAGCATTTTTGTCTTTTTTGGGTCTGGTGGTGTGATCGACGATGGATGTAAATTTTTTTTGGTGAATGGGCAGGGGAACAAGTATCCCATACTTATTCACATAGGTGGGGTGCCGGGATCTGGGAGCCCCTTGTTAAAGGGGGCTTCCAGATTCTGATAAGCCCCCTTTCCCACAGACCTCTACAACCACTGCCCAGGGTTGTTGGGAAGAGGTAGAGCCCCCCCTGCCCCAAAGCACCCCCCCAATTTTTAGGCCATGTGGCCTGGTATGGTTCAGGAAGGGGGGGTGCTCGCTCACCCCTCCTCTTTCCTGTCCTGTCAGGCTGCATGCTCGGACAAGGGTCTGGTATGGATCTTTTTTTTTTAATTTGGACGTGGGGTTATCCTTAAAATCCATACCAGACCTGAAGGGCCTGGTTTGGATTGGGGTGGGGACCCCCATGCCATTTTTTTCACTTTTTTCTATTGCTGGCAATGTTTTTTTTTATTCAGCTGTCAGTGGGGAAGCCTTTTAACAGCTGATGACTCATCCATTGTTAAGGATGCGGTGGCCGGCTTCCTGGCCTGCTCCTTAAAGCGGGGGTCCACCAATCTATCGTTTTTTTTTTTTTTAGTTCATTCACAAACTTTTCTTCTCAGCATTACATACTCACATATTGTGTGTAATATATCTGCCTGTGTCAGATTTTGTCGGAAAGAATAACTTATATTATTCACTGCAGGCGGTTTCCATCTTCATTGTGGGCATTTGAAGCCCACAAGCATTTATTTCCTGGATGTGGTGAATGCTGTGCTCCCAGCATTCACCACTCGTTCCCGCACATGCTCAGTGGCATCCTGGGAAGCCTGAGACTAGCTCCCAGGAGTCTGGGAGAGGCTAGAAACACGCCTACTCCCACGGGAGGAAAACCAGGAAGTGCAAAGAAGAATAGAAAAATAAAAGGTAATTACGGCGATTTAAATTTTTTTAAACGGCATGTCAGCATCTAGGCAAGGAAGAGAATACATACAGATATTGTTCAAAATTTGGGTGGAACCCCACTTTAACAACCAGCTATTCACTGTGCCCTGATTGGGCAACACTTTGCGCCCCACAAATTCGAGTGTTTGCAGAACGGGCGAACAGGCGATGTTCAGGCCGAACT
The DNA here is from genome assembly GCA_037952835.1 of Lithobates septentrionalis. Taxonomy (NCBI): domain Eukaryota; kingdom Metazoa; phylum Chordata; class Amphibia; order Anura; family Ranidae; genus Lithobates; species Lithobates septentrionalis. The sequence goes on from JBBDGP010001941.1 coordinate 2,230,367, forward strand.
TTTGCTCAGCTCAAACTGTTCTCCCAATTCTAGTGACCATAATGCAGTATTTTTCCAAAGCACTCTATTTTTTAGGAATGAATAACATTTGACCTGTAGAGGGAATAGAAGAACATTTGATTTTGCCTCATTGACACAGAACAAATGCACTAGCAGCTTCACAGGACGAATAACTATGCAAACATTTTTGAGACATGCACCCCTAATTAGTGTAGAAAGTAGTTACTTCTATCTCTTATACGCATGTCTTGCTCTCGATCATTCCTTTTATCTCATAGCTGTGACTGGAGATAGAAGCATGGATTTACTTATAAACCTCAATTCTCACACTTACCATTTAAAAATCAGTGCAGTGCCTGATAAACAGCTTCTACTGACCTACCATGCTTGCTAATCTCGCCTTCCCTGCTACATCAACCCGCAACATGATTCCAAAACACTTACACCTATAGATTGCAAATTCAAGAGACACCCATGGCTATTGGCTACGATATGCATCCCTATGACAGAATATGCAAGCTGAAGTATAATGGTATCAAAGATAATTGTTATATACAGAAAATTTTAAGCCGTTAAAGATACTCTCATGAAGGAAAAAAAATCACAATTGCTGCAGGTCTAAAGCGGTATGCTGCAACTTTAAAAAAAAGAGAAAACAGAGATATAACTTTAAAAGTCAATATGTCATCTGTAGACAAGTTATACAAGGTCTGAGTATAGTGTTGGATTTTTGCCCTACAATGTGTAACATGCTATCTGTATATGGAAAGGATCAGCAGGGCAGAGATCCAGATGTTGCACGAAGAGCAACTCACTTCCTGGACGTTTGTTCACATTGTGTGCAGTGAGTAACCATAGAGCAACTAATGACAAACACAGAGAAGGTCAAGAAATGAGACAGATACTGATGCATATTCCTGTCAGGACACCATCCCATATAAACTCATTCTACTGTGTGTTGCATAATGACGTACAACTTTAGTATGCTGTGTAGCAACAGTTTAAAAAAAACTAAAATTTTTACCAATTATAAAAATGTATGTTGAACAAAATATAAAAACAAAAACATATTCAGTCTGTCTCTGCAACATTCAAATTTCACTATGTTTTGTCTCTTGAAAAACGTTGCCAGTTTAAAAATTGCCAGCCCTTTTTGGCACAATAATCACTATTCTTAGCTGGCTAAATTACAACAAGCCCCTAGTGGCGTAAATGGGGAATAACTCATCTCCACCATATTTTTAAGGATGGAGCCCTACGCTCATTTGAGGAACTAAGTATGAATTTCTGTTTACATAAATCCATGCTCTTTTACCATATCTAGCTCAGGCATGCTGTGGAGGCACAGGGGTTGGCAGTGGAATGGCAGAAATCTCCAACAACAGCGTTTAACATGATCTCCGATGCTAGAAAGCATTTTTTTCTAGATGCTACGCAATGTTGCCTAACGATCTCTTAACATTGTTTCCCCTCAGAGTGGGAGAGAAATGGGAGAGAGACCTGGGCCCATTTATAGATGATCAATGGGAAGAGGCGTTGCAAGCAGTACCCCAATGTTCCCTGAATGTAAAACAGAGGCTTATGGAACTGTATTTGCTTTTGAGGGCACGCTTCACCCCAGCCAGATTACATGCAATGGGCATTTTGGACTCCCCTGTCTGTGGCAAGTATTTGAGGGATTATGGGGACCTGATTCATCTAACCTGGAGATGCCCCAAACTACATCCCTACTGGGTGGACTGTCCTGAACACTAATAAGGTGTTTCAGACTTCTATACCACTCAAGCCTAAACCATGCCTATTAGGAATTTTAGATGACCTACAACTGCCGGCCCCACACGACGGCAGTGGCCAGAGCTCTCTTTCAGGCTAGGGTAGTGATACTCAGGTATTGGAAGTCTACCGACCCTTACAAGGAATGGATACAATGCATTGGGGAAACCCTTAGATTAGAAAAGTATATATATCAACATAGGGACCACCCTCATAAATTTGATAACTTATGGGATCCCCATAAATTACCCCCCCCCCCCCAATTAGGGAATGTGAGTGTAAAGCTTTGCAGTAGAAGCAAAGGTGGGAGACACATCTTGGAATAGTTAAATTAAGGTCGTAATTGCTCTGGTGTTTGTACACAAATGCTATAATTTATGTCTTATTATTGTGTTTATTCAATGAAACCTACAAAGTTTTCTGAATATGCCTGATGTTGTGTATGGTTGTTTTGGAAGTACTTCATATGTATAGTCTTTTTTATATGGGCTTTATTCCCTTCTGTTTCTGTTGCAATAAGACTTCAAGCAGAAGCGGTCAAGGTGGCAGTGATTGCGCCCTACTGGCCGAACAGGCCATGGTTTCCCCTCCTGACCCAACTCAGCTTCCAGGACCCGGTGCCTCTCCTGCTCAGGCCAGACCTTCTTTCTCAAGGGGCAGTCCTGCACCCATGTCCAGCATTACTGAAACTGATGGTCTGGAAGAGGATGTAATCTCTCGGGTGCACCTCAAGAGTGATCTCTACCCTCATAAGCTCAAGAAAGGCGAGCACGAATAAGATATATAAGAGAATATGGGCCAGGTTTTTGAATTTTCATCCTCTACGGGAAGATCATTTAGGGATCCAGAGATCCAAGATATCCACAGTTTTCTTCAATCCAGCCTAGATCTGCCTCTATCCATCAGCTCTCTTAGGGTCCAAGTCTCAGCATTATCGGCCTTCTCTGGAACAATATGGGCTGTTCTCCCACTAATCCGACAGTTCTTTTGTGGGGCATCAAGACCTTTTCTGATTAAAAAATAAATAAAAAATTGCCTGCTGCTCTACCGGAAATTGAGTAAGCGCCTAACTTTCTGTGCACTTTGCCTCTGCTGTACTAAAATCTCAAGTGTTATCAGCCCTGCCCAATTCTTTTCTGCTAAACTATGAAACACCACCCCCTCCTCATCTCCTTTACATAAGTGTGAGGTGTTCTGTAGTCCACAGAGGAGAATTGAATACTGACATCAGAGTGGACAGAAACTTATGCCAGCCATACACATTTCATTTGATTCCTGTTAAATCACTTGAAAATCAAGCTGTAGGTGGCCCTGTTGGAGACACCCAGCTCAGTAAACTTTGATTGAAAATTCAATGGATCTGGGTGGAAAATTGTCGGCAGAACAATGACTGCATGTATCTAATCAGATGCTGTCATTGTCTGAGTGTTCTGACAGTGGTGGCTGTCAGAATACATTAGCCGGCAGGGGAATCTATTGATATTTTCCATTCAGCGGTGTTTATAAAGGGACAAAACACAGGGACATGGGTATGTATTGCAGAAAAACACTGCATACAGTTTCTTTGTTTTGCCCAGACTTACATTTTAAATTCAATAAAGATATGCAATTCAAAATGTAATATGGAGAATGTTTATGCAAATTGCAATACAGTAATGAACATTGATTAGCAATGCAGTGCTATAACTTGCACTTTAATAAAAGCAGTGAATTCACAGAAAAGAGCTACTTAGCATTTGATGCAAACCTGCTGTAATAAAGGGTGCATTAGCCAGGCACTATAAATTGTAGAGTTAAGTTTAGGAGCTTTGGCAAAAAAAACGCCAAAAGTTCCTAAACTCAAATTTAGGAGCTTCCAGTAGCTGCTAGTGTACATGAATCTGTCAAACAGAGCTAGAACAACCTCACAAATAATCTAATCCTACCCCACTCTATCCAAGGCCAGATTTCTGCATAGCCACACATCTTGCTGCTGCCTGAGCTCTCATTGTTACTCTCTGCATGTTCCATCTTGGTAGAATAGTGTACTGCCTGCTTACAGATCACCCTCTCTGTCCATACACCTAGAACCGGATAGGTAACAGAGTATTGCAACAGTTTGCTTTACTCTGCCAATTAACAGTTTTAGTCATAATGGTGTTGGCAAAGTTAATTTCTCAGCCTCCCTACTTCCAGCCTAAACATGTCTTATGTGGATATGATATAACAAGCTAGCCAGCCAACTAGGTTAGGAAAGGGGGCAGCAAAAGTCAGTTGGCCTAGGCAGGAAGTTCAAAGCTTTCCAAAACCAGAATAAAATTGTCTGGCATGGAGCTTTAAATATAGATATCTAGGGATTAGCCATGAGACCTTGCTATCAAATGAGGGAGTAGTACTGATCATCGTGCCACCCTCATTTATTCCAGAACTCTATTACAATAACAGTTAAATTTAAATTTCATGTCTGTGCAATACAACAATATAAGGTGACACATTTGACATACCACCAGTGGCGGCCTGTGCATTGTGGGCGCATGGGCGCCGCCCCCCGACACCTCCGCCTCCCTCCCTATTCATGTGCCCGGCCCCTTTCAGGATGCCGGACACATAAAATACTATGGCGGGGATGGGCAGGGGTGTGTATTTTGAAGCACATGATTAGAGCCAGAGGCTATAATAGGCTTCAAAATAGGGTGGGCTCAGGGTGCAGAGCACTGCGTCCCGATCCCACCCTGTTGTGTGTGACATAGCAAATTAATTTTCACAATTTTCACTATTTTCATATTAATGTTCCTCCCTGCCAATTAGGGAGGAACTGTCTCCCGATTGGCCTAAGTATTAGGCGATCCTATTGGATGCCTAAAGCTTTGGCGGAAGAGGAGACACGGTGAAGAAAGACTGAGGAGCCGAGCGGACACAGGAGTCGCTGCTTCCTGCCACTGCAGAAGACCCCTGACCACCCCCTCCTCCCTGGATGCTATTCCCGGCTGCTGAGCTCTTTTCCTATTACGGCACTCTATACTGCTCTTCCTTCACAGGGCTGAAATCACATTCCCTTACAAAACAGCCAGTCAGCCACGATCTGCACAGGCTATATCTGCCTACTGCAACCACACTGCCGTTCCGACCAGAGAATATTACAGGTCAGAAGGGCAACATGAAAGTCAGATACGCCCTGTGAAGGCTGACAGACTGTGTGTAAAGGAATGTTATTTCAGCCCTGTGTAGTGTGGGGGAGGGGGAGCTGTATACAGTGCTGGGATGGGAAAGGAGTTCTGCCAAGTGACCTGCCAGGGGTCCCTGTCCTCTAATTCTCCAGCGATGATCCCTGTCCTCTAAGGAGGAACTCTGGGAACTCAAAACCCTTATGGGTCGTATACACGATAGGATTTTCCGACAACAAATGTTGGATGTGAGCTTGTTGTCGGAAAGTCCGGCCGTGTGTATGCTCCATAGAACATTTGTTGTTGGAATTTCCGTCAACAAATGTTTGAGAGCAGGTTCTCAAATTTTCAGACAACAAGACTTGTTGGAAATTCTGAGCGTGTGTACACAGTTCTGACACACAGAAGTCCACGCATGCTTGGAATCAAGCAGAAGAGCCGCACTGGCTATTGAACTTCATTTTTCTCGGCTCGTTGTACATGTTGTATGTCACCGCATTCTTGATGTTCGGAATTTCCGACAACATTTGTGTGACCATGTGTATGCAAGACAAATTTGAGCCAACATCCTTCGGAAAAAAATCCAGTTTTGTTGTCGGAAAATCCTATTGTATGTACATAGCTTTAAGCCACTTTGAGTATCTTGGTGTGTGGTGGGTGTATCTACATGTACAGTGGAAGTGGTGGGTGGTAGTGGGGGGGGGCCAAGTCAACTTTTGCATCTGGCCCACAAGCTTCAAGCTACGCCTCTGCAGTGAGCAATACTCATATGTGATTCTGGTTTTTATTCCAAAATGAAACTTTCATACATCTCATGTTCTCAATCCTACTTCATATTCTATAACTCATGTAATGGAGTTACCTTCATAAAAACCAGTTGCACTACATGATAAGAAGATAACAATTAGACAACAATCATGCCTGATTCACAAGGTCTAGAATGTTAAACAGACACATTAGACTTTCTAACAGAAATATGCATAAGATCTGTATCATTTTTGGTTTCTAACAAATCGTAATTTCATTCTACCTAATAACATGCTGGTTGTCAGATTGTGACACCTCATCATATGGAAATGTATATGTGGCCAGGAGAGTTGGCATTAAGGGTGTGTCCACTGAGCACACAAATACTTCAACACATCCTTCAGACCCTTTGATTGGCTGGGGTTTAGCTATATAACACTCATTCTAATGCCCTGTACACACGATAGGATTTTCCGATGGAAAATGACTGATAGGACCTTGTTGTCAGAAATTCCGACCGTGTGTATGCTCCATCACACATTTTTCCATAGGAATTTCCGACACACAAAGTTTGAGAGCTTGCTATAACATTTTCCGAGAACAAAATCCGTTGTCGGAAATTCCGATCGTGTGTACACAAATCCGATGCAAAAAGTGCCACGCATGTTCAGAATAAATTAAGAGAGAAAAGCTATTGGCTACTGCCCCGTTCATAGTCCCTAGGTACGTGTTTTACGTCACCGCGTTCAGGACGAACGGATTTTCCGACAACTTTGTGTGACCGTGTGTATGCAAGACAAGTTTGAGCCAACATCCGTCGGAAAAAAGCCCATGGATTTTGTTGTCGGAAAATCCTATTGTGTGTACAGGGCATAAGTCAACATAAAGCTGCTGAAATTAGCAGCTGGAGCTCTTGTTTTACCATTAAAACTATAAAGGAATACTAATGCCGCGTACACACGGTCGGACTTTCCGGCATACTTAGTCCGGCGGACCAGAGTGTGCCGGACAATCCGCCCGTGTGTGGGCGGCGGCGGACTTTTCCGGCGGACTTCTTCCCAAAAGCCCGCCGGACCTAGATTTGAAAAAAGTTTTAAATCTTTCCGTCGGACTCAGTTTCGGGCGGAAAGTCCGCTCGTATGTGTGCTGGTCCGACGGAAAGCCCGCTCGTGTGTAGGCTGGTCCGACGGACCAGATACGACACGAGGGCAGGGTATTGCATCTCGCGCTCGCTGCAATAGGAAAAACAAATCTTCCTATTGCGGCGAGCGCGGTGCATACCAGGCCCTTAGGTCTGGTATGGATTATAAAGGGAACCCCGCTACGCCGAAAAAACGGCGTGGGGTCCCCCCTAAAATCCATACCAGACCCCGATCCGAGCACGCAGCCTGGCCGGTCAGGAAAGGGGGTGGGGACGAGCGAGCGCCCCCCCTCCTGAGCCGTACCAGACCGCATGCCCTCAACATGGGGGGTGGGTGCTTTGGGGGAGGGGGGCGCCCTTCGGGGCCCCCCCCCCACCCCAAAGCACCTTGTCCCCATGTTGATGAGGACAAGGGCCTCTTCCCGACAACCCTGGCCGTTGGTTGTCGGGGTCTGCTGGCGGGGGGCTTATCGGAATCTGGGAGCCCCTTTTAATAAGGGGTCCCCCAGATCCCGGCCCCCCACCCTATGTGAATGAGTATGGGGTACATGGTACCCCTACCCATTCACCTAGGGAAAAAGTGTAAGTAATAAAACACACTACACAGGTTTTTAAAATATTTTATTAAACAGCTCCGGGGGGGGGGATCTTCCTCCGGCTTCGGGGGTCCCTCCGCTTCATCTTCTCCCGGCGTCCGGTTGGTTCTTCTCCGCTCTCTTCTCCCGGTGTTCCAGTTCTTCGGCCGGCTCCTCTGCTGTCTTCAGGTAGCTCTCTTGCCAGCAGAGGTCCGGGCTTCTGGGCTTCTTGTCTTCTTGTCTTCTCTTCCCCAGATGTTGACACAACGCTCTATCCTGCTGGACTGCTCTCCGAGGGCTGCGTTGTGACTTATATAGGCGGAGACCCCGCCCCCTTTTGATGTCACAGTCCCTGGGCATGCTGGGACTGTGACGTTTTAGGGGGCGTGGTCAACATCACCCAGTGACCATGCCCCCTAAAACGTCACAGTCCCAGCATGCCCAGGGACTGTGACATCAAAAGGGGGCGGGGTCTCCGCCTATATAAGTCACAACGCAGCCCTCGGAGAGCAGTCCAGCAGGAGAGAGCGTCGTGTCAACATCTGGGGAAGAGAAGACAAGAAGACAAGAAGCCCAGAAGCCCAGAAGTCTGAACCTCTGCTGGCAAGAGAGCTACCTGAAGACAGCAGCGGAGCCGGCCGAAGAACTGGAACACCGGGAGAAGAGAGCGGAGAAGAACCAACCGGACGCCGGGAGAAGATGAAGCGGAGGGACCCCCGAAGCCGGAAGAAGACCCCCGAAGCCGGAGGAAGATCCCCCCCGGAGCTGTTTAATAAAATATTTTAAAAACCTGTGTAGTGTGTTTTATTACTTACACTTTTTCCCTAGGTGAATGGGTAGGGGTACCATGTACCCCATACTCATTCACATAGGGTGGGGGGCCGGGATTTGGGGGCCCCCTTATTAAAAGGGGCTCCCAGATTCCGATAAGCCCCCCGCCCGCAGACCCCGACAACCAACGGCCAGGGTTGTCGGGAAGAGGCCCTTGTCCTCATCAACATGGGGACAAGGTGCTTTGGGGTGGGGGGGGCCCCGCAGGGCGCCCCCCTCCCCCAAAGCACCCACCCCCCATGTTGAGGGCATGCGGTCTGGTACGGCTCAGGAGGGGGGGGGGCGCTCGCTCGTCCCCACCCCCTTTCCTGACCGGCCAGGCTGTGTGCTCGGATCGGGGTATGGTATGGATTTTAGGGGGGACCCCACGCCGTTTTTTCGGCGTAGCGGGGTTCCCTTTATAATCCATACCAGACCTAAGGGCCTGGTATGACCCGCGACGGGGCTCGCAAGGTGTCAATCTCGCAGATAAAAGCGGCAAGATTGACATCCTTTGCTAGTCCCGTCGCACCTGAGTCACGTTCAAAATGAACGGACTTGTCCGTGTGTGGGCAAGTCCGTTCATTCTGAAAGTCCGCCGGAACTCCGGCGAAAGTCCGTCGGAAAGACGGGCGGACTTAGCCCGCCAGAAAGTCCGGTCGTGTGTGGGCAAGTCCGTCCGTTTTAAAGTCCGGCGCACCTGGAGTAGGAATAGGATAGAAAGTCCGACCGTGTGTACGCGGCATAAGAGTCATTTATGGGGGGGCAGTGACTCTGCCTTATCAGATTGGACTTACCCTTCAAGTAGTCCAAAATCTGCACTGAACCAAAGACAAGGCAGTCTATACTGAAGTATTTTTTTCTCATTTTAAACCCACCTTTTTAACTATTGCTTACATCAATTTTTGTTTTGTTTTTTAAATGTTTCTTGTACCTCTTTATTAAAACAACTTTGAATTTAAAAATCATTAAATCACTGAATCTCTGAATGCTCTTACTAGAAATTACAGAACTTTGTCTCTATGAAGAGTTATTGTAGTGTAAACTCTCTGTTGCTTCCTATTTGGGCATGGCAACAAATAATGCTTCATTTTTTAAAGGTCAGAATTGCAACAGCAGAAGTTCTAAATGGTGTCTGTCTCCATTAAAACATGTGATGGCAGCAAGCCTTGTTTGTGCATAAGGCCCCTTTCACACATGCCTTCTGTTTGTTTCATCAGTTCAGTCACAATTTTTCAAGGAAAAAAACAGATCAGTTGACACCAGCTTTTCATCAGTTTATCAGTTTTTTTCCCATGTTTTTTTTTTACTATTTTATTGCTATCACATAGGGGACATAGGGGGATATGTGACAGGTCCTTTGGGGGGGGGGGGGGGGGGGGGCTGGTCGGTGGTTGCAAGGAAAGGGGCAGGACATAAGAGCAAGAGAAGTATACACAGTGAGGGGGCAGTCTGTAATTTTCGGGGGGGGGGGGGGGGGTTGTGGCAGAGAAAGACAGGATAGGAGAAGAGATGTACATATAGTGAGGGGGCAGTCTGTACAGACAGCCTCCCTCACTTGCGGATGCTGATTGTCATTGTCAGCTTAATTGTCGGCTCTTTTTCTTCCATACTTAATAGCGCTGGGAAGGAGCTGTCATTCGGTCCTGCCACTAAATTAAACAAAGGGACATCGGTGACATCACACAGTGATCCAGCCCCTTTGTTTAGTTTAGTGGCGGGACCGAATGACAGCTCTTTCCCAGGGCTATTAAGTATAGAAGAAAAAGGGCCGACAATTAAGCTGACAATGACAGTCAGTATTGGCAGACTGCTCCCTCACTATATGTACATCTCTTCTTACATTTAGACCCCTTTTACATTGGGGTGGCAGGTTCGTTAGCGGTAAAGCGACGCTTTACCGCTGTTATAGCGGCGCTTTTTGGCCACTAGCGTGGGTGCTTTTACCCCCGCTAGTGGCCGAGGAAAGGGCTAATAGCGCCCATTTTGCGTCGCTGCTGAATCGCTTTGCAGCGCTTCCGCAGCGCTGCCTATTCATTTCAATGGGCAGGGGCGGTGTATACACCGCTCCACCACTGCCCCAAAGATGCTGCTTGCAGGACTTTTTTTCCTGTCCTGCCAGTGTGAAAGCACTCCGGTGGCTTGAGAAGTGCTTTACAGGCACCATTTTTTGCGCTGAAACGCCTGAAAAGCGCCCCAGTGTGAAAGGGGTCTTAAAAGCTAACAATGACAGCGTCAGCAAGTGAGGGAGCCTGTCTGTACGTAGTACTGTCTGTATATACCATTTGTCAGTTTACTTCCATTCTTCGTCCAAACCGTTTTTTCTGATGGATGAAAAATAGGACTTTTATCTGTTCAAATAAAATGGATGTTGACGGAAGCGGACGAAAATGGGTGAAAATAGATGATCATCAGTTGTCATCCGTTTTTACATAGAGATGCATTGATGTCTGTTTTTCATCCGTCAACGGATGGATAAAAAACGATGAACGGTCCGTATATTTGAAAGGGGCCTAAACGGTTAACTGCTTAGTTATCTATCCCAATGCTGATCACTATTAGCCTGCCAGATAATTGTCCCGTGAATTGAAAAATCATCACAGGGTGAGAATGAGTGTGTAATCATCAAAGCCACTCCTACTGTGCTATTAGGCTGGGTTCACACATATCCCGCTGCGGTTTGCAGTCCAGAGTGTTTCTGTTCACTGGTTCAGGTGCGATTTAGGGGCAAATTTTTCCCTGAATTCGCACCTAATCCGGACTCAAAAGTGAACAGGACCCTTTTTCAATCTTCACCACAGCCTCCCCAGACATGTGTGAACCGGCTTCATTGAAAGCCGTTCATATTCACATGTCATGCGAATTGAATGAGGTTAAAAATGCATCCAATACGGGGCGTGGCCTGGACAGCGATGTGAGCAGACGTGCGTGTCTGTAGCTCCGCTCGTGGCAGATCCTTTTCTACACATCCTGCACCCTAAAAATTTGTCTTATCCCCCTGCCTCTGTGGGATCCAACGCTGCGACCTCAGATCACCATGTCCCCGCCGAAAAGAAGCGCGGCCTCCACATCTCTCGACCGCTACAGACAGACGGAGCGAGACCCGGAGGGACAAGATGGCGCCTCGGCAGCACCTCACGCGGCCTCACACGTGGAGCCCGAGCTGGATGGTACAGCAAAGGTACTGGGGGCAATCTCTCTATGCCAATCCACACTAACCTCAAAGATAGAGGAGGTGAAGGTGGACATATCACTAATTAGACATGATATGACCAAACTCCGGGAGCGAGTAACCGAGGCTGAGACTAGGATTGGGCAGGCGGAGGACTTATTACACCCCATGCAGCACTCACAAGACGAATTACAACGCCAGATACAACAACTAGCCCAAAAACATGACGATCTGGAGAACCGTGCCCGCCGGTCCAATCTCCGGTTTATTGGATTACCAGAGGGCTCCGAGGGCACAGACCCAGCCACCTTCCTGGAGCAGCTCTTGATCACAGCGTATGGCAGGGATGCTTTTTCGACTACGTTTGTGGTGGAACGTGCCCACCGCATGCCGGCTCGTCGCCTGCCTGAGGGTGCACCCCCACGTACTTTCATTGCAAAGCTGCTAAACTTCAGAGACCGGGACGCGGTCCTGCGACTAGCCAGACTGAAGGGGAATATTCCGTTTCGATCTGGCTTCATCTCAGCATTCCCGGATTTCTCGGCGGAGGTCCAGAGGCAGAGGGCTCGCTTCTCTGACACCAAGCGCCGCCTAAGAGCACTCCATATTAAATATTCAATGCTCTTCCCGGCTCGCCTGCGCATAGTAGGAGAGGATCGAGTGCATTTTTTTGAAGACCCTGGCCAGGCCTCGACATGGGTAGACCACCTGGACGCACAAAGAAATCGACCTGCCTGAAACACACACTGGCCGTTTACCGTAAGTGTTTCCTCTTAATTTTCTACACGCCCCGTGCCCATTTGACCTGTGCCGCAAGTGACCATCACAAAATGTATACCGCTCCTAAACCACCTACAATGCTGCGGTCATGGCAGATAACAATGAGACACCAAGGCCCCTTGCGCTGATCGGAACTTCCTATTATGCCCCTCTTCACTGCTGAACTGCCTTGGGCTCATATATACATGTTCTCCTTTCTCCCCCACTGCTCCTTGCTTCTACCTTCTCCCCTCCCCCCAAAGAACTTTCCCTCTGCTGTTGTTAACCTCCCGCGTGAGGAGCCATACACCCGGAATTGATGTGCCAGTGCCTTCTCCTCCTGCCCTCCTGAACTTCTTCTCAAACTTACACCATGCTATGGAGGTGCACAGGGGAAAGAACACCTTCACACAGCCACATTAGTCTAATTCGAAATGTACTGATCTTCATTTTTCTAAATGCCACGTTGGAGCGAGAATGTTGCAGCGTTAACTCTATCGCTGAATTCATATCCAGAATCTGTTCGTCCTCGATGGGAGACCGTCATATCAATACTGGCACTGTCCTATAGACAGCTGCCGCGAGTGATCGGTTCAATGTGCAACTGGTTTTGTTTTTTTCAAGAAATTTTTCTTTCTATGCTAAGCAACTTGCAAGAAATAGTTTATATATGTTGCACAAGTTTTGGGATGCAGGCCCCAGTCAAGTGGGGCGACTGAGGGCAGGGAGGGAGGGCAAGGGAAATGTTAAAGCAAAAGTTAAGATGAAGAACATGTGTTATAACTTGAGGATTAACGTGTAACATGTACATGTAATCAATCAGGACGTGGGGTGAGGTGTGAATCTGCTTCAGTGTGGAGAGTGATGGCTCAGGCCCATGTAAATTCCCTGCAAATACAATCAAATACCATACCATTATGGCTAACCTAAAATTTCTCACTTGGAATATCCGTGGGATCCGTGATAAAATTAAACGTGCTGCAGTCTTTGCCTGCCTTAAAACATACCGTGCAGATATAACAATCTTAGTCGAAACGCATATTACTGGCCAACTTCAACTCGCATTGAAGCGACCATGGATAGGATTGGCATTCCATGCCACTCACTCTCCACACTCGAGGGGGGTATCAATCCTCGTAGCCAAAACCACTCCCTTTGCAGTCATCACCATACGCACTGACCCCCAGGGTAGATTTATCTTCCTACACTGCACCTTAAATGGCTCACAATACCTCATAATGGTATACCCCCACCATACAAATCTAATCTAGTCACTGAAGGCCTACTATACATGGCACAACATCCCAACATACCAGCCATATGGTTGGGCGATTTTAATATGGTCCTAAACCCCCAAAAAGACAAAACACAGACAAACCCTAACACAACCCTCCCAGACACTACCCGACTTGGACGGACACTACAAGAATTCTCACTGACAGACACATGGCGTTACAAACATCCCACCTCTCAGGCATATTCATGCTTTTCAGCAACCCACTCCACAATGTTCCGAATTGATTTGATTTTGGTGTCTAACACATTGCTTCCCCGCCTTTCGGACTCGGGCTATCATACTAGAACCCTATCCGACCACGCTCCATGTTGGGCGACCTTACAGCTCAACCAGAAAATGGGACCCCCTACGTGGCGTCTCTATCCCTTCTGGTTATCACTGTTGAAAGACCAAGAAGACACATACAAAGAGTGGCAATTCTACTTCACCACAAACAGAAACACAGCCTCGGCGGGACAGGTGTGGGAAGCATTCAAATTACATGTCCGCACTATCCTATCTTCACAAATACGCAGAATAAAAACCTCCTCTAACTTAACTCTTCACCAAACCTCAGCCAAAGCAGACGTACTGACAAGGGAATTTCAAATGACCCCTCCCCTGACAGGGCAGCCGCACTCAAACTCCACACCCGCCTATTAGACCAACTTCACTACGAGAAAGCTAAACAGAAACTTTTCTTTCTGAAACAGCGTTCATTTGAGCAGGGAGAGCGAGCAGGGAAGCTACTAGCATACTTAGCCCGACAAGAGTCACACCCCCCAGTAACGGTAACCCTGGCTGGCCCACACAATGAAGCTTTCTCGGACCCCCAGTTAGTCGCTGAAACATTCCAGAAATATTACACCGACTTATATTCCTCCAAGGTTGAGGTTACCCCTCAGGAAACCAGGACCTTCCTTCAGAACGTCCCCTTCCCACAACTCACAGAATCCCAAGTGGAAGAGCTGGAAGCTCCTCTCACAGTAGATGAAATAGCTCTTGCCATAACATCCCTTGCCCCTGCTAAGGCACCTGGAGGTGATGGCATTCCATTAGACTTCTATGCAACATACTCTGAGATTCTGACCCCTGAATTACTAACATTATACCAACATATTTTTGACACTGAGACCCTTCCTGAAACCCTCCGCCAAGCGGTAATTATAGTAATTCCCAAATCAGGAAAAGATCCCCGCCTACCTGAATCCTACTGCCCAATCTCGCTTCTTCAACCCGATATTAAAATATTAGCTAAAATAGTAGCTATGCGCCTCAATAACAGCATCCTTACGCTTATTCACTCTGACCAGACAGGGTTCATGCCGGGGAAAAACACAGCCATGAATTTAAGACGCCTCCACATGAACGTCCAGGCGGAACATGACCACACGGGAGACAGAGCGATCGTGACCCTTGACGCCGCAAAGGCGTTCGACTCTGTGAAGTGGGGTTACCTATGGGAATGTCTAAAAGGATTTGGGTTCGGCCCACACTTCGTAAAATGGGTACAATTGCTGTATTACTCCCCTATGGCCCGGGTTGTGGTGAACGGATGGATGTCTGACCTCTTCCCTCTGAAAAGGGGAACTCGTCAGGGGTGCCCATTGTCCCTGCTGTTGTACGCCCTTGCGGTGGAGCCCCTTGCCATTTCCCTCAGGACAAACCCGGACATACGTGGGTTGCGCATAGGATCTTTGACTGAGATGTTAAGTCTATATGCAGACGACATGCTCCTCTACCTAGAGGACACAGGCCCATCCCTTCAAGCAGCCTTACTGACCATTGAACAATTCGGAAAACACTCAGGCCTAAACATAAACTGGTCCAAATCCCAAATCCACCCTCTTGATGTATCGCCCCCGCCACAAATTGCAGCTTCACTCCCCTTGCAGAGAGTTTCCTCTATTAAGTACTTGGGAGTAGAGATTACTAAAGACCCGCTAGAATACATCATCAACAATATTGAACCATTATTTCTACACTTAAAATCCCGTACACAAACTTGGGCAAGACTCCCCCTGGGCATATCAGGCAGGATCAACTTATTTAAGATGATACTGCTCCCAAAATTCCTATATATATTCTGGAACTCCCCGGTACTCATCCCTCTTAGCATCTTTAAATCTCTTGACAAAATAGTTAACTCCTTTATATGGGGGCCCAACAGACATAAGCTAGCCTGGAACATACTCAAAAACCCAACCACCTCGGGAGGTGCGGCTCTACCGGACTTATACACATACTACATTGCGGCACAACTTTCGCACTTTTACCATATCCATAAAACCGACGAGACTAGATACCAAGCCTTAATATGCAAAAGACCAAACGGCGATATGCACTCCCCATTACAGGTGATATTCAGGAAAGCCAGCAAACATAACAAACGTAAAGACCGAGACCTATTACTATCTCAGCATAGACATGTGTGGGAAAAAGCAGTTAAACTATCTGGAGCTGACTACTATCACTCGCACACACCCTTATGGCACAACCCCCAGCTGAGGGAATTGATCTCTCTACCAGGTGCCACTAGATGGGCAGCCAAGGGAATAGTGTTCTTGTTCCAGATTACTACTGTCTTTGGAATAAGAAGCTTCCAGACACTCTGCGAGGAATTTGATCTCCCCCCCCACATGCAATTCAGCTACACACAGCTGAGGCACGCGCTCCAAACCCAGTTCGGGCACGGACTTCCCAACCCCCAAGTAGATATAATCACAGGGACAAACCCAGAAAAGCTCATATCCACCCTCTATAATACACTCCGTACCAAATCGGTAGCACGAATTGTGGACACGGCAAGAATTAGATGGGAGGATGATGTGGGGCCTATAGACATCTCTGACTGGGAAGATATACTATCAAACGTTAAAATTACGTCACCTAAAATTTCGGACCGATTAACCCAGCTGTATATAATACACAAAGCATACCTAACACCATCCAGAATTGCTAAATTTTCCCCACATCAGGACCCACACTGCCCAAGATGCTCCAGCAACCCGTGTTCATTCTTCCACTTACTCTGGTCATGCCCAGAAATACAAAGCTACTGGGCACAAATCATAACATTCCTTCACGACCATATGGGATCACCAGTTCAACTTGACCCCAGACCATGCCTTCTTGGGCTACTCCCAGACGCCATCACAGACAGATCCCTGATTACACTCCTGAGCGAATCACTATTTAGTGCTAGGAAACTAATAGTCAAGCATTGGATGAGAACAGAACCCCCTACTTTACAAGCCTGGATCAGGGAAGTTAATACAGTACTACCATATAAAAATGTGATGTACAAAAACAGAGGCTGCCCAACTAAATTCCATAAAGTATGGGATAAATGGCTAGATAAGACAAGCACCTGTACGGATTAGCTTACCATATTCTCTTAAACCAAGGGAAGGGACTGCTATTTATGACCATTCTATCCGACAGGACTTGCTATTGATGTTGCTGTAATCATGTATGGTTTGATGTGACGTTGTCTCTCTCTTCAATAAGCATACGTATGTATAAGCAATATATGACGCCCCCCTACTCCTTATTTTTTTTGCCTCTTTTTCTCGACCAACTCTTGACACGCAATTTTATGTACTGTCGATGTATAAATGTCCTCAATTCAATAATAAAGCTTGCTTTTGTTAAAAAAAAAAAATGCATCCAATACGCATATATGCGAACCCAGCCTAATGCCCCGTACACACAGTCGGATTTTCCGACGGAAAATGTGTGATAGGACCTTGTTGTTGGGAATTCCGACCGTGTGTAGGCTCCATCACACATTTTCCATCGGATTTTTCCGACACACAAAGTTTGAGAGCAGGCTATAAAATTTTCCGACAACAAAATCCGTTGTCAGAATTTCCGATCGTGTGTACACAAATCCGACGCACAAAGTGCCATGCATGCTCAGAATAAATAAAGAGATGAAAGCTATTGGCTACTGCCCCGTTTATAGTCCCGATATACGTGTTTACGTCACCGCGTTCAGAGTGATCGGATTTTCCGACAACTTTGTGTGACCGTGTGTATGCAAGACAAGTTTGAGCCAACATCCGTCGGAAAAAATCCTAGGATTTTGTTGTCGGAATGTCCGATCAATGTCCGACCGTGTGTACGGGGCATTATAGTCTGACAGTGGGAGGTTTCCCAGCCGTCAAAGTATAATGATCACTGCCGGGAGCTATAGCGGCCAGCAAAGATTGCACAAAAAAACTGACAGGCTGGCTGTACTGAAGTCGATAGATGGATTGACTTCAGTACAGCCAGCCTGCCCATATACGGATTGAAATTTGAATTTCGATCTGTTTATGGCCAGCCTTAACCTCATAAATCTTCAGTGCTTACCAACTGTTAACAGAGGACAGCAGTTGTATAGGAAATGCATTGTTTTCAATTAATTAGTTGATGCATGCACTTGAATTGTAAAAAGCAGCAGGAAAGTTTACCCATTCTATCCCGCTACAAAGATAAAGCATTCCAGTATAAGTAATGAGCAAACAGAGATTCCCCCATATACATTTCTTTTCCAATATTTTTATTCAAAATTTTTTCCAAACGATATAAAATTCAATTTTTTACATGTTTTGTTTAAGGTGTTAGAACAGATAACAAGTTATTTATACATAATAACCAAAAAAGAAAGAAATAGGGAGGTTACACAACACATAATCACATATTGTTATTAATTCCTTAACGTGTTTCATGTATAGCATGTGGAGTCGCAGGGGGAGGATTCTCACTCCCCGATTCCTCTACCTGGTGCAACCTTCTAATTTAACTCCAAGAGCAGCCCTAGGGCCTCGGTTAACCCCGTGATCTTCGAGGGTTATTTTATATAGTAAAGAAAAGAGGAAGAAAGAAATAAGAAAGTGAAAAGTAGAGGGTAGGAGGTGAGAGAGAGGTGCACTCCTGTCTCGGAGCGAGGGATTCCTAAGATTCCCATCGCATTATGTATTTGAGATGTATCTTATCCAAGGGTCCCATATTCTTTCAAACAAAGTCATTTTGTCATTTAAGATAGCAGAAAGACGTTCATTAACCATGATCCAAGACAGTTTAGATTTTATGAGATGAAATGGGATCGTTGAAGACTTCCAAGATTTAGCTATCGCTATCCTTGCTGCTACAAATATAAAGGTTATGAGTTTCCGCATTTGTGTTTCGATGTTCCTTCTACTGGGCGTCCCAACAGTGCCTGTAAGGGTGACTTGATAAGGTTCACTTGAGTTAATGAGTAGATAAAGTTGTATGTGCGGATCCAAAATCTACGCACTTTTGGGCAAGTCCACCAAATATGTAACATGGTGCCTTCAGCGTTGCATCCCCTAAAGCACTGTGGGGAGGCCCCTGGAACAAAAGCTGCCACTCTCGCTGGGACCAAATACCATCTCATCAGGACTTTATAGTTTGCTTCTATCAAAGAAGTATTGATATATGATTTGGATGCCTGCAAAGACAGTTTGTTCCAGTCTTCCCCCATATACATTTCTAACTAAAAACTATACATAGAGAATTTCTTCTTTTATGAAAATCAAGTATTATTTGCTGCCACACCCAAATAGGATTGTAGCAGAGTTTACACTACAGTAGCTCTTCACAGAGGCAAAGTTCAGTCGTTTCTAGTTAGAGCATTCAGAGATTGAGCTTTTAATGACTTTTAAATAGTGTTGTATTAAAGAGACAAGAAAAATGATGCTGGGAAAGTAAGTGTGTGTGTCTAGGTATGTATGTGTGTGTGTGTGTAGATTCCCACCATGGTGTTCCATCGTATAGACCAGTAGAAAGTATGCCTTATTCAAGCTGGAAGCTAAACAATAATAAAAGACAATAAATAATAAAAAATAAAAGACAAATCACTGCAGGTCTGTAATCGTTAATACATCAATAAATGTATTTGTTAAATAAAATAAATTTAAGCTGGTATCAGTCTCTTGCAGCACAAGAAGCCAATCAGTTCATGTGCTGATGAAAAAGCATGGCGATAGGGTGAGAAAGCAAAGTGACAAGAGAGATAAGCTCATCACTGTGCTTCTTCTACATTTACTGCCCTATCATTGGTTGGGACAACCTGGGCTCAGAAAAAGTAGGTTGAATGATGCTATGCTAGCCATTAGAATTAGGACATCTAGCAGCTGAGATAAGTACTGCCGCAAGATTAAAGGTGACTATTGCAGGAAAAGCAGTTTATTAGTCTATGTTTTCTTAGGCTAACCAATTTTATCTTGTTATTTTGGGCTGAAAATCCGCTTTAACTAAATCCATTCATAAAACATTTCCTATTTCTTCAAAGTAAGCTAACATATGGCTAACATGGCACTTCAGTACTCTGGAAGCTGGCATTGTGTTCCAGGCAAGACAACATGTTACAACAGAAAGGAGAGACGTCTTGGTACGAATTTCTCAAGATTCTTTTGTAAGAATCTGGCTGTGCTTGAAAGCCATTGTTCACCTTAAACTGTGCTTGTTTTGTGCTTTTCTGTTCAATGATCGGAGTTGAAACTTTGTGCTCTGTATGCAATGACTAGCTTGTTACACTATTTCTGTCACCATCCAAGCTATATAAAATTACACCAGGCTCCATGACTAGATTTCTTGTTCCAGCTAAGTCACTCATTACATATAGTCAATATCCACAGGTTTGAGAATATATCACCATTGTAATTGAGACTAGTAGCTGGTAATACATGCTGTAACATTTTATTTTATCTACACTTGCACTTCTAGAAGGGCAAGAATGCTTTAAAGTGAACATGTGCTTTCAACATGCAGGGCAAGGCAACAGATCTACATCAAAGCCAGCCTCCACAACAGTTTAAACTCACCTACTATTCACTCCCTGCCAACAGGAGTGAGGAAGAAAAGAACAGTATGAAGCTCCAAGACCATTTTAGATGGAGATGGATGGAGCCTAAACAAAACAAAGAACTATCTCCCCAGATGACAATGCTGGTGTCAGAGGAGTCTATTGTCATCGCCGGTTTCACCATTGCGGGTGCAAGGGGAGTGGGTCCTATGCTTTCCTGTATCCTGTGTGCAAAATATGTTCACTTCAAATTAAAGGGTCAGCGTGTGCAATAGAGACTTTCACCGTTGTGTCAAATAACACAGGTCCATAAGCAAGGTCCATAAAGACATGGATCAGTGAGTTTGGGGTGGAGGAACTTGACTTTCCTGCACAGAGTTCTGACCTCAACACGATAGAACACCTTTGGGGTGAATAAGAGCGGAGACCGTGAGCCAGGCCTTCTCGTCCAACATCAGTGCCTGACCTCACAAATGCACTTCTGGAAGAATGGTCAAACATTCCCATAGACACACTCCTTAACCTAGTGGACAGCCTTCCGAGAAGAGTTGAAGCTGTTATAGCTGCAAAGGGTGGGCCAACTCAATATTGGACCCTACTGACTAAAGACTTGTACCCACGATCGGATTTTCCGCCAACAAAACTGTGGACTTTTGTCCGAAGGGCGTTAGCCCAAACTTGTCTTGCATACACACGGCACACAATTGTTGGCCAACAATCACAAACATGGTGACGTACTACATGTTTTTTCAGCTCTTTAGCACCACCCTTTGGGCTCTTTCTGCTAATTACGTGTTAGTAGAAGTTTGGTGAGTGTTGATTCGTGCTTTTCTTTTCGCGCTTTTCATTTTGTGCTTTTCAGTTCATTTCTGAACGGCAGTTCGTCAACCAGCCATGTTGCAGAATCTGAGGAGGTAACGTGTTATTTATTATTGGCCTTGGAGTTATTGCTTTGACATATTTTTTTTGGTTGAATAATGATTTGATTTGGTATATTTTCTATATTTTTGGATGCATAGAATGCACTTTTTGGTTAAGTTCTATTGGCAGATAGCATGTCTAATTTTATTTGTTTTCTTTTTTTAATGCACAATAAAAAAGTTGTGTAGAATAATACTTGGCTATGTGTTTTACTTCAAATAACATTTTGGGAGTAGGCAGTTACATTTTAAAAAATACAATGTAAAATTGACAAGGGACACCAACATAGTTGTATCTTTGATCTTAAAAACGACGGGATAATGGTGTTGTGGTAAATTGCCCAAATAAAAAATAAAAAAAGCATAATAATATTATTCTTGATATCACTAGAAAAAAAAAAAGCTTTTGAAAATTAATTTGCAATAACTCCATCAGTATCACCAGCAAAGCAGCTTCATTATTATCCCATTAAAGAAGAAAAGAATTGTGCGCTGCATTTCGAGATTTCATAATTTCCCACGTCACGAATGTTAATTCTCCATTACGACCGCTAGTTTACAAGACCGACCGCTTCTGGCTTGTCCTTGCTCCCGAGCATGCGTGTTTGTATTTTGGACTTTTGTCCGACGGACTTGTGTACACACGTTCGGAAAATCCAACAACAGACATTTGTCCGCGGAAAACTTTAAAAACTGCTATCCAACATTTTTCCTCAGATAATCCGACAATTGTCTGATAGAGCATACACACGGTCGGATTTTCCACCAACAGCCTGTCATCACACATTTCCCGTCGGAAAATCCGATTGTGTGCATGAGGCTTAAGACTGGGATACCGTTAAAGTTCATGTGTGTGTGTGTAAAGGCAGGCGTCACAATACTTTTGGTAATATAGTGTATTTCTGAAGCAGCAAAAGATCTGATGTGGACTGTCGGAACATCTAAAAAGATATGGGCACTGGTAAGCGGCAGTTCTTATGATTTAATTTTTACTGTGTTTGCCTCCTTTAACAATTGTACTGTTAAATTTATGCTGTGAAATTAGAAGGGACCATGGTTAGGTAAGCATCCTTGATGGAATCTTTCCCACCAATTGTTCAGATACAACACATAAAAATCTGGACTTTTCTGGGAAACTGAGGAAATGCTGAAATTTTCCAAGAATCAGAAGTCTGATTTAATACATATGTTATAGTTCTGCATTGCTTCAGATGAAAACTTGCTTGGAAAAAGAGTCATAGGTTCCATGTAAGCTTTTCATGCCATGTCATGATTGTTGTCTTGATGCAACTTTGTTATCTGGATGTAAATGTAGTTATTGTGTTTTTCCCCACTTTATTTTCACAGTCATTCCCGATTGCTGGTGCCATCCTAGAATTTTTGGCAGAGCGGACATCTCTTCCTCTTTTGTAATGTCAGCCAGTCTATTGATGCAAGCAGTTGCAATTGGGGCTTTAATATACTTATACAAAAATATCTCCATGATATCCTTTTTTGCTATAAATGTACAAGAAGGAACAGGCAATGTTGAAGACCGAAAATGCAGTTATTGACCAAGGAAAGTTATTGCAGCAGATGGAAGACATCATGACATATCATGCTGATTTCCCTTAGCAATTAAAAGATGTCCAGTGGTATAATCAGCTCAGTCTTGACAGAAGCCAGAGGGACCCTGATCCATCCATCTACAGTCCAGAGAAGTCTGATCAGAAGTGGTCTTGTGGCTAAATAGCCATACCTCTGATGTAGAAACAAGGCCAAGCAACTCACCTATGCACAAAAACAAGGAACGGGTGTACAGAAAAAGGGCAGCAGGTGCCCTGGATTGAGGAGTTTCAATTTGAAATATTTGTCAGCAGTTCACTAAAAGCCCAGAGGCCAGTACAAAGACTAGTGTCGGCAGGCAACGGTGAAACATTATGGAAGTTCTCTGCAGGTATGAGGTTGCGTTTCTGCAAATGAAGTTAGGTATTTGGCCAGAATTAATGGTCTCATCAATGCCTAAAAGTACAGGCAGATATTATTTCTTTGTGCAATACTGGGGAGCGCCCAAATAAATTCTGTAGCATGACAATGACCCAAAACATACAGCTAAAGTCATAGAGAACTATCTGCATTCAAAAAAAGAAAGAACAAATAAGGAGTCCTGGAAGAGATTGTATAACCCCACAGAGCCCTGATCCCAACATTACTGAGTCTGTCTGGGATTAAGATGAAGAGATAAAACAACTGAGACAGCCAAAAACAGGACAGTTGTTAGTTCTCCTGAATGTTCGGAACAACCTACCTGCTGAGTGTGCAATTATACATATGTAGCGCTGGTAGATTTTTAATCTACTGCTGATAGGTAAATCTAGTGGGTTACTTGTTAGGTGAAGTTAGATTTGCCTCTGTTCCAGCTTGGCTGAGTTGCGTGTAGTTTCACACTGCGCCGGTGGGTGTCGTTGTCACCAGGGGCTGGTGTTGGAAAGGCAACGTGTTGAAGCGTATGAGTGCTCCTCTGTTCCGGAGTCAACTCGGTGGAGGTGGTCCTCCGAGTTGCATTCTGGGAGAGGGTATTTATGGGACAGACGCCATGTTTAGGGGTTCGTTTTCATCCACCTGCTGGCCCTCCTGGCTGACAGGTATGCATTAGGAATAACACCTCGTGGTCCTCCGTTCCAGAGGCCCACGTCGCTGCGGTGTGTGGGTGGGCCCAGAGGCCTGTCTGGGGCCTACCACAGCGGCAGAGGAATGGTCCTGGGCTGTCTATCCTGAGTGAAGAAGCTGGACAACTGAGGAGATCCCAGGGAAGGACCCGTCATGGAAGGATCATGAAGAGTGCTGGTCTGGAGAGGGGCCTGGTGACTCAGTTGGAGGACGTATCCTGAAGTAATCTTACTGCATAGTACTGCGCGGTTGGCTTTAAGGTTCAAGTGCTGTGTCTGATATTCATCGTAAACCATTACATACTGTGGTTTTATTCCAAACAAGTCTGTGGCAGAGACTTTTGTTCGTGCTACGTACTGGCTGCTAGGCAAGTGAGAGAGGCCTATCCAGGCAGGCAAAGATTGAATCCCACAGGGGGAGTGCATTCAACTACAAATGTTCAATTCCTAATAATGTTCTAAAGAATACTAACGAAAGGTATTTGAGCTTCCCTGCAACTTTCCTTCTACATCTTTCCTGTTACTTCCTTTATTACCTGTTCATTAAAGCATTGGAAAACATACTCAAGTGTTTGGCGCCTACATCGTCCAGAGGTAAACTCAACGGGACCCTAGACCCGGTGCCGGTGAAACAGAGGTGATGAAAGTGAAGGTAACAGCCCGCTTTAAACCAGCAGCTCCACCGAGAGTTATTGCTACACATAAAAGAGTTAATACCTTTTTAAAGGCTAAGGGAGGACACACCCAATATTGATTTGGGTTGGTATCAAAGGGGAAAATGGGCAGCACACAGTTCAACAAACCAAAAGTCCGCTTTTATGTCAGCCAACACAAAAATTGGCGTTTCCTTCTGCAGTAGTGCAAACAAAACACATAGCAGCTTTTTTTC
Source organism: Lithobates septentrionalis (assembly GCA_037952835.1). NCBI lineage: Eukaryota > Metazoa > Chordata > Amphibia > Anura > Ranidae > Lithobates > Lithobates septentrionalis. The sequence continues at coordinate 2,255,034 of JBBDGP010001941.1, forward strand.
AGTGTTTAACAGTCTCTAAACACAGCAGGACATATCTGCTTTGCTTCAGCACAGATTTTAGAAATCAGGTCACAGGGCTCACCAGGCAGAAGGGATTCCAAGACAAGCAGGTCTTTCAGGCAGCCCAGTGTGGCAGCTTTTCCATGTATGCTTTAAAAACAACCCTTTACTTTTCACATACAACAACCCTGTCTCTTAAAAGTAGTGTTAAACCCAAAAGCAAACATTCAATACAACCCATTTTTGGTTTTGGGTTTAATACCACTTTAAGCTCACGTTTCATACCCTGTTTCCCCGAAAATAAGACCTAGCGTGATTGTCGGTGCTGGCTGCAATATAAGCCCTACCCCCCAAATAAGCCCTACCCTGTTTCCCCGAAAATAAGCCCTACCCTGAAAAGAAGACCTACAAGGACTTATTTGGGGGGTAGGGCTTATATTGCAGCCAGCACCGACAATCACGCTAGGTCTTATTTTCGGGGAAACAGGGTAGGCAGGGCAATAGGGAAAGTGTTTGCCCTCTCAAATTAGCCCCCCCCCCCCCCCCAGCCAGTCCTGTACTAGGCCGACTCTTCACATTTCATTTACATTTGTATGTGTGTTTATTCTACCATCAGTAGTTTACATTTATAGAATTAAAATTGAAAGCTGAACTCTGAGCTAGAGAAAAAGTGAGACCCACTCTGAATTGCAAGATGCTTGTTTTGTCTAGGGATTGATAAGTAGGTGAACTACTTACTTTATTCCATGTTTCCCTGGCAGCCAGCACTCCCCTGCCGGTCACCATTCTCAGTATGTGGGCAGGCCCTCAGAGTCCTCATGTATGATACAGGTCCACTGGTCCTGCATTGTATGTGATGATATTGGAAAACTGCACGCAGAGAAGAGTAGTTTCGGAGCACTGGTCTTACGAAGAGGTTGAAGAGAGGAGAAAGGCAAGTATTTTACCTCATTTTTATCCCCCCATTCCCGGGTCGAGCATTTAACCCTTGCAGTGTGCAGGGGAGTCCTCTGCAAGGGTAACTTTTTCCATGGGTTGGAGTTCAGCTTTAAAGACTGCATACTGAGGATTTCAGTGTTTTAAAAAATGAAACGCACTTTGAGCGTACTAAAGCCAAACAGCTTCTTTTTGTCAGAATTTGTGATTGCATAACTTTTGATAACATTTATCTCGTGTCATTACCCTGAACCTAAGCTTAAAAACAAAATTATTTACCGGTTTAATGAACTCAGAATCATTTGTTTGACTTTAGGTTTTTTAGTGTCTTTGTGGAGACTCTGAAGAGCCATAAAATATGACCACGGGGTAAAGAAACATACAATATGACCACACGATTGGGGTTGTTGCCCTTTTAACTTGCTGTTAGTGTGAGCTTAAATTGTAAATAAAACAAAACTTTTTTTTAGTTTTGAATAGACTGGAGAGGGATTCAAATATCTAGCAAGTTTATATTGTTGTCTGTGCCACAGTTATGGAGATTCGCCCTCTCTATTTGTCCTGTTTACTATGATCATTAAAAGTCAAAGTAAAAGAAAATCCCAAATTTTACATTGTCCCCAGAACAGTAATAGAGGGGAAATCTTCTGTAGCAGTGTAGTTGCCACTAGTAACAAACATCTACCATATCACCCCGCTGCCAGACTCCCATATATCACTTCAGAGACAATGATCAGTCATTTGCTTTGTTTTGTTTTTGTTTATTGGGGGGTTCAACTTGGTTGGGGAAAGTGGTATATGGGATGCCCATAGAACAGATCACTTTGCCATCATATTTAAAGATTGTATAGTTTAGCACATAGTTTGAGCCTGAAGGAAAGATGCGCATGTTCAACAGCTACAGTCCTCTTCCTGCATCACCATGCAGACTAATGCCGCGAACACAGTCGGACTTTCCGGCATACTTGGTCCGGCGGACCAGAGTGTGCCGGACAATCCGCCCGTGTGTAGGCGCCGGTGGACTTTTCCGGCGGACTTTTTCCCAAAAGCCCGCCGGACCTAGATTTGAAACATGTTTTAAATCTTTCCGTCGGACTCAGTTTCGGGCGGAAAGTCCGCTCGTCTGTGTGCTAGTCCGACGGACCAGATACGACGCGAGGGCAGGGTATTGCATTTCGCGCTCGCTGCAATAGGAAAAGCAAATTTTCCTATTGCGGCGAGCGCGGGGCATACCAGGCCCTTAGGTCTGATATGGATTATAAAGGGGAACCCCCCTACGCCGAAAAAACGGCGTGGGGTCCCCCCTAAAATCCATACCAGACCCCGATCCGAGCACGCAGCCTGGCCGGTCAGGAAAGAGGGTGGGGACGAGCGAGCGCCCCCCCTCCTGAACCGCACCAGGCCGCATGCCCTCAACATGGGGTGGGTGCTTTGGGGGAGGGGGCGCCCTGCGGGGCCCCCCCACCCCAAAGCACCTTGTTCCCATGTTGATGAGGACAAGGGCCTCTTCCCGACAACCCTGGCCGTTGGTTGTCGGGGTCTGCGGGCGGGGGGCTTATCGGAATCCGGGAGCCCCCTATAATAAGAGGGCCCCCAGATCCAGGCCCCCCACCCTATGTGAATGAGTATGGGGTACATGGTACCCCTACCCATTCACCTAGGGAAAAAGTGTAAATAATAAAACACTACACAGGTTTTTAAAATATTTTATTAAACAGCTCCGGGGGGGGGGAATCTTCCTCCGACTTCGGGGGTCTTCTTCCGGCTTCGGGGGTCCCTCCAGTTCATCTTCTCCCGGCGTCCGGTTGGTTCTTCTCCGCTCTCTTCTCCCGGTGTTCCAGTTCTTCGGCCGGCTCCTCCGCTGTCTTCAGGTAGCTCTCTTGCCAGCAGAGGTCCGGACTTCTGGGCTTCTTGTCTTCTCTTCTCCAGATGTTGACACGACGCTCTCTCTGGCTGGACTGCTCTCTGAGGGCTGCGTTGTGACTTATATAGGCGGAGACCCCGTCCCCTTATGATGTCACAGTCCCTGGGCAGGCTGGGACTGTGACGTTTTAGGGGGTGTGGTCACCGAGTGATGTTGACCACGCCCCCTAAAACGTCTCAGTCCCAGCATGCCCAGGGACTGTGACATCATAAGGGGGTGGGGTCTCCGCCTATATAAGTCACAACGCAGCCCTCAGAGAGCAGTCCAGCCGGAGAGAGCGTCGTGTCAACATCTGGAGAAGAGAAGAGAAGACAAGAAGCCCAGAAGTCCGGACCTCTGCTGGCAAGAGAGCTACCTGAAGACAGCGGAGGAGCCGGCCGAAGAACTGAAACACCGGGAGAAGAGAGCGGAGGAGAACCAACCGGACGCCGGGAGAAGATGAACCGGAGGGTCCCCCGAAGCCGGAAGAAGACCCCCGAAGTCGGAGGAAGATTCCCCCCCCACGGAGCTGTTTAATAAAATATTTTAAAAACCTGTGTAGTGTTTTATTATTTACACTTTTTCCCTAGGTGAATGGGTAGGGGTACCATGTACCCCATACTCATTCACATAGGGTGGGGGGCCGGGATCTGGGGGCAATCTTATTATAGGGGGTTCCCGGATTCCGATAAGCCCCCCGCCCGCAGACCCCGACAACCAACGGCCAGGATTGTCGGGAAGAGGCCCTTGTCCTCATCAACATGGGGACAGGGTGCTTTGGGGTGGGGGGGCCCCGCAGGGTGCACCCTCCCCCAAAGCACCCACCCCATGTTGAGGGCATGCGGCCTGGTACGGTTCAGGAGGGGGGGGCGCTCGCTCGTCCCCACCCCCTTTCCTGACCTGCCAGGCTGCGTGCTCGGATCGGGGTCTGGTATGGATTTTAGGGGGGACCCCACGACGTTTTTCGGCGTAGGGGGATTCCCCTTTATAATCCATACCAGACCTAAGGGCCTGGTATGCCCCGCGACGGGGCTCACAAGGTGTCAATCTCGCCGATAAAAGCGGCAAGATTGACATCCTTTTCTAGTCCCGTCGCACCTGAGTCACGTTCAAAATGAACGGACTTGTCCGTGTGTGGGCAAGTACGTTCATTCTGAAAGTCCGCCGTAACTCCGGCGTAAGTCTGTCGGAAAAACGGGAGGACTTAGCCCGCCGCAAAGTCCGGTCGTGTGTGGGCAAGTCCTTCCGTTTTAAAGTCCGGCGCACCTGGCAGGCAAAGTCCGTCAGAAAGTGTGCCGGACCAAGTAGGCCAGAAAGTGCGACCGTGTGTACGCGGCATATTGCTCCTCCTCTGCGTAACTCCTGCAGACTATTGCTCCCAGGAATTCCTCATTAGTTACCGTGTAAAGAATAAGGACTTCACCCAAGACCGTGTAAGGGTGAAGTTCCTAGAGATCCTTCCCTCCTGCACAAACTTATACTGTAGCACATTTCCTGTCACATCTTCTTCTGTAAGCAAAAGAACCCACTCTGAATAATTTCTCCTGCTGGCTCTGGTTGCCTGATGCTACTAGGCCGGAGGCAGTACCTCTCCCTGGAGTCCTAGTAGTTTAAAAGCCTGTTCTGAACGGTGGACTACTGTTCCCAGCCAGCCCGGCTTGCAAATCCTGTGCCAACAGGTCACATTGAATTGAAACTACTCAATGACCATGTAATGATGAGGACTTCACTAATGACCGTGTAAAAGTGAAGTTCCCTCACAGACTTCCTGGCACATCCAGCCCTTCACTATGGTACACTCACCGAGCTTCCTCTGCCCCAAGTCCTTGATGGAGAACTTAACTGGACTGTACGTTCCAACAGCTTCACCTGTCCCTCTGCTCCAGGAGTTCCTCATCAATAACCATGTAATGATGAGGACATCGCCAATGACTGTGTAAAGGCGAAGTTCCCTCACAGTTCTCCCCGGGCCTCCTCCTGCGATCGGCGCACCCCCCCCCAGATGGGGGTGCCCTCCTGCTGCTGTCTAGTACTCCATTCTCCACTTCACCCTGGCCAACAACTCCCCCCCAGTGGCATGTTACCTCAGCTTATATAGGAGGCCCGCCCCCTGCCAATACCAGTTGGGGATTGGTCAGGGCTCCCACATGAGCTGCCTGCCACTCCAGTTCTAGGCCCTGCCCCTCTTCCAGAACATTCTCCCTGGAAGCAGGGGAGGCACCTCAGAACTAGAGCACAGGTGGTCACACCCACTGCTACTCTAACCACTCCCTGCCCCCAGATCAAAACAAACAGGCCTAGCTTAAAGCATAGGCCTGCCTAAATTTACCTGTGCTGACAGTCTCCCTAGTAAAAAAATCCCATACTAGCACCTACCTATTGGTAGAGGGTGCTAAACTTCCAACTGGGGACTCTAGTTCTGGTGATCCTGGTGACAACCAAGGATTCCCTCACTTTGGTGGGATTTCATCTTACTTCCTCTTTTGGCTATGGGAAGTGAAGAGAAATCTCCCGGTGGGACACAGATGGCAAATATAAAACTAGGGTTTTATTATTATCATTAATTTATAGGATTTATATACAGTGCCTTGCAAAAGTATTCACCCCCTTGGCTTTTTACAGCCTTTAGTTCAATGTTTTTTTAATCTGAATTATATGTGATGGATCAGAACACAATAGACTAAGTTGGTGAAGTAAAATTAGAAAAATATATACAGTGGGGACGGAAAGTATTCAGACCCCTTTAAATTTTTCACACATTTTTCCTAATTTTTCCTCATTAATGTACACACAACACCCCATATTGACAGAAAAATACAGAATTCTTGCCTTTTTTGCAGATTTATTAAAAAAGAAAAACTGAAATATCACATGGTCCTAAGTATTCAGACCCTTTGCTGTGACACTCAAATATTTAACTCAGGTGCTGTCCATTTCTTCTGATCATCCTTGAGATGGTTCTACACCCTCATTTGAGTCCAGCTGTGTTTGATTATACTGACTGGACTTGATTAGGAAAGCCACACACCTGTCTATAGAAGACCTTACAGCTCACAGTGCACATGAGGTCAAAGGAACTGCCTGAAGAGCTCAGAGACAGAATTGTGACAAGGCACAGATCTTGCCAAGGTTACAAAAAAATGCATGTAACAACCATGCTTCACTGTTGGGACTGTATTGGACAGGTGATGAGCAGTGCCTGGTTTTCTCCACACATACCGCTTAGAATTAAGGCCAAAAAGTTCTATCTTTGTCTCATCAGACCAAAGAATCTTATTTCTCACCATCTTGGAGTCATTCAGGTGTTTTTTAGCAAACTCCATGCGGGCTTTTCATGGCACGTTTTGAGTTTGCGAAAAGGCATGTGGGAGACTCCCAAAATGTATGGAGGAAGATGCTCTAGACTGATGAGACTAAAATTGAACTTTTTTGCCATCAAAGAAAATGCTATGTCAAACCCAACACATCACATCACCCAAAGAACACCATACCCACAGTGAAACATGGTGGTGGCAGCATCATGCTGTGGGGATGTTTTTCAACAGTCGGGACTGGGAAACTGGTCAGAGTTGAGGGTAAGATTGATGGTGCTAAATACAGGGATATTCTTGAGCAAAACCTGTACCATTCTGTGTGCGTGATTTGAGGCTAGGACGGAGGCTCACCTTCCAGCAGGACAATGACCCCAAACACACTGCTAAAGCAACACTTGTGTGGTTTAAGGGGAAACATGTAAATGTGTTGGAATGGTCTAGTCAAAGCCCAGACCTCAATGCAATAGAAAATCTGTGATCAGACTTAAAGATTGCTGTTTACAAGCGCAAACCACCCAACTTGAACGAGCTGGAGCAGTTTTGCAAGGAGGAATGGGCAAAAATCCCAGTGGTAAGAGGTGGCAAGCTCATAGAGACTTATCCAAAGCGACTTGGAGCTGTGATAGCTGCAAAAGGTGGCTCTACAAAGTATTGACTTTAGGGGGGTGAATAGTTATGCACATTGACTTTTTATGTTATTTTGTCCTATTTGTTGTTACATAGTAGGTGAGGTTGAAAAAAGACAAAAGTCCATCAAGTCCAACCTATGTGTGATTATGTGTCAGTATTACATTGTATATCCCTGTATTTGCGGCCATTCAGGCGTTTATCTAAAAGTTTCTTGAAGCTATCGATGCTCCCCGCTGAGACCACCGCCTGTGGAAGGGAATTCCACATCCTTGCCGCTCTTACAGTAAAGAACCCTCTACGTAGTTTAAGGTTAAACCTCTTTTCTTCTAATTTTAATGAGTGGCCACGAGTCTTGTTAAACCCTCTTCTGCGAAAAAGTTTTATTCCTATTGTGGGGTCACCAGTACGGTATTTGTATATTGAAATCATATCCCCTCTCAAGCGTCTCTTCTCCAGAGAGAATAAGTTCAGTGCTCGCAACCTTTCCTCATAACTAAGATCCTCCAGACCCTTTATTAGCTTTGTTGCCCTTCTTTGTACTCGCTCCATTTCCTTTTTAATTTAAATATTCTTTATTAGATTTTTCTTATTACAAAAAAAAAAAACAACAAGCAAAAATAGAAAACATTATACTTTTCACAACAGCTTATGGAGATTATCAGTCCAATCAAGTAATATAAAAATATTTTACATTCTAAACCTCCTATATCCCTTCCCCCTCCCCCCCCCCCATCCCATTCCCACCCACCCTCCCCTATCCCTACACAATATAAAAAGGTTGCATGAACGTCCTCATGTACTAACATCACATCCACTCCTTAACCTTAATTTGCTGGTTCTCCTTTGACTCTGTGCTATACTGACGGTCAATCCGATTCCTTAGGCACATTTCAGGTTAAGTCCAAATCAGGGGACTATACCTGACCACTGTAACCAAGAACTCCAAATTTTTGTAAATTTATCATAACTACATCTCCTAATATATACTGTTTTTTCTGTCCATACTAGTTTATCCACTGTCCTGAGCCAGTCTTCTGTGGTTGGGGGCATACTGGATAGCCAGGATTGTGCTATTAGTTTCCTAGCTTGGTAAAGGCACCTTCCTATAGCGATTTTCTTATTATTGCACTCCCCGCTTTCCCCGAGCAGGCCAAGGATACATACCCTGGCCTCCTGTTTCAACTTGGTTTTAAACATAGTTTCTATAATCCTAATTATCTCTGACCAGTACCTCGCCAGCCTTGGACACCTCCATACCATGTGTATTAGGTCACCAGTATCCAGGCATCTAGGACATTTGTCATCCAATCTACGGCCAAACCTAAATAATCTCTTAGGGGTATAAAAAGGTGTGACACCTGTTGCGATGGGGAGACCGACACCAATGGACTGGCCTTCAAAATTCCCTTCCACTGACTGTCGGTTATCTCCCCCACCTCCCCTGTCCACCTTTCCCTGATATCCAGAGTCGTTTGCAGATCAAGCAACCTTACAGAAATTTGTCCGCTTACAATTGCTATCAAACCCTTAGTGGAGTTTGCTCTAATAATTTTGTTTAGGAGAGGTACATTGCACCATTCCAATGGGCAGTTGCTAAATTGACTGTTAAGTGCATGCCTGATCTGCAAATAAGTGTAGAAAGTATTATTTGGAATCCCATATTCACGCCTTAGCTCAATGAAAGGTTTCAGATCATTACCTTCAACTAACTGCACCAATCTTCGTATTCCATGGCAAACCCATATCCAGTTTTTATCCAATGTTAACAACTCTCTCAAACCCCTATTGTCCCATATGGGCGAGAATTCAGTATAACCTCCATACCCCATAATCCTCTTGTTGGCCTGCCAGACTTTAATGATCAATTTATATGTTGGATATCCCTCCTGGAGTATCCCAGCCTCTAGTGCTTCTGCCAAGGACCCGTATGGGGTGTCCTGTATCATAAATTTCACGTTGGGATTCGACCAGCCCTGATTTTCGCAGCCACCTAGATGTTGTAATTGTGCTGCCAAGAAATAGCTATAGGGATGTGGTACTGCCAGTCCCCCTTCCCCGACAGGGCGCTGAAGAGTTTGTAATTTGATCCTTGCCTGCCCTTTCCTCCATATTAATTCCCTAAATATGGTATTTAATTTTTGAAACCAGATCTTCCCGATCCAGACTGGGGAGTTGTGGAGTACGTATAATAATTGTGGCATCCAAACCATCTTGATCAAATTAACTCTACCTGCCAGGGATAGCGGGAGTTGGCACCAAATAGCACTTTTCCTTCTAAATTTTTCCAATAAAGGGACTAAATTGTCTCCTATATATTGTGCCGGGTCAGTTGAAATAACTATCCCCAAATAGCGCATTTTCTCCACTACCCTCAGTCTCGGCATACCTCCCCTTTGACTATTACGTGTTGAGTCTAGTGGGAGCAATGTTGATTTATCCCAATTCACCACCAGGCCTGATGACCTACCAAATCTTTCCACTAATTGTATTGCCTTTTCCAAGGAAGGTCCCGTGTCCCCAAGAAAAATCAGCACGTCATCAGCATAAAGTGCCACTTTTTCCAACTCATTCCTCTCTCCAAATCCTTGTATTCCAGGCGAGTGTCTTATTACCTCTGCTAATGGCTCCATTGCAAGCGTGAATAACAAGGGCGAAAGTGGACACCCCTGCCTCGTCCCTCTCTCAAGGGATAGCCACTCCGTATATTCACTATTGATCTTTAACCTAGCTTTTGGATGGAAATACAAGGTCTTCACCCACTTGATAAATTTTGGGCCAAACCCAAACTTCTCCAGAACCCACCAGAGATACTCCCACTCCAGGCTATCGAACGCCTTGGCAATTTCCAAAGCGAGGACTGCTCTCGAGCTCCTAGTCCCTGCCGGCGACTGGAGGTTCAGGTATGCCCTTCTGATGTTAATGCTAGTGGATCTATTTGGGATAAACCCTGACTGGTCCGGGTGCACTAGCTCTGATACATACTTCTTTAGCCTAGTGGCCATTATTTTTGCCAAAATTTTTATATCGGAGCATAATAGCGAAATGGGTCTATATGATGCTGCTTCAAGGTGGTCTTTCCCCTCTTTCTTTATCAGGACTATGTTGGTTTCAGTCATTGAGGCGGGCAGGGTACCGTCCGTAATTGCCCAATTCAATGTCTTCATCAGTTCTGGAATTAATGCCTCCCCATAATACTTATAGATTTCAACAGGCAGGCCATCAGGACCTGGGGCTTTCTGATTAGGCATATCTAACACTGCTTGCTGTACTTCCCCAAAAGTTATGGGGGAGTCCAGACTGGCCCTTTCACTTTCAGAGAGGTGTGGCAGGCTAACTCCCTCTAAAAAATTCTCTATCTCTCTTACTTCTAATTGTCGTAGATTACTATAATATTCAACTAATACCTTTTTAACCATCAAGGGGTCTGACGTAGCTGCCCCGCTAGAGGTTCGAATCGCAGCGATCGTTGAGGAGGGTGAGTTAGTATCAGCTAATAATGCCAGCATGCGACCCACTTTTTCCCCCTCCCCAAAGTATCTCTGCCTCTGGAATAGTCTCTTGTTTTCAGCATTTTTAAGCATATCTATCTTATACTCCTGCTGCTTTTCTACCCAAAGCTGCTGTTTTCCTGGACTTGGGTCCGCCACGTATTGTTTTTCTTGTTCTAGCACCTCTTTCCTAATCTGATCCCCTTTTTCTCTTGATTGTCTCTTAACCCGTGTTATATTCTGTAGGAGGATACCCCTCAGGAACGCTTTGAGGGAGTCCCAGACCATCCCCTGCGACGCCGTACCTGAGTTAATTACCAGAAATTCATTTATTTTTTCCAATATATCTTCTTTTTTTTCTATAATTTCCAACCATATAGGATTTAATGCCCATACTCTCTCATTACATCTATTATGGAGGTTTATTGCCAGTGTCAAAGGAGAATGGTCCGATACCCCTCTCGGCCTATACTCTATTTTCCCTATAAGGGGAAGCACCCCCTTGTTTCCCACTGCCATATCTATGCGAGAGAGCGTGCGATGCGACTCCGAGTAGCAAGAGTACTGCCGCTCCTCCGGGTTGCGGATTCTCCAGAGGTCGCTCCACCCCATCTCTTCAAACAGCTGAGTAAGCCGTCTTTCAGCTGCTCTGTTCTCCCTTACTCTTGGGGGGAACCTGTCTATTTTCCCATTAAGAACCATGTTGAAGTCACCCACCACTATAAGTGGAATATCACCCTTATCCTCAACATATTCTAAGAGGCAATATAGAATCTCCATCTTAAAGGGAGGGGGAATATACACATTAGCTATGACAAAAGATTTACCCTCTATTGTACAGAATAAGAAGACATAGCAGCCCAGCGGATCTGTCCTAACATCCCTACAGGAGAACACTATCCCCTTTTTAACCAGTATACATACTCCTCTCGAGTAGGAGGTGTGTACTGAGTGGTATTGTGCTTGAAACTTTTTATTCCAAATTAAAGATTTGGAGTCATTGGTGAGGTGCGTCTCCTGTAAGCACACCAGGCCCGCACCCTGTGATTCCAGCTCTGACCATACGGTGGCTCTTTTAATGGGGTCTCCCATACCCCGGATATTCCATGAGGTTATTCCTATCATTCTAACCCTCCTTTAAATTGTAAACATACATACAAATAAATAAATATACGTCTCCCAAACAAAAAAAAAGGAGAAGAGGAAAAAGAAAAGACCACCAGGGACTTGGGCCTCTTATGATAGTGAGCACTAAAACCCCCCTTAGTTAAACCCTCCAGTGCCAAATATATGTTTACAAACTCATATACAAAATTTCCCGTCCCTTTTAATCCTACCAGGTTTTCCTTTGCTATTTTAATATGTGAATAAATATTACAAAAAAGCTTAGTGATGATTTTATCTTTACCCTCTGTGCATTTAATACTAGTGCATAGCAACCCATTGATTTTGAATACATTTTACCTAATTCTGTACCCTTGTGCCCCTCCACCCCCCTCCCCCCCTGCCTTTCTTGGCCTACCCTAGGAGCATTCCTTGTGACCCATTTAGCCCTCCCAACCAACTCATTCCCCCACTCTTTTCCCCTCTTCCTCAACCAACCAGGGACAGAGAAAAAAACTTTCCCCTGTTTGACTTTTCCACCCCCCTCCCAGTACTCTCCCTCCCCCCTCCCCAATCACCAATAGCACTATAACCCACAAAACAGCCATCCTCCACCAGCTATAGAGCAATGCATAGGATACTTTCATATTCATCAAGCTTCGTTTAATTTCAGCAAATCCTGCTCTTTTCTTTTGCAGATCTGGGGAATAATCCGGGTAAATTGAGATTCTAGTATCTTTGTAGAAAATGTCTCCCTTTTCCCTGGCTTTCTGCATTAATACTATCTTGTCCCTGTAACTAAACAGCTTCAAGATCAATGGCCTAGGGCGGGAGCCTGGAGATTTCAACCTGGTGGGCACCCTATGAGCCCTCTCAATGGCAAAAAAATGAGAGAAAGTCTCCGCCCCAAAAATCTCCCTAAGCCACCTTTCCAGGAATACTTCTGGACAGGACCCCTCGCTTCCTTCTGGGAGGCCTAGTACCCTCACATTCTGTCTGCGGAGACGATTCTCCATTTCATCCATTTTGCTTTTATGGGAGTCCAGCTGGGTCTGCATCACTCTAAACGCTTGCCTCATGGGATGCAAGATATCCTCTACTTGGCCTAACCTCTCCTCCAAATTTAGAAGTTCTTTCCACGGCTTTCTGTAATTCTTGACTCATAGAACACAGTTCTTCTTTAAGGCCTCTTAACTGGTCGCATAAATCACTCAGTGATCCTCTGCAAGCATTAACTGCACTCAGAACCTCTTTCAATGTGGGTTCCGTTTCACTGGGTACTTCAATATCAGAGTTGCCTTCACTCATCTTTCCCGGGGGGTCCCTTTCAGGGCTTTTTTTATTCGCCGCTTTCGTAGTTGTTGATACGGCTGATGTAGTTTTGCTTAAACTCTTTCAATCCCCTGTGCTTCCCGTCTTCTCTTGGGATTGCTGAGCACCCCTAGCTGGGGAATGTGAGGGAGTATGGGCGTATTTCTCCAATTTGGATGCCGATGATGCGGACGCTGCGAGGTTCCCCTTCTCCTTAGCTGCCCGGGTGGCCTGCGCAAGTGAGCTCTCATGGGGCTGTTGAGGATGCTCCTCTCCCTTTTTTTTGGTCATTTTTTACTTATCCCAGTATAACTGCCAATAGTCCCTATAAGCTATGCCGGGGAGGGTGCCCAATATTAGTTCCCCTATTTCACTGTTCCTTAATAAGCGGAGATACTATTCAAGGGTCAGTACAGCATTGAAATAAAAAAATTAGCCTTCAGCAGTAAGTTCTCTGGTTCTAATCAGTAACTCCTCATACTACTATACTGCAATACCAAGAAAGAGGTCAGTTCTGTTTGTTACCTTGGTACTGCTCCGGAGCGGTATCAGCCGGCACTCATCACAGTCAAGCCCATCCAGCGAACCCCCCTGTTGTCCCGGGCTCCATCCTGCGTTCTATCTGTTTCCCGAGTAGGTCAGCCTGTACGCCGTCGCTTCACTTCCCTGACAGGACGCGCGGAGCTCCAACTCCCGCGAGAGTGCAGTGCGTTGCCAGGCGACCTCTCGAGCCTGATGTATACAATCAGCCACTGCTTGGCTTCACAGCTGAGCCGATCACACCGGTACTATCAGCCGTTTCCCCCTTCAATACCGGAACCCGCCAGGTAGGGATACTTTCACAGGGCTAAAGCAGAGCCAGCAGAATAGCGAGGAGGACACCAGGGATCACGGGCAGTAGTGGATTCAAAGTCTGATCAGACCGACATAAGTAACATGGGTGTCAGCAGCAGGGATCTGGAGCGTGGAGAGAGCTCACACACCTCCGTTCACCTTCTCATCTGGTCACGCCCCCTCAGCAGAAGTGACTCGCTCCATTTCCAGTACATCCTACCTGAGGACTGGTGCCCAGAACTGGACAGCATACTCTAGGTGCGGCCGGACCAGAGTCTTGTAGAACGTGAGAATTATCGTTTTATCTCTGGAGTTGATCCCCTTTTTAATGCATGCCAATATTCTGTGTGCTTTGTTAGCAGCAGCTTGGCATTGCATGCCATTGCTGAGCCTATCATCTACTAGGACCCCCAGGTCCTTTTCCATCCTAGATTTCCCCAGAAGTTCTCCCCCCCAGTGTATAGATTGCATTCATATTTTTGCCACCCAAATGCATTATTTTACATTTTTCTAAATTGAACCTCATTTGCCATGTAGTTGCCACCCCATTAATTTGTTCAGATCTTTTTGCAAGGTTTCCACATCCTGCGGAGAAGTTATTGCCCTGCTTAGCTTAGTATCATCTGCAAATACAGAGATTGAACTGTTTATCCCATCCTCCAGGTCGTTTATGAACAAATTAAATAGGATTGGTCCCAGCACAGGATCCCACTACCCACCCCAGATACACCACATCTATGGGCCTTCCTTTATCTAGCTGGCAACTCACCTCCTCATAGAAGGTTAGTTGATTGGTTTGGCAAGAACGATTCTTCATGAATCCATGCCATCCATATAGTCCCTTATCATCCCCTCCAAGAGTTTACATACTATTGATGTTAGGCTAACTAGTCTGTAATTCCCAGGGATGTATTTTGGGCCCTTTTTAAATATTGGTGCTACATTGGCTTTTCTCCAATCAGCTGGTACCATTCCAGTCAGTAGACTGTCTGTAAAAATTAGGAACAACGGTCTGGTAATCACTTGACTGAGTTCCCTAAGTACCCTCGGATGCAAGCCATCTGGTCCCCGTGATTTATTAATGTTAAGTTTCTCAAGTCTAATTTTAATTCTGTCCTCTGTTAACCATGGAGGCTCTTCCTGTGATGTGTCATTAGGATAAACACTGCAGTTTTGGTTACTGAAGCCCCCCGATTCCCTCGTGAAGACCGAGGAGAAGAATAAATTCAATACCTTCGCCATCTCCCCATCCTTTGTAACCAGATGTCCTTCCTCATTCTTTTTGGGGCCAATATGGTCCATCCTCCCTTTTTTACTGTTTACATACTTAAAGAATTTCTTGGGATTTTTTTTGCTCTCCTCCGCTATGTGTCTTTCATGTTCTATCTTAGCCGTCCTAATTGCACCCTTACATTTCTTGTTGCATACTTTATAAAGTCTGAATGCTGATGATGATCCCTCAACCCTGTATTTTTTGAAGGCCTTCTCCTTTGCTTTTATATGCATTTTTACATTGGAGTTAAGCCATCCAGAACTTTTGTTCGCTCTTTTCAATTTATTACCCAATGGGATGCATTGGCTAATGCCCTTATTTAATATGCTCTTAAAGCAAACCCATCTCTCCTCCGTGTTCTTTGTTCCTAATATTTTATCCCAATTTGTGCCTTTTAGCAAAGTTTGTAGTTTAGGGAAGTTGGCTCTTTTGAAATTCAGTGTCTTTGTATTCCCTTTATATTTCCTATTTGTGTGATTTATACTGAAACGAATTGACCTGTGATCGCTGTTACCCACATTGCCCCGTATTTCCACATCCGTGATCAGGTCTGTATTGTTGGTAATCAGTAGATCCAGTAATGCTTTATTTCTAGTTGGTGCGTCTACCATCTGACCCATAAAATTGTCCTGCAAGACATTAAAGCGGAGTTCCACCCTAAAGTGGAACTTCCGCTCATCGGATTCCCCCCCCCTCCGGTGCCTCAATTGGCACCTTTCAGGGGGGAGGGGGGTGCAGATACCTGTATAATACAGGTATCTGCACCCACTTTCGGGAATAGCTAGCCGCAGCTAGCCGCAAATGCCCGCCCCCCCATTGTGTTGTGGGAAACACACAGTTCCCACAACACAACAGGGACCAGTGTAGACGCGCAGCATGACTTGCGCATGCGCAGTAGGGAACTGGGCAGTGAAGCCGCAACGCTTCACTTCCTAATTCCCTGACCGAGGATGGCGGTGGGGGCAGCCGAGAGACGAGTGATCGATCGGCTTGGGCTGCCAACATCACTGGACCCTGGGACAGGTACGTGTCCATTTATTAAAAGTCAGCAGTATTTGTAGCTGCTGGCTTTTAATATTTTTTGTTTAAGGTGGAGCTCCTCTTTAAGGAACTGGCGAGCCTTAAATGAATGCGCGGTTCCCTCCGCCAGTCTGTCTGGATAATTAAAATCCCCCATTATGATAACACTTCTCATCCTTGCTGCTAAACGTACAACAGTATCTCTAGTTCACCCATCTTGTCCGCCATGCTCCTGGCATTGTTGAACATGCCACATAGTTTAGACCGGTCGCATATTGTTCTCGTATTGGGTGTTCCGAGATTGCAACTAGGAATTGCTACTATACTTACCTTGGGTTTTTGTGCTTTGGTCAACCTAACACTAATGCCCCCAATACTGCCCTCTGGAATATGTTCTGTGCTGACTATCTCTACCTCTGGACCCTCCCCCCCATCACCTAGTTTAAAAACCCCTCTAAATTTTTGGCCATCTTCATTCCCAGCTGATCTGCACCCTCCTCATTTAGGTGCAGTCCGTTCCTTCTATAGTACCGGTTATCGACTGAGAAGTCGGCCCAGTCCTCCAGGAACCCAAACCCCTCCTTACTACACCAGCTCTTCAGCCACTTGTTTACTTCCCTAATCTCCCTCTGCCTTTCTGGTGTGGCTCGATGTACCGGTAGTATTTCTGAGAATACTACCTTGGAGGTCCTTTTCCTCAATTTAGCTCCTAAGTCCCTAAAATCGTTCTTTAGGACACTCCATCTGCCTCTGACTTTGTCATTGGTGCCAACGTGCACCATAACAGCTGGGTCTTCCCCAGCCCCTCCCAGTAATCTGTCTACCAGATCCGTGATGTGCCGAACTCGAGCGCCCGGTAGACAACATACTGTTCAGCGCTTCAGGTCTTTATTACAGATTGCCCTCTCTGTCCTTCTAAGAATTGAGTCCCCTACCACCAGAATCTGTCTTTCCTTTCCCTTCATTTCCCCCCCACTCTCACTGGAGGAGTTCTTCCCCTGGCAGCTAGGAGAGTCCCTCAGCTCCAGCAGTGCTGGTCCCTACCTGGTTTCACCAATGTCACTCAATGGAGCATACTTATTGGGATGCTCCAGCCCTGGATCAGCCTCCCTGGCACTTCCCCCTCTACCCTTCCTGACTGTCACCCATCTACTCTTTGCTAGTGCCTGCACCTCTTTGTCTCCACCCGCCTCTGTGCTGGCCCCTGCCGGCACCTGCTGTGTACGTTCCTGGCTCTCCGTTAGTATGGAGGGACTTCTCAGTGCTGACAGTTGCTTCCCCAGATTCAGAACCTGGGCTTCCAGGGAAACAATGTGCTTACATTTTGCACAGCAGTATTCGCCCTCGATTGGATGATCAAGGAACGCATACATGCCGCAAGATGTACAAAGAGTCGCTTCTCCACACCAGCCGGGCATCGTACCTATTAAATTTAATGAGGACTGGGGATTATACCCTGTCCAAATTACCTAACAACTAGCTTCCTGACACTAATACTCAAGACAATACACATGTACTCAACAAGACAGGTACTCACAAACAGAGGCGGCTCTAGGCTTTGTGAGGCCTTAGGCGAATTGTACACATGAGGCCCCACTCATGCCCATAATGGGAAAAAAAATTCAAGCAATTAACATGGCTGCAGAAAGATGCACTGATTTAGCACACAGTTCATCAGCACCACTTCCAGGGCACCCTCCTCACCCCTCAGACATATGCAGCCAATAAAACATCTGGGACCCAGCAAGGTGGCAACCTACCCCTCTAAGAATTTCCTATGCCTTGGGAGGAAGGAGAGTGGGGGAATCCCAACACAGTGCAGAGAGAGATAGGGAGGAGGGAGGGAGAGAGACAGGGATAGAGAGAGGGGGAGGGGTGGGAAAGAAGGGAAGAGAGGGGGTAGAGAGGGGGGAGGGAGAGAGGGGGGGTAGGGGGGAGAGAAGGGAGGAGAGGGAGAGAGAGAGATAGGGGAGGAGGGGAGAGAGCGGGGGGGAGAGGGGAGAGAGAGAGAGAGATAGGGGAGGAGGGGAGGGAGAGGGAGAGAGGGGAGAGAGAGAGGGGAGAGAGAGAGGGGGAGAGAGAGAGGGGGAGAGAGAGAGAGAGGGGGAGAGAGAGTGGGGGGAGAGAGGGGGAGAGAGAGGGGGGAGAGAGAGGGGAGAGAGAGAGAGGGGAGAGAGAGGGGAAGAGAGAGAGGGGAGAGGGAGCGAGGGGGAGGGAGGGGGAGAGAGGGAGGGATAGAGGGAGTGAGTGAGGGTGGGAGAGACTGGGGGTGACACAGAGGAGGGAGGTGAATAAGAGAGGGGGTGAGGGAGAGAGAGAAGGGTTGTGGAAGAGAGGGGTGGCACGAGAGAGAAAGAGACAAAGTGTGGGAGAGAAGGGAAGAGAGGGGGGAGAGAGAAGGGGAGAGAGAGGGGGAGAGAGAAGGGGGAGGGAGAGAGGGAGAGAGAAGGGGGAGAGAGAGAGAGGGAGAGAGAAGGGGGAGAGAGAGAGGGAGAGAGAAGGGGGAAGGGGGAGAGAGAGGGAGAGAGAAGGGGAGAGAGAAGAGGGAGAGAGAAGGGGGAGAGAAAAGGGGGAGGGAGAGAGAAGGGAGAGAGAAGCGGGAAGGGAGAGAGGGGGGAGGGAGAGAGAGAGGGGGGAGAGGGAGAGAGAGAGGGGGGGAGGAGAGAGAGAGGGGAGTGAGAGAGGGGAGAGAGGGAGTGAGTGGTGGGAGGGGGTGAGAGACTGGGGTTGATACAGAGGAGGGAGGTGAGAAAGAGAGGGGTGGTACGAGGGAGAGACGAGGGTGAGAGAAAGGAGGGTGACATAAAGAGGGGGAGGAGAGAGAGATAGGAGAAGAGATAAAGAGGGGGGTGAGGGAAAGGGGGTGAGAGAGATCCCTAGCCCTGTCCCTGTCCCTGTCTGCAGCCCCTCCTGTGTTCCATGTCCCAGTCTGTGAGAGCACTGGGCAGGAGCAGGAGAGGGGGCAAAGAACAGGAAGGAGCTGGAGAGCACTGGAGTTGTGGGGCAGAAAGCACTGGGGAAGGTGGAGAGCATAGGAGGGGTGGGGGTGGAGAGTGCGGGGGAGCTTGAGAGGAGGGGAGTCAGAAAGAATGCGAGGGGAAAGCAGGGGGAGCTGAAGAGCACTGGGGGAGGAGCCAGGGAGCACAATGAGGGTCGGAGAGCACAGGGGGTGCAGAAGAAGTTAGATAGGAGGAGCAGTAGGCGGCTGCATATAGTGGAATTGAACTTTTTATATTCCTGCAGCCGCTGAATGCTCACTTCTCCTCCTCTCCTTCCTGCAGATGATTCAGCGGCTGCAGGAGCAATATAGAAAGATCAATTCCACTATATGCCGCCGCCCACCGCTCCTCCTATCCAGGCACATAGGAAGGCTGCACGGGCACTCACCTTCTCTCTGGTCGGCCAGGCGGCATCAGGAAATTGGAGGCGGAGCTCCTTCATGTTCAGTCACGGGGCAGCTCAGCTGGAGGCAGGTACGGAGAGGTCGGGTGAGCGCAGGCTGAAGGAGCAGCCCAGCTGCGGCTCCCACATGGACATGCCGCCGCCCGACAAACGCCTTGTAGAGATGGCACCAGGAGCCGGGTGTTGTCATCCGGCCGCTGCCGCCACCTAGAGGCCTCAACTGTCTCGCTGTCCGCACCTGTTGCCGCCGGACCGGGATGCAACCGCTCCGTGCTGGAGCCGCTATTTCTCGGGCAGTACCCGATTCGTCAGTCAGCCCCAGAGCCACAGAGCCCCAGCGGGGGTAGGCGGAGCCGCCGGCATTGATGTCAGTGATTGAGCACAAGCAAAGTAGGCGGCCGCGAGGCCCCTGTCAGTGCGGGGCCTTAGGCGGTCGCCTAGTTTGCCTAATTAGAGAGCCGCCTCTGCTCACAAACCTACGTGCACTCGCAGAACACTCGCAGACCTACGTGCACTCGCAGAACACTCGCAGACCTACGTGCACTCGCAGAACTACGTGCACTCGCAGACCTATGTGCACCCGCAGACCACTCGCAGAACTACGTGCACTCGCAGACCTGCGTGCACTCGCAGAACAGTCACAGAACTACGTGCACTCGCAGACCTACGTGCACCCGCAGATCACTCGCAAAACTACGTATACTCGCAGACCTACGTGCATTCGCAGAACTACGTGCACTCGCAGGACACTCGCAGACCTACGTGCACTCGCAGACCACTCGCAGAACTACGTGCACTTGCAGACCTATGTGCACTCGCAGATCAGTTGCAGAACTGCGTGCACTCGCAGACCTACGTGCACTCGCAGACCTATGTGCACTTGCAGACCACTCGCAGAACTACGTGCACTCGCAGACCTACATGCACTAGCAGAACACTCGCAGAACTATGTGCACTCGCAGACCTACGTGCACTCGCAGGACACTCGCAGACCTACATGCACTCGCAGACCTATGTGCACTTGCAGACCACTCACAGAACTACGTGCACTCGCAGACCTACGTGCACTCGCAGAACACTCGCAGACCTACGTGCACTCGCAGACCACTCGCAGAAACTACGTGCACTCGCAGAACTACATGCACTCGCAGAACTACGTGCACTCGCAGACCACTCGCAGACCTACGTGCACTCGCAGACCACTCGCAGACCTACGTGCACTCGCAGACCACTCGCAGAACTACGTGCACTCGCAGACCACTCGCAGACCTACGTTGATTAATTTTCAACTTTCTTATCAGACCAAGCTGTCCAGCAAAATTGGTGGTTAGAAGGTTGAGACAAACCCTTTAACACTGACAAGGGTGCTTATAATGGTAATGGTATATTTATGTAAAACCTTTATCCCAAAAGAAAACTGTTTGCTGTAACTGCTTTAAATGTAATAACTGAAGTTCAGCTTTAATTTGTTAGTCATGTCCATCTGCAGTATATCTGCTAGTGCATCTAACACTCACCTCCCTCCGAACTGACAATGCTGTTGTCCAAAGGTATTTCTGTGCTCCTTCATCCAGAGTGGAAACACCCTAAAGCCTCGTACACACGATCGGATTTTCTGCAGACAAAACCTCTGTTTTTTGTCTGAAGGTGTGTGCCTGTATTATGTCTTGCATACAAACACAATTGTTGGCCAACAAACACGAACGTAGTGACGTACTAGACATACTACGAGCCGAAAAAGAGGAAGTTCAATTGTTAGGCGCCACCCTTTGTGCTCCTTCTCCTAATTTCGTGTTAGTAGAAGTTTAGTGAGTGTTGATTCGCGCTCTTTATTTTGCGCTTTTCATTTTGCACTTTTAATTTCACACTTTTGATTTTACACTTTTAGCTCGTTTTGAATGGCCGTTCGTTAACCAGCCATGTTGCGGAATCGGAGGAGATAACGTATTATTGGCGTTATTGCATTGACCCAAGTCCAGTCCAGGAACAAGAGGAGGAGAATTTTGTGGACAAAAAATTGGTTGCTTTATTAATCGTGACCAATTATGTCATATGCCTTTGCTGCGGGAGCTCCAGGAGAATAATCCAGATGATTTTCAGAATTATCTCCGGATGACGGACCCCTGCTTTCACCAACTGTTGGCATTGTTGACCCCCCTATATTAAGAAGCAGGACACATGCACGAGGCTTTTTCTTGATATCACTAGAAAAAAAAAGCCCTTGAAAATGAGTTCGCAATAACTCCATCAGTATCACCAGCAAAGCAGCTTCATTATTATCTGATTAAAGAAGAAGAGAATGTGCGCTGCATTTCGAGATTTCATGATTTGCCATGTCACAAATGTTAATTCTCCATTACGAACGCTAGTTTACAAGACCGACCGCTTCTGGCTCGTCCTTACTTCCAAGCATGCGTGTTTGTACTTTGGACTTTTGTCCGACGGACTTGTGTACACACGCTCGGTAAATCCGACAACAGACATTTGTCCGCGGAAAATTTTAAAGCCTGCCATCCAACATTTGTCCGGAGAATCCAACAACAATTGTCCGATGGAGCATACAAACGGTCAGATTTTCTGCCAACAGCCTGTCATCACACAATTCCCGTCGGAAAATCCGATCGTGTGTACGCGGCTTTAGACATCATCACCAGGTGACAATAATGGAAAAAATCCAAAAAAACCCCAAACAAATGCAACTATCACATTTAGGGACTGGAAAGCTGCAATATATTACGATTTTCTTGTTAGGTTTTTTACTTTTTTTAAGCCTGAAACAGAATCTAGTTTTGTTTTCACTAAAGAATAATTGTAGAGAATATCACCCACTATTATATTTGGCACACACCTAAACTAAGAATGTTTAAAAGGAACAGCTTGCTTTCCTTTAATGATATATTAAAGTACAAATGGCAGTCAAAAGTGCTCTGATTGTACAAAATAGGTTCGCAGGCACCTCTGCAAAAAACAACTGTCGTACAAATGTCTCCAAACATAAATGTTCTACTCTTAAGGACCTATTAGTACATGAAACCTCATTTTGGGTAATAATCAGCATGTCCTGACTTGTTTATTCAGTTTAGTCCAATAAAAGGAAAAAGATATGTACATACCAAAATCTGATTTCACAATAACATCAGGTTTGCTTGACCCATGAACTTAAAGGGTAACTCCACTTTCATGGGGGAAAAAAAATAATATAGGGTTTACATTGTGACACAAGTTGTATTGTAATTGAATGTTGTTAAAAATTACCTTTCCTTTTTAATCTGCAGCCCTGTCATTTTATGCAAAATGCAATGAAATATGGCTACCTGAGCGTTTCTGTACACAAATGGTGTACAGAACTCCCCCAGAATTTCCTGCTTGTGTGATTAGCTTACTGATTTTACCAGAAATCTGTACTAAGTTACAAGTCAGATTTTGAGCATCCCCTGCAACAAAAATGTATTTTTTTGGTGAATACTCCCAAAGGGAAATCACGTCTATCCACTACCATCTACTGGCAAGCTGCAATATATTTATAAACTATAATTATATATATACAGTTAGGTCCATATATATTTGGACACAGGCACAAGTTTCATACTTTTGGCTGTGTATGCCACCAGAATAAAATTAAAATGAAACCATGAATTTGAAGTGCAGACTTTCAGCTTTAATTCAAGGGATTTATAAATATCAAGTACAAATTTTAGGAACTGCAACCATTTTTATACACAGCCCCCCCCCCCCCCCCCACATTTGCAGGGGCTCAAATGTAAATGGACAAATATAAGCATAAATAAAATGTTAATTTTTAATATTTTGTTGAGAATTCTTTACTGGCAATGACTGCCTGAAGTCTGGAAGCCATGGACATTACCAAAGACTGGGATTCCTCCTTTTTGATACTTTGCCAGGCTCTAAGACTCGGTTCACACAGAGGCGACTTGTCAGGCGACCTAGTCGCCTGACAAGTCGCCTCCCATTCTGTACAATGGAACCGTTCTAATCTTGCGTCGCTCCGACTTAGAAAAAGGTTCCTGTACTACTTTGGGGGCGACTTGGGGCGACTTGCATAGACTTCTATACAGAAGTCGTTTTGCAAGTCGCCGTGGCAGTCGTGTCTCGGTGAGGCGACCTGCAAGTCGTGCCGCCCCTGTGTGAACCGAGTCTTACTCAGGGGTCTCAAACTGGTGGCCCTCCAGCTGTTGCGAAACTATAAGTCCCATCATACCTCTGCCTGTGGGAGCCATGCTTGTAACTATCAGCCTTGCAATGCCTCATGTAGTTTCTCAACAGCTGGAGGGCCACCAGATTGTGACCCCTGCTCTAACTGCAGCTGTCTTCAGTTGTTCTTTGTTGTGGGTCTTTCTGCCTTTTAGTTTTGCCTTCAGCAAGTGAAATGCATGCTCAATTGGGTTGAGATCAAGGTGATTGACTCAGCCATTGCAGAATATTCCACTTCTTTTTCTTCAAAAGCTCCTGGGTTGCTTTTGCAGTGTGTTTTGGATCATTGTCCATCTGTACTGTGAAGCGCCGTCCAATCAACTTTGCTGCTTTGATACGCCCACCTCCTGAAGAGTGCCCTTCACTTGTCTGGATGTTGTGAATGGGTTTATCTTTACCATAGAGAGGATCCTGCGATCATCCACCACTGTTGCCTTCAGCGAACGTCCAGGCCTTTTTATGTTGCTGAGCTCACCAGTGCATTCTTCTTTCCTCAGAATGAACAAAACTGTTGATTTGGCCACTCCTAATGTTGCTGCTATCTCTCTGATGGATTTGTTTTTGAAGCCTTACAATGACCTGCTTCACTTGCATGGACAGCTCCTTTGAACGCATGATGTAGGTTCACAGCAATAGACTCCAAATGCAAATACCACACTTAGAATTAGGGATGAGCTTCGTGTTCGAGTCGAACCCATGTTCGACTCGAACATCGGCTGTTCGACCGTCCGTCGAATTGCGAACGATATGGGCCGTTCGCGCCAAATTCGTGTGGCGCGTCACGGCCCATAATTCACTGCGGCATCGCAGTGCATTGCTGGCTGATGATTGGCCAAGCATGCACTATGACCCGCATGCTTGGCCAATCACAGCGCCGTCAGTAGAGAGAGCTGTAATTGGCCAAAGCCAGGGTGGCTTTGGTCAATTATGGCTCAGGGGATTTAGTACACGCCCCACACTATATAAGGCCGCCTGCACGGCGGCCCTGTGTAGTGTGTGTTCCGGTGTGCTGAGAGATAGAGAGAGAGAGAGACAGTGTCATTTAATTTGAGTTAGATAGATTAGGCAGAACAGTCAGTCAGTTAGCTGCACTTACAGTGTATTGTGTATATATATGCATCCCAGGTGTTGCATATATATATATACACTGTATTCAGTTTAGCTAGATCCGTTCCTGTTATCTTCTATCTAGACTATTTACATTTAGTGCAGTGCGTCCTGCTCACAGTGTTCAGCTAGATCCGTTCCTGCTATTTACATTTAGTGCAGTGCGTCCTGCTCACAGTGTTCAGCTAGATCCGTTCCTGCTATTTACATTAGTGCAGTGCGTCCTGCTCACAGTGTTCAGCTAGATCCGTTCCTGCTATTTACATTTAGTGCAGTGCGTCCTGCTCACAGTGTTCAGCTAGATCCGTTCCTGTTATTTACATTTAGTGCAGTGCGTCCTGCTCACAGTGTTCAGCTAGATCCGTTCCTGCTATTTACATTTAGTGCAGTGCGTCCTGCTCACAGTGTTCAGCTAGATCCGTTCCTGCTATTTACATTTAGTGCAGTGCGTCCTGCTCACAGTGTTCAGCTAGATCCGTTCCTGCTATTTACATTTAGTGCAGTGCGTCCTGCTCACAGTGTTCAGCTAGATCCGTTCCTGCTATTTACATTTAGTGCAGTGCGTCCTGCTCACAGTGTTCAGCTAGATCCGTTCCTGTTATTTACATTTAGTGCAGTGCGTCCTGCTCACAGTGTTCAGCTAGATCCGTTCCTGCTATTTACATTTAGTGCAGTGCGTCCTGCTCACAGTGTTCAGCTAGATCCGTTACTGCTATTTACATTTAGTGCAGTGCGTCCTGCTCACAGTGTTCAGCTAGATCCGTTCCTGCTATTTACATTTAGTGCAGTGCGTCCTGCTCACAGTGTTCAGCTAGATCCGTTCCTGTTATTTACATTTAGTGCAGTGCGTCCTGCTCACAGTGTTCAGCTAGATCCGTTCCTGCTATTTACATTTAGTGCAGTGCGTCCTGCTCACAGTGTTCAGCTAGATCCGTTCCTGCTATTTACATTTAGTGCAGTGCGTCCTGCTCACAGTGTTCAGCTAGATCCGTTCCTGCTATTTACATTTAGTGCAGTGCGTCCTGCTCACAGTGTTCAGCTAGATCCGTTCCTGCTATTTACATTTAGTGCAGTGCGTCCTGCTCACAGTGTTCAGCTAGATCCGTTCCTGCTATTTACATTTAGTGCAGTGCGTCCTGCTCACAGTGTTCAGCTAGATCCGTTCCTGCTATTTACATTTAGTGCAGTGCGTCCTGCTCACAGTGTTCAGCTAGATCCGTTCCTGCTATTTACATTTAGTGCAGTGCGTCCTGCTCACAGTGTTCAGCTAGATCCGTTCCTGCTATTTACATTTAGTGCAGTGCGTCTTGCTCACAGTGTTCAGCTAGATCCGTTCCTGCTATTTACATTTAGTGCAGTGCGTCCTGCTCACAGTGTTCAGCTAGATCCGTTCCTGTTATCTTCCTACTGACAGGCAGGCTTGTCTGGTTACAGTATATAAAGCTACCTGAAGAAAATTACAGGTGTTCTATCCCAGCTTAGTGCAGCTACAGGCCATTAGTATGTCTGGAAGGCCAAGAAGGAGAGGCAGACAGTCACAAGCCAATAAGAGAGGGCAAGCAGGCTCTGTGTCTAGTGCTGGTCGTGGAGACGGTGCATCCTCATCAGCACGTGGCCATGGGACACGCTTGGCCTTTTTTTCGGCAGCTGGCCGTGTTGAGCCGCAACATGCGGAAGACTTGGTCGAGTGGATGACCAAGCCGTCCTCATCCTCCTCATCCTCTCTCACCCATGCCCAGGGTGCTTTGTCTGGCAAAGCAGCGGCCTCTTCCCTCAGCTCAATGTCATCAGTGACTCCTTCCCTAGCTCCACCATGTCCTCCTGAGGATTCCCTAGAACTGTTTGACCACAGTGTTGGGTACATGCTCCAGGAGGATGCCCAGCGTTTGGAAGGCTCTGATGATGATACTGAGCTCGATGAAGGCAGTAACATGAGCACGGACAGAGGGGGTGCCCAAGAAGGACAGCAATCTGGCAGTCATGCTCCCCCTGTTGCAGCATACTGCCAGGTTTGCTCCAGTGATGAGGAGGGAGGGGATGATGAGGTCACTGACTCAACGTGGGTGCCTGATAGGAGAGAGGAGGAGGAGGAGGAGGAGGAGGAGGAGGCGGCACATCACCAACGAGGCAGGATGCCCTCCAGGGGCCAGCCTAAGGGCAGCACATTGACTGCATCACACCCCAAAGCTCCACATGTGCAGGGCGCTGCAGTCTCTGCGCGTTATTCAAAAAGTTCTTTGGTGTGGGCCTTTTTTGAGACGAGTGCATCAGATCGCACCGCTGCTATTTGCAACATATGTCTCAAGCGTATCTCGCGTGGCCAAAACATCTCCCGCTTGGGTACCACAGCTTGACCAGACATATGTTGACCTGCCATGCAGTTCGTTGGCAAGCGTATCTAAAAGACCCACACCAAAGAACAAAGAGGATCTCTCCTTGCTCCTCATCAGTTGAGATTTCCAACCCCACTAGACCTTCAGTCCTCTCTGAGACCTGCAGTGAGAGGAATGAAGGTGTAGAATTAGGTGTGTCACAGCCAAGTACTTGTGGGCAATCTGCTTTTGGTACACCGACGTCAGATTGTACCAGGCAAATTTCCCTGCCCCAGCTGCTGCACCGCCGAAGAAGTTTGCTCCCAGCCATCCACATGCCCAGCGGTTGAATGCTAGCTTGGCAAAATTGCTAGCACTTCAACTGCTGCCTTTTCAGTTGGTAGACTCTGCCCCCTTCCGTGAGTTTGTGGAATGTGCGGTTCCTCAGTGGCAGGTACCCAAACGCCACTTTTTCTCACGGAAGGCGATTCCGGCTCTCTACCGGCATGTGGAAGGCAATGTCCATGCCTCGCTGGACAGGGCGGTCAGCGGTAAGGTGCATATTACCGCTGACTCATGGTTCAGCAGGCATGGACAGGGACGTTACCTAAGTTTCACGGCGCATTGGGTGACTCTGCTGGCAGCTGGGAAGGATGCAGGACAAGGTGCAGTAGTGTTGGAGGTTGTTCCGCCACCACGCCTCCAAAATGCTGATTGTGACACACCTCTCTCCTCCACCCCCTCCTCTTCTTCTTCCTCCATGGCCTCTTCCTCGGAACCAGCGGTGCTCCGTAGGCGTTCAAGGGGCTACGCAAGTTCGCAGGCCAAAAGATGCCATGCGGTGCTTGAGCTGGTGTGCTTGGGGGACAGGAGCCACACTGGGGCAGAGGTTCTGTCAGCTCTGCAGGGGCAGGTTCAGAGGTGGTTGACGCCACGCCAACTTAAGGCAGGAATGGTGGTTTGCGACAATGGCACCAACCTCCTCTCTGCCCTCCGACAGGGACAAATGACCCATGTGCCCTGTTTGGCTCACGTCCTTAACTTGGTGGTGCAGCGGTTCTTGGGCAGGTACCCGGGCTTACAGGATGTCCTGAGGCAGGCCAGGAAAGTCTGTGTGCATTTCCGCCGGTCATATAATGCCAGTGCTCGGCTGACGGACCTCCAAAAGGAGTTTAACCTGCCCAAGAACCGCCTAATCTGTGACATGCCCACCAGGTGGAACTCAACGTTGGCCATGCTGCAGCGGCTGCACACGCAGCAGAGGGCCATCAATGAGTACCTGTGCGACTATGGCACCAGGACAGGGTCAGGGGAGCTTGGTTTTTTTTCCCCACGCCAGTGGGCCATGATCAGGGATGCATGCACTGTCCTGTCACCATTTGAGGAGGCCACGAGGATGGTGAGCAGTGACAGTGCATGCATCAGTGACACTGTCCCCCTTGTCCACCTGTTGGAGCACACGCTGCGTGGAATAATGGACAGGGCACTTGAGGCAGAACAGAGGCAGGAAGAGGAGGACTTCCTTAGCTCTCAAGGCCCCCTTTATCCAGACAGTGTTCCTGCGTGCCCGCCGATCACACAGGAAGAGGACGAGGAGGAGGAGGAGGAGGAGGAGGAAGATTGTGTCAGTATGGAGGTGGAGCCTGGCACTCAGCATCAGCAGCAGTCTTTAAGGGATCAGTCCCAAGGAACACATGGACTTGTACGTGGCTGGGAGGAGGTGGCTGCGGACGTTGTTGTCCTTAGTGACCCAGAGGACTCCGGACCGAATGCCTCAGCAAACCTACGCTGCATGGCCTCCCTGATCCTGCAAAGCCTGCGTAAGGATTCTCGTATTCGTGGTATCAAGGAGAAGGACCAATACTGGCTGGCAACCCTCCTTGATCCACGTTACAAGGGTAAGGTTGCGGACCTTATCTTGCCATCGCAGAGGGAGCAGAGGATGAAACATCTTCGGGAGGCCTTGCAGAAAGGTCTGTGCAACGCGTTCCCAGAGACTGGGAGGTTACAAACTCCTGTTTCTGGACAACGTGTTGCTGAGGCTTCGGTCAGTCAAAGAAGGAGCGGTGGAGAAGGTGGCCGTCTGACCGATGCGTTCAGACAATTTTTTGGTCCGCAGCCCCAAGGTATGATCGGTTCCAGCAACCATCGCCAGCGTCTGTTTTACATGGTGCAGGAATACCTAGGGGCAAGATCAGACTTGGACACCTTTCCCACCGAAAATCCTCTGGGTTACTGGGTCTTGAGGATGGATCACTGGCCAGAGCTTGCACAGTATGCAATTGAGCTACTGGCCTGTCCTGCATCCAGCGTTCTTTCGGAACGCACATTCAGTGCTGCTGGAGGCGTGGTAACCGATCACAGGGTGCGTCTGTCCACCGACTCGGTCGATCGGCTGACCTTCATAAAAATGAATCAGTCTTGGATCACCACCAGCTACCAAGCACCTGATGCTGATGTAACCGAATAATTTTTTTTGAAATCTCAGATCCCTTCAAAGACTGCCTATGCTGATGCTGAGTGACTATCCCTGAGTAATTATCCTCTTCCTCCTCAATCATCACGCTGATAGCTTGTAAGAACATTTTTGGTTCTGGGCGCCACCACCAGTGCCTAAGGCACAATTTTTCAGCCCCTGTTTAACAGGGGCGTGTAATTACAATTTTTGATGTAATACTTTGCAGCAGGGCTCGTTCCTGCATTCCAACTAGAGTGTCTGTGAGGGGTTGCAGTGTTGTGGCACCAGCACCAGTGCCTAAGGCCCAATTTTTCTGCCCCTGTCTAACAGGGGCGTGTAATTACAATTTTTGATGCAATACTTTGCAGCAGGGCTCGTTCCTGCGTTCCAACTAGAGTGTCTGTGAGGGGTTGCAGTGTTGTGGCACCAGCACCAGTGCCTAAGGCCCAATTTTTCTGTCCCTGTCTAACAGGGGCGTGTAATTACAATTTTTGATGCAATACTTTGCAGCAGAGCTCGTTCCTGCGTTCCAACTAGAGTGTCTGTGAGGGGTTGCAGTGTTGTGGCACCAGCACCAGTGCCTAAGGCCCAATTTTTCTGCCCCTGTCTAACAGGGGCGTGTAATTACAATTTTTGAAGCAATACTTTGCAGCAGGGCTCGTTCCTGCGTTCCAACTAGAGTGTCTGTGAGGGGTTGCAGTGTTGTGGCACCAGCACCAGTGCCTAAGGCCTAATTTTTCAGCTCCTGTTCAACAGGGGCATGTAATTACAATTCTTGATCTAATATTTCACAGCAGGGCCCTGTGAGGGCTTACAGTGTTGTGGCCACAGCAACACCTAACCCCAAATTTCTGCTGAGTATATAGGGCAGGACCCTACTTTCAAACATCTAACTTACAAACGACTCCTACTTGCAAACGGAAGGAGACAACAGGAAGTGAGATGAAATCTACCCCTAGGAAGGGAAATTCTCTCCTGTAAGAGTTAATATGGGAAAACAATTTCTCCTTTCCACTGATGCTTTCCAATCCTTGTTCCACAAAAAAACCCAAATTTTCAAAAAACATTTTTCATTGGGACAAAAAAGTGAGGTGAAATCTTCTGAAGAGGAGGAAAGACAGCAAAACAAATGTCACAGGGGTGATAACCCTTCCCTATGTTTTCCAAAAAGCTTAGAAAAGATTTTTTGGCTGGAGCTAAACACGTTAAAAATGTTCAAAATTACAAACAGATTCTACTTAACAACAAACCTACAGTCCCTGTCTTGTTTGCACCGCCTGTATACTGCTGTTCAGAGTATATAGGGCCTGGTGGCCCCACACCTTTCCTTATTTTAATTTGGGTGCGGGGTTCCCCTTAATATCCATACAAGACCCAAAGGGCCTGGTAATGGACTGGGGGGTACCCATGCCGTTTGTCTCACTGATTTTCATCCATATTGCCATGACCCGACATGACATTAAACCCTCAAGCAGTTTTAAATGAGATTTTTTCCTTTAAAAATGACATTTGGTGCAGGGACTGTTCTAAACATGGGAAACACGCGTCACTTTACAGGCATACTATAGACACCCCCCAGGTACGATATTTAAAGGAATATTTCACTTTTTTTTTTTTCACTTTAAGCATCATTAAAATCACTGCTCCCGAAAAAACGGCCGTTTTTAAAAGTTTTTTTTGCATTGATACATGTCCCCTGGGGTAGGACCCGGGTCCCCAAACCCTTTTTAGGACAATACCATGCAAATTAGCCTTTAAAATGAGCACTTTTGATTTCGAACGTTCGAGTCCCATAGACGTCAATGGGGTTCTAACGTTCGTGCGAACTTTCGGTCCGTTCGCGGGTTCTGGTGCGAACCGAACCGGGGGGTGTTCGGCTCATCCCTACTTAGAATCAACTCCAGACCTTTTGTCTGCTTAATTGTTGAAGAAATAACAAAGAAGTAGCCCACACCTGGCCATGAAACCGCTTTTGATTCAATTGTTCAATTACCGTATTTATCGGCGTATAACATGCCACAGCGTATAACACGCACCCCAATTTAAGAGGGAAGTTTCAAGAAAAAAATACTTTTTTGTGTGCCCATCTGCAGCCTGTTCTATGCATGTCTGCAGCCTGTTCTGTGCCCATCTGCAGCCTGTTCTGCGCCCATCTGCCCCCTAAATGCAGCTCACCATATCTCACATGAAATCACCGAGCCTTCATCTGTTTCCTCGGCTCTCAATCGGCAGACACATACACAGTCTGACCTCCGCCATCGGCATTGGACCAGCTCCTGTGATAGACAGAACACTGGTCCAATGCCGATGGCGGAGACGGGACTGTGTGTGTGACGTGCGAGCCGAGTTAGAGCCGAGCGGAGAGCCGATTGGAGAGGAGATGACAGCTCGGTAATATCTGGCGGCACTTGTCCCCCTCCTTCCCCTCCGAGGTACGCTGTCGGCGTATAACACGCACCCACGATTTTCCCCCTATTTTCAGGGGAAAAAAAAGTGCGTGTTATACGCCGATAAATATGGTACTTTTGGTCCCTTGAAAATGGGGGGATGGCTATTCTTAAGAGCAATTCCTAAACCTTTCCTCCAATTTGTATGTACATACCCTCATATTAAACCTGATAGTGTGCACTTTCAGCCCATATCCAGTTCATTGAGAGAACCCTGAATGTCAACATGTACTGTGACATACTGAAGCAGAGCATGAGCCCCTCCCTTTGGAGACTGGGCTGCAGGGCAGTATTCCAACACAACAACCACAAACACACCTCCAAGATGACCATTGCCTTGCTAAAAAAGCCTAGGGTAAAGGTGATGGACTGGCCAAGCATGTCTCTAGATCTAAACCCTATTGAGCATCTGTGAGGCATCCTCAAATGGAATGTGGAGGAGCACAAGGTCTCTAACAACCACCAGCTCCGTGATGTCGCCATGGAGGAGTGGAAGAGGACTCCAGTGGCAACCTGTGAAGCTCTGGTGAACTCCATGCCCAAGAGGGTTAAGGCAGTGCTTCAAAATAATGGTGGCCACACAAAATATTGACACTTTGGGCCCAATTTGGACATTTTCAGTTAGGGGTGTACTCCAGCGGTTTAGATATTAATGGCTGTGTGTTGAGTTATTTTGAGGGGACAGCAAATGTACACTGTTATACAAGCTGTACACTAACTACTTTACATTGTAGCAAAGTGTAATTTCTTCAGTGTTTTCACATGACAAGATATAATAAAATTTTTACAAAAATATGAGGGGTGTACTCACTTTTATGAGATACTGTATATGGTGCCAGAACAAAGTGCTACCAAGATGCGACACAGAACAGGGTTCTTATTAATATTACCTAAATTATGCATTGGCAGAATGTGCTTCTTGTTTCCCCAATCCTACCTACCCTGTACTCCTCCTTCCTACCCCCTACTGCTCTGTCTTCCCCCAGCTGATTTTTTTGGGTGGATGAACTTTAGCTTCTCCACACCCCTATCATCCTGCGCTATGATCTTATGCATATTTCTGAATGTCCTGGGTGTGGAATTCCTTGAGAGTCACTTGAATTCAGAGGAGACAAAGGAAATGACATGATCTTCCTTTTAAGTTATACAGGACTAGCTTTATAATCTAAAAGATAACCTGAAATTTCAGCTTTTTGCAGCCAGTTTAAATGTGTCTTTCAAAAGAAGAGCATAATAAAAATATGTCCATGGCTCCATTCTAACTGCCACGTTATTGTATGCTGTGGATGTTGAAAAGTCTGTACTTGGTTTTGGGAACAAACATTCTGAACACATCCAGTTATAATAAAAATCTTAAGAAGATACCCTTGGAAGTAACCCTTATTGACCCCAACTTAATAATTTCCTGCCACAAATTAAGGTCATAAAGTTTGTTTGGAAATATAGAGAGACAGCAACTCTGAGAAGAATGTGGCTCGTACAGTCTGTTTCCCATGAATACCCACAGCCGTTCTCACGCCTCATTACTAAAACCACAGACTAGGCGAACCGCTACATCTACGATCTTTAGAGCAAATAAGTGAAAAGTGCATTGGAGTAACAAGACCAAAAAGGAGGATGTTTACTAAACTGAGTACAACTAGTGCCAGCAAATTCATGTAAAAATATAACACTTTTTCATTGATTGCACTTTGTCCTTAACTGCCCCATTACCCATGCAATGCAAGAAGTAGTAAGTTAATTATGTTAGTGAGGCATGAAACTGAGGAAGAATCACCAACTGTGTGGGTTGTGCAAGTGAACATAGTCCATATTGTACATGCTCACTTTCCCATTATTCGGGTACTTGGCTTTTCAGAGTGCACCTCCAATACCTACTGAATAGCAGCTTTTTCCAGGTACCTCATGCTGTACCTCTGCTTCCATGGCTGACCACACACATATCCATGTCCTGCCTTGACATTGTTCTCTTTTGCCTGCCTTTTGCTTCTCTATGCACCCTTTATGGACACAGAGTCACATTAATTTATAAATGCATAGAGGTCTGGTCACCTGCTTACATAGCATATCAGTGAGAAGAAAAAGAAGATGTACTCAGTGAGCAAACTATTAATAGATATACATATATTGCAAGATACGGGTAGGGACCCTGCCTTAAGCCCATGTATCCCTAGCTAAATTTATTGTGTGTTAATGCTAAGCTGTACCAGCCTGAGCTGTTATTTATATTTTCTGGTCTCCACAGGTCTTCCCTGAGTCCTGGTTGGTTTCACCTGTTGCTGAAAGGAGGCTGCAGTAAAAAGTGCATGAGGGTCTATTTCCTTGGTTATGAATAATTGTCTGACCCAGTTAATCCATGAGGAGCTGTATTCAATAGTCTGGCTTAGGGAGAAGATAAATGTGTGGGAAAGCCTTTCCAGATTTTTTGTTTAGTTGGCACCATTTCTTTATCATGGCAGTAAGAAAAAAAAATGAAAAAGTGTGGCAGAAAGAACCAAACCTTGAGGATCAAAAACATGCATTTCAATGTTCTGAAGGGTGAGGCTTTCTCAGTAATGTTAATGAAATTGTAAAATCTGTAAATGATTGTATTCTATTTTTGTATGTTTGCCCATGTATTGCACACTGCACTCATTGTGCACACGGCACCAATAATGTTTTCATTACATGTTTGCATTCTTTTGAGTCCTGATTAGAATTAGCCTGCCTATGTTCCGCCCCTTGTTACCATAAAAGTACAACTGTAAAATGAATGTGATACCTACATAAGCAAGTGTACTATTAACCACTTAAGGACCGCCCCACGTACATTTACTACGGCAGGGCGGCCCTTAAGCGCAAAATAATGTACCTGTATGTGATTCTCGTGCACGGCTCTGGGGCACGCCGTGCTCCCTCTGTGATTGGACACAGTGAAAGCCAATCAGCGGGTCCGGTGGCTGCGATGGATGCCAGCCACCCACGATTGCTCTCTGGAGAGATAGAACGGTGGTCTGCCTATGTAAACAAGGCAGACCGTCATTCTGTCAGACAGGAAGAGAGACATCTGTGATTCCTGATAATCAGGAGCACAGGTGTCTCTATTCCTCGAGTCAGTCCATTCTCCACACAGTAAGACAACACTCCCAGGGAACACAGTTAACCCTTTGATTACCCCTGATATTAAGCCCTTCCCTGCCAGTGTCATTTATACAGTGTCAGTGCATTTTTTTTAGCACTGATCACTGTATTGGTGTCACTGGTTCCCAAAAAGTGGCACTTTTGGGGACCAGTGTCAGATTTGTCCGCTGCCATGTCGCAGTCCTGCTAAAAATCGCTGATTGCCGCCATCACTAGTAAAAACAATAAAAAAATTGTAAAAGTCTATAAATCTATCCCATAGTTTGTAGACACTATAACTTTTGTGCAAACCAACCAATATACGCTTTTTGGGATTTTTTTTTACCAAAAATATGTAGTGTCGCATGACCGCGCAATTGTCAGTTAAAGTAATGCAGTGCGGTATTTCCGCAGCTGAAGTGGTTAATATTATTATTATATTTGTATAAAAAAACTTAAATTGTGCCAAAAAAACGGAACAGTTATTTGGAAAGATGCTGAATGTATCTTTTCTGGCTTTTCCCTACTGCAGTAGTTATCATTGATTTGAAACCACTAATCAATATGAGGATAGGTGTTGCCTATCTATAAAATTTCCAGAACAGTAATGAGACAAGAGTAGAATTTTTGACCCTGAACGGCATTTTGTGCCTTGTCATAGTATAGCAATGGGCTGGCACCTCAACAGAGAAATCATGGTCCTGGTGTGGCTTTGTTGCAACTAAATAGCCAACAGGTGCAGTAGGATTTCTTGAGAATTTCCCCATATTGTGCTTGTGGCATAGAAGGTTAGTGACTCAGGAGTAGGGGCACAGACAAATGATAGGCATTGAGAGGACAATGAGAAGATAAGACAGCTTATGAAAGGAAAGTGCACCCCTAACCAACCAAAACTGCTCATCGAGACTACACTTAGACCCCTTTAACACGGAGGTGTTTTTCAGGCTCTTTTGGGCTAAAAATAGAGCCTGTAAAGCACCTGAAATACGCCTCCCCTACAGTCTCAGTGTGAGAACCGAGGGCTTCCACACTGGGGTGCTGCGCTGGCAGGATGTTAAAAAAGTCCTGCAAGCAGCATCTTTGGGGCGGTGAAGGAGTGGTGTATACACTGCCGCCCCATGCCCATTGAAATGAATGAGCAGTTCGACAGCGGCGATACACGGGCACATTTAACCCTTTATTCGCCCGCTAGTGGGGTTCAAAGCACTAAAACAACGGTAAAGCATCACTAAAACTAGCAGCGTTTTACTGTCAATGCCCGTCCGCCCCAGTGTGAAGGCTGCCTTAGATTACATACTGTAGGAGTTTACTATTAGTAATTAGGTCATGGCATCAGTATTGTATGATAAATCCATGGCCACTGGCAGGTCCACCAGATATTTGCCTTCTTCCTGTGTTGCCATAGAAATGGCACATAAAATACCAAAATGGTATTGAGTGACAAAATACTTACAGCTGAGATCCAGACTAATATAAAAGCACCAATTCATGCAATTATGTATTTTATTTTTTATTGTAACCAATGTAGTTACCTAAATTCAGTTTGTTTTTAACCTCCTGTAATTCTCTGTACATTAAAACTTGGAGAAGGAGGAGCAGGAGCCAATGAACTGCACTACTTACACATGTGGTGACAAGAGATGTAAAATTACCAGAAATTTTGAAGCCATGGGAAAAAAACTATTTTTTTCCCTGTTTTTTTTTGTTTTCCGTAAAAAAATTTTGGAAAAAAAAATCAGTGTGGCGTAGTTTTACAAATTGCAGTGTATATAAAAGTATTATGCTTGAAATAAAAACAGCATATTCAGTAAATAAACAAAACTTGCTTTTTAAAACTGTATTTTTTATTACAAATGGAAGAACAAGGACTGTACATGCAGGGCCCTCTTTAAGGCAGGGAAAAAGGGGCAACTGCCCTAAGCCCTGTCATTGTAGGGGGGCCCAAAGCAGCTGCCTCATACTTGCCAACTATCCCAGTTTAAATTCCCTCATCCCTTGAGGTTTTAGTCCTGTGCTGTGTCTCCCAGTGTAAAGTTCTGTTGTCATATCCACCATCACCTATACTGAATGCTGCCCACTGGGAAGATAAAGAGGGATGCTTGAAAGTCCTTCCTACAACTGTGGTCATTAAGCCTGACATCAACCTGTTCTGCAAAGGTAAGCAAATTAGTGGGGGGGGGGGGGGTAGTGGGGGGTGTGCAGAGGTAGACAGAGAAAGAATTACAGTTTGGTGTGCACAGGTGAGCAAGGAGGGGATGTATGGAGGTAAGTAAGGTAGGTGCAAAGATGAGCAGAGGAGGCAGGTAGAGTTAAACGGGAGGGGAGCGGAGAGGAGAGGATGGGGGAGGTTTGGGGTGCAGAGGTTAGCATGGGTTTTAGGATGCAAAGGTGTACTGACAGGGTAGATAAAGATGTAGGTAACGTGTAGGGCAGCCCATTCATTTCAATGGGCTGCTCTAAGAGCTACAAATGTGGAAGAAAGTCCCAAACCCTTTTTCAAAATCACACGGTGCCAAGACACATGTCAGCAGATGCCTGAGGGTGTCATTGACAATTAATGGCACTACTGTTTATCTGCTAAAGGGAAGCACGTTTCTGTGGTATCAGGAAAGCGATTTTGCATGCGTTCCCGACATACACAAATGTGAACGCAGGCTGATGTGCTTCACTCCTTCCGCATATGCTTCACTCCTCCCCCCCCCCTCCTCCTTGTGCTTCACTCCTCCCGCTCCCCCCCCTCCCCCCATGTGCTTCACTCCTCCCGCTCCCCCCTCCTCCTCCTCCTCCATGTGTTTCACTCCTCCCGCTCCCCCCTCCTCCACATCCATGTGTTTCACTCCTCCCGCTCCCCCCCTCCTCCATGTGTTTCACTCCTCCCGCTCCCCCCCTCTTCCTCTTCCATGTGTTTCACTCCTCCCGCTCCCCCTCCTCCTTCCCCATGTGTTTCACTCCTCCCGCTCCCCCCCTCCTGCTCGCCCATGTGCTTCACTCCTCCCGCTCCCCCCTCCTCCTCCTCCATGTGTTTCACTCCTCCCGCTCCCCCCTCCTCCACATCCATGTGTTTCACTCCTCCCGCTCCCCCCCTCCTCCATGTGTTTCACTCCTCCCGCTCCCCCCCTCCTCCTCTTCCATGTGTTTCACTCCTCCCGCTCCCCCCCTCCTCCTTCCCCATGTGTTTCACTCCTCCCGCTCCCACCCTCCTCCTCGCCCATGTGCTTTACTCCTCCCGCTCCCCTCTCCTCCCCATGTGCTTCACTCCTCCCGCACCCCCTCCCTCCCCCATGTGCTTCACTCCTCCCAATCCCCCCCTCCCACATGTGCTTCACTCCTCCCGCTCCCCCCTCCTCCCCATGTGCTTCACTCCTCCCGCACCCCCTCCTCCCCCATGTGCTTCACTCCTCCCGCTCCCCCCCTCCCCCATGTGCTTCACTCCTCCCGCACCCCCTCCTTCCCCATGTGCTTCACTCCTCCCGCTCCCACTCCCCCCTCCTCCCCATGTGCTTCACTCCTCCCGCTCCCCTCTCCTCCCCCATGTGCTTCACTTCTTCCGCTCCCCCCTCCTCCCCAATGTGCTTCACTCCTTCCG
The DNA here is from genome assembly GCA_037952835.1 of Lithobates septentrionalis. Classification (NCBI taxonomy): domain Eukaryota; kingdom Metazoa; phylum Chordata; class Amphibia; order Anura; family Ranidae; genus Lithobates; species Lithobates septentrionalis. The sequence goes on from JBBDGP010001941.1 coordinate 2,293,470, forward strand.
CACCCCCTCCTCCCCCATGTGCTTCACTCCTCCCACACCCCCTCCTCCCCCATGTGCTTCACTCCTCCCGCTCCCACCTCCTCCCCCATGTGCTTCACTCCTCCCAGTCCCCTCTCCTCCCCAATGTGCTTCACTCCTCCCGCCCCCCCTCCCCCATGTGCTTCACTCCTCCCGCTCCCCCCTCCTCCCCCATGTGCTTCACTCCTCCCGCTCCCCCCTCCTCCCCCATGTGCTTAACTCCTCCCACTCCCGCTCCCCCCTCCTCCTCCTCCATGTGTTTCACTCCTCCCGCCCCCCCCTCCTTCATGTGTTTCACTCCTCCCGCTCCCCCCCTCCTCCTCTTCCATGTGTTTCACTCCTCCCGCTCCCCCTCCTCCTCCCCCATGTGTTTCACTCCTCCCGTAGCCCCCCCCCCCCCCTAAAAAAAAAAATGTGAACGCAGGCGAAATGTCTCAGTTACATTGGTGGTCAGTGTAAATCTTCTCATTACATTGGTGCTTGGTGTAGAAGCCTTTCATTCACACTAGTGGCCAGTGTGAATGTCGCCCTTACATTGGTGGTCAGTGTAAATCCCTCCTTACATTGGTGATTACTGTGAATGCTTCTATTACATTAGTGGTCAGTGTAAACCTATATTGCATTAATGGCAGTGTAAACCCATATTACATTAATGGCCATTGTTGAAACTCCTCTTTATATTGGTAGTCGGTAAAAAAAATCAGCATCGCCATTGATCACACCCTCTCCTCCCTCAGCATTGCCATGGATCCCAGGAGTCCTAGGATCCCTAGGAATTTTCTGTCTATTAATGGGTCCCCTCACCTCTGCAGTCCATGGTGTACAGGCAGTGAGGAGATGATGTTCTGTAACCTCTAGCAACCAATCAGTAAGCAGTAATTATGTGCAGTAACCTCTAGCAGCCAGTGAGCAGTGTTGATGTACAGTAATCTCTAGCAACCAATCAACAAGCAGAAATCATGTGCTGTAACATCTAGCAACTAATCAGTGAGCTGTAATGTGTGCTGTAACCTCTAGCAACCAGTCAGTGAGCTGTAATGATACACTGTAACCTCTGGCAACCAATCGCTGCCTGTTCTCATTCAGTAAATGGATTTTGAGTCTAGCTGCTATTTATTGTATGTCTCAGAGCAGGTGGAGAGTAAAACTGCATGGAGGGGGGGCCCCAAGAAAACTTTTGCCCAGGGTCCAATCAACATTAAAGACGGCCCTGTGTATATGCTAAGAACATTATAATAATGTAAACGCTTCCTGCCATTATGCATTTTCATTTATTGACGATCCAGAAGCATATACAGTATTTTTCTATGAAGAGCTTGGTCAATGTTCTTCTGATTTTCAGGTGTCATTTTATCTATAAATGAAGGAATTGTGTATTTTTGGGAGGCCATGGTTTGTAACACTTCCTTAATTGAAGATGCTGCTAGTGAAGAAATACTAATACATAGGAAACATTATGCTGTGATGGTGGAGAACATTATTAGGAAACATTTAAAGGTTATAAAGATAAACTAATCTGTCAGAAAAATGTACCCTCTTACCTGTTAATTAAGGCATAAGAGGACAGAAATTACCATCTACTGTATCCCAACAATCACCCAACTGTAGGAGGTACAAGATGGAGTCCACGAGCAAACTTAAATGTGTCAGGGCTGGGGTCAGCCCTTCCTTCTCTGAGCTGGCCGCTCAGCTGTCGGCTAATTGCCAGCTTCTTTCTCTCCACAGTGACTCAGCTGTTGATGATCTGCTCGTCAGTCCTGCCTACTTAAAGCCATCCAGCTCACTTTATCTCTGCCTTCGCCTTTGGTCACATCTCAGAGACTTTCTCCTGTGTTCCTGTTGAAGACTTGCTCGGCTGACGTCCCTTCTGGCTCCTGATCCTGCTTGCTGTATTACTACGTTGATCTCTGGCTCTCTGACATTGGCATTGGCTGACTACCCGATCTGGTTACTAAACTCTGGCTATGTATTGACTACGCTTACTCTGTTTACATTTTTATTAATATTATTAAACAAGTGTTATTAACTGTACTTCTGTCTCGGTCTGATTCATGGTTTCTGACAGTAGGCGAAGGCCATGAATACAGAAGATGCAGTCAGTCCACTTGTTGGTAATATTTTTTCCAGATTGGATGACTAGGATCACCGCATGGATCAGTTTGCCTTGGCGTTACAAACGCTCCTGAGTCACACGGCTCACCTGAAATCTTCCACTATGGCTGCTCCGGTACAACCTGACTTGCAGGCCATCCCTGCTGCTGCTCCAGTCTCAGGTCTGCAGGCACCTGCCTCGAGTATTACCTCTATAAGAGGCATGTCTGGTTCCGCTCCGCTTCCCCAGTGATTTGGGGGCAATCCAGTTCAATGCAGAGGGTTTCTCAACCAGGTTGAGATATACTTTGAGATGCTGCCCAAGGCGTTTCCCACGGACAGAAGCAAAGTAGGTTTCATGATATCTTCGCTTTCTGAGACAGCCTTGGCCTGGGCAAACACTCTATGGGAGACACAAAAACCCGTGGTCCTGAGTTACCCAGAATTTGTGGTTTCCTTCAAAAGGGTATTTGACGTTACCGCACGCTCCGCTTCTGCTGCCAAGAGCCTCATGTCCATTAAACAGAGTACGAGAACTGTTGCCGATTACGCCATTGAATTCCGTACTCTGGCAGCAGAGGTTGCTTGGAACAATGAGGCCCTCGTGGCTGCCTTCTCTCATGGTCTCTCGGATAACATCAAGGATGAGATAGTAGCCCGAGATATACCCACTGAGCTGGAGAGGTTGATCACTTTTGCCATTCTCATTGACTCCAGACTCAGAGAAACACTCTCTTTTAAGGAACGCTCGCGCAAGCCTCCTGTACATTTGTCTCTGAGCTTTGCAGTCCCACCCTTGCCTCCCTCACCTCCCATGCCTCCTGGTACAGAGTCGGTCTGTGAAGATGAACCCATGCACTTGGGCTTCATGCGTCTCTCTGCGGATGAGAGAGCCCTTAGGAGGAGGGAGAGATTGTGCCTTTATTGTGGCCAGGCTGGTCACTTTTTGTCTTGTCCTACCCATCCAGGGAATGCCCGAACCTTGAGGTCCTGTCACGGACAGACCTTAGGTGGCGTTGTTTCGTCTCCAGTTTCCCAGAAAGATAAGCCCTTGGTTTCGGCTACCCTGTGTTGGGCTGAGTCATCCATCGAGATAAAGGCTCTAATTGACTCTGGGGCTGCAGGCCTGTTCATTGATGCTGCCTTTGTATCAAAGCACTCGATTCCGCTGCAGCTGCGTGACACTCCACTTGCCATTGAGGCTCTTGATGGGAGACCTCTACAGTCTGCCCATGTGACTCATGAGACTGTTCCGTTGTCCATGGCCGTAGGGGCCCTTCACCATGAGATAATCCAATTCCAAGTTATTTCCTCACCTAAGTTTCCATTGGTTATTGGTTATCCTTGGTTACAGAGGCACAACCCTTCTTTTGATTGGCTCCATGCTGAGGTTCTGTCCTGGTCGCCACAGTGCAGTGAGATGCTTCCAAAAGGTAGCCAAGGTCCTGTGTACCTCTTCACTCTCCTCCCTGCTGGAAGAGAACCGCGATTTTAGCGATGTCTTTGACAAAGGTCAAGCCGGTACTTTGCCTCCACACCGGTCGTATAATTGCGCAATTGACCTTCAACCTGGTGCCATACCCCCTCATGGCCGGGTTTACCCTTTGTCGGTCTTGGAGGATAGGGCCATTGAGGAGTATGTTGCAGACGCACTTTCTTGAGGTTTCATCCGCAAATCCTCGTCTCCTGCTGGTGCTGGTTTCTTTTTTGTGAAGAAGAGTGGTGAACTGAGACCTTGTATTGATTATAGGGGTCTCAATCGTTTCATGATTAAGGATGCCTACCCTATTCCGTTGATTACGGAGTTATTTGACCGCCTCAAGGGAGCAACGGTTTTCACAAAGCTTGATTTGAGAGGGGCATACAATCTTGTCAGGATTAAGGAGGGCGACAGGTGGAAAACTGCGTTTAATACCAGATCAGGTCATTATGAGTATCTCGTAATACCTTTTGGCCTTTGTAACACTCCGGCAGTTTTCCAGGAGTTCATTAACGATGTCCTCCCAGATTTGTTGCAGTTATGTGTGGTGGTTTATCTCGACGATATCCTCATATTTTTCCAAGTCCCTGGAGAGCCACCACACAGATGTCTGTCGTGTGCTTCAGAGACTAAGAGAGAACAATCTGTACTGTAAATTGGAAAAGTGTGAATTTCCATTGTGAACAGGTTAAATTCCTGGGCTATGACATTTCCACTGCTGGTTTTTTGATGGACCCAATGAAACTTTCAGCGGTCCTACAGTGACCTCGACCCATGGGTTTACGTCCTCTGCAGCATTTTCTTGGCTTTGCCAACTATTATTGGAAGTTTATTCGTAATTTCTCGTCTCTGGTCAAGCCCCTGACTGATATGACCAGGAAAGACGGCAACCCACAGAGTTGGTCTCCAGAGTCCATTAAAGCCTTTGAGAGTCTAAAGGCTGCCTTTGTTTCTGCTCCTGTGTTGGCACACCCTGATCCTACGTTGCCTTTTATCCTAGAAGTTAATGCTTCCGAGACTGGGGTTGGCGCCCTTCTGTCTCAACGTCCAAATTCTGAGTGGGCTATGCATCCGTGTGGCTACTTTTCCAAGAAATTGTCACCAGCAGAGTGCAATTATGAGATTGGTGAGAGAGAGCTGTTGGCGATCATTTTACCCCTGAAAGAATGGAGACATCTTCTTGAAGGTACCACTGTGCCGGTTAACATTCTACTGACCATAACAATCTCACATTCTTGTCTGAAGCTAAGCGCCTCTCTCCCAGGATGAAGAATGTAAGGGCTGACGCCTTGTCACGACAATTTTCCTCCACTTCCAAGATGGAGTAAGTTCCGGTTCCTGTGATTCCTCCTGATCATATTCTGGCTACGGTTCGCACCAGTCTTACTCAGTGGCGGCTGGTGAAGTTTTAGGATGGGGGGGCGCCGGACCCCGCCCTTCCTTTTTGACCCCTCCCACTTGGTGAAAATGGGCGTGGTTTCAGCGAAATAGTGGGCGTGGCTCTAAGGTGGTGTGGTTAGCGTCTGAGATGAACGAGGGATGGAGGGAGAGGGAGAGAGGGATGGAGGGACAGTAGGCCCAGATCCTACACAACAATAGAAATATGTGTATTCTAGAAATTTTAACAATCAGCAGATAAAGATACTCCAAACACCTGGTGTTAGCACTTCAATCATCCCGGCACCATGGTTGTTATGGTGTCAGGATGATTGAAGCGCATTATTTCTATTATTACATTGTAATATAAAATGAAATAATTCAACTTATCATAATTTGTTTCTGCTCCGGTGTTGGCACACCCTGATCCTACGTTGCCTTTTATCCTAGAAGTTAATGCTTCTGAGACTGGAGTTGGCGTCCTTCTGTCTCAACGTCCTAACTCTGAGTGGGCGTCCTCTCAACGTCCTAACTCTGAATCAGTGGGAGCCCTGAGCATGTCGCCTGCCACCAGATGCCATCAGGTGTCCCCAGCGGAGTCCCTCCTTAAATGCAGCCTGTGTCACACAAAATGCAGCCTGTGTCACACAAAATGCAGCCAGCTGTGTGTAGAACATCTTATGTAGGACATGCCATGAATTACATGTTGTACATAGCATATCCTACACATAGCATGTTCTTCTTCACATAACATGACATGTACATAGCATGTCCTACACATAGCATGTTCTTCTACACATAGAATGACATACACATAACATGTCCTCCACATAACATGACATACACATAGCATGTCCTCCACATAACATGGCATAACATGACATACACATAACATGTCCTCCACATAACATGACATACACATAACATGTCCTCCACATAACATGACATACACATAACATACACATAACATGTCCTCCACATGACATGTCCTCCACATAACATGACATACACATAACATACACATAACATGTCCTCCACATAACATGACATACACATAACATACACATAACATGTCCTCCACATGACATGTCCTCCACATAACATGACATACACATAACATACACATAACATGTCCTCCACATAACATGACATACATATAACATACACATAACATGTCCTCCACATAACATGACATACACATAACATGACATACACATAACATGTCCTCCACATAACATGACATACACATAACATACACATAACATGTCCTCCACATAACATGGCATACACATAACATACACATAACATGACATACACATAACATACACATAACATGTCCTCCACATAACATGACATACACATAACATACACATAACATGTCCTCCACATAACATGTCCTCCACATAACATGACATAGCATGTCCTCCACATAACATGACATACACATAACATGTCCTCCACATAGCACAACATATACGTAGCATGACATATACATTGCGTGTTCTCCACATAACATGTCCTACATATGACATACACATAGCATGTCCCACATATAGCACGTCCTGCACATAATGTCATCCACATAACATGTCCTATGCCTACAATTTTTTACCCATAGCATATCCTCCACAAATCATGAGCTGCACAGCAAGTCCTCCACATAGCATGTCCCATACACAGCATGCCCTACATAGCATGCCCTGTACATAAAATGCCATATAACATGACATACACATAAAGCAGTCCAAACATATGTGTAGTCATGTGTAGGACATCATGCTGCAGACACCCACTCCTGGCCAGAGACAACACCTCGGATTGTAAACACTTGTTGCTGTCATTATGGGATGGGGATGGATTCTCATTAGGTGATCAGTCACTGGATGGATGGCTTTAATTTGAGTGGGGTGGGTGGGGGAGGAAAGGAGGCCATTAGAGCGGCTGATAAAACTTCTCACCTTCCCCGGCCGGCCATCCTCATCAATCTCCGTGTCCTCTGTCATGCTGTTGGTGTGGATGGAGGGATCACCAGCCAGATTCCAGTGCCGGAGAGTCAGTCTGCAGTCCTCATACTGCCTGTTTCCTCTCTCTCTTGGGCGCAATGAGACAGAGAAAACAGGAAGTGACATGAAATGGAGATGTCAATCAAACCGCCTGGCCGTAGTAATATATACTACAAGCGACGGACGGAAGCTACTCGGCGCTTTGGGAAGCGCCGCAAGGCGGGCTAAACGCCCGCAAATGCAGCGCCACGTCTGCAATCTCGTGATTGCATTGACATGGCACTTCCCATAAGTGTCCGGCGTCACACTGTGTCCAACGTCCGAACACAGTGCACTTAAGGACCTTTTTTTGTATTTTTTTTTATATTTAAAGGGCCAGTATTAAATTTATTTTTTTTTAACTTTTTTTTAAAACTTTTTTTTGACTGCCTGGAGGGGGGGGGGGGGCGGCGCCCCAGGCGCCCCCTATGGACGGGCCGCCACTGGTCTTACTTCTCCTTTGGATGACAAAATTCTTGCTGCTCAGGTCAATGCTCCTCCTGAGAAACCTTGTGACCGCTGATTTGTTCCCGAGAGTCTCCGTACTGCTGTGCTCCAGACTTACCATTCTCCCAAGGCTGCTAGCCACCCTGGGAAGAATCAACTCTTTTGGGCCATTTCCCAACAATTCTGGTGGCCTAGTCAATGTGCTGATGTAACAGCCTTCGTAGCTGCCCGTTCCGTGTGTGCTCAGAGTAAGACTCCACGACACCTTCCAGTGGGCCTCCTGCAACCCATACCCAATGGAGAGAGGCCCTGGACCCACCTGTCTATGGATTTCATTGTGGAGTTACCCAACTCCCAGGGCAACACAGTTATCCTTCTGGTGGTTGACCGGTTTTCAAAAATGTCGCATTGTATTCCACTCAAGAAGTTGCCTACTTCTAAGGAACTGGCTTCTATTTTTGCTCGGGAGATCTTCCGCTTACATGGGCTACCCAAGGTGAATGTCTCAGACAAGGGTAGTCAGTTTGTGTCCCGGTTCTGGAGAGCCTTTTGTGCACAGTTGGGTATTCAGTTTGCTTTCTCCTTCTGCGTATCACTCACAGTCTAATGGGGCCGCAGAACGAGCCAATCAGTCCTTGGAGCAATTCCTACATTGCTATATTTCTGACCATCATAACAACTAGTCAGACCTCTTACCGTGGGCGGAGTTTGCTCACAATACTGCCTTGAATTCAGCTTCCTGTTTGTCCCCATTTATGGCAAACTATGGTTTCCAACCTTCCATGTTGCCTGCCTTGTTTGTTCCGCAGAGTATTCCTGCGTTAGAGGAGCACCTCCGTGGCCTTTGTTCCACTTGGGCACAAGTCCAGGAGGCTTTGCGACATGCTAACGATAGGTACAGACTCCATGCTGACCGCAGACGCCTGCCTGCGCCTTCCTACCAGGTTGGGGACAGAGTCTGGCTGTCGTCTCGCAACCTTCGACTTCGTCTTCCTTCTTTGAAGTTCGCACCTCGGTTTATTGGGCCTTTCCGTATCCTTCACAGGATTAACCCAGTGGCTTATGCATTGGACCTTCCTCCTAGTATGCACATCTCTAATGTGTTTCATGTCTCCTTATTGAAACCTTTGGTCTGCAACCGCTTTACCACCTCGGTGCCATGTCCTCACCCTATACAGGTTGAGAACCATGAGGAGTATGAAGTACAATCCATTGTTGACTCCCGTAGGTTCTGTGAGCGCATACAGTACCTGGTGCATTGGAAGGGGTACGGTCCGGAGGAACGCTCTTGGGTCTCATCCTCAGACGTACATGCCCCTGTCCTCCTCCGTGATTTCCATAGATGTTTTCCCCTCAAGCCCGGTGGTCCTCCGGGGGGGAGGGGTCATTGAGGAGGGGGTACTGTCAGGGCTGGGCTCAGCCCTTCCTTCTCTGAGCTGGCCACTTCGCCTTTGGTCACATCTCAGAGACTTTCTCCTGCGTTCCTGTTGAAGACTTGCTCGGCTGACATCCCTTCTGGCTCCTGATCCTGCTTGCTGTACTACTATGTTGATCTCTGGCTCTCTGACATTGGCATTGGCTGACTACCCGATCTGGTTACTGAACTCTGGCTATGTATTGACTATGCTTACTCTGTTTACCTTTTTATTATTATTAAACAAGTGTGATTAACTGTACTTCTGTCTCGGTCTGATTCATGGTTTCTGACAAAATGGAGCCTTTTTCCCTGCAGTGCCCCCTAGTGGAGAATATGCATATTTCTCTTGTTTGAGAACTACATTGAGAAATATAGTGTTACTTGAAGTGCATTCCAGGATTTACTTGTCTTCAGCTGAGTGAACTTTCAATAATTTAAGATTTTACATAAAGTCTCAGAAACCTTTTATTAAGGTCTTCGTGTTATATAAATTTGAATACCATTTAATAGATATATTATGTACCATTATAAAAGAACATATTCCACACTTCTTTTGTTTTTCCCACATTTTTCCAGAAAAAAACAAAAAATGGCATAAAAATTGTTTTTTTTCCCAACGTTTCTGTTATTTTTCCAGGCCTTCCCATGTCTAGCGGTGACAAGAAATATGCTAACTGTAGGAGAGAAGAAAGAGTTCCCATAATTAGCCTGCTGCTGCTCTTTCATTATCCAATCACAGGATCACATGATACGGTCACATAATCATTCTCTCTTCTTCTGTTTTATTCCTTAGGTCCTTCTTCGGGTGTCCATATCACTACCACATCCTCCTTTTGGTGGAGGCAACACTTCCAGAGTCCCCTCTCATAGACTCCAGAGGAAGAAGAACTCACAGGGATGGTGATAAGACCAGTGCCCAAGAAGATAATAAGCAGAAAAATGACTCTGGTTCCAAGGGCAGGATATCAGCTTGGCTCATAAAGGAAATGGTGACTTTGATGCGAACCACATGCACACCCCTCTGATCTCCGTTACATACCTATTAAATATGATAGGGACCTTCTCCTTGGACATTTTAGTATAGCAATTAATAGAAATCATTTAAATAGTAACTCTCGCAACAGTTGCTGTTTCTAAATACAGTTGCATTTATGTTGAAGAAATCCTGTAGTTGTAAATATGAAGGCTGCCAATGTGGACCTCTCCTTCTGAATATAAAAGCTCTCTGGCTGTCATGTTAATCCAGTAACTTCAGTACTTTCTGAGTCTCTTACTCAGCATGAGTAGAGAGAATAGCACTTCCAGGTCAGCATTACTATAGTGAAGCCATAGACAGCCTAGCAACCTTTATATTCTGAAAAAGGCCAGCATAGCCTATGTGTTTATCTCAGTACAGGTTTCCTATTATTCTAAACTCTGAGCAAAAACAATTTTTGGACAATTGCACAATCAAAATAAAATGCCTCCAATAATGTGTGTGCCATGTGTGACTGCTTCTGAGTTTGGAAAAACTTGTTCGTACAGTAAGTACTGAATGTCTGGCCCTGAAACTTACATTTCTGGCTAGAGTGCACAGATGATAGCAGGTTGCTTTTCAGCCCATTCAGAAAACGTCTTGTATTTATTTCACAGCATGCAAGGTGTCCTGTGAACAGAGGTGGTGCAGATAAATGTCACACTCTCCCCTCCTTCAATCACAAAACTCCCTAAATTCTGTAAAAAGAATATTTTTTGAATAGAGGAGGTGTAGAGTGAGTGACAATTTTTTGGACACAATTTAGCTTTAAAGTGGAAGTTCAGCCAAAACCTAAACACTGAACTTACCATCAGCCAAATTCTAAACCTAATCTATCTAGCCAAGTAAAGAAGAGGTCGCTATACTTACGTGTTCTGCTGCCACTCCGGTCCCACGCTAAACTGTTAGCAGTGGTGTCTGTGTGTAGGCGTGGGTAGGAGAGACATCTGACAACGGAAGCCCCATAGTAACTCTATGGGTGATGTCACTTCCCAGCCATCTCACAGCTGTTGTCATCTTTTTCTCCTGCACACGTCGCTGGAGACCTGACCAAATCTGCTTCAGAAAAGGTAAGTATAGCGATTTTTTCTTTACAGAGTTAGAAACAATTAGGTTTAGAATGTGGCTGAGAGTAGGTTTAACGTTGGTTTTGCCTGAACTTCCACTTTAAGTATATGGCTTACAGCACTGTAACTCTATGAATGGGATTACATATATTTATGTAATTGCTCCATCTGCCTAGCAGACTTTAATCATGTTCTGAAATGTGCATGATGTAAATAACTTCCAGTGCTGCTGTGAATCCCCTGTTACTTTACTACTATAATGCAAAAGTTGAACATGAAACGTAAAACCTGGTTATGTTTCAAGGACATTCTACTAATTTTTAATTTGTTCCAGTTATAAAACAAAGCAGCCCAGGTAATGAAATCATGTAAAAACTTAGAGTCACTGTAATTATTTCTACTCTATACTAAGGGTATCCATCTTTTTCAGATTTTGGTTGCTGTGTAAATGTAATATGTTGCAGCTTTCCACTCCTTTGATGAGGTGGTTGCATTCGTTTTTTTATTTTCAACAGGTTTTATTTTCTTTTATTTGCACCTAGTAATCCTGCAGATAATACACCTCCTGCTCTGAATGCTTATGCTCCATCCACTGTATCTATAGAGGGAGCTATGGTTGTCACCCATTTGGAACTACTAATATGTCTGCCTTTGTTTATGTCTGTTCTGTAGTGGCTGATGGGATTAGTATTTTACTTGTTGGGATCTGCTACCCTCTACTGTCTGTAAGTGGCTCTGCTGCCTAATGTTCACAGAGATTATTTATATACATCACTTCCTGTCTTTGGGGTCTGGATCAGAAACCCTAGAAGGAGAAAGTGGAGACAGAGAACTGAGCCACATGGCCTTATATATACAGAGGCTGCTACTACTGCTGTATTTTCATCCAGACAAGAAGCATAGACTATTAGGCAAGTATTCCTGTTTTAATAGTTTAATAGTTGTGTGTCTAAATTTTTGTGACAGACTTATCTCTGTCCCATTGTTTTTATTTTACATGCACAGTGCCAGATAGCTAGGCCTGTGCTATTGTATGTGTGCAGTGGTCACCTTCCAGTGGATTAAAAGGTGAACCTGTTTATTACAATAGAGTTTATATGCAGCACCTGTTATTTTAGTTAACCCTGTCTCTTCTGGTCTGGGATTCTTCTAGTCTGGCAAGTTTTAACTCAGGACTCAAAAAAAAGTATAGGCTAAAGCCTGGTTAGACATTTGACTGCCACTTCCGGTAATTAGAGGTGCATTTCCATGTCAGATTAGGGAATACAGTGAAGAGTAGATTGTCCTTGTCCTGCTGAAGAAAACATTTGGGGCCAAACATAAACCTCCCAGATGGCATTGAGGACACTACTGATCCTGACCAAATCTCAACTCCATTTGCAGAAATGCAGCCCCAAACTTTTAAGGAACCTCCACCATGCTTCACTGTTGCCTGCAGACACTCATTATTGTAGAGCTCTCCAGACCTTTGGTGAACAAACTGCCTCCTGCTACAGCCAAATATTTCAAATGTCGACTCATCAGTCTAGAGCACTTGCTATCATTGTTTTGCACCCCATGTTCCTATGTCAGAGGTATGGCTTTTTGGCCGCTAATCTTTCAGACAGTAGATAGGTGTACCAGGTTCCTACTGGTTTCCCCCAGTTATGTGCTGATGGCACTGCTGGACATCTTCCGATATTGCAGGAAGGTAAGCATGATGTGTCTTTCATCTGCTGCATTAAGTTTCCTTGGCCGACCAGTTCGTCTACTGTCCTCAACGTTGCCCGATCAATGGTGCCCTCAATGCTAAAAAATACAGGCAGATACTTATCCATCATGCAATACCATTAGGGAGGCGTGTGATTGGGCCCAAATTTATTCTGCAGCAGGACAATGACTCCAAACATACAGCTAATTTCATTAAGAACTATCTGCATAAGACAAAAAATGGGGTTGAAAGAGAAACCAGAGCAAGGACCTCTCCAATTAGGTCCTACCTCTTTCGGGAGAATTGGGACTATTACGGTACCAGAGGGATGTAAACAGAAATTTTTAAAAAATAATAGATTTATTTCAAGGTAACATTAAAAAGTCCTACACAGGACACATCATATACATCATCATGGATTAACATACACAAAAAGTGATTGTTACAGCATTGTTGACACTTGGTTGATAAGACTCCTTTTTTTCCTTCCTTTCTTTGCCCACGCTTCCTTGTTTTCTGTAATCCCCTTCTCTTCTCTTTCCTCCTTCTTCCCCCCCCCCCTTTTCTTTTCCTCAATTTCCCCCTCCCCGTTTATTCCCTCCCCTTCCTGTGCCCTTTTTTCCCCCTCCCCCCTTTCCCCTTCCCCCCTCCCCCCTTCTCTTTTCTTTTCTTCCCCCTTCTTTCCCCTTCTCCTCCCTCGCCTCCTGTCCTTTCTTTCTCTCCCCCCCCTTTTTTTTTTCTCTCTCTTTTTTCTTCCCTTTTTTCCCCACCATCATCCCCTCTCCAGTTTTCTGCTCTCCCCCCCTTCCTTCTCCCTTTCCATCTTTTCTCGTCTCCTGACTTGACACACCTGGGTGGTTTCTCAAGTAGAACACACAGTCTATAAATTACAAATCCTCATGTATTGCATTTCTTTACAATAGTATCACCCTAAATTGCCTCCCTGGCTCGCCCCCGGGGGAACGCCTCTTGAGGGCGTCTTACAGTATCGCTCCAAAACCCTTGTGGTTATAGGTTGGTGAGTGCAACTTTCAAATTTAAATTATTTTTTCCAATATTAATTCTGTGCTTCCTATGACATCTGTATATTTTCCCGTTTGTTGTGTTGATACTGTATTGTTTTTCCACTTTTGTAGATTATATACTATCAGACGCCTCCTGAAGAAGCGGCTGCGACCGCGAAACTGTAGAGGTCACGTCTGCAAGTATTATATTATATAACCTGTTTCCATGCATCTGTGTGGGCATTAGTCTTACCAACCAAGTGTCAACAATGCTGTAACAATCACTTTTTGTGTATGTTAATCCATGATGATGTATATGATGTGTCCTGTGTAGGACTTTTTAATGTTACCTTGAAATAAATCTATTATTTTTAAAAAAAAGTCTGTTTACATCCCTCTGGTACCGTAATAGTCCCAATTCTCCCGAAAGAGGTAGGACCTCATTGGAGAGGTCCTTGCTCTGGTTTCTCTTTCAACCCCATTTTTTGTCTTATTCATATTTAGGATGATGGTACCTATTAATGACATTATACCTTATCTCGTTAACCATGTGTCACACCTTTGAATTTTGAAGAACTATCTGCAGTCTAAAGAAGAACAAGGAGTCCTGGAAGTGATGGCTTGGCCCCCACAGAGCCCTGATCTCAACATCATCGAGTTTGTCTGGGATTACATGAAGAGACAAAAGGATTTAAGGCAGCCTATATCCACAGAAGATCTGTGGTTGGTTCCCCAAGATGTTTAGAACAACCTACCTGCCGAATTTCTACAAAAACTGTGTGCACAAGCATTATGTGTACCTAGAAGAATTGATGCTGGTTTGAAGCCAAAGGGTAATCGCACCAAATTTTTATCTGATTCTGATTTTTTTTCCTGTTCACTCACTTTTCATCTTGTAAATTGATAAAAATAATTAATAAAAATATATATTTTCTGAAAGCATTCTTAATTTACAGCATTTCTTTACACCTGCTTAACAGTTTTGCACAGCACTGTACATTGAGGCCCAATCTCCATATGAGTAAGTTATTAAAGAATGTCAGATGTTTGCACCTCCCCTGATCCTTATGAGATAAATGTATGACTCTTCTTTGAGAATCCTGCTTGATACCATGTATTTTCACAACGAAAAGCGCTCTAGGAATGGAGGAGATGGACATTGCACTCGCCTGCCTGTCCTCCATTCACAGAGTGCTATTTATTATAGGATAGTACAGCTTCTATGAATGGAGGGGGAGGGGCGGGGGGTGGAAAGGGTAGGCATGGTCGGCACTTTAAATGAGTGTCAATGACAGGTCTGTGTGGGTGTAGTGGTTTTGATCGAATAAATGCAAGGCGTGTGTTGTGTGCTTGTACACAAAACACACAGACTGAATTTAAAATTTTCTTAATGCAATGCAACAGCACTTTTGTATTTTATTATGACAGGCTATCATACAATCCAATCAGGACCCGAGACACAGGCTGGAGCTGGTGTGCTCATTCTCAACGCTGGAACGAATGGGTTAAGGTAAGTAAAAGGGGGGCTCTGGGGGGCTGCAGCATCACAGGAGATTTTTCACCTTAGAATGCATTAAGGTGAAAAACCTTGTGGGTTTACAACCCCTTTAAGACTAAACGAAGGAGGAAACAAAATTATCATTATGTACACATAGGCGTCATTACGCGTTTAAACGTATTTATAGGCAACTATTTTACTGATTACTTCTTTGGAACTTATCTCGAAGAAAACATGTGTAATAACTTCAGTACATTTTTTTACGGCGATGTGAATAAAGTCTAAAATATTTAATCTGGACTTTAAAAGTTTTTTTTCTTTCTTTTTTTTTTCTATTATACAGTGCCTTGCAAAAGTATTCACCCCCTTGTCATTTTTCGTGTTTTGCTGCCTCACAACCTGGAATTAACATGGATTGTTTGAGGATTTGCATCATTTAATTTACAGAAGATGCCCACAACTTTGAAGATGTTTTTTTTTTTTATTGTGAAGCAAACAACAAATAGGACAACATAACAGAAAAAGTCAATGTGCATAACTATTCACCCCCCTAAAGGCAATACTTTGTAGAGCTACCTTTTGCAGCTATCACAGCTCCAAGTCACTTTGGATAAGTCTCTATGAGCTTGCCACATCTTAACACTGGGATTTTTGCCCATTCCTCCTTGCAAAACTGCTCCAGCTCCTTCAAGTTGGATGGTTTGCGCTTGTGAACAACAATCTTTGGGTCTGACCACAGATTTTCTATTGGATTGAGGTCTGGGCTTTGACTAAGCCATTCCAACACATTTACATGTTTCCCCTTAAACCACACAAGTGTTGCTTTAGCAGTGTGTTTGGGGTCATTGTCCTGCTGGAAGGTGAACCTCTGTCCTAGCCTCAAATCACACACAGAGTGGTACAGGTTTTGCTCAAGAATATCCCTGTATTTAGCACCATCCATCTTTCCCTCAACTCTGATCAGTTTCCCAGTCCCGACTGCTGAAAAACATCCCCACAGCATGATGCTGCCACCACCATGTTTCACTGTGGGCACTGTTTTTTTTTTGGGTGATGTGATGTGTTGGGTTTGCGCCAGACATAGCGTTTTCTTTGATGGCTAAAAAGTAAAATTTTAATCTTTTTCCTCCGTACATTTTGGGAGTCTCCCACTTGCCTTTTCGCAAACTCAAAATGTGCCATTTTGTTTTTTTGCTGAAAGTAATGGATTTCTTCTGGCCACTCTGTCATAAAGCCCAACTCTATGGAGCGTACTGCTTATTGTCATCCTATGTACAGATACTCCAGTCTCTGCTGTGGAACTCTGCAGCTACTCCAGGGTTACCTTAGGTCTCTGTGCTGCCTCTCTGATTAATGCCCTCCTTGCCCGCTTCGTGAGTTTTGGTGTGAGGCTGTCTGTTGGCAGGTTTGCTGTTGTGCCATGTTCTTTCCATTTGGTTATGATAAATTTGATGGTGCCTTGTACTTCTAAACAACATTGTCCCTTACTTGTTTGGAGAGTTCCTTGGTCTTCATGGCAGTGTTTGGTTAGTGGTGCCTCTTGCTTAGGTGTTGCAGCCTCTGGGGCCTTTCAAAAAGGTGTGTATATGTAATGACAGATCATGTGACACTTAGATTGCACACAGGTGGACATCATTTCACTAATTATGTGACTTCTGAAGGTAATTGGTTGCACCAGAGCTTTTTATGGGCTTCATAACAAAGGGGGTGAATACATACGCACATGCCAATTATCAGTTTTTTATTTCCGAAAAATAGTTTTATGTATATATTTTTCTAATTTTACTTCAGCAACTTAGACTATTGTGTTCTGACCAATCACATATAATACAGATTAAAAAAAAACCATGGAACCAAAGGCTGTAATGTAACAAAATAGGAAAAAAGCCAGGGGGGGTGAATACTTTTGCAGGGCACTGTGTATTTTGTGCCTTAGTCACACACGTCTCTCCCCGACCTGCCTTGATATGTAATACTCACCTACTTTTAAATACAATATATTGAAATTTGACATTTTATGGAGAAACCCAAATCCTAAAGTCACTTGAGATTTCAATGCTATGACTGTAGAGATGTCAGTTTATCAGATGCCCTCCGGATGCGTGTCTTGTACAGTGACTCATTCCAGCTTAGTGTTCTCTCATACTCGTATGCAAGCTGTCAACAATTAGTAACTAGAGAATAGATGAACATCTTCAATGAATACAAGCTGAAATTTTTTATTAAAAACCAAAAAAACCCTGCTGAGTGTGCAGGCATGGGTTAACAGCATTCCATGGTCATTTCTCAAGTGGGAGGAGGAGGGAGAGGGGAGAGTTTGAGTCATACTGGCAGTCTTCTTAAAGTCTTACAAGGGGAACCCACAACACAGAGCCAAGAAACAACGCCAGTGACACATCTGACAAGAGCTGAACTTTAGGATGCTGCTTTTTCCTCTCCTGGGGGCTCTTGCCCTTTCTGTTTATGCAAAAACCTTAATGGACCCCAGCACTGAAGAGGAGGCCATGGTGAGTCTCGCTGCTTCTTACCAAATAATCTTATATGATGGACAGCAGAAACTGTAGAAAACGTCAGGAATGTGAGCAGAACATCTGTATATATGATACATATTTAATAGTGAAAAGTCTCATTAAAAGGTAGCCCAAATTGATGAACATCACTCATAAAATGCTGGTAGGTTTGTTCTTCTTTTAGCACATTTCCTGTTTATATATTTTATTTCTGCAAAACTATCTTCTGCATCTCGTTTGCTGTGATGTAATGGACAAAATATTTATAGCGCAACCTTTAGACCAACAAATTCTATTGAATAATATTGAGAAGACTAAAGTGTATGTCAACTCAAAATCGAATTCTCATATTTGCACACTGTATACAGTTTTTTAAACACTTTTATGTGTTGCAAAATTTCTGACCTGAAGACCCTGCTAGTAGATGCAGGTCCTGTTGCAGGCTGACAGCGCTAAGCTACTGCCTTGCAATTATTAATACTATACAGGATTTATATAGCGCCAACTGTTTGCGCAGTGCTTTAAAACATGAGGGCAGACAGTACAGTTACAATACAAATCAATACAAGAGGGATCGGAGGGCCCTGCTTGTTAGAGCTTACAATCTAGAAGAGGGGGTCAAGTGGATCAAAAAGGTATTAACTGTGGGGATGATCAGATGGAGAATATGAAAATACAGTTGTTAGGTGTGGGGAAGGATAGGCTTCTCTGAAGAGAAGAGTTTTCAGGGATCATCTAAAAGCTAATAGATTAGAAGATAATTGAACAGATTAGGGTAAGGAGTTCCATAGGATTGGAGAGGCTCTGGAAAAGTCCTGGAGGCGAGCATCGATGTCAACCTGATGTGTATGCAGGTAGCCCAATGGCCAACTTAGCGAGCTACTGGTAATTACAAGGCAATTGCTTAGTGTTGTCAGCCTGAAGCGGGAAGTGAATTTACTGGTAGGATCTTCAGGTAAGACACTGAGCAACAGATCCAGAAAAACTCTATATGGTAGGACACAGTGTTAATTTTGGCAGCAAATTTCGATTAAGTTTTAGTCTTAGTCTTAGGACTAAAATGGCATTTTAGTCCCATTTTAGTCTTCTGCAATTGTTTTAGTTTTAGTCGTATTTTAGTCGACTTAAATAGTTTTCATTTAGTTGACTAAAATGTTTTAGTCGTTTTAGACGACTAAATTAACACTGGTGGGACATGATGCCAAACATAATGAAAACTGATTTAATGTTTTTCATACACTTCAGTGCTTTAAGGTTGCAATACATGACTCAAATTTTTGCCAATTCATTCTGAAATTCAAGCCATGGGCGGCGCCCCTGTCGACACCACACAGCTCAGCAAAAGTCAATTTAACAATTGACTTTTGTTGAATAAGCCAGGTGGAAAATTGTCAACTGAATAGTGCCTGCATCAAATCAGTTGCAGGCACTGTTCAGGTATTCTGGCAACCGCTGGAGCTGACTATTAGAATACATAAGGCGGCAGAAGAGATTCCTCCATTAGCGCTTTTTAGCTAGATTCAGCTTGTAGGCTGAAAAAAAAAGTATGGCCCACTTTAGTCAGTCAGTCACTCTCAGTGTTTAGTAGGGTAAAGTAGTCAATCAGAAGTGGGTGAATCCTAAACACTGTTGCTGTTTTGTACCACCAAGTAAGTAATTTTTTAACTCTTCTGTGCAATTAGAAGTGTTTTCCTTGATTTTAATGGCATTGCAGATGGAAAAATAGCAAGAGCAGATACTGTATGTTCAACGTAAGCTGACCCGTATTTGTGTCTCACCTTCCTAAGGACATCTTTTTGAAGATTCGTTCCTGGGAATGTTTATTTTTGAAGGCATTCTTATAAGCACTTAGGCATGTAGCTATTTAAATCAATCCCTAGTTTTGTGGGGTCTGCAGTCTAAATACGTACCACAGTGACACAAGTCATTTGCAAAGGACTATGTAAAGCAGAATTCTAGCCAAATACAAATACAGCATTTTTTACAATTCTGCAATACTTGTAATTCAACCAGGTAAGTGAATTACACAGTCCTGCCACACCACACAGCCACACAGCCTTGTAAGTGACACCAATATCTATAATCTATTTTTTATTTTATTTTTTTTGGGGGGGGGGGGGGTTAAATAAGATTAGCCTGGTAAACTTGCCGTATGTAATGTGCTTGTTTAAAGTGTAAATCCAGGCAAGAACTAACTAACCCTAAACTTGCTCTCTGCCACATTCTAAACCTAATCTATCCAACCCTGTAAATCAAAAATTGCTGTACTTACATGGCTTGCTACCTGTGAGGGTATATTTCATTGTTCTCCACTGTATTGTGAAGGTGTTTGTAAGCTGAAGCAGTAAATAAATAATTCAGTTAATATAAGCCAAAAGGAAAATAATACTCCATTGAAAAACAAAACACAACTTTTCTTCATCCCATTTAACTTTTTTTTCTAATTTTTAAACATTTTTTCAATGAATAAGACAAATAACATGGTGAAATATTACCATATAGACCAAGGGTTCCCAAACTCTTCAGCTCATTAATTCCTTTGTGAATTTTTAGATTGTTCATAAACTCCAAAACATCTGTTAAATGAAAAAAATTAGAAAATACTCTTTTAAATGTTAATACAACAAATAATAACACTGATAATTGATAACAATGACTTCATAAAAATAGGTAATATTTCAAACATAAACATATAAGATTTAACATACTTTTTTTTTTTTTTTTACTGAAACTGTTGCTACCATTAATGGGGCAGGTGTAACTAAAGAGTGTCAACAAAGGCGCTGATATTTGGTTGAAGATTGGTGTGTTTTATTCATAAGTCACCACACTCTTAAAGGCTTAGTCTGTTCCTCTGGCTAATTAGACATTAAGAAAGCAAGTAAAATTGGCTCTACCATTACATTAAGTCAGGGGGATTTGCCAAGTGTATTTATCGTGCTCTAACACTCATGGAACGCTACAAAAACCTCAACCACGTATTGACTCACCAACACTTACTGACCCTCTTTTGATGGTTTTATTGACACCATGTATAGTTCCATCCACCTCTAGGAGTCAGTATTGACCATTTTGGGGAACACTAATATAGATGAACACAACAGACTGATACAGTACATCCAGAATTCAATTAACGAGAAGAAAGCAGATCTTTACATACTTACATAGTTGGTGAGATTGAAAAAAGACATCAGTCTATTTCACTAAATAGTTTTTTCCCTATGGTAGGGTCACCAGTACGGTATTTGTACATTGATATCATATACCCTCTCAAGCGTCTCCTCCCCAAAGAGAATAAGTTCAATGTTTCCCCATAGCGGAGGTCCTCTATTCCCTTGATTAGCTTTGTTGCCCTTCCCTGGACTGTCTCCAGTTCCAGCACATCCCTCCTGAGGACTGGTGCACAGAACTGGACAGCATATTCAAGATGCGGTCGTACTAGAGTTTTTGAGTGGGAGAATTATCTTTTTATCTCTGGAGTGAATCCCATTTTTAATGCATGCCAATATTCTGTTGGCTTTGCTTGTAGCAGCCTGGCATTGCATGCCATTGCTGAGCTTGTCATCTACTAGGACCCCCAGGTCCTTTTCCATCCTAGATTCCCCCAGGAGTTCTGCCCCTAGCCAGTAACTTGTGTTTATATTTTTGGCAACCAAATGCATTACCTTACATTTTCCCCCATTATAATGACATTTCCCTGTAGTCATGTATGCTGTAGTTTGCACTATTCTTAAGATGAATGCTTTGCTGTAAAATACAGTCAGTTAGGCTCAGTTCACACTGCCGGGACCTGAAAGTCGTGTGACTTTGCCAGGTGACTTGGCGAGACTTCGGCGTGGCTTTCAAGCAACTTCAGGGAATGCCTGTGTAATCTTCCTGTATTAATCACACTAATTAAGATAAGGATCCAACTTGGAGGCAACCTCCATTAAAGTTTATGGGCACAAGTCGGGAGAAGTCGCCTTGAAATAGTACAGGAACCTTTTCCAAGGTTGGAGCAACTTACAGTAGTGCTAATTAAGACAGCTCTCATTGACTGACTAAAATGGGATTTCACATGTCACGTGACTTGGGGTCTCACAAGTTGGATCCCAAGTGGAGGCAGTGTGAACCGAGCCTTAGGAATTTCCTTGATTTTTTTTCTTTCCAGAAAATGCACATGATCTGATGTATGTATATAATCACTTTTTCCATTGCAAAAGCTGTTTACCACTACATTTTATTTATAGAACAGCATATGTTACCGATAATTGATGGCAGCCATTACTGCATTGGGTCATGTGACTGATAATTGATGGCCATTAGATTATCTCATCCCCTCTAGCTACCATTTGTGGTTACTATTAACGATGACATATTTTGGAATGTTTGTAGGAATATGACCTTTGTAGAACACCACTACAGACAGTCCCAGTGCAAACCAACAAACTTCCCATGGATGCTGGTAAAGAAGCAATAAATGTCTCACTGCCTAATCTGTGGAAGAAATGTTGTGCCTCAGGGTGTAATAAAATAAGTCTGCCATTACTGATAATTTCCTCTTACGAACCAGTAATTAAAATTGCCTAGGAATTTTCCTTGTTAATCACAAGTTTCTGTGATTCCTTTGAAAACAGAAAAGTAAAAAAAAAGTATTATTTTTAAAGGGTTAATTCACATTTACCAAAAAACTGCCTATGCAGGTAAAGGAGTATATAAAAAACAAAATGTCCAGCTTTCAACAAGGTTGTATAATGCTCTTACAATAGATGTATGCCATTTACAAACCTCCTGGGGCCTGGCTGAAAATCTCCTTGAGACAGCATCATTCTGTCCTGCCTTGTTGCTAGGACGTTGCTAAGACACTCCTAGCCATTACTGTTCAGCTCCACCATCATAGGAACACCCCCATACATTTTGGTCCACCATCTCCTCAATCTACTGTTACTGGGTAAATAACAGCAACATCCTAGCAACAAGACAGAATGGGATGATTCCATCTAATTTTTCAGCCAGGCATTGGGAGGTATATAAATGGCCTACACCTTTAGGCAGGGGTGTTATTTAACTTTGGTCAAAGCTGCACAGTTTGCTTTTATGTACAGGCACCCCTTACCTGCATGGGCAGTTTTTTGGTAAGAGTAAACTAAACCTTTAAAATCTGTGTATAATCAGAGGCAGCTATGATCATATCACATCTAATTGACCTTTCAGGTATTTTTATTCAACTTAAAATTGTCTACCTCTAATTTCAGTGTGATTTTTTTATTAATAGGCATATCTCAAGCAGTTTGGATATTTACAAAAACCACTTGAAAGTGACAGTGAAGACTTCAGTTCAGAAGAGGTGCAAAAAGCTATACAGTAAGTTGTCGTTTAGAAGACATGTAGTGTTGACGCTCCAGAGTGATGATCCGGTGTGGTGTGAAGGATCTATGGCTCTTTCCTGCTCTTAATCACACTGACTTCAACCCATATAAATGCAGTGAGTACAGCAAACTTTTACAAAGAACTTGCAGAGCTTTTGGCAAGCTTCGTTGAAGCCTTCAAAGTGCCATGCAGCTCCATTGGGAATGTTAAGTACAGATCCTATTGGTGGTGTTGACAGTCACTTTAAACAAGCTGTTAGCAGGCTTCAGTAAGCTTCCACATTAAGGCCTCATTAAGGCCCATTTCACCCAGGCTTCAGCTTGTATCAGATTAGTGTAAACAGCAAGCTTTTACAAAGCATTTGCAAGCTTTGTTGAATCTTTTTAAAGTACCATTCATCTCCAGTTTGTAAATGTTGAACACAGACCCTAATGGGGGTGATTGTCACTTTAAACAAGCTGCTAGCAGATTTCAGCACTAGAAGCTTGTTGAAAGCCTGTTGCAGCCTGCTAGCAGCTTGTTTAAAGTGACAATCACCCATTAGGATCTGTGATCAACATTTCCAAACAGAAGCTGAAGGGCGCAAAAACTTTGCAAATGCTTGCTGAAAGTTTCATAAAAGCTAGCTGAAGCCCATGTGAAACAGGCCTTTCACTAGCGATTATGAAAAACACAAGGCTGGGCAGCTTTTTTATTGCCCACCATCTACACTCCCTTAAGTTGAAACAGGCAATAGATAGAGGTGTACATATGCTATGCCACAGCTAAGGATGCTATGCATTGTGGTGTGACAAAATTTATCCCCACTGTGGTGCTCGGCAGGCTACTAAACGGGGCTGTGCCACGACCTCATACAATGCGGAAGTGCTGTACATATTAGCAGCTCTCAGTGGAGCTTAGAGAGCTACTGAAGTAATACCAAAGTAAGTGTGCTGTAGCACA
Source organism: Lithobates septentrionalis (assembly GCA_037952835.1). Lineage (NCBI taxonomy): Eukaryota > Metazoa > Chordata > Amphibia > Anura > Ranidae > Lithobates > Lithobates septentrionalis. Next base: position 2,317,417 of record JBBDGP010001941.1, read on the forward strand.
ATTCCAGAATTGATGTCGCTCATCAGGAGTCGAAATTGTAGCTCTTGCTGTACAAATCAGTTTTCAGAAGAATGTAAAAAAGTAGTACCCAAGTAAGAGTGATAATGTGAAAAATAATGATTAATATATAGAAAATAAAAATAGCTATGCCTTGAGCCTCGCTTTAAGCATGTTGCATATTTTATTATTATTATTCCATATAGAGCTTTCCAGCTTGCTTCTCAGCTGCCTGAGACAGGGTTACTGGACAATGCCACTCTGGAGAGGATGAGGCAGCCACGATGTGGGATAGAAGACCCATTTAATCAAGTTACCCTCCGGTATCTCCTCTTAGGTAAGACACATCTGTAGACATTGATTCACACTGTTGGCTTGTTTTGTTTGTTGGAGTCATACAAGTCATCATGTGCGCTGTTAGTTTTTGGATTATAAAACAAACCACCACAGGATAAGGCTAATGCCTTATACAGACGACCGGTTTTCCCATCAGAATAAACTCTGAAGGTTTTTCCGCCTGCGTTCTGACAGAATTCTGCTGAAACTGTCTTGCGTACACATGATCACACCAAAGTCCGACCGTCAAGAACGCGGTGACGTACAACACATAGGACGGGACTAGAAAAAGGAAGTTCAATAGCCAGTAGCTAATAGCTTCCGTCTCGTACTTGCTTCAGAGCATGCGTCCTTTTTGGTACATCGGAACAGCATACAGACGAGCGGTTTTCCCGATAGGGATTGATTCAGTCGGAAATATTTAGAACATGTTCTCTTTCTAGGGCCGTCAGAATTTTCGACGTAAAAAGTCCGATGAGGCATACACACGATCGGAATATACGATGAAAAGCTCCCGTCTGACTTTTTCTGTCGGACATTCCGCTCGTGTGTACGGGGCATTAGTTTACACGTGCAGTTGGGTGAGCAGTTAAAATAGGTGGTTGTTTTTGCACCCCCCCCCCTCCATCCTAAAACGTATTGCCGCCAAATGCAACCCATTGAAGTTAAGCAAGCATTAGGCTCACAGTTGCAGCACAGTACTCAAATTGAAAAACGGCGTTGAGCTGCCAGAAAAAAAACATGGACAGTATTGCCTCCTGAATGCCTAACAGCTGCCTTTGCACCGATCTGTGAAAAGTGATCTACCGTGGATCCCTTTGACAGACTGATGCAGGTGTAAACAAGCCCTACATGAAACAAAAGGTGAGAGGCACCTCCTATTAAGGCGGCAGCAACAGAGACCTACCGCAGCGCTTTACAGCTCCAGCAAATATCTGTTGCCAGCTGCAGTAGGGGGCAGCGTGATGCACGATCCAGCACATCACATGGCTCGCTTTTTTTTTTACATTATTTTTTGTTTCGTATGAACTTTATTTGACATGTACAAAACGTACACTTCTTTCATGGCAATGTACAGCAGCGCAATGTGCTGCGTTGCTGTACATTGCCATGAGATTCAGCACAGTGCACTGCAATAAAATGTAGCATACCTGCATTTTATCGCAGCACGCTGATGTGTTTCAGTGTGAATGGGACACATAGAAAACAATTGTTTCAGGTGTGTCCCTGCGGCAACAGACGTTTTACCATACCACTTATTTATTAATACTTCCCCTAGAAGAAAATATTGGTGATCTCACAAGGGGGCGTTGCCGCCTGGCGATTGCCATCGGGTGGCTCCACCCCTTAGGTATTTAAGAGCTGTCACACGGTAGAGCTGAATTTCCACCAGTAATAAATTTGCGCTTACTCCAAATAATCGAAAAGTAATAAGCTGCTAACACCGCAACTAGAATAATTGCCCAACAGATAAATAATATACAAAAAAGTGTAGCGCTAAGTGGGCCAGGCGCCTTAAAACTATTAGGTTAAAAGACCTTTGCCTTATATATAATACATATAAATGTTTCACACTTAAGTGGCACGTTTCGGCTGCTAGCGGGGTGCTTTTAACCCCAAAGAAGGGGTTAAAAACTGTTTTGCAGCAGTTTTAAGGCGCTTTGGAAGCGCTAGCCATTCATTCATTCCAATGGGCAGGGCGTTTTGGAAACGCTAAAAACAGCGCTCCCAAACCGCCTCAAAGAGGCTACTTGCAGGACTTTTCATAACGTCCCACAAGCGCGCCGCCCCAGTGTGAAAAGTCACACTTGAATGAATGGGAGGCAGTTTTTAGGCACTTAACAGAGGCAATTTCCAGCGCTAAAACGCCTGAAAACCGCCCCAGTGTGAAATGGGTCTAAAGTGCAGTCTGCGCCTTCTTCTGAACCTCAGCCCTTAAATACAGTCCCCTAAATGCAGGCCTGGACATAAGTGGATAAATATGTTTATTGGTCTTTGCAGGCAGAGAGTGTAGAACAAGCTTGAATACTCAGACATTCCAAGAAAAATTCCCTGGAACTCTCCAGTATTATATAGAACACATAACAACTGCAGAATTTTTGCTTCTCTGTCTTTTCAAGCTGTCCCTGGAAATAATCCAGACTTTTATTAAATAAAACCATAAGTTCAAACTGTTCTGCTAGGAAATTAAGGAATAGTCAGCTAGCCATTGTCTTTATTGGGGCCCCACTAAACTTAACACTGATGATTAATATTTCATTGTACCTTAGAAATGTCCATTAAAACATGATTAGGCTCACAATAGCATGGATTATTCTTTATATGCACACATTTAAAGTGTAAATGTTGCCAATATTTTTATTGGTTAGTAGAGTGGGTAAGTTATTGCAACCCATTGACAATGCTAGCACTGTGATAGGAATTGAATAGAAATCTCAAACAGTGACAAGAAAACCCTGACAGAGGTTCTAACCCCTTCCCAGTTTTACTTTACACGCATCAGATGTTCTACTTTTGGCTGGTGTTACACTTTGCATTCTATGTTTTCAGAAAGGCATATCATCTATAATTCTATATCTATATATATATATATCTAGTAATCAACACTAATTTTAAAAAAGTGTTAAATGCTTGTTGTCACCCAGTACTGCCAACCAAGATTGGGGGGTTCAAGTGACCATTATGTAATAATATAGGATTATAGATGAAAAATTACAATATAGGATTATAGATGATAGAATAAAATATACGATCATGATAGATAGATAGATAGATAGATAGATAGATAGATAGATAGATAGATAGATAGATAGATAGATAGATAGATAGATAGATAGATAGATAGATAGATAGATAGATAGATAGATAGATAGATACGTAAGTAGATAGATAACACTGCCAACAGTATTTTTGTAAGGTAAAGTGTAATGATGGTTTTGAGGATGTTTCCTTGTCTTCTTGCTGAACAGGTCGATGGAGGAAGAAGAACCTGACCTATCGTATATACAATTACACCCCAGACATGACGAAAGAAAAAGTGAGGGAGGCCATTAAAGCAGCTTTTAAATACTGGAGTGACATTACCCCACTGAAATTCAGGGAGATCGACTATGGAAGAGCAGACATACGGATATCTTTCCATCAGCGTGGTGTCGGCTGTTCACGACCATTTGATGGGCCTGGTAGGCATTACCTTTTTAAAAACAATTTCTACCTTATCATTCTCACGAGATACGGTGGGACTGTGTTGGGCAGCTATTCCAGCACAGTCCCACTGCATGACAAGGCAAAATTCCTTGTCCCCTGTGTGCCCGTTTCACACCACTGCATGCAGTACCCTTCTCTGCCACAGCACTGTGCGAGGCGATCCAACACCACAACCACCAGCTGGCAATTAGACCGAATGAAATGTCTCTGTGACATTTCAGTAAAGTTCATTAAAAAAAAAAGTGAACAGTGTAACGTGCCAAGATTGGCACTGTGGCGATCTCGCCAGACCACACTGCACACCAGCTGCTGCATTGTAACGCAGCAGCTCGTGTGAATTAGCTCTTAAAGTGGTTGTTAACCTCTGACCTTAAATATGAAGAAGGCATATCTGTCTATAGTGTATACTTGTCTCATTTAAAGAGCACAAAGTGTAATTTCTCTCTGCTACCCCATTTCTGTGCTATCTGCATGAGTCACTTCTGACAAGTTTTCCTTATACCAAGAAAAAAAAAGGTGACAGGAGAGGGAGCTCCAGCACACAGTCTGTGATTGACAGTCTTAGCTCTGTCCCTGTGTGCTGTGTGAGGGGGGTGTAGCCCTACCCTCCAATCAGCTCTCCGTTCTCCCCACTGAGTGTAAATTTAGACCCCCCCGCTTTCTGGAAGTTCAGACAAGCTGTACAGTGGCTAAGTGGTTAGCACTTCCGCCAAGCAGCACTAGGGTTGTCGGTTCAAATTCCAACCATGACACTACCTGCCTGGAGTTTGCGTATTCTCCCTGTGCCTGCCTGGGTTTCCACCGGGTACTCCAGTATCTTCCCACAGTCCAAAGACATGGTAGGATAATTGGCACCTGTCTAAACTGTCCCTAGTGTATGTGAGTTAGGGATCTTAGATTATAAGCTCTTTGAGGGCAGAGATGTAAATATACAGTATATGTAAAGCGCTGCATACATTTTGGCTGTGGACATGGGTTAGCTTAATGGCTTATAATGACCTTCTTGTTGGCAGGTGCAGTCTACTTTCTCGACTGCAGGTGGCGCTCAACCGTAGCAGCATTGCAGAGGTGGAGGAAGTCAAGTGGAACATGGTTCCTCTATGGTTTCCTGGGTCACTGGTGAAGCTGTTTGATTGCAGCCATCTTGGGTCAGGCAGAGCCTATTTAAAACCCTGGCTCACGGGCTTGGCACGCATTTCACGTGCAGGTAGTGTAGGGACAGGCATCCGTCTGTCAGTGACAGTGATTAGCAGTAGGGAGAGTTCCCAGATGAGTAGGGAAAGGATAGGGACACTCCATCCTTCCTGGAGACCTCCCCTTTTGGGTACAGACCAGCCAGGCAGCATTCCGCTCCTCAAGACAGGACATCCGAGATTTGCTCTACTATACATCGCTGTTACAGCCTGTGAGTGTTCCTGGTCAGGTGCCTTCCCACCGGGCTTCTTGTGAATTGCAGAACTTTAATACAAGTTCATGGAGAACATGTTTACTTGCTGCCTAATATATCCCACCAACTTTCAGAGGCCATTGTAACAAGATAATGAACTTTATTCATTTAACCTATCAGTAGTCAACAAATGTTTGGCTGATTGGTGTATAATCCAATGCAAAGAAACTCAATTTCCCCTCTCTAGACCCAACTGCCTCACTGTTTTAAGCCTAGTACACATTAGTAGTTTTTCTTTCGTTCAACCCAGCAGGGATGAATGAAAAAAAACTGACAACTCAGCAGGAGCTGCTGTACTAACTATCCAATGTCTCTGCTATTGTGTTCTGACAGGGGGATGGCCCTCCGCCAGAACACACTGGTCAGTGCTCTCAGCCAGTGGCTAAGAGCGCTGATCGGGAGCCGATCGGCAGACCTTTTTCGGTCATGTCCCATCGACAGAAGCCAGCCAAATGGCTGGCTTCTGTTGGACCTGCTGTTGTACACGGGCCAAATGCCAGCCAGTTTCTATTGAACCCGGCCAATGCCACTTGACATCTGGCCTGTGTGTACTAGGCTTTAGGCAACATTATTTTCACCCCTAACTTCTTTACTGTTTGATTTCAGGAGATTTCCAGGGTGATTATACTGTAAACTACTGTAAACGAATGGTTTCCAGGGCAAAGTAGGTCAAGATCTTATGGGTGGATCACTGTGAAAACTAGGGGTTAGTTTAATTAGAACTTGTCTGTTATACTTAGTGCAGATCATCATCTATGCACAGTATAAGACCATTTACTAGTGTTTGTGTGTTTGTGGTCATAATGTGGTATTTGAACACTGATGGTTAGGCCTTTTTTTTTTTTTTTTACTCAAAATTTTCATAGCTAAAAACCAAAACATGCAACTCAGCATTGTGTCAGTGTGTTTGATAAAAACGGTTATCATATGTCACCAAATTCTTAAGGTTTCACTTGATTTCACTGTTTCAATTGCAGGGAAAGTTCTGGCACACGCTGATATTCCTGAGTTGGGCACAGTGCATTTTGATGAGGATGAAGAGTGGACTGAGGGATCGTTTTTTGGTGTCAACCTGCAAATCATTGCAGCACATGAGCTGGGGCATGCACTGGGTCTGGGTCACTCTTACTATAGCAATGCCCTGATGGCTCCCGTCTATGCTGGATATAGACCCAAGTTCCGTCTCCATGATGACGATGTGAAGGGGATACAAGCTTTGTATGGTAAGAATTGTTTTTTTAAGGTGAGCTCTGAAATGCTGCATTTTTCCACACCTCAATGTTCTACACTTCTGTGCTTTGTTGTAATGTAAAGACAGCACATAGTAGACAAATGTTTTCTCTGTGCTCTAGTTGTGATCTGCATTGTTCTTATGCAGACAAATGCAGATCATTGCATAGGAGTTGCATTGCTTTGTGTGTCAGTGCACTGGAACACAGGTTCATTGGTTAGGGATGCCCCGCAGAATGAATACACCCACTATATGTTATGCATTCCCAGTCACACAGCATACCTAATACAATTTTTTTTTTTTAAATGTCTTGTCTTTTAGATATTTCTAAGGAGAAGGTACCATGGATGATTCTAAGAATTTCTGGAGACTTTCATAGGGCCATTTTCCACAAACAGACCTCATTAACATTAAGTGCAGGAAGGTGGTTTCTAAATGTTTAACCCCGTTTTTAGGAGAGATAGTGTTCTAGTTTACAGCTGATAATGAAGACTTGCTAACACAGTGCAGAGAAGGTTAATTATGTTAAACATTACTCCACAGCGCCCCTAAATATTACAAAGCAGGGAGAGCATGCAGAGATTTTAAGCAAGTGAAAAGCCCTTAAAAGGGTAACCAGCATTTTTTTTTTAAACTATGTCAATGAAAACATGTAACAAATATAAGGTGGGTTTTATTCCAATTTGGCTGCAAAAGTGGAAATACACTTTAAGGTTGCTGTGAAAAAAGATACCAGCATAGAAATCCTAATTACAGAAAATGAGGTATTAACCTGAAACTAATTTAAAAAAAACGTAGCATTAAGTCTCTTAGAGAGATGTGGATAGAGCATGGTGGGTTAGAATCAATGCGTTTTTATTGTGTTCCTGTCAAAGGGCCTCTGTGTCCAAACCATGCATTACAAAGTAAAGGCATGTGTATGTAAAGTAGCAAAGTAGAGTGCTCACTATTCATGGCTTTTTTTTAAGTTTAATTATTGTACTGTGGTAATCATCCTGATTCTGCCACGTAGAAAGTGACTTGTGCTGTTCAGTTGATCACACTGTTCTCAGTAGCACCTGATTCTGACAAACAGTGAAATCAACAAGCCTTCCACACTCCTCTCCACACCTCACAGGAGATGCCTTCGCTCCTGGTGTCTCAGGTGCACAAAGTTTGTTAACTATTTATTTTTGAGGGATTGTATCTTTTATACTAACAGTGATAGAAGACTCACAGTTGGTTATTTTTTTTAAAGGTAAAAATGAAAAATATGAAGAGAAAAAGCCTGTCACAACATTAGCACCGGCTGTTCCAACCCCTACAAGCCCAGTGCCTGATCCCTGCCACGATAACCTTGATGCCATAATATTAGGTAAGTAGCTAACACTACACAGTGTGAGACTTTATTTTCAACCATAAGGCCTTCCCGTTGATGTGCCTCCAAGAGACTCTTAAAAAGAATACCCACAGACATTAGACAGTGGTCTGAAGATTTTGAGTCACAACCAGACAATTGCTGCCCAAGGGACTTTTGCTAAGAAACGCCAATTTTGTGCATGAGACCACACATGGCATACATATAGTCTGTTTCGGTGGTAGTCACCATGTCACTACCTGTGGTAGTCACCATGGTAGTCACTTTTTCTAGTATGGTCCCATCCACAGACTTATATCGAGAATATTCTTCTATCCAAAAGTAATTGTTAGGTTTCTTGGCAAAAGTCCCTTGGACATCAATTGCCTGATTGTTCTTTGCATTCAAGGGGATGTAGAAACAGCAATTTTGTGCATGAGACCACACACGGTATACATATACTTTATTTCTCTAGAAAAGTTCCTAAGGATAAATCATATGAGAGATTTTTGTTAGGCAATCCTCACCAGAAAATCTGTGAAGTCAGGCATTTTGTGTCTCTTTTCCATTAGATTAAATACCTTTTTTTGCACGTGAACTTTTTCCATCTTAAAATAATCTTGCACAATACACCAGCACATTTCTTGTACCTACTGTAGATGCAGAGGTGTTTGAATTGTGGGCATCTTAAAATGAATAAAACCTTAGAACTTTAGATATCTCTATAGTGGGCCATCCAGGCTAACCAAGTAGGCATAAGTGAGTTTATATTGCAAGGATTCTTTGAGGGATTCTATTTTCTCGTGACTCAGCATTTTTTTTTTTTTTTAAAAGAACAAGTTTATTTCAAATAGTAATTCGTACAAGTATGGTACAAAGAGTACAGAGTTTTAAATGAAAAAGAAAAAACACATAAGACTGGCGGGATTTAACACTTCCCATCATCAGGTAACTCTTATAGACAGCCTACTAAAATGTACAAGCAATCCCTTCATCAAATTATCTTTGTGTTAAAATATGCAGTTAACAAGTGCCTTCCCAGGGGCCATAGCATTAATGCCTAAAATATCGTCTTCTAGCTCATTAAATTGTATGGCTTGGTAACGTTAGACATTGTGTGGACCGTAGCCATTAATTATTCCGTGCATGTGTTAGTATTGTTAAGCCACCTATCCCAGACCTTGTTGTATTTGGAGGGACACCCCCTATGTCTATAAAGCACCTTCTTATATGGTAATGATGCATTTATTTCTCCAATCCATTCTTGAATGGTAGGAGAAGCAGTCCTCATCCACCTTCTAGCGACTAGTTTTCTGGCGCAGAATAAAGTTTCGCCAAGGAAGGAAGTTAGATACTTGTCCATGTCAGCATCTGGAAATAGCCCCAGTAGACATGGCCTAGGGTTAAGCGAAATTGGGGAGCCCATATGATCATGTAAGAATTTTATAATTTGTGCCCAGTAATTTTGAATGTCTGGGCATGACCATAATAGATGGAAGAATGAACACGGACCACTCGAGCATCTCGGGCAGTTCGGGTTCTGACTTGAAGAGAATTTGGCTATTCTGGATGGTGTGAGGTAGGACTTATGGATTATGTACAACTGAGTCAGACGCTCGGATATTTTAGGGGATGTTTTTTTGACGTTTTCTAATATTTCGTCCCAGTCAGAGATATCTATGTGGCCCACATCATCTTCCCATCGAATTCTGGCTGTGTCTGTGATTCTTGCTATCGATCTTGTGCGCAGTATAGTGTAAAAAGAGGATATTCATTTGTCTGGGTTCGACCCTGTAACCACATCCACTAGAGGAATCATTTGCCTGTTAGGGAATCCGTTTACAAATTGAGTTTGGAGTGCATGCCTCAACTGCACATAGTTAAAAAACATGTGGGAGGGAAGATCAAACTCCTCTTGGAGAGTCTGAAAGTGTCTTACACCGAAAGGTGTAATTACTTGGAATAGGAACAGTATCCCCTTAACGGCCCAGGTAGTGATTCCTGGTATAGATAGCAGTTCTCCCATCTGAGGGTTATGCCATAAGGGCGTATGCGAGTGGAAGAAATCGGCGCCCGTTAATTTAAGTGCAACTTCCCAGATGTATTTGTGTTGAAGGAGTAGTAGATTTCGACCGTCTCCACCCCTCCTTCCTCTCCCCCCCCTAAATAGTACCTGTAAGGGGGAATGAGTGACATTGTTCGGCTCTTTACATATTAAAGTGTGGTATCTGGTGTCGTCTGATTTATGTATGTAGTAAAAGTGTGAGAGCTGTGCAGCTATATAGTATGTGTGGAGGTCGGGGAGAGCAGTCCCGCCTGAGGAGGTGGGGTTTTTTAACGTGTTCCATGCCAGCTTATGCCTACTAGATCCCCAAAAATTGTCTTAAAAATTTTTAGGGGAATAATTACTGGTGAGTTCCAGAACATATACAGAAACTTGGGAAGTAGAATCATTTTAAAAAGATTGATTCTCCCCATTACTCCTAAAGGAAGTCTTGCCCAGGATTGCGTGCGGGATTTTAAGTATGAAAAGAGTGGTTCAATGTTATTGACAATGTATTCTGAGGGCTCTTTAGTAATTTCCACTCCTTAGTATTGTATAGATGTGACCCTTTGCAGGGGAAGTGAGGCTGAGTTGCATGTGGGGGGTGATGAGTCTAAGGGCAAAGTGACTCAGCATTTAACATGTTTACCAATACCCATGTTAAAGATTGCTTGATAGATTTCTTGATAGATGAAAGAGCGGCCTGCTACTGCTTAGAGAGAACCTGTCAGCAGTCAGGTGGAGCATCGGGTTGTAAGGTCATCCTTTCTCCTGCCTGAACTAAGTGCTGGTAACTGTTACTCAATATAACCTGCTATGAAGATAGCATGACTTTGTTTACCCTTCTTAGCTACCCAGGCAGAGTGCCAGTTATCTGCCTTAGTCTGGAAGAGAATACAAGTAAATAACATCACACATACCTTTTCGTTAAGAGGCAAGCTTCTATACCAAGGGATGGGATTCATGGCTTACAGGCAGGTCCAGCACAACACAATGGCTACCCAGACCATACAACTTCTAAATGGAGATCAATCACTCTGAAACATAAAATGGTTATTCAACAATTCAAAAGCTTTATCCTATAAGGCCAATCCTCTGATCCTTTTATCCCTACAGGACCCTATTTGAAAACTTATGCTTTTAAAGGAGATTATGTGTGGACTATCACAGACTATGGCATTGGTCCTCTTACCAGGATCCAGTCCATGTGGAAAGGACTTCCAGGAAATCTGGATGCCGCTGTGCACTCCAAACGTACCAAACGGACATATTTCTTTAAAGGTAAGATGTAAAGGTTTCAGCTAAAGTTTTCTTGTTATTGGATTTCTCTTGAAATCCTAAATATATAGCTTCATCCTAGATTGCTCTCTTTTTAAACATACATCCTAGTCCCTAGTGGCTCTAAGATAAAGCATGCTCTCTGCCAGCTAGAAGGCTCTGAGCCAATTCATTCAGCTAATGATCTTCCCAATGTCTAATGAAGTTTAACTGACAGCACAGATCAGGGCCGATAAGAGGGATATGTTTCTGTCCAATACTCCTTGAGGTTGATTCATTAGCCTTTTGTCTGTTGGACCAATTTTAAAATGTATTTTACTTAAAGCGGAGTTCCACACAAAAATGGAACTTCCGCTTTTCGGAACCCTCCCCCCCTCCGGTGTCACATTTGGCACCTTTCAGGGGGGAGGGGGGTGCAGATACCTGTCTAAGACAGGTATTTGCATCCACTTCCGGCATAGACTCCCACGGGAGTCTATGCCTCTTCCTGTCCCTCCGCGCTGTCTCCTGGGAAACACACAGGTCCCAGGAGATAGCGGGGACCAGTCACGATGCGCTGCTCGACTCGCGCATGCGCAGTAGGGAACCGGGAAGTTTAAGCCGCAACGCTTCACTTCCTGATTCCCTCACCTAGGATGGCGGCGGCAGCTGCCGTGAATGGAGCAGGTTATCAGCGTCGGCTGCCGACATCGCTGGACCCTGGGACAGGTAAGTGGTCATTTATTAAAAGTCAGCAGCTGCAGTATTTGTAGCTGCTGGCTTTTAATATTTTTTTTTTAGGTGGATTTAGGTGGACTCCCTCTTTAAGCGATTCCACTGGGAATAGGTCCCAGAAGGCTGCAGGACCATTTACAAAGTGCAGCGCGGCTTGCACATGTACAGTGGGAGGCCGGCTGTAAAGCCACAAGGAGTCACAGCTGAATTAAAAGTCAGTAGCTAGGGTATTCATAGCTGCTGACTTTTAATGTTTTTCAAACAGGGTGAAGAACCTCTTTACTAAGGACCCCTGAATTTCTATGTATATCTCAATTCAAAACAGAGTTATTCTTTGACCTCTGATGTGCATGGAAAAGCAAAATATGAGTAACATAAACATTGGCTGTGTATGTATGTGCACGCTTACTGTGTGTATGTGTATGTTTTATACATGTGTACATTTCCTGACAGACTCCATGGCAGTATACGTATGGGTTAACCCCGCCTCCACTCCTCCCGTATAGGACCCCACCCCCATAAATCTTTGCTCTGAGTCAGAGGCCGCGTTCCTTTTTTGTCCTCCTCCTAAGGACCGATTTGGTATTCAACTACCTGAAGTTTTCCTCTCCGAGATCAAGACTGGCCAACGGTGACCACAGGGGAGACCGGTTGCGACACTCCAATAAGTCTTGGCTATTAGCAGGGTATGGAGTGGGCAAACAGAAGAGGCGCTGGAAGAGTTAAAGCCTGGCCATTGGTAGGCAAGCGGCGCAATGGCCAGATAGCCCAGATATTAGTGGGTGGCCCTATCTGTACGGCGTGATCAGCTTACCTGGCCCGGTTTGATCATGTAAGCAGGATTGAATTGCAGATCTGTGTTCATGCCGTGTGCGGTGATGTATACTTTTATGTTACATATTCCATTGCAGCAGTTTGTGTGTTTTTCTGTTTGTCCATTTTCTTCCATGGCTCTTTTGTCTTCCAGTCTATGGCAGCTGGAGCGCATTGGTGTTCTAAGCCGCTGCTTTCTCTTCTGGCCGGGAGTCCCTGGGTTACTCCTGCCCAGGGGCTCAGCGCATGTATGCTGGGGGCAGCAGTGGCATCATTTCAGTGGAGAAATTCAATCAGCGGTCAGTACTGTTGATATTGGGATTTCTCTGTGGGCAGCTTGCAGCAGTTTCCCCAAATGCTGTGTGCAATCATCACAGGTATATGCTCCACATTAACACCCTGGTATGCTGCCTCTGTGTGTTTCTGCTATAATTTGATTACCTGTGCAGGTTGTCTGTCTGTCTGTGCAGTTTCACACTGTGGATGTATCACTGCCCCCCCGTGTGGCCAGCCCTTGTGTAGCAGGTATGAGAGGGTGGGTTTAACCCTTTCCTTTGTTTGCTGACCTGGGTACGTTTTTTGGGTTCTTTAACCATTTCTTTTCTATCCTATTTTGCTTTTGTCAGTCCTTCTAGATCAGATTGACAATACATGGTACGAGATGATAAAGACCTCATTGGGGCACAACAACACTCTTCTTCCAGATGTATTTGTCATAGGTCACCGTCAAGGTCCAGCCTTCATAGCAGAAGCTCCTCCTTTACATACCCACTGCTATGTCAGCCGCTCCAAGAAGGGAGCCTGCTGGGGATGTGGGACTCCGGTCCCACAGGGCAAGTCTCAGTGTGAGCTATGCTAAGCCCAGGCGGTTGGGAAAGGGGGTGGTGATTTCCAGCAAATGGAATCTCTCTGGTGAGGCACGTGCTGCAAGAATCCCTTAAAGAGTGGGATACAAGCCACACGCAAAGTTTAACAAGCCATTGCGGCGTGTTCTTCCACTAGGATGACCAGGAAGAACTGGAACTGTCCCATCCAAGCCATCCATCTATGAAGACCTCAGACAGTAAGGCAGAGGGAGATGAGTCTCTTTACCCTTGTAACGCCTTTTGGTAAGGCAATGATGGGTGCATTTACATGAATAGAACCTGTAGAGTCTCCTGCAAAGCAAGAGGAAGTTCTGTAAGCACCTTGGGCTCCGTTTTCCTCTAGTGTGCATAGGGTCGCAGGACGAGTCACAGCCCATTGATTTCAATAGCCCAAAAGTCAGCCTAGGCTCTTGTGGCCATGTTGAAAAGGATGAAAATGTGGATGGAGAATGTGTACACAGTATTCAAGAGCGTTTTTAGAAACTCTGTAGTTAAGTAGCCGGAGCTGGTGTTGGTTTCCATTGTGAGGCTCCAGTTGACATCATCTGCATAGTGGCGCGTGTTATGCTCTTGTCATTTATGGCAAGTGAGTGCTATGGCTGGGGCCTGGGCTTGCTGATCCCGCCTCTAACAGGCATAATATAGCATTCTTTTTGAGGGAACTTCATCTTTTGGATAGCACCATAACCCAGGCCGCAGTTGGCAAGTTGGGGTCCTGCCTCAGGACCGGCGCCTGATAGGCCGGAAGACAACAGTCTAGAGAACAAAGTTCAGAGCGTGCGAGGGTTGCGCATTTTTACAGACCAGGTTGGGTCTTTAGGAAGAGCTGCTGAGGAGACCAGATATATCTCTTCAGAAGTATGCTAAATGTTGATACATTTATTTCTTGTATTGAAGTGGTTGTTAAGCCACTATAATATAATCTTCCTATTCCCTCTGTATCATAAGAACATGTGTAATATAAAAAATCAGCCAATCTGTAACGATATAAGCCCTGCTCCAGGCGCACAGCTGATTGCTCCCCTCTAGTCTGTCTTGGCTCACAGCTGCAGTGGGTGGGGCCGAGCTGTTCCGCTGACATCAGATGGGGAGGCGGGGGAGAGAGGAGAGCGAGAGAGTCGACGATCAGCTGGGCACCAGCAGCCATTTACACAGGTACAGATCAGTGGAGTTTTTACATTACACAGGTACAGGGACAGATGACAGATGCGGCCCAGGTACGAGCAGGGAGGGAGGGGGGGGGGGGGGTTGGACAGAGGACACAGACAGGGAGAGCTGCAGATAGGAGAGCTGCGGCTGACGGTATAATGCAAATAGACCACAATATCAGGGGCTTAGCAGCCATGATTGTCGTGGTCTGTTTGCAGGGGGGAGGGTATAGCCTGGCAGGATCAGACAGGTTTTTTAGAGTATACAGGGGGCCAAATGACACAGCACAAGCACTATGCTGTATAACATGCTTTAAGGGAACAGGATAGGAAACAGGATCAGGTTTTTTTTTTTTGAGTTAACAAACGCTTTAAGTGAACTTTATTTGTTTTATAAGGGAGCTGATATGCCTCTATATGACTGACACTGGCAGTGATGTGCTCTTCATAGAGGGAGCGGGGGTCTAAAAAGAACCTTGTTGCCTCCTCTTCTTTCAGCCAGTGCAGATTAGAGACCGAGAGTGCTATCCACCTTTCACCTGACCAATGCCTCTAGTGCCATGGACCTACGGATTTGTAAGCGCTCAGAGTTGAGCGCCTCCAAGTTCATTCAGCACAGTGGAGATCGATGAACAGGAGTTCATGGTAATAACTACAGTGGAGGCAGTAAAACTGGAAATGAGCACAAAACTCTAGCTTTTGTACATCGCAACCAATCAAAAATCGTATTCATTTTTTTATTAACAATAATTCCCATTTTACTGCCCAAAGCTAACCACACGTGGATTGAAATTTGGACGGTTCAGCAGGGAGCAACCGAATTTTGATCCATGTATGGGCATCGCAGATCAACAGAAATCGATTTTTATATTGACTTCTGTCGAACAGGAATGTTCTAAAATTTTTGCCAATCAGCGGCTGCAGCCAGTCGCTATCTGAATACATTGTTTCAGCCGGGAGGATTCCTCAGTTTACCTTGTTGTGTGGATGGAGGAATCCGTTCCTTTTTTGTTCAACCCGCTGGCTGAATGAAAAATAAAACGAATTACCAACGGCCAGTTTAAAACCAGACACTATATATACATAAAAAAAAAAAAATTCCCCCTGTCTGCTGTCAGTTTGCTAATGAGGCCTTCTACAGTATTTAGACTAGTCAAAGCCCAACCAACAAGCTGGAAAAAACTCTTAACCTTCTGCTCTCTGTTCCAAGAGAACATTTTTAGATTCAGATGAATACAGATACATTTAATAATATGATAGAGGGATTATTCCCTTGCAGCACTGGTGAGACATAGCTTCTAGTTTGTAATATATACAGTCACTTATCAAACGGCATGGTTAGTAAGTAGAGTAAACTCAATAATGGAGAACAGATAATGCGATCTACTCTATGCTACATATTGCAGTGTTGGTCCACCTTGCAGCGTGCATTTTATGGGCAATCATTAAATAAAATGCAGGCCACAGTGTTGAGCCTGCAGTGTCCCAAGGCAGTGTTGAGCAACATTTTTTTAGTCAAGGCACCCTTTGAAATTATGGACAATCTCGAGGCACCCTACAAAATTATGGACAGGCGCCTCACTCTAAAATGTAAAAACTATTCTAATAGTTTTACATAATGCAGCAACATCAATAGAGGTAGGAAACCCAACGTTAAAGGTCATTTATTCTTCCAAAGCAAATAGACTTTTGCAGACAGGTACTGGCTAGTATTCCCATGTTTCTCTTCTCCCTCAGTATTTCTCAATCACATAGCTAATGAGACCCCCAAAGCTGATTTAGCCTAGGTTCACATTGGAGAGATTTGTCATGCGATTTGAGAGATCAAATTGCATGACAAGTCGCAGCCTATTGCCGGCAATGGCACCGTTCCAATCGGTCTGACACCGATTTTGTGGCGCAGCACCGATTTGCAAAAGTAGTTCCTGCATTACTTTTGCCGATTTCACGTACGACTTCAATAGACATCTGTGTATGAAGCCACACAGATATCTATCAAGTAGCACTTGAAATGGCGCTGACCTTGCTACTTTGAAATCGTGCTACTTCAAGTGAAGTAGCGTGATTTCAAAGCACTATCAATGTGAACCAGGGCAGAGAGAGGCAAGGGAGGGTCAAACAAAAATGATATACAGGCAACTGACATCCTCCTTATCAACTGATGATGTCATTGATCGTTAGGAGTTTAGCAGCTAGAAGGTTGTAATGGTGTACAATAAAAACTTGTGGCTTTGTGTAACTAAAAGGCAGGTTTCATCCACACACCAGCTTGTATACAATGTTTGGGCAATTTGTAGGCATTTTGCCAAGGCACCCCTAAAGAAACCTCAAGGCACCCTGGTTGAAAAAGGCTGTCCTAAAGAGTCCACAGAGTATACCTTCCAACATTTTGAGATGTGAATGATGGACACCTACTAGCAAATGTACATAGGCATAGGACACGCCCCCTGCCACACCCCCTTAAAAGAGAAATAACCCCAAAAAAAGGTTAATTAATTAATTTTTTTACCACTACTATTCCTTTATATTGGCTTTTAACATGCACAAATGCAGCAATTTAGAAATTGGATGAAAGGTTTAGCACTGGGAAACACTTTTTGAAAGATAAAAAGTGCATTTTATATACAACTATATAGATCAGACCAAAATGAGGGACAAATGACTAGGAATGAGCGACAGAGGGACATTGCTCCAAATCAGGGACAGTCCCTCGAAATCAGGGACAGTTGGGAGGTATGCACAGAGTACAGACCATACCACCTGAGTGGTATTACCTCAGTAAAAATCTGAATAGTATGCTATAATGAATGAATGAATTAATTAATTAATGACTTGTATAGCGCTGCAAAAGCGAACTGAATAGTCTCAAGGCAATTCAGTTTGCATTTGCAAAAAAGCTATAAGCTTTTCTTCAGTGATGGTATAGAAATGATTCACCTTTAATGCTAGTTCATGTCAGGACTTAACACTTGGTTGTATATGATCTTTTTCAGGTGACAAATTTTGGAGATACACAGATTTTAAACTGAACTCCGGATACCCTAAAGTGTTAACTCGGGTACCCCCGAATATTAGTGCAGCCTTATTCTGGGAAGGAAACCAGAAGATATTCCTGCTTAAGGTAAACAATGATTCCAAGCTATTCACTGAAACCCAGCTTATATTGATTTTTGTACAGGAGCTTTTGACATTATAGAGAGGTACTTAATCACTTTACCTCCTGAAGGTTATTTCCTCCTTCATGACCAGGGCATTTTTTGCTATTCACCACTACTGCTACTTTAACTGACTATTGCACAGTCATGCAACACTTTATACAAATGACATTTATATAATTTTTTTTAAACAAATAGAGATTTCTTTTGGTAGTATTTGATCACCACTTTTTTTTTTTTATTAAATAAACAAACAAGACTGAAAATTTTGGGAAAAAAACTATATTTTCTACTTTCTGTTATAAAACATATCCAATAAAAAGTAAAAAAAAAACAAATTTCTTCATACATTTAGGTCAAAATATATTCTGCTACATGTCTTTGGTAAAAAAAAACAAAAAAAAAAACAATAAGTGTATATTAATTAGTTTGTGCAAAAGTTATAGCATCTACAAACTATGGTGTGTTTGTATATATATATATATATATATATATATATATATATATAAATATACACACTGTGTGTGTGTGTGTGTGTGTGTGTGTGTGTGTGTGTGTGTGTGTATATGTATATATATATATATATATGTATATATATATATATATATATATATACTGGAATTTATGCAGCTAAAGGCGCTATACTGTAATAGTGGTGGTAGGCCCATTATAGTAGGACTGTGGTAGAGTGGCGGGCAATCTGGTGCTAACGAAAAATGACTGGGAAGCTCACTGACACTGATGTCTCTAGTGACACCAATAGCGTGATCAGTGATAATACTCTACACTGACACTGTACTAATGACACTGGCTGGGAAGAGGTTAACATCTAGGGGCAATCAAGGGGCTAACTATGTTCCTAACAATGTGTAATGTATGCTGCTTTTACTTCCTGATCTGGCATATTTTCCTCCCTGCTTTTCAGGGAGCAGAAACAGCCAGATCGCTGTTCCTATGCACACAAGAGTTCAATGTGTTTGTAAACACAGAACTCTGTGTGTGATTGGACATAGCTGATCAGCATGTTTCAGCCGAAATCATTGGCTGAAATCTGCTGCCAATCACAGCATGGGTCGGCAGGGAGAGCATGCATACTCGCCCCAAACCCATAAGAAGGCCAGTCATGTTCAAGTACATAATCCTGCATGTACTTGCCGCTCGCTCACAGTATACTGAGCAGACAGCAGGTGGTTAAAGGGTAAGGGGAATATTTACAAGACTGGAGCGCTCAGAATCTGGTGCAGCTTTGCATGATAGCCAATCAGCTTTTAACTTCAGCTTGTTTTTTTGACAGTAAGAGAACTTCAGCTTGTTTAATTAAGCTTTGCCAATAAAACCTGGAAGCCGATTGGTTACTGTGCAGAGCTGCACCAGATTTTGCATGATTCAGCTTTAGTAAATCTCCCTCTAAGTTTACCTTTATATAGGGTATATATACATGGTATATAGGGTGTAACATATTACTAAGCACTCTCCTCACCCCTCCCATCCCCCGTGACAGCGTGTGAGGGTTTTTCTCCCCTGCAGCTGTCACTTGTAAAGTCGGTGCAACTGTGCAGGGTTCCACCCACACAGCCACGTCATCATTCATAGAGATTTATGAATGAATAAACTACAAGTCTCATCTTCCAAAGCGGCAGATGGACTAGCAGTTCTCAATGAGCTACGGGAGAGGAAATCAGCCTACTCATAGTCCACTGACAGTTCCTCCAGCTTAAATCCCATAGAGAGCTACGGGCAGAGAGCTGATGCAATAAATTGCAGGAGACTGACATTGCACCCACAATCCACTGATCACTGGTGCAATGCTGTGCAGGTTATTGTGGAAAAAAACAAATGCACATATTTTTGCAGGGGAAAAAATGTGCATTTATAATTTTTTTCATAGAGGTGAACTTAGCCTTTAACCACTTTCCCCCCACGTTATAGCCGAAAGACAGCTATGGTCTGGGCTTACATTGCCAGGAGAGCATCAATGGATGTCCTCCCGTGATCGCGCTGTCCGCACGCCCCCTGCGGCGCGCATCGGCATGGATCTGTGATCGCTGTGTCTTTGGGGCGCAGCTGATCACAGATCGGGGTAAAGAGCCAATCACAGCAGCTCTTTACCCTGTGACCATTTGTGTCCAATCACAGCTGATCACAGTGTAAACAGTATTTGCCGGTTATTGGCAATTCTCTCCTCACACTGACAGCGGGGGAGGAGAGGAACCAGCTCCATAGGGAGCCGGTCACATTCTCCTACTACTATGCGAATTAGATGTGGGGAAACACACATCTAATTCGCATAGGTGTGAACCCGGGCTTAGAGAATTTTATAACAGAAACTAATGCTGGCCATACACTATACGAAAAATCGGCCGAAAAATTGTTCGTATAGACACTAGACACTTCGTTCGTTTTTCGGCAAGTTAATGGGCCCAAATCGATAATCGTTTGTGACGTTTTTGTGGTAAAAAAACAAACGGGAAGTTTGGTAAATTTCTGCCGAACGTACGATAAATTGCAAGGTTAATGTGTTTCCCGTCCAAACTGTCTGCACTAGGTATATGTAAAAAAACGAACAAAAAATTATTTATTCATGTCCGCTGAACAATTTATCGGTCATTATATGATGGCACGATCGTTTGCGGTCACAGTCGAACGTTCGTTTGCGGTCACAGTCGAACGTTCGTTTTTCGAAAATGGGTTCGGCCGATTTTCTGTATAGTGTATGGCCAGCATTAGAAAAACTTTTTTATTACAAAATTTTCAGTCATTTTCCATCTGTTTAGCATAAAAAAAAGTGGTGATTAAATACCACCAAAAGAAAGCTCTATCTGTCTCAAAAAGATGATACGTTTTATTTGGGTACAGTGTAGCATGACCACGCAATTGTCATTCAAATTGAGATAGCGCTGAAAGCTGAAAATTGGCCTGGCCAGGAAGGGGGTGAAAGTGCCCGGAAGGCAAGTGGTTAACAGTGCTGGGACAAGGCCATTTGGTGCCCAGGGCGAAGATGGCAAACTGCGCCCCCCCCCCCCGTTTTTAATTCAGATATCCCCGCACAAAGTCAAGGACGTCGTATGACAACCGGCGGGCGGGAAGTGGTTAAAACGTTTTGTTTTTTTAACACAAAGTTGTCCATTTATACAATATTTCTAACACATAACATGTACATACCAAAAATGACACCCTAAAATAGATTCTTCTACTCCTACTGAGTACGGCGATACCACATGTGTGAGACTTCCACAGCCTGGCCACATACAGAGGCCGTGTACAGCCGAGTATGGCTGGGTATAACTGAGCATGGCTGGGTATAACTGAGCATGGCTGGGTATCACCGAGTATTGCAGAGTATGGCTGGGTATGGCAGGGTATTGCAGAGTATGGAGGGGTATTGCAGATTATTGCGGGGTATGGCAGAGTATGGCAGAGTATGGCTGGGTATTGCACAGTATTGTGGGGTATTGCACAGTGTTGTGGGGTATTGCAAAGTATTGCGGGGTATTGCAGAGTATTTCGGGGTATTGCAGAGTATTGCACAGTGTTGTGGGGTATTGCAAAGTATTGCGGGGTATTGCAGAGTATGGCAGGGTATTGCAGAGTATGGCAGGGTATTGCAGAGTATGGCGGGGTATTGCAGAGTATGGCGGGGTATTGCAGAGTATGGCGGGGTATTGCAGAGTATGGCGGGGTATCGCCGAGTATCACAGAGTATGGCTAGGTATTGCAGGGTATTGTACGGTATTGCAGAGTATTGTGGGGTATTGCAGAGTATTGCGGGGTATTGCAGAGTATTGCACAGTGTTGTGGGGTATTGCAAAGTATTGCAGAGTATTGCGGGGTATCGCCGAGTATCACAGAGTATGGCTGGGTATTGTACGGTATTGCAGAGTATTGCGGGGTATTGCAGAGTATTGCACAGTGTTGTGGGGTATTGCAGAGTATTGCAGAGTATTGCGGGGTATTGCAGAGTATTGCGGGGTATTGCACAGTGTTGTGGGGTATTGCAGAGTATTGCGGGGTATTGCAGAGTATTGCGGGGTATTGCAGAGTATTGAAGAGTATTGCGGGGTACTGCACAGTGTTGTGGGGTATTGCGGGGTATTGCAGAGTATTGCACAGTGTTGTGGGGTATTGCAAAGTATTGCAGAGTATTGCGGGGTATCGCCGAGTATCACAGAGTATGGCTGGGTATTGTACGGTATTGCAGAGTATTGCGGGGTATTGCAGAGTATTGCACAGTGTTGTGGGGTATTGCAGAGTATTGCAGAGTATTGCGGGGTATTGCAGAGTATTGCGGGGTATTGCACAGTGTTGTGGGGTATTGCAGAGTATTGCGGGGTATTGCAGAGTATTGCGGGGTATTGCAGAGTATTGAAGAGTATTGCGGGGTACTGCACAGTGTTGTGGGGTATTGCGGGGTATTGCAGAGTATTGCGGGGTATTGCAGAGTATTGCGGGGTATTGCAGAGTATTGCAGGGTATTGCAGAGTATTGCGGGGTATTGCAGAGTACTGCGGGGTATTGAAGAGTATTGCGGGGTTTGGAAAGTATTGAAGAGTATTGAAGAGTATTGCGGGGTATTGCGGGGTACTGCACAGTGTTGTGGGGTATTGCAGAGTATTGAAGAGTATTGCGGGGTATTGCGGGGTACTGCACAGTGTTGTGGGGTATTGCAGAGTATTGAAGAGTATTGCGGGGTATTGCAGAGTATTGCGGGGTATTGTGGGGTACTGCACAGTGTTGCGGGGTATTGCAGAGTATTACGGGGTATTGCGGGGCATTGCAGAGTATTGCACAGTATTCTGGGGCATTGCAGAGTATTGCACAGTATTCTGGGGCATTGCAGAGTATTGTGGGGCATTGCAGAGCATTAGGGATGGCAACCTCGCCTCAGCCTCCTCCCCTCCCCCAATCCAGCCATTTGTTAATCTGTTTTTGAGTGTTTACTTACACAAGTTCAGACTCAGAACACTGGCACACAGTGGCACTGCAATCTTCTACCTTCGCTATCTTCCAGAATCCAGAAGCAGCTACTAGAGCCAGCCAGCCAGGCAGGCAGCAGCTCCTCAGCTCGGCTCGGCTCCTTGAGGTAACAGCGCGCCGACACCGCTCCCGCCTCCCTGCGCTCCTCTGCGTCCTCCCACCTCGCCTCCGGCCGTGAGTGACGTCACGGCGCTGGCAGGGACTACGGGACTTCTCCGTAGGGGAGTATTGTGCTGAGGGAAGGGAGGATGCAGGAGCGCACAAAGTCGGCAATTTGTACAGTGCCGCTGGGCGCTGTAAATGCACTGTAGACAGTAGTTGTATTGTACACACTGGCGGGCGGCGGCCGTGACAGAACTTCATCTGCAGGCTGCGCCCCCCCCCCCCATAGCAAATGGTACCGCCCAGGGCACGTGCCCCTTCCGCCCCTGCCTTGTACCGGCCCTGGTGGTTAATACACCATTCAAGAAAACCAACCACTACCTTGGAAGCTCCAAGAGGTTCTCATCTCCCTCTCATTTTGCTCTGACTGCTGGCTGGTCTCTTTCTGTCTCAGAACTTGCTGCATTCCCAGAATCATGACACGGAGCAGAGCTTTCTTTTAAATGTTTATCATTAGTTTATGTTTATCATTAGTAATCACAAAGATGGGAGAGTGCTATATTCTCAGCATGAGTGTGGCTGATTGCCCCCTGTATATGAATGAGCTGGATTAATACCACTGCTATAGTCTCTTCTCTGGGACATGTCAGAATAACAAACACCATATTTCCAACACGTGGCTCATTACCTATGAGGATCATTGGCACATGGCACACAAGCGAGGAAGATAACTTCAGAATAGTTCAGCCAAACCTGCTTTAAGTTTTATGGTGGTGTTCTAAAGCAATGGCTTGCTGTTTAAAGCTGGTCAAGTCCTGCAGAAGAAAGACATGACACATGTTCAGTTTATGGGAAATATATTATTATTATTATTCAGGATTTATATAGCGCCAACAGTTTACGCAGCGCTTTACAATAAAAAAGGGAGACAATACAGTTATAGTACAATAAAATACAAGAGGATTAAGAGGGCCCTGCTCAGAAGAGCTTACAATCTAATAGGGTGGGGCAGGTGGTACAAAAGGTTGTAACTGGGGAATGAGCTGGTGGAAGTGGTAGGAGATTAGTTGGAGACGTGATAGGCTTTCCTGAAGAGATGAGTTTTTAGGGATCGCCTGAAGGTAGCAAGAGTAGGGGATAGCTGGATAGATGGAGGTAGGGAGTTCCAGAGGATGGGAGAGGCTCTGGAGAAATCCTGGAGACGAGCATGGGAGGAGGAGATGAGAGAGCTTGAAAGCAGGAGGTCTTGAGAAGAGCGGAGAGGTCGATTTGGATGATATTTGGAGACAAGATTAGTGATGTAGCTTGGGGCAGAGTTGTGAATGGCTTTGTATGTTGTGGTTAGTATTTTGAATTTAATTCGCTGGGTGATTGGGAGCCAGTGTAGGGATTGGAAGAGAGGGTTGGCAGACACTGAGCGGTTGGTAAGGTGGATAAGTCTGGCAGCAGCATTCATGATAGACTGAAGAGGGGATAGCCTATGGAGAGGTAAGCCAATGAGAAGGGAGTTGCAATAGTCAAGGCGAAAGATAACAAGGGAGTGAATGAGGAGCTTGGTAGTTTCATTTGTTAAAAAGGGGCGAATTTTAGAGATGTTACGGAGGTGAATATAGTCCTTAAGTCAAAGCTTCAGATAGAGACTGGACACGTTCGGGGAAGCACTGCTACGGGGACATTTCTGTGAGGTAAACTAAACAAGAAGCCGTCGTGTAATAGCAACATAGTTTGTCATTAAAGCGGAGTTCCAGACGAAATTTTTTTTGTAAATGTCAGCAGCTGCAAACACTATAGCAGCTGACCTTTTAATAAGGACATTTACCTGTCCAGGGAACCCTGCGATGTCGGCCCCCCGAGGGCCGATCCGTCCATCGGATCGGGTGCAGGCGCTGCCATTCCAATTAAGGTTTCCGACTGCGCATTCACGAGTCCCATGGCGCTTTGTGAATGGCCAGCTTGTCTTTTGGGACACACACATGTCCGAGAAGACAACGGAGGGCTCACTGCAGAAGAGGATGTGACATCCTCGGCTGCTGCCTGGCTGGATTAGAATTACTCTTAGTACTTCCAAAAAAGGTAAGGTAGAAAGTAAAACGTTTTTTTTAAATATCCAAAAACGAGGGGTTCGAGAGGTGATCTTTCGTTTAAGACCACCTCTCCAAATTGGGTGGAACTCCGCTTTAAGTAGAACTAAATGCATTTTTTTTTTTAAGCCGGCCATATGGT
Organism: Lithobates septentrionalis; assembly: GCA_037952835.1. Lineage (NCBI taxonomy): Eukaryota > Metazoa > Chordata > Amphibia > Anura > Ranidae > Lithobates > Lithobates septentrionalis. Next base: position 2,342,288 of record JBBDGP010001941.1, read on the forward strand.
TCGAATCTTGGCTGGTTCAGCAGGGACCAGGTGAGACTCAATCCATCTACGGGCAGGCTGATTGTACCCAAGTCAATCCATCAATAGACTTGGGTACAACCAGCTTGTTGGATTTCTAGAATGGGATTATTACCAGTGGCTATAACCACTAGCAGTAATCACTGTGTTCTCCCTGCAGGGACGGCTCCCCGCGTTCTCCTACCAGGAGAACACAATAGCTCTGCAGGAGGGATTCCTTCATCAACACTGAATCAAGCAATTTTTTTTTTCCTGCAACTAACCAAAGTTAGGAAATCCTTGGTAGTCACTAAGGTCACTAGAACTAGTCTTCTCTTCAAATAGAGAGGGTCAACCTCTGACTGCCGGTTCACACAGGGGCAACACGACTTGCAGGCCGACTCACCAAGCGGCGACTTGCAAAACGACTTCTGTATAGAAGTCAATGCAAGTCGCCCCAAAAATACTAGAGGAACCTTTTTCTAAGTCAGAGTGACTTGCGTCGCTCCTATTAGAACGGTTCTGTAGTACAGAACGGGACGCGACTTGTCAGGCGGCTAGGTCGCCTGACAAGTCACCCCTGTGTGAACCGGGGCTTAGACACAAACAGCAATGAAACCATGACAGATAATCTAATCCCCCTCCACTTTCTTTAACACTAAAAAAAGTTTTACTTACTTTAAGAGACCCTGTCAACAATTTAAAAATATTGTAGGTAAAAGTACAGTAAAATAAAACAAGAAAAATGCTTACTTGCAGTGTTTTCGTTTTCATAAATATTTTTATATTTTAGCAATATTCCTTTAAACTTTCTAAGAAAAATTTGACTACCCCAAGAAGAGTTAATTCTCTGGCACAGCCCTCTCCCTCTGTGTACATCAGAGTCCTCTCCTCTTTTGTGTGTGTCTAATTACTGTTTGTGCTGGGTTGGCTCCTCCACTCCTCCCATTTTATGTTGCAGAGGAGGAAGTGAGGGGGAATACTACAGAGTATAGTATAGTATACTATAGAGTACTATAGTATAGAATACTATAGAGCAGGGGCCAGATGTGGTCCTCTGCTTCCCTTTATCCAGCCCTTGGGGCAATAGTCCTCCCACTGATACTAATAATGGGGCACTGTTCCTCCCACTGATACAATAATGGGGCACTATTCCTCCCACTGATACCAATAATGGGGCACTGTTCCTAGCACTGATACAATAATGGGGCACTATTCCTCCCACTGATACCAATAATGGGGCAGTATTCCGCCTACTGATACCAATGACGGGGCACTGTTCCTTCCACTGATACCAATGATGGGACACTTTTCCTCCCCTAATACTAAACATGGGGCACTATCTCTCCCAATGATGGGACACTACTCCTCCCCTAATACCAAACATGGGGCACTGTCCCTCCCAATGATACCAATGATGGGACACTACTCCTCCCCTAATACTAAACATGGGGCACTATTTCTCCCACTGGTGCCAGGACATTTTCTACTCCCATTGGCCACAGTCTGGCTCCCATAAGGTCTGAATGACAGTAAAGTGGCCCTTTGTTTAGAAAGTTTGGGGACTCCTTCTATTGAGCATTGGTATAGTAGATTAGTTCTGAGTCTGCGGGGGCTGCTGACATCACATCCAAGATGGCGGTCCCCAGCAGCAGCCTCAGGGCTTTTGGATGTCTACACAACGCAAGCTTTTACAGGTATATAACACACATAAAAATATGTTAAATTCACATATAATTTTATGAGAAGATTTTTGTTGAAATGAATGGTCTGGCCTTATGGTGATGTTATTTTTCAGGGTGATGATTACTGGCAATGGGATGAGCTGGCCTGGAGTATATTACAGCCCAAGAAAATATCCAGTCTGTTTACTGGAGTTCCTGGAAAACTGGATGCAGCACTTACCTGGAAGAACGGGAAGATCTATTTCTTTAAAGGAGACAAGTATTGGCGGGTGAACAAGCAGTTACGCGTGGATCGCGGATACCCGCTGAGCAAGGCAGAACGCTGGATGCAGTGCATCCATCTAGACTGATGACACTGTTATACATTTACCAGAGCACTGGTATCTATACCTATAATGGACTGAAGATCACTTGGTACAAACTTTTTCTGTAGACTGACCACTGCTGCATTCTGAGATGTGCTCACCTGCCAGGAACACAACATTCAACAGTACTACTCTGTCATTATTTATTGCTGATATCTTTGGATGGATGCACAAAATCTGAAAAGGAAGGCAGTGACAGATTCACATATTTCAGTATTGCTCTGTGCAACTGCAGTCTTAATATGTAAACTTCATGCCAAAAAAAAATGATAGAAAGTTCAACTGCCATGCCTTGATAGCCTGGACATTTTTTATATAATAGAATTCGCACAATCCTGGCCTACAAACCTGCAGATATTTCTACCCAAACAGCACCACCTACAGCTGAATATTTGTACTGCACTATACAACCCCCCAAAAAAACATTTTTCCTCTTTTGTAATGATCCAAACATAGGGGTATTTTTATAGAAGAGTTAAATTAACCTTCTGCTCTTTTTGCATATGAAATATTGATTCCAACAGATCTACATGTTTATAAAGCTAGTCTAGGGTATTGCTGTACTCATGTTCACTATATTGTTATTAAGGTAAGAAATAACACAGTAAAATCTATTTCTTATATAGGCTTTGATAACATTTATTTTCTAAAACAGGCACCAAAAATATGATCTTTATATACTTTAGCACTTAGAAAGCCCTAATAAAGCTAAGAGTACTTCTATACTAGTTCGTATAATAAGGTAACCTAGATTAGTCCTTCATCAAGATAAATATGAACTTTACAACCAATATTTTTGCATTCTGTTGTGACATATGATGCAGGCATGCAGCATGTATGTGGGATAATAGCAGTGGATAATGTATAAACTGTATGCATCTGGATTTAAAAGGCTGATGCTCTGCGGTGCCACCTGCTGGCAGGTGATGAATTTTAACTCCAAGCAATAAAACATTTTGTAGAATTTTTTTGTAAATGTATTTCTGTATCAAGTATATCATTTCATTTTTCCCTAATTAATTTTTGCAAGAAAAATTTGCTTTCCATAAGTATCATTTAGTTCAGTGTCCATCAAGAAATAAAAAAAAAAAAATACTGAATTGTATATAAACCCATCTCTTCCCCTTTACTCATATGGGTTGTGGAAAATCACGCTAAACAACTCATACATATATTGCAGCAATCCAATTATTTGAAATATCATTTTTACATGTATTTTCATCTGGTCACATGATCTCTCCTTGTTCTCTGCACTGCAAAGCTCAATCTGGGGGAGGAGGGGCTAAAGCACAGCGCATCATGTGCCTTTACTGACATTGGTACTGGGGTTGATTTACTATAACTGGAGAGTGCAAAATTTGGCGCAGCTTTGTATGGTAGCCAATCAGCTTGTAACTTCAGCTTGTTCAATTAAACTTTGACCAAAAAAAAAAAAAAAACAAACAAACAGAAGCTGATTGATTTCTATGCAGAGCTGCACCAGATTTTGCACTCTCCAGTATTAGGAATTCAACCTCCTTGTGTATTACTATATTCACCCAGCTGGATTCTTCCCGCTAGACTCCCTGTACAGTTCAACCCATGAGCGGGCATAAGGCACCGAGCATCATTTGTCTTGCTGGATCCTCCCTGAGCATGTGCAGATAGGTGGCAGCACCGGAGACGAAGGATCAGGCAAAAAAACAGTTGCCACCGGGATTGAGAAAGTCCTAGTAACTGGAAGGGTCACCACGATTTCACAAGAAAAGAAGAGCAAACCTAAACAGACAAATGTACAGTATTTGGTAGCCTGTAAGGAAAAATCTTGGACACCCTATCTACATATTTGTATATAGCATCAGGGAAGGACTGGGAACTATTGACCTCAGAGGTGGCAAATACAACCAAAAGGATTTTTCATTGTGGAGGCAAATTTCTAAGTGCTGAAGAAAGTGTGCCATGCAAAACATGCCTTGGTGCTTTGTGCTGATTGCTGTTCTCCCATGTATAGCAGGGACGTGCGGTGAGGTCAGTGGCTGGTGAGGCACTGGCTAGCATCAGCGCCAAATACACAGAGGTTACATACGCCGCGAACGTTAGAGTGAGAGCAAGAATTCTAGCACTAGATCTCCTCTGTAACTCTAAACATGGGACCTGTAAAAAATGTTAAAACGTCACCTATGGAGATTTTTAGGTACTGAAGTTTGGCGCCATTCCACAAGTGTGCGCAATTTTAAAGTGTGACATGTTAGGTATCTATTTACTTGGCGTAACCTCATATTTCACATTATACAAAAAAATCGGGCTAACTTTAGTGATTTTTTTACATTTTTTATTCTTGAAACAGTTTCTTTCCAAAAAACACGTTTGAAAAACTGCTGCACAAATACTAACATAAAAAGTTGCAACGACCACCAATTTATTCCCTAGGGTGTCTGCTAAAACAATATATATAATGTTTGGGGGTTCTAATTTTCTAGCAAAAAATTATTATATATTGTTTTTAAGGTAATTTACTATATTTTCAAAAACTGTACTCAAGCAGGTGACTTAACGGACAAATTACTGAAGTTTGAAGTTTATAACTTCAAACTAGTAATTTCACAGTAAAAAAGATAAATAGTAAATTATTGTGTTACAACATATAACATAATAATATATTATTTAGCTTGATTAAAAATGTACCTTTTCAGCAGGCAGCAGATTCTCATTCTCCCTCTTAACTGTGTGAGAAAAACATGAGATTATGGGTAAATCTTATACCCATAAACCCATTGTTTACCTTCTAGTTAAGAGGGCTGGGAGGAAGCATTTGTCTTTTAGACACATGCCCCCCTTCTATGACACTGCAGTGAGAAGTCAGCCTCCACTGCAGCATTTTTATTGGACAGCTTGGACAAATGGTACTTTATCATTGGTCCAAGGCTCCAAGCTGTCCATTGAGCTCAGTGCCTCTGACAAGAAGTGAGGAGAGGCACTGTGAGCTCAACCTCTCAGTCTCCTGCAAACACAGTGTGCCAGCTCGTATTTAAACTGGCTGCACTGTATGTAGCTTCTGACAGGCTGCGCAAGGAGCCCCGTATCTCCGGAACCATAGGTGGCAGGAGCCCCAAATTTTGACCAGTTGTGGGGTAGGACTTAGGCTACATACCCCCCAATTTGGGGTCTCTGTGTTGTTGTTTTTTTCATGTTCATGGCAGAGCCTCACCTGCCTCCCCTGACTGCACGTCCCTGAATGTATAGCATATGTCAAACTAAATTATTTTACAGACAAAAGAAAATGACACCAACATCTATTAAAAGAAAGCAAGGCAATTCTTGTGGATCCCCAACTATATTCACAACTGGGGAGCAGGCCTTTCTGCTAAAAAGATTAATAAGCTATACTTCTTTTCCTATAAGTCCTCCATATGAACCCATCATTAAAAGACATTATACAATTGTAAGCTTGCTGCTGAATCTGTATATTCTTCACAAACATCCTATTCACATTTGCAAGTTTTCCCTTAGCATCAGTTCTTAAAAATAGCCGGTTTCTTAAAGATTTCAATAGCTCAAGCTGAAACATTTTTACACAAGGGAATGAGTCAGTGGAATGACTCGCCTCTTGTTGGACGACTCAGTAAAAGGTTTAATTCAGAGAGAGACAGCCTCAAGGGAGGCAAGTACTTTTGTGTAGTTTAGATTACCCATAATACTCTGGGAATCCTTTATCATGTAATGTTTATTTGTAAAATAAATAATGTGAACATGTAATTAAAAACAGATGTAAAACATCTACCTACATTTTTTTTTAATTAAAAGAGATTTCTTTAAAGTGACCCAAAACCAATGTAGTTTAATTTAAGGAAGAATGAAGGTTTTCTGCTTGATGCATGCTATTTCTCTGCTTCAATGACAGCACCATCTGTCAAGTCACTTAAGCACCTGCTACAGTCCAAGGATGTGTTTACTGTAAGGTGTGCAATCAGGTACACTATTGCTTGTGTTTTGGTCCTGTAGCAAACAACTCCATTCTGAATTCAGGCCCTGGGTTGTGGTCATATGAGTAACAGATACAGTGCCTTGAAAAAGTATTCATACCCCTGGAAATTTTCCACATTTTGTCATGTTACAACTAAAAACATAAATGTATTTTATTGGGTTTTTATGTGATAGAACAACACAAAGTGGCATGTAATTGTAAAGTGGAGGGAAAATGATAAATGCTTTTCAAAATTTTTACAAATAAATATCTAAAAAGTGTGGGGTGCATTTGTATACAGCCCCGTTTACTCTGAGGCTGGGTTCACACTATGTGCGGCACAGGGCACAGCAGGGGGTCTGGTGCGTCCCCGTTCACCGTTTCAGGTCCGAATTAACTCCAAATTTTTGCCTGAATTCGGACCTGAAACAGAGCAAAAGACGCACAGGACCCTTCTGCTGTGCGCTCCACGGCCACCCCGGAAATGTGTGAACCGGCTTCATTGAGAGCCAGTCACATGCGGAGAAGCCCACATCCAATTCGCATAAGTGTGACCCAGCCTGATACCCCTAACTAAAAGCTAGTGGAACCATTTGCCTTCAGAAGTCAGCTAATTAATAAATAGAGTCCACCTGTGTAATTTAATCTCAGTATAATGCTGGCCATACACGGTTAGAAAGTTGTTCGAAAAAAACATTTGTAATTTGAAAAATCTGTCGAACGTGCATGCAAGAACGCTATCATTGTATCAAAAGATGCCGCACAATATTCAACATATTATCGATCGATAACAACATAAACAGTACATTTGTCCTCGATCGATTATACGATCAGTGGAAATTATGTAACAAATTTTCGACCTTTGGGAATCCCTCCACTGAAACCCGTCATATACCGTTGCCGTGCACGACACATCTGTCGTTGGGGGTGCCGTTATATTCTGTTGGCATAGTCGTGGATTGTGGTCCAGCTATGGATGCTCAGGGGGAAGAGGAATCTAGCAATTGCTATGCTGGCAATAATGGCATTGAATAAGGAGGCAACAAAGAAGATGAAAATAAAATAATGTTTTCTGCATTTGTCTGTGTCATCTTGGTTTTTTTTTTATCCGAGATAGAGCTACTTAAGACCCCATTCACACAGGGGCAACACGACTTGCAGGTCGCCTCACCGAGGCGACCTGCACACGACTGCCCGGGCGACTTGCAAAACGACTTCTGTATAGAAGTCTATGCAAGTCGCCCCAAGTTGCCCCCGAAGTCGTACAGGAACCTTTTTCTAAGTCGGAGCGACTTGCGTCGCTCCCCTTAGAACGGTTCCATAGCACAGAACGGGAGGCGACTTGTCAGGCGACTAGGTCGCCTGACAAGTCGTCCCTGTGTGAATGGGGTCTAAAGGAGTTGTAAAAGCAAAAAGTTTTTTTTATCTTAAGGTGGTGTTCCACCCAAAAAAAAAAAAAAAAATTGGAATTTTTTTTTAATACACCTCTAAAGGGCTGTTGCTAGGGGGTCCTTCGTAGTCTGCCTCCTTCAGTGCCTGGGCTGGTGACATCACTTCCCCTCGGTGCAGGAAGGGCTCAGCTCTGCCCCCTCCCTCTTGTCAATCATCTGGGACACATTACAGGTCCCAAATGACTGAGCGGCCAATCACGGTGCGCACGCGCAGTGGGTGCCCGGCTGTGAAGCCACAGCTGGGTGCCCACAGTTGCAATGCTGGCGCCAGGGACGAGTGGGGCTTCTATCCCCCGCATTGCTGGACCCTGGGACAGGTAAGTGTCTGATTATTAAAAGTCAGCAGCTGCAGTATTTGTAATTTTTTTTTTTTTAATGGGAACTCCTCTTTAATGCATTCTATGCATTAAGATAATAAAACCTTCTGTGTGTCCCCAGCACCCCCCTAATTACTTACCCTGATCCCCAATCTCTATGTACGGTGTAGGTGCATCATAGGTTGCAAATACAGCAGATTATGGGCACGATTTAAAAAAAATGATGCACACAGAATCCGGGGCAGCTGTGCATAGCAACCAGCCTGCTTATATGGGTTTTTTTTGTTATCACAGCTTAATAGAAAAAGTTGAACAGAAGCTGATTGGTTACTATGCTGCCCAGCTGCATCACATTCAGAGTGCTTCAGTTCAAGTAATTTATTCATTAATTTACCACCTATATTTACAAATAGGCAAATTGCATACTATAGTATAGTCTTTACGGCACCAAGTCTCTCTGCAAATGTGACAATCGTTTGGCCATTAGATACACTACCGTTCAAAAGTTTGGGGTCACATTGAAATGTCCTTATTTTTGAAGGAAAAGCACTGTACTTTTAAATGAAACTAACTTTAAACTAGTCCTAACTTTAAACAAATATACTCTATACATTGCTAATGTGGTAAATGACTATTCTAACTGCAAATGTCTAGTTTTTGGTGCAATATCTACATAGGTGTATAGAGGCCCATTTCCAGCAACTATCACTCCAGTGTTCTAATGGTACAATGTGTTTGCTCATTGGCTCAGAAGGCTAATTGATGATTAGCAAACCCTTGTGCAATCATGTTCACACATCTAAAAACAGTCTAGCTCCTTCCAGAAGCTACAAAACTGACCTTCCTGTGAGCAGATTGAGTTTCTGGAGCATCACATTTGTGGGGTCAATTAAATGCTCAAAATGGCCAGAAAAAGAGAACTTTCATCTGAAACTCGACAGTCTATTCTTGTTCTTAGAAATGAAGGCTATTCCATGCGAGAAATTGCAAAGAAATTGAAGATTTCCTACAACGGTGTGTACTACTCCCTTCAGAGGACAGCACAAACAGGCTCTAACCAGAGTAGAAAAAGAAGTGGGAGGCCGCGTTGCACAACTAAGCAAGAAGATAAGCACATTAGAGTCTCTAGTTTGAGAAACAGACGCCTCACAGGTCCCCAACTGGCATCTTCATTAAATAGTACCCGCAAAACACCAGTGTCAACATCTACAGTGAAGAGGCAGCTGCGGGATTTTGGGCTTCAGGGCAGAGTGGCAAAGAAAAAGCCATATCTGAGACTGGCCAATAAAAGAAAAAGATTAAGATGGGCAAAAGAACACAGACATTGGACAGAGGAAGACTGGAAAAAAGTGTTGTGGACGGATGAATCCAAGTTTGAGGTGTTTGGATCACAAAGAAGAACGTTTGTGAGACGCAGAACAAATGAAAAGATGCTGGAAGAATGCCTGACGCCATCTGTTAAGCATGGTGGAGGTAATGTGATGGTCTGGGGTTGCTTTGGTGCTGGTAAGGTGGGAGCTTTGTACAGGGTAAAAGGGATTCTGAATAAGGAAGGCTATCACTCCATTTTGCAACGCCATGCCATACCCAGTGGACAGCGCTTGATTGGAGCCAATTTCATCCTACAACAGGACAATGACCCTAAACACACCTCCAAATTGTGCAAGAACTATTTACAGCAGAAGCAGGCAGCTGGTATTCTATCGGTAATGGAGTGGCCAGCACAGTCACCAGATCTGAACCCCATTGAGCTGTTGTGGGAGCAGCTTGACCGTATGGTACGCCAGAAGTGCCCATCCAACCAATCCAACTTGTGGGAGCTGCTTCTAGAAGCGTGGGGTGCAATTTCTCCAGCTTACCTCAATAAATTAACAGCTAGAATGCCAAAGGTGTGCAATGCTGTAATTGCTGCAAAAGGAGGATTCTTTGATGAAAGCAAAGTTTGATGTAAAAACAATGTTATTTCAAATACAAATCATTATTTCTAACCTTGTCAATGTCTTGACTCTATTTTCTATTAATTTCACAACGTATGGTGGTGAATAAGTGTGACTTTTCATGGAAAACACAAAATTGTTTGGGTGACCCCAAACTTTTGAACGGTAGTGTATGTATTTTCTGTGCTCAAACATTCTTGTGTCTCAACACATTTGTTGCCTGGTCTGCCAATATGGCAACAATAGTTTTTACCAGGTGTTGCCTCATGTGTTTTTTAAAATACATATTGAAAATCAGACACTTCAATAGGTACAATATTTTCTATGTGCCGATGTGAACGAAAAGTCGACAACTAAAAAGATCTTTCTGTTCGTTGCTTGTTGAATTGACTTCCGGGGTTACATTTTAAAATGTGCATGCGCTGTTGATTTTTTAAACTATTTTCAATCGATTACACTACTAATCGTTCGAAAAACAATAGTTTTTGAGAAAAAAAATCCAACATGTTGGTTCGTTTTTTGGGCACAAAATTTGCATTTCGAGAATCGAAATGTAACCACTAACGTTGCGAAAGTCGCACGATCAAGCGCATCGAATGTTTTTTCGAACGATTTTCTAACCGTGGATGGCCAGCATAAATACAGCTGTTCTTTGAAGCCCTCAGAGATTTGTTAGAGAACCTTAGTAAACAAACATCATGAATGCCAAGGAACACACCAGACAGGTCAGGGATAAAGTTGTGGAGAAGTTTAAAGCAGGGTTAGGTTATAAAAAAAATTTGTTAGCGCCTTGCTTTTCATTGGTTTGCTTTTCAGAGGTGGTTTATTCACTTAAAGGGGCAACTTCACATTTTTTAGCATATTACCATTTTTGGTTGGGGCCAGGGCTTACTAATATTTTTCACATTATAAAAAAAATTCCCAAGCTTTGAACATCTCAGGGAGCACTGTTCAATCCATCAACGGAAAATGAAAAGAGTATGGCACAACTGCAAACCTACCAAGACATGGCGGTCCACCTAAACTGACAGGCAGGGCAAGGAGAGCATTAATCAGAGAAGCAGCCAAGAGGCGCATGGTAACTCTGGAGGAGCTGCAGAGATCCACAACTCAGGTGGGAGAATCTGTCCACAGGACACCTATTAGTCATGCACTCCACAAATCTGACCTTTATAGAGGGGCAAGAAGAAAGCCAAGTTCCATTTGCATTATGTGAAAAGCCATTGGGGGGATCACAGCAAACATGTGGAAGAAAGTGCTCTGGTCAGATGAGACCAAAACGGAACTTTTTGGCCTAAAAGCAAAACGCTATGTGTGGCGGAAAAATAACGCTGTACATCACCCTGAACACAACATCCCCACTGTGAAACATGGTGGTGGCAGAATGATGTTGTGGGATGCTTTTCTTCAGCAGGGACAGGGAAGATGGTCAGAGTTGATGGGAAGATGGATGGAGCCAAATACAGGGCAATCTTAGACCCCATCCACACTATACAACTTTTGTTGTGCGATTTCCTTTAGATTTTCAAAACCATGTAGTGCAAGGGTCTGCCTGATTGCATACAAATTGGAACTCTTAAGGTTTGACAACATATTATATGGTTTTGGTAAATCAGAAGGAAAAAAATCTACAGAAAATTTTATAGTGTGTATCCAGCTTTAGAAGAAAACCTGTTATGTCGCGTACACGCGACCGGACTTTCTGGCAGAAAAGGTCTGATGGAATCATTCCATCGGACATTCCGATCATGTGTGGGCTTCATTTTACTTTTTCTTTCGAAAATTCTGACAGACCTAGAAATAGGACATGTTTTAAATCTTTTCGACGGAATCAGTTCCTATCGGGAAAACCGCTCGTCTGTATGCTGTTCCAACGGACCAAAAACAACGCAAGGGCAGCTATTGGCTACCGGCTATTGAACTTTCTTTTTCTAGTCCCGTCGTACACCATCGCGTTCTAAACTATCAGACTTTGGTGTGATTTGTGTGTAGGCAAGTCTGTTTCACCGGAACTCCGTCAAAAAAACAGTCAGAGTTTATTCTGATGGAAAAAACGGTCGTGTGTACGCGGCATAAGAGTCTGCAAAAGACTTGAGACTGGGGCAGAGGTTCACCTTCCAGCAGGACAACGACCCTAAGCATACAGCCAGAGCTACAATGTAATGGTTTAGATCAAAGCACATTCATTTGTTAGAATAGCCCAGGCAAAGTCCAGACCTAAAACCAATTGAGAATCTGTGGCAAGACTTGAAAATTGCTGTTCACAGACGCTCTCCATCCAATCTGACAGAGCTTGAGCTATTTTGCAAAGAAGAATGGGCAAACATTTCACTCTCTAGATGTGCAAAGCTGGTAGAGACATACCCAAAAATGACTTGCAGCTGTAATGGCAGAGAAAGGTGGTTCTACAAATGATTGACTCCACTTTGATCCCAGCAGTGCTTCCAAATGTAGCACTCTTTGGGTGGGGCACAGTTATGAGAAATTGCCCTCCCCAAACAGGATATTGCACTAAACCTGTAGGTAATAAGAGCCAGAACCTTTGCTAAGTGAAAGAGTGGGTTTGGTAAAGGTTGGCGGCGTGTCTGGAAACAGAGGGGATTCCCTTCCTTCCACATATAGTACATCCAATATGAAGTAGCACAGTAGCCACGGCACTACTTGGACTGTATTAGCATGTTCTCCTTGTACCTGCGTGGGTTTCCTCCAGGCACTCTGGTTTCCCACCAAAGACATGCTGGTAGGTTATTAGGCTCCTGTCTAAATTGTCCCTAGTATGTGAACATATAAATGGGAGTTAGGTTCATTAGTTTGTAAGCTCCTTGAGGGCATGGACTGATGTGAATGCATAAGTACTATTAATAAATCTAGGCACAAAATTCTAACAGTTAGTGGTGCAAGTCCCACTTATGAAGTGAACTAAATCTCGTGATAATCAAAGCATCCAATCTTGGGAACCAACCAATGCACCCACAACAACCAAGCAAACTGTTGTGTTCCGTACCAGATGGTGTAGATCTTACAAAAAAGAAAATCAATATAGATTTGATATATACAATATGATACAATTTATTCACTTATTTTAAGATTTCAGGTTTGTTTGCAGTCATTTATACTTGTTCCATTTTAAAGGGGACAGCGCACCTATTGTTTTGTTTAGAACTCAAAACATGAACGGAGAGGAGACTTTTCAAGTAAGATTCTATTGGATTGTCAAAAATAACTATTGTTTGTATTGTATTACTTTGCTGATGTTATAAAATGAAAGTGTATGCTGTGATCATAGATCTCCTTTAAAGCCAACCTCCAGCTTTCTGGCATTGTAAAATAGTTTGTTTGGACCAAGCATGTTAGAAAGTACAGGGAATTGACTTTTTCATTTATTAAGTGTTCTGTGGCTAAAGCCATTTTTTTGCTGTCTGTGTCACATTGGGAAGTTCCCCCTTCACTGTTGGTCCAAAAGACTACAGGAAGATAGAGGAAATATCTTTAAAGTGACAAAGACGAGGTTAGTTGGCACCAAAACAAGTGTTCACCTCTCCTGCTGTTCTGGCAACAGCTCAAAAGTTTGGAATTGCCCTAATTTTTAGCCCTCTGACTATGGCCACAAGCACATATAGATGGTTAAATCTCCCCTTCGGGGACACGGACAACCTGACAGAGGTTCTAAACCTTCCCTAAGCCATCTAAATCTTGAAAAAAAAATGTTTTGACCTAAAGCCTCGTACACACGGTACGATTGTTGGCCAACCGAGCGTCTGATTTTTGTCAAAAGGGCATGTGCCAGGATCTTGTCTTGCATACTAATGGTACACAATTGTTGTGCCACAAACACGAACGTAGTGACGTACTACGAGGAATTTCAGCTCTTGAGCGCCACCCTTTGGGCCCCTTCTGCTGATGTTGTGTTTGGTGTGCATTGATTCCGAGCTTTTTGTGTGACGGATTTGTGTACCGACGATAGGAAAATCTGACGTCAAACCGTTGTCCACCGAAAATTTACTAGCCTGTCATCCAACATTTGTTGGCTGAAAGTTGGACAATTGTCAAAAGGAGCGTACTAACGGTAAGATTTTAGGACAACGGACAATCCCCTGCCAACACTCATACCGTGTGTACGAGGCTTTAGAAATGCTGTCTCATGATCACTTGCATCAATGCCATACTCATTTTTCCATTTGGCCAGAGCCAATCATTGCATTTGAACTGTTTCATTGTAAAATCTCATACTCTAGGAACGTTCCTGAAGACCAGCGTTTTCCATGATAAACCAGCCTCACAAACCCATGCACATATAGTCTGAACTAGGGATGCACCGATACCAGTAGCAGACCGGGTAACAATACCTTTTCTCAAGTACTGGCCAATACCAATTACCGAGATCTATTTTTGGCATGTGACAGCATTTTTTTTTTTTTTAAAGGCGCTTTCACAAATGCATTAAAACTGATGGATAAACTGCACAAATTTCACGTGCAGAGACATCAGTTTTCAAGTGCAATTCAGGAAGTTTTACAGCCTGTTCACATATGTGCAGGCCGGCCGCAGTGCGATTTGAAAAGGTGATCTTCTAATATATACTAAGAGTGGTCCCTGGCATACTTTTTAGTTCTTTCCAGGATTTGAAAAAGAGCCCCGTGCGATTTCAGTCCGGTTCAGGTGCGATTTCTAACCTCATACATTACAATCCGCATTGGCATTGCACCGCTGAATGAAAATCGCACCACAAACTAGCCCGCACATATGTGAACTCTGAGTCTGAAGGTATCAGTTTTAGACTTAAAATCCTATGTGTTCATGCACATTAGGGCGTTGAGAGGCATATTTTGAGCTCAACGTTTAGAGGCAGAAAAAAAAAAAAGTAAAATTCTCCTACTCTCCTTAAAAAAAAAAAAAAAAAAAAAAATGCTCTATATGAGCCCAGTGTGCATGGAGCCTTCATATCAAAGCATTTGCATGAGTACAAGTACTCGTGCAAATGCCTAGTACCAACACCAGTATCGGCGCAACGCTAGTCTGAACAGTAAGATATGATGTCCTGTCAATGGGTTGTGCATTGCACAAAAAAAGTACATGAAGCCTATTCAATAAGACAGTGCAAAGAGCAATGCAACCATTTTTCTTTTTTTTTTTAAAGTGCTCACTCTCCATCCTATTTAGAGATGGTTTCGAAATGGAGGGTTGACGATGTGGGAAATGCAGAAGCCCATATCTCACACTTTTATGTGGAAACTAGTATACATATGAAAGATCCCAATCCCTCATTTTGGAGGAAAAGGAAAAAAAAGGGGACTCACGGATAACAATATCGAAGAGGAACTCAAGTCTACCATGCTTGCATCCAGTGTAGTAGGGAAAAGCAAGGAAGAATTTGATTAGTTGCTATTCTATATTACTGACCAGCGGAGGCTGGTGCTCCATTTTTTTTTTTGGGGGGGGGGGCACAAACAAAGCCCCAACCAACCCCATACATAAACCCCCCCTCCACTCGCCCACAATAGGGCCTAGAGACAGACAGACAAATATACAGACAGATGGATATTGGGTGGGAGGGGGAGAATGAGAGATAGATAAATGGCACAGCAGATAGACAGATGGATAGATAGACAGACAGACAGATGAGAGAGGGATTTAGAGGTGAATGGGAGAAGCATTTGATTGGAGCCAGCAGTCCCCCATGGTCGACCCCCCCCCCCCCTCTCCTGCCAAGCACATGTCTGTCTGATGCAGCAGATTGCAAGTGAATAGCTGGGGGCAGAGGTGAAGCAGGATGCCCTCCCTCCACCTTCAGCCCAATCACAGGATGCTGCTATGGACAGACAGGGTGTCAGATCACATTACAGACAGGTCACAGGCAGATAGATCATACTTGTGGCTTCTCCATCCACGGAGCTGCAGGGTCAGGGTCACTTAAGATTTCCCACTGGCACAGAACCCGGAAGTGACACTGCTGCCTGGGGAAAGCACCGCCCATTTCCTATGGCAGTGCCAATAGAAAACCCCACAGCAAGGGTAATGCCTGCAAGATGGGAGTGTTGTGGCGTGGTGCTTTGCACCACAATGACTCACAAAAGCAGGCAAATGAAGCGTCTCACATGCAATCACGTGATTGCATAGACGTCATGCTACCCATACAGCACTGTGTCCGGCGCCTGTACACAATGCACTTGAAGGACTTTTTATTTTAAAATGGTGACTAGCCTTGGGGAGGAGGCGCCTGTGCACCCCCTATTGACAGGCCACCACTGTTACTGACACTTTTATAGATATCCTTTTTCTCCAAAAACAATCCAGACTCATCTACTTAATGGCCCTGTAACCTATTTTCCATGAAATCCACTCTTGCTTCTTTTCTGCTCTCTTGTAACATCCTCCGTGAGCTCCCAAACCTCTTTTTTCTCCATACTTTTGCTTGGAAGGAGCCGTGCACTGCTGTAGGCACACTACAAATCCCAAAGTCTATAGTCCATCTCGGGAGTGAGCAAAAGGGAGGCTACGTTCCTACATACAGCGGGACCATGGGAAACAAAAACGTAGCCACTGTAACAGGAAGTCCAATCACAGCAGCTAAAAAAAAAAAGGAATATTATATCTCCATACACATAAAGTATCTCACAAAAGTGAGTACACCTCTCACATTTTTGTAAATATTTTATTATACCTTTTCATGTGACAACACTGAAGAAATGACACTTTGCTACAATGTAAAGTAGTGAGTGTACAGCTTGTATAACAGTGTAAATTTGCTGTCCCCTCAAAATAACTCAACACACAGCCAATAATGTCTAAACTGCTGGTAACAAATGTGAGTACACCCCTAAGTGAAAATGTCCAAATTGGGCCCAATTAGCCATTTTCCCTCCCTGGTGTCATGTGACTCGTTAGTGTTACAAGGTCTCAGGTGTGAATGGGAAGCAGGTGTGTTAAATTTGGCGTCATCGCTCTCACTCTCTCATACTGGTCGCTGGAAGTTCAACATGGCACCTTATGGCAAAGAACTCTCTGAGGATTCGAAAAAAAAGAATTGTTGCTCTACATAAAGATGGCCTAGGCTATAAGAAGATTGCCAAGGCCCTGAAACTGATCTTCAGCACAGTGGCCAAGACCATAAAGCGGTTTGCCAGGACAGGTTCCACTCAGAACAGGCCTCGCCATGGTCGACCAAAGAAGTTGAGTGCACATGCTCTCCGTCATATCCTGAGGTTGTCTTTGGGAAATTGACATATGAGTGCTGCCAGCATTGCTGCAGAGGTTGGGATGTCAGACCATACGTTGCACACTGCATCAAATTGGTTTGCATGTCGTCTCAGAAGCCTCTTCTTAAGATGATGCACAAGAAAGCCTGCAGTTTGCTGAAGACATGCAGACTAATGCTGGCCATACACTATACGAAAAATCGGCCGAAAAATCGTTCGAATGGACACTTCGTTCGTTTTTCGGCAAGTTAGTGGGTACAAATCGATAATCGTTTGTGACGTTTTTGTGGAAAAAAAACGAACGGCATGTTTGGAAAATTTCTGCCGAACGTACGATAAATTGCAAGGTTAATGTGTTTCCCGTCCGAACTTTCTGCACTAGGTATATGTAAAAAAACGAACACAAAATTATTTATTCATGTCCACTGAACAGATTATCGGTCATTATATGATGGCACGATCGTTTGCGGTCACGGTCGAACGTTCGTTTTTCGAAAATGGGTTCGGCCGATTTTCTGTATAGTGTATGGCCAGCATAAGGACATGGATTACTGGAACACCTGTGGTCTGATGAGACCAAGAAACTTATTTGGCTCAGATGGTGTCAAGCGTGTGTGGCGGCAACCAGGTGAGGAGTACAAAGACAAGTGTGTCTTGCCTACAGTCAAGCATGGTGGTGGGAGTGTCATGGTCTGGGGCTGCATGAGTGCTGCCGGCACTGGGGAGCTACAGTTTATTGAGGGAACGATGAATGCCAACATGTACTGTGACATACTGAAGCAGAGCATGATCCCCTCCCTTCAGAGACTGGGCCGCAGGGCAGTATTCCAACATGATAACGACCCCAAACATACCGCCAAGACGACCACTGCCTTGTTAAGAGAATCTGAGGGTAAAGGTGATGGACTGGCCAAGCATGTCTCCAGACCTAAACCCTATTGAGCATCTGTGGGGCATCCTCAAATGGAAGGTGGAGAAGCGCAAGGTTTCTAACATCCACCAGCTCCATGATGTCATCATGGAGGAGTGGAAGAGGACTCCAGTGGCAACCTGTGAAGCTCTGGTGAACTCCATGCCCAAGAGGGTTAAGGCAGTGCTGCAAAATAATGGTGGTCACACAAAATATTGACACTTTGGGCCCAATTTGGACATTTTCACTTAGGGGTGTACTCACTTTGTTGCCAGCGGTTTAGACATTATTGGCTGTGTGTTGAGTTATTTTGAGGGGACAGCAAATTGACACTGTTATCCAAACTGTACACTCACTACTTTACATTGTAGCAAAGTGTAATTTTGATATAAAAAAAAATTTTGATATAAAAAAAAATTTTGATATAAAAAAAAATTATATCAAATTATATATATATATATATATATATATATGCGAGGACGGGACAGGCTGCACATACTGCTAGAGGCTCACGAGCTCGCCGCTCGTCGGATTGAATTGCTGTTTATTTACTTTTATGTGAGTACCTTAATTTTCTAATAAAAGCTGACATTTTACCAAACGATATTACACTATTGGGTCCATCCTGCTTTGTCATCCTATATACCCCCTTTATTACACTTGAGGGAGCCATACCCTGGATCCAGGACTGTGAGGGATGTGCTGGAGCCCATAGGTGGATACCCTTAACCTCCCTGGCGGTTTTCCCGAGTGTGGCTCGGGGTTAAAATTCAGGACAATTAGCGGTAACCCCGAACCACACTCGGGATTGCATCGCAGGATCCTGGTGCCTCCTTACTTACCTTGTCCCTGGGATCCTGCGATGTCCCCCGCAGTGTCCGCGGGCTGTGTCCTGTTCCGAAGCCTCTCTGTGCCAGGCTCCGTTCCCTGCGAGCGTCGCGACGCACAGGGGGCGGAGCCTGGCGGCAAATTTAAAAAAATGTAAAAAGCATAACACATACAGTACTGTAATCTTACAGATTACAGTACTGTACGAAATCATTTCACATCCCATTTGTCCCCAGTGCTCTGGCCCATGCCCTGCATGCAGTTTTATATTGCATATACTGTTCTTTCTGCCTGGAAACTGGAGATTGTCCATAGCAACCAAAAAGTGTCCCTTTACGTCAAAAATGGCTTTAGACCAGCTAGAAAACTGCGATAGTAAATTAGAACACTTGCAGAATTGAGCGATAGTGAATCGTGTGGAAATTTATTTTATTACTATTTATTTTTATTTTTTTAATTATTATTTTTTTTTTTTTATTATATTACAATTTATGTTTTTGTGTTTCAAACTTTATCATACCCGGGATATCTACTAGACTCTTGTTTGGACAGATTTAAGTGTGTTATTGTTAAGAATTACAGACCTACAATATAAAACGCCAAATTTCCATGCAAAATAATTGTACCGCTTTCAGCACCTAAAATCAGAAAGAATCATACCGCCAGGGAGGTTAAAGGCTTCCTAGTCATATGCTCTTGCCCTATTACCTGAAGGTAAGGGGCCATTACCCACTTGTGTGTGTGTGTACACGAAGAGGCACATGATGTGATTTTTTTCTGAGCACCAAAATCGCAACAATTGCATGTTTGGACGTTGCTGTCACCACTTTTTAATAGGAATATTTCTGTGAAGCACTCTGCACTTTATATATATTTTTTTGGGACATTTATGCCAGGACTCTTTTTTCTGAATGTTTTGTTCGCACTGATTTGTTGGATACTCATGCATATTTTTGGATACATTGTTGCACATTGTCACTTTATGAGCTCTGCACCTTATGAGCTTTGCACCCAGTGATAATCACAATCGTTATTTATTTTTTTTTGTATTTCTACTTGCACCTTTCAAGAGGATATATATATTTTTAATATACCACTAGTGAGCTAATGTTATGGTGATATGTGTTTATTATGTGGTCACATATGATTATGTCTTCACGTTTATAACTTAGTTGTTTTATTAGTATTTTAATGGTTTTTGTTTGTATCACATACACCATTCCACGAGTACTCACATTTTTAAAGCGTGACATGTTAGGTATCCATTTACCTGGCACATCATCTTTTACATTATACAAAAAAATTGTGCCAACTTAGGCGTTTTGTATTAATTCATGAAAGTTTTTCCTTTTTTTTTTATTTTTAATATTTGCGTCTAAAAATTTGCTGCACGAATAGCATGCAACATAAAAAATTGCAACAACCTCCATTTTATTCCCTAGGGTCTCTGCTAAAAAAGAAATATATACAGTGCCTTGCGAAAGTATTCGCCCCCTTGGCTTTTTACCTATTTTGTTACATTACAGCCTTTAGTTCAATGTTTTTTAATCTGAATTATATGTGATGGATCAGAACACAATAGTCTCAGTTGGTGAAGTAAAATTAGAAAAATATATACATAAAACTTTTTCAGAAATAAAAAAAAACTGATAATTGGCATGTGCGTATGTATTCACCTCCTTTGTTATGAAACCCATAAAAAGCTCTGGTGCAACCAATTACCTTCAGAAGTCACATAATTAGTGAAATGATGTCCACCTGTGTGCAATCTAAGTGTCACATGATCTGTCATTACATACACACACCTTTTTGAAAGGCCCCAAAGGGCTGCAAGAGGCATCACTAACCAAACACTGCCATGAGGACCAAGGAACTCTCCAAACAAGTAAGGGACAATGTTGTTGAGAAGTACAAGTCAGGATTGGGTTATAAAAAAAAATATCCAAATCTTTGATGATCCCTAGGATCAAATCTATCATAACCAAATGGAAAGAACATGGCACAACACCGAACCTGCCAAGAGATGTCCGCACACCAAAACTCACGGACCGGGCAAGGAGGGCATCAGAAAGGCAGCACAGAGACCTAAGGTAACCCTGGAGGAGCTGCAGAGTTCCACGGCAGAGACTGGAGTATCTGTACATAGGACGACAATAATGCCCCGTACACACGGTTCGGACATTCCGACAACAAAATCCTAGGATTTTTTCCGACGGATGTTGGCTCAAACTTGTCTTGCATACACACGGTCACACAAATTTGTCGGAAAATCCGATCGTTCTAAACGCGGTGACGTAAAACACGTACGTCGGGACTATAAAACGGGGCAGTAGCCAATAGCTTTCATCTCTTTATTTATTCTGAGCATGCGTGGCACTTTGTGCGTCGGATTTGTGTACACACGATCGGAATTTCTGACAACGGATTTTGTTGTCGGAAAATCCGATGGAAAATGTCCGATGGAGCCCACACACGGTCGGAATTTCCGACAACACGCTCCAATCGGACATTTTCCATCGGAAAATCCGACCGTGTGTACGGGGCATTAGCCGTACGCTCCATAGAGTTGGGCTTTATGGCAGAGTGGCCAGAAGAAAGCCATTACTTTCAGGAAAAAAACAAAATGGCACGTTTGGAGTTTGTGAAAAGGCATGTGGGAGACTCACAAAATGTATGGAGGAAGGTGCTCTGGTCTGATGAGACTAAAATTGAACTTTTTGGCCATCAAAGAAAACGTTATGTCTGGCGCAAACCCAACACATCACATTACCCAAAGAACACCATCCCCACAGTGAAACATGGTGGTGGCAGCATCATGCTGTGGGGATGTTTTTCAGCAGTCGGGACTGGGAAACTGGTCAGAGTTGAGGGAAAGATGGATGGTGCTAAATACAGGGATATTCTTGAGCAAAACCTGTACCACTCTGTGTGTGATTTGAGGCTAGGACAGAGGTTCACCTTCCAGCAGGACAATGACCCCAAACACACTGCTAAAGCAACACTTGAGTGGTTTAAGGAGAAACATGTAAATGTGTTGGAATGGCCTAGTCAAAGCCCAGACCTCAATCCAATAGAAAATCTGTGGTCAGACTTAAAGATTGCTGTTCACAAGCGCAAACCATCTAACTTGAAGGAGCTGGAGCAGTTTTGCAAGGAAGAATGGGCAAAAATCCCAGTGGTAAGATGTGGCAAGCTCATAGAGACTTATCCAAAGCGACTTGGAGCTGTGATAGCTGCAAAAGGTGGCTCTACAAAGTATTGACTTTAGGGGGGGTGAATAGTTATGCACATTGACTTTTTAAGTTATTTTGTCCTATTTGTTGTTTGCTTCACAATAAAAAATAAAACATTTATAAAAGTTGTGGGCATTAAATACAATGATGCAAATCCTCAAACAATCCATATTAATTCCAAGTTGTGAGGCAACAAAACACAAAAAATACCAAGGGGGTGAATACTTTTGCAAGGCACTGTATTTTACACACACACACACACACGTTTGGGGGTTCTGAGCAATTTGCGAGCAAAAAAAATTATGATTTTTACATGAAAGAGGAACGCCAGAATTGGCTTGGGCTGAAAGTAGCTAACCCACACATGGAAACTGCAAAATGACCAGAAATCACAAATAAACCTTCTGAACATTTTATTTCACAATAGTTTTCATGAGGCATTTCTAATATTATTCAGGCTATAGAGCAATAAGGCCCCATTTTATTTTATTTTTTTTTAGAAAAAACATTGCTAAACAGTTCAACTGACATAAATATTTGTAGTAAAAGTGGTCCTTACAAGGATGTGCCTGTGGGGAGAACATACAAAAAAAAGGGTGAGGATCCAGGACTCTGTTGTTAATAGAAAGGTTTTCAAGCAAAGCAAAGCATAGTAATTGCCCAGTATACATTTTAACAAAAACATTTGTTTTATTAACAGAAATACAGGTCTGCAAAAAAAAAAAAAAAAAAAAAAAACAAAACAGTATTTAGGCCTCATGCACACAGGACGTTTAAAAAAAATGCCAGCCATGCTGCCAGGAAAAAGCTGCTTTAGAAACACGCTTTTAGCCACGTTTTTGAATAGCGTTTATCCATATTTTTTTGGCTTTTTTTTACTAAAAGCTTGTTACAGCATTTTTCGGTTTTAAAGCTCAAACAGCCTCTGCTCCTGAATGCACAGGCTGTCATTTTTCTAATGACCATAAACGCTTATGCCTCTGAAAGTTTATGTGTGCATGGACACATAGGCCAATATGGAGGGGAGTTTAGGAGGCAGGAAAAAAAATAAAAATAAAGTCAGATGCCCCTAACAGCAGCTGTAAAAACGTCCAGTGTGCATGAGCCCTTAAAAAGGGATACACCTACTTACATAAATTCTGTACAGAACAAGGGCTTCCTATGTAGGTCATGTAAATGGTCACAGGGGCTCAGGCAAATCCCAGGGAAAAAAAAAAAAAAATATATCAGGATATTATGACTGTAGAATACCGCATACCAATGGGATAACTTAAAGCCCATCCCCAAGGAACGGACAAATCCTCTTGCAGTAAGGCTGCCCTTGCACAGCAAACATTAAGAGCTTATTTAGGTCTTGAGCAGCCGGTGCTCTGCCCCACTGTGCCTTGCCATCCTCACATCCCATTCCAGGCCATGGGCTCTGTATTGGACTTGATGACATCAGAGGATCTGCGACTGCTAAGTGTAGGGCAGAAGAGTCTGCAGTGACTGATCCTACAGTCTGGGGATCCCCCCCCCCCCCCCCCCCCCAAGACCCTCAACAAGCATTTCAACCTTACAATTAGGGGGGGGGGTAGGCCCACTGCAAAAGGCAGATTTTTAATTTTACCTGAATTTCAGTGTAAAAGTAATAGGTGTCAATACTCAGATGGCCAACAACGTGGCTCCAGAATTTGGCTTGGCCTCTATCGATAAACCCAAACAAAACAACTTTTTATATATGAAAAAAAAAAAAAAAAAAAATAGATATTGTTTCAATAAGTATTTGATATTAGGAGCCAGCCAGTCTGATTCCAGGAAGGACTTTAGAAGCAAACTAGTATGTGATCCCAATGAAAACAGAAAAGGTTAGGCTCCAGCTGTCATGTGCCTGACCATTTTTCTCTTGGGGTCCCTCTTGCCCTGCTAGTTTTTTTGCGTTTCTCCCAACATTAATGAAATGTCAAATATCACTAGTTGATTTACCTTCACAAACCTAGACCTTGAAAGAATTGTGTATATATATTTTTAGACCCTCTTAAATTATTCACTTTGTTATACTGCAGCCATTTGCTATAAACATTTAAGTTCATTTTTTTCCCCTCATTAATGTACACATAGAACACCATATTGACAGAAAAACACAGAATTGATGACATTTTTGCAGATTTATTAAAAAAAGAAAAACTGAAATATCACATGGTCCTAAGTATTCAGACCCTTTTCTGTGACACTCATATTTAACTCAGGTGCTGTGTTTGATTATACTGATTGGACTTGATTAGGAAAGCCACACACCTGTCTATATAACACCTTACAGCTCACAGTGCATGTCAGAGCAAATGAGAATCATGAGGTCAAAAGGAACTGCATGAAGAGCTCAGAGACAATTGTGGCAAGGCACAGATCTGGCCAAGGTTACGAAAAAAAAAACTTCTGCTGCACTTAAGGTTCCCAAGAGCACAGTGGCCTCCATAATCCTTAAATGGAAGACATTTAGGACGACCAGAACCCTTCCTAGAGCTGGCCATCCGGCCAAACTCAGCTATCGGGGGAGAAGAGCCTTGGTGAGAGAGGTAAAGAAGAACCCAAAGATCACTGTGGCTGAGCTCCAGAGATGCAGTCGGGAGAAACTATGGGGTGCTGTGTGTACATTAATGAGGGAAAAAAATGAACCTAAATGATTTTAGCAAATGGCTGCAATATAACAGAGTGAAACATTTAAAGGGGGTCTGAATACTTTCCGTCCCCACTTTTTTTCTTTCCATACTTGAACACTAGGTGGCAGCATGTGAGCCGATTATGGCAGCAGCACACATTTTCCACAATGTTGTTGATCACAGCCACCCATACAAGGAGTATCAAAAAATGGTGTAAGAAACATTTTGTACTATTAATTTAATTCTGCATAACATTAAATACACACACCCATTCAATAAAATGGTATGTCCTATTTTCTTACAATTGTAAATGTTATTATAGAGCACATAAAAAAGGGCCATCAGCACTGTGCTTTCTCTCAGCCCATCACTTTGTACATGTAAATGAAAAGGAGTCTGTCAGAATTAAAATATAGCTGCTATGGGCTGACCTTTTTCAAAATGCGCTGTCATCCTGACCCTTCTTGCACTACCTTACAATACAACGGGGGACATTTTATCAAGCAAATTAGCAAAAGGATTAGTTACAAATCAGGCCATCTCCACTACAGGTTTATAGACCCATGTATCTGTATATTCCTGGGCAGCCAAGTGTGACAGTTTGCACAATTCAAAATCAGATTACTGGAGACGAGAAAGATTTCTCCTCTATACAGACACATACTGTAAATAAGTAGTGGTCAGGGTCAGGTTTAAACACAGTCACACATGCAGACATTAGAGCAGCCAAAAGGAGGAATTTGACTTGTAATAAAATCTGTCCCACTGCTCCAGTTTAGAATTGCTTTGCCTTGTGACAGGATTGATAAACGTCTCCCCTTGGCTCAGAACAAGTATGTTCATATGAGTGGTCTACTGGGTTACATGCTTGTGCCAAGCCAGTGGTTTAGGAATTAGAATGACAACCCCAGATTTTACACTTTACAAAAAAAAAAGTCAAATTACAGCTCTCATTTTTATCCCTGCATTTTGTACTACACCTGGATTAAAAAATGCATTCATTGCAGAAGACTGAGCTGCTGGCTCTTTTACCTATAGCCTTGTTCAGCTGTTAGGACACTAAAAGCCAGCGCAATGACCGCTCACCACCTCAGGGAATTCCCACAGGCGCTTATTACAGTGCTTATTTTTCCAGCCTGCCAGATGCCCTTTAAAGTGCCACAGAAGGTTTTTCTTTCCTTAAAGCAGGGGTCCACCCACACCGCCAAAAAAAAAAAAAAAAAAAAAAAAAAATTTTAAAAGCCAGCAGCTACAAAATACTGCAGCTGCTGACTTTTAATACATGGCCACTTACCTGTCCCAGGGTCCAGCAATGTCGGCAGGGGACACCGAGAACCCGCTCGGTTCTCGGCAGCTGCCGCCGCCATCCTGGGTGAGGGAATCAGGAAGTGAAGCGTTGCGGCTTCACTACCCGGTTCCCTACTGCGCATGCGCGAGTCGCGCTGTGCGTCCCAAGTGGTCCCCGCTCTCTCCTGGGAGCGGTGTGTTCCCAGAAGACAGCGCGGTGGGGACAGGAAGAGGCATAGACTCCCATGGGAGTCTATGCCGGAAGTGGGTGCAAATACCTGTCTTAGACAGGTATCTGCACCCCCCTCCCCCCTGAAAGGTGCCAAATGTGACACCGGGGGGGGGGGGTTCCGAAAAGCGGAAGTTCCATTTTTGTGTGGAACTCCGCTTTAAAATGCCATTATCGGATCTAAACCAGCCATTTTTAACCAGGGTTCCTCTAGAAGTTGATAGGGGTTGCCTTGAGCACTGGCCAATTGATTTCCCTTTGATGGTGCCTGCACAGTTTAGATGCCTATGACCCCCTGTCTGTAGGGGGCTTTAGGGCCACCACTGTAAAGGGAATATTCTTCCAACTGACCATTAATGTAAGGGGCAGTTTTTCCCCATGGCCTGGAAATTATTTTAAAAAAGTCCCACCGATAAGGAAAAAGGTTGAGAAAGGCTGCTCTAGAGAGAACAGAAAACAGAAGTGGTTGGGCACAGAAGATAAGCGTTGTAATAATACTCCGGGGGGAAGGGGTGGAATCGATAAATAGGCCTCATTAGATCTATTTATATTTGGCTGTCAAATTACAGTTATTTTGGCAGAACCTCCTGTGTGTTTAAAATAAATATCCATTGACAGCAAATGGAGGATACTGTCAGTTTATGCTCTAGGTGCTAACAAAACCCAAGTTACGTTTTTTTTCTTCTAAAAGAAATAGCAACCCTCCGCAAGGCAGGGGTGGGAGTTCTTGTGCTTGGGTCTTAACAGATAGTCCCCCACAGGTTAAGAGGGTGATCAGGCATGCAGATAAAATAAAATTAAAAAAATTAATCTGTTCAACTGGTTCAAAAATTGTTTTAAAGGTGCATGCTCAGTGTTGGTCATGGTTTTTTTTTTTTGCTCATGCACACTGGGGCGTTTTTCAGGCACTTTAGCATTAAAAAAAAGTGCCCATAAAGCGCCTGAAAGTATCCTTATCTGCAATCCCAATGTAAAAACCCGAGCCCTTTCACACTGCCAGCGCCCGAAAAACGCTGGTAAAGCGCCGCTTAAGACCTTTCACACTGGGGCATTTTTCAGGCGTTTTTCGGGCACTGGCAGTGTGAAAGAGCTCGGGCCATCTGCACACCCAGCCCCGGGCCAAAAACATGAAAGCGCTGCAAAGAAGCTGCTTGCAGGACTTTTTTTGACGCCCTGCCAGCGCAGCGCCCCAGTGTGAAAGCACTCGGGCTTTCACATTGAGATTGCAGATGAGGCTTCTTTCAGGTGCTTTTTTTTTAAACGCTAAAGCGCCTGAAAAACGCCCCAGTGTGAAAGGGGTCTCAACTAGGCTGTAGGCAGCTGAAACTGAAATAGTGGTTTTAGGGGGTACCTTTGTGAGAGTCCTAGAATGCTTTTCATACATAAATCCTATCTATTCGCTATAGAAAGGAACATAGCTAGGAAGAACATAAAGAGGTTTTGTGCTGCAGAGTGAGACTTTTGTGGGTGACCAAGCAGGACCAGATGTTAGCCCCATTTGCTTTGCCGTTGTCCTCAGATAAATGAACATTGGTATTTATTAAAGTGCAATAAGTTTCATTTTTATGCATCCAAAAATTACAGTATTTTATAGATCAGTGTGCTGTATAACAATGCAGGATTGTAACCATTTTTCCCTCTAACCAAAATATACATACATCTTTATATAATTTTATTTTCTCTGGGGTAAATAGTCCTTCATAAAATCCATGACAACTTTCAGTTAGTCTAAGAAATAAAATACAAGCCTCTACCAATTTATCACTTTAAGGTTGTATTCTGTCTGCAAAAAATACAAATATAAAGACTCCAAAAAAGTACAATATTAGCACCGACCACTTGTTATTCATTATGTAGACTTTTGCAGTTGAGAAGGTAAAAATACATAAAACTATAGGGGCCCTTTAAATCTTACTAGTAGGTGGTATTCGAGATGTTACAAAACAAAAGCAGTTTGTGAACAGGATTTGGGTTCTTTATCAGTCCCATGCACACAAAAAAAAAAAAAAAAAAAAAAAAAAAAAACACCTGCTGAAGTGTTAAGGCAGAGCCACGCCTAAAATGTCCCCGTCCCCCCACCCTTGATGCATTTTTCATTTAAATTAAAAGAACATGTTAGGCTAGTTGCACATCAAGTCAATGCATCATAAACACACCTCAACACATTTAGTAACGCATTGACAGGCATCTCAAAACCGGCATCGACATACATTTCTATTGGATTTTAGGAGGAAAAGACATCAAGCAAAAATGCGAGACTCCAGCCTTAATAATGTCTACTTATGTCCCCACCCAAAGATTTTGTTTATAGCGAATTTGTCCTTTGAAAACCCATGCACGTTTTGCTTGTTATCTGTTTCCATTATGACACTCAGATCTCTTTTAGCGGATGGTCTTTCTCATCTGAGAAGCAACTGCAGCATCCAATCAGAAAATAGAGAGGTGCTGTGTTAATTGCATCACTGAACAATTTGGTGGAGATAACTTGAGATTGGCTCAAAAGACAACTTTGAAGCAATATGTGAATACATACAGTACATGTTACAATACATTTTATAAAAGCACAGTTTTATTTTAGGTGTGTTTTCCCTTTTATAGTTACA
Organism: Lithobates septentrionalis; assembly: GCA_037952835.1. NCBI lineage: Eukaryota > Metazoa > Chordata > Amphibia > Anura > Ranidae > Lithobates > Lithobates septentrionalis. Next base: position 2,370,908 of record JBBDGP010001941.1, read on the forward strand.
TAAAACCCTGATCAAAATGTGCAGTATTGCATACATGTTCATTTAAAAAGCATCTTTCTATACGAGCCTGTTTGGAACCAGCAGTATATAAACAAAACCATTATACTGGTCCATTCATTACAAACGGTCAGGGAATTCCACAAATTTGCATACTCTGGAAAGCAAGACACGTGGCACTGGCAAATGAAATGGTAAGATGTGATGAAAAGCAACACGTAAGGCACCGAGAAGCTGCTATGTCTAATCACATAGAAAGTGCAGCTGGAGACCAGGAACACCTCAGGCTTGGATGACAGGCATAGTGGCTGTAAGAGGTACAGTGGAGCCACAATCATAGTCCATGTCCACAACGGTTTGCATATTTGTGCTGAGGCTGCTCATGGATGTGCCGCTACCAGACTGACGTTCTCTCAGGGTTTGCAGGTAACTCTGTAACAAAAAAAGTAACAACTCAGAAGATGCTGAAATTTTACATCACTGAACAGCAAATGACAGGCTGCTGCTCATGGCCTCAAAGACCAATGCACGAAATAATCATGGTTGTTTAACTAGTCCAGACCCCCTCACTTTAGGGGCATATTAAGGCAGGCAATAAAGCCCTGTCTGCAAAAACCCTGGCAGATGTGTGTGTGGTCGGATCCTTGCACCCGCACCTGCCCGCATTTCAAACTAACATGCAAATGTCTCCATGCAGCCGCTGTGTGCATCCACTTCTATGGGCTGTTGCATCATGCATCCACCAGCAGCTCTGCACAGAGGATGGGCTTGAAGTGATTATATAAAAAATAAAAAAAAACACCCCACACACACACACACACACACACACACACCTCTATACTTACCTGATCTGTGCAATGGATCCTCTTCTCGGGTACGAGAGACACAAACCCACCCCCAACGCTTTTGGCCCCTTCTCTGTCCAGTGCCCCCAGGGGAAGCAGCTGCCCATAGGGGCACTTTTGCATGCTTGCTCCCGGCCCCAAAACTAAAGTGTGAACAGTTTTTACATTAAAAAACACAAGGCATGCATGAAGGTAAAAAAGGTTTAGGCTTTATAACCACTTTAAAAATTGCTCATATCTATGAGCCCTTAGTAATCGATTGATACAAGGTTTCCTCCGATTGGCTGAGGCGGGTGCACGATGCTACGATCTCCACTTCAGTCAATTAGAAGAAGCCTTGTATTCATTGATGAAACATGAATCTTCTCCTGAATAGCTGAGAAGTACTCAGGCAATTCTATTTTGTTCCAGCAGCAGATTGGAAGTCACCTGTCACCCGTAGTGCTACCAAACAAAATCTGTGAAATCACCAATATGTGGTAACAAGGTTTTTTGTTAACTTTAATTTTTTTTTATTGAACTTTCTTTTGAGAAACAGTTGAGATGTGGAGTTTATAGTTATGATTTAAGCTTGCTCTAGGTTTCAATGTTGTGAGCCTTTTTTATTGGCCAATAAGGTCACCCATCACAATAAAGTTACCAATAAAGAGAATTGGGAGGCAAGAACAGATGTGTATCAGGATAGTCCTTTAGCTTTTGTAATGCAGCCATAGTCCCCTTTTGACTATTGCTGTAATTATTCCAGAGTGAGCAGATGCTCCCCTGTGCAGTGTTTGTGTATTTTAGGATTTTTTTTCAATGCTGCACGCATATTAAACCCTCACATAGGAATTACATGTCTGTATTTCACTGAAAAACACCATCTTTCTAGAAAGCTTTATATACTGTACACTATATAGTCAAAGGTTTGTGGTTACCTGAGCATCACACCTATACGACAGACCTTCACACCTATATGAACTTGTGGTTAACCGACAACACCTATACGAGGTTGTAGGACATTCCTCTCTAAAGCCATGCCATTATTATAGAGTTGGCTCTTCCCTTTGCAACAATAGCTTTAGCTTCTTCTTAAGTAATGCTTTACAAAAGATTTCACAATGTGCGCCTGTGAGAATTTGTGCCCATTTCACCAAGAACATTTGTGGGGGAATCCAGTATTGATGTAGGATAAGACCTAGCTTGCAAATTCATCCCAAAAAAAGTGTTTCAGAAGGTTGAGTGTAACCTAAAAGTTTATCCACACCAAAAATAGGCCAAACCAGGTCTTTATGGACCTGGTTTTGTGCATAGGGGGAACATTCCTGCGGGAACAGAAGTTGCCACAAGGTTGGAGCAGTACAATAGTTATGATATATCAATAACACTGTCCCAAACTCAATACTTTGGCAAGGTACCCTCATACTTTTGTCCACATAGTGTATAACTATTGCACTGAAATAAGTACAGGCAGCCCCCGAGTTATGAACACAATCGGCACTGTAGGTTTGTTCTTAAGCGGAATTTGTGTACAAGTTGTAACAGTGCATTTTTAAGTGCAACTTCCGCCTGTGCAGGGCGCTTCTGGGCATGCAGTTATGTTACCTGGGGCTCTTCTGGCCATGCAGTACTTGAGTGTGGGATGAGTCCGGCGCTGCAAGATAGCTGCTCTGAGGTATCCAGGACCAGTGTGGGGCACAAGCGGCTAGCATTGAGGCCATTCGTAAGTAAGAATCGTTCGTAACTCAGGGACTGTCTGTAATAGTCTATCTCGTCTTATTTTAAACCTTGGATTAATATTGCACTACTGTCACTGTCCTCCACATTAAAATTATAAATCTATTCCATAGGGGGGAAAAAAAAACAAACTGATGTTGGCAAGAAGGTTTTATTATATATAAATTTGAAAAAATAAATAAATACACATATGCTTACTGGTGCGAGGATGTCCCCAGTGTATCTTTTAATAGGGTTGGCCTTCCGCCTGTAAGTCCCATCTTGAGAAGCAACATTCTGTTTCTTCTTGGCCTCTTTCTGACGAATTCGTAAGAGCTGGAGGCGTTTCTGGCGTCTGCTTATGATCACTGTCAAAATCAAGTAACAAACCAGTGAGGACTAATAGAAACACCAAATATGAATCCAATTTTTCTCAAAGACTAAATGCAAGAGAAGCTCACAGCTAAATAACAGGATTCTGAGAAGAAACTTGAAGAAATAAATCAGTTTTCTTGCCAAACCCTTAAAAAAAGATGGAGAACCATTTAGACAAAAAGACCGAATACATTTTTTTCACCACTCAGATCTTTTCTACTGCAAACAAGGTGACCGTGTCAGCTTACATCTGATGTGTCTATTAGAAGATACACAGGTGTACATGAAACCATTCTACATCTGGTTATAAAAAGCCACAGCTATTTAAACAGTAATAGACAATTACATAGAAAAAAGTTGCTAACAAAAACACACATCTTCAATAAGCAGGGTCAAAGCTTCTGTCACTGAGCAGACTACTGTTAAAGCATAAAGCATACTCTCCTGCTTTTTCATAGATCATTTAAAGCAAGACAGGCCTAGAGGTTGTGCAGTCTTTAGCCCAAAGTAACCCAATAGCAGGAAGTCCCCATATCCTCAACCTCAGTTATTAGCCTCTAACCCTTGTTAACCTCAATACGCACTCATGAGCATCACATGGTTGGCAAAGGCCCGGACAATGGCTCACAATGCTTGAACACTGCATTTTTCCTGAAATGCAGAGAACCCGATTCAGATCCCATGGAGTCAGAAGGGGAACGGATGGGAGGGCTCAGCTACATGCTAGATCCCCCACCCCCTCATACAAAATAAAACAGTCAAAAAAAGAGTGGGAGGGCAGCAGTTACTGAAACAGGATAGAAAAACCAGAAACTACCCTACTGAAACTCAATGATTTACCAACTGCTAAAACTAAATTACCACTACTCCATACTCTTACGAGAGATTTCTGTGGCCTTAAATACTGCGGACCACCCATTCCTCCTCAAACTCAATGCCTTAGCCTCCATAATTCTGCTCTTCCCTAGTTCTCCGATCACAGCACACCTTCAGTGTTACCTACAACTCTGGCTCCTCCTCTCCATTTCCTCTTTCTGGAAGAGTCCCCTAAGGCTCTGTTCTAGGAGCCCTTTTGCTTATCTACACCTCTGCTTGGTCACTTGATAACCTCCCACAGCTTCCAAAACCATCTTTATACATACACACACCCCACTGTCAAAAGCTTATAACATTCACTTCTTATAACTGAATATGGATAGCCTGATGGACAAATCAATCAACTAAATAAATTAAGAGTGGCAGTCAACTTAAAAATGTGTGTCCCCACTTTATTGAATGCATATAAGCGGCACACACTCAAAACAAAATGTGAGGAATCTTAAAAAAAACAAAAAATTCAAGTATAAAAGTGCAAAAAGTGTATGTGCAATATACAGACAAGTCCAATAAAAATGAATACATTCAATAGTCCATATTCATTGGGGAAAAAAAAAAAAAAAAAAAAAAAAAAAGGAGCGATGTGCAGATATTGCAAAACTACTTCAATGTCCAATGTGCAAAAATAAAAGTGCAGCATTTCAAAAGCAGTAAAAAGGTGAACTTCAATAAGTAATGTGTGGTTAACATCTCCTCCACCAGCATCCATGAAACACCACAGGTGCCGGTATAGGAAAATGGCAATGGAAGAAGATACAATATATTCCTTCCCAGCTCCTTCCCTTCCTTGGGAAGGAGCTGGGTGATGTACTACTTCCGGTCGTGGCCTTAGCATGGAAGTTCATGCATAGATTGATGCTGACCACTGAAATTTTATGCAAGTGACTACTTATGATTAAGTGTGTTTTATTTGAATTACTACACTATGGAGATCTTGTTTCTTTTTTTTTCTTTTTTAAAAGAGTATTTGGACAAGCCTTTCTCCCGAAGCAGAATTTATTTATCCAGAAGGAATATATTGCATCTTCATCCATTGCCATTTTCCAATACCTTATGAGATACTGCAAGGAGAGGATTTCTTAATGGTCTGCAGTGACCTGAAGCACCATTAGACCCATTGGGGTCTTTGAGGTGAGAGGCTGGGGCAACCCTGTGGTAGATCATGGATGCTAGTGGAGCGGTTAACCACACATTACATTACCTAGTGAAGTTCACCTTTTACCGCTTTTGAAATACTGGACTTTTTTGCACATTTGTCATTGGACATTGAAGTCGTTTTGCATTATCTGCACATCGCTCCCTTTTTTGCATTTTTTTCCCCCAATGAATATGGGACTATTGAATGAATTCATTTTTATTGGACTTGCTTGTATATTACACACACTTTGCACTTTATACTTGAAATTTTGTTTTTGAAGATTCCTCATATTGTTTTGAATGTGCGCCACTAATAAATTTAATAATATTCACCTCTTATAACAGCTCTAAAACTTGCCACTTTAATGAATGAAACCACCAAGCTAGTCATTCACTCCCTTGTTAAATCGCTCACCTTGACCATTATGAACTCCCTTCTCATTAACCTACTTCTACGCAGGCTATCCCCTGTTCAGTCTATCATGAATGCTTCTGCCAGGTTTGGACCCCTTTCAGACTGGGGCGTTTTAGCGCTAATTAGCGCCTGTAAAGCGCCTCTCAAGCCACCCCAGTGTGAAAGCCCAAGTGCTTTTCACACTGGGTTGGTGGTGCGCTTGCAGGCAGGAGAAAAAAAAAAAAAAAAAAAAAAAAAAAAAAAAAAGTCCTTCAAGCAGCATCTTTGGGGCAGTGTATACACTGCTCCTCCACCACCCCTGCCCATTGAAATGAATGGGCAGCGCTGCCGAAGCGCCTGCATAGTGCTTCGGCAGCACCGCCAAACAGACACCATTAACCCTTTCCTCAGCCGCTAGCGGGGGTTAAAAGCGCCCAGCTAGTGGCCAAAAAGGAACCACTATGACAGCAGTAAAGCAAAGCTAAAACTAGAGGCGCATTACCGCTAACGGACCCGCCGTCCCAGTGTGAAAGGTGTCTTATCCACCTCACTAACTGCTCAGTGTCTGCCACCCCTATTTTCCAATATCTCCACTGGCTTTTGCTTGCCCAATGAATAAAGTTTAAAATACTAACTACAACATACAATCCATTCACAACTCTGCCCCGAGCTACATTACCAATCGTGTCTCAAAAAAAAAAAAAAAAAAAAAACCAACAACAACCCTTAACAAACTCATGTCTTCAGGGAAGCCCATCCCACTTCCACCTATAAAACTGAACTGTAATTCTTTCTTCAGCTCATCCCTTTTGTACCACTTGCTACACATAATTAGATTGTAGGCCCTTATAAAGAAGGGCTGTCTTAACCCTCTGGTATTGTAACTCTACGGTCTGTTAAAAATGTAAAGCGCTGTGCAAACTGTTGGCACCATATAAAGCCAAATTATGAATCAAAATAATTTATAAACCCTCCCCAACCTCAGGAGTAGAAGACTTGCTGGAAGAGGCACAAGCATTTTACTTCTGGGGGAGAAGAGTACTCGGATCTCCTTGATGCACTAAGAAGGGGCCAAACAGATGCTTGCATATGGATACAGAAAAGACATCCTGGAGATCTGCCAGGCCATTCACAAAGGTAGTGTAGTAGTATGTGGACAGACATCTGTAAGGCTGGAACTAGGATCTCTGAACTTTTGAAATGGTCCGCAGTCTGCTATAGCAACCGTGGGTTGCATGTCAGGGACCCCCCCCCCACACACACACACACCAAGTAAAAACGCTTTAAAGCTTTACCATCTTAGATTTTGGGTCTTGTACACAAGATCATCCTCCAGAGGGTGCTGTGTGGGTCTTTTTAGGACAGAAAATGGCAGACTATCACATGAAGCACCCATTAATGAAGGAATCTTTCCTCAATAGGGATATTGTTGAGCAGAAAAAGGTTTAGAGAAAAAAATCTTCTCCAGTTGAGGCCAATGTCTATATAGGATAGGCTCTACCAGTGAATAGACCAGCAAGGTCTTGGCAGGTTTAAAGAAAATCTTAAAAAGGACCCCATACTGGAGACATCAGGATGATTAGATTAGGGCTGCTCCAGTGCTAAACAAAACAAGAGTGTACAGCAAGAAGGGTAGCCACGGTATCCTTTGGATTAAATGAAATCTCTGTAATAGGCATTTCATCCAGCTTTAAAAAGCTGAACTCCAGCTTTTCTTACACTTAACATCGTTTGTTTGGGCCACCTTGGCCCAAACTATGTCCCTCACTAAACTTGTGAGGCTGCTGGATGTGCTGTATAAAAAAAAAAAAAAAAAAAAAAAAAAAAAAACAAACTGTATGTAGCTGAGGCTGCATACGGCACTGTGTTCTGGGTTCGAGCTGAGACCTTCCTGGCTCATACCCGGAACACAATAGAGTCTGAGCGGCGCTCAGCATTCATAGAAAAGGGCTTTATTCTAGCAATGAATACAAAGCCTCCTCTGATTGGCTGAGTCAGAGAGGAATGTAGGCGATAGAGAGAGATAGAGAGATAGAGAGATAGAGAGATAGAGAGATAGAGAGAGAGAGATATATTCTATATATCTACACATACATACACACACTACAGCCTCAAGTGGGGAGCATCAGTGCACAACCATTTTCAGATCGCTCTAGAGAAATGCTCAATCGGGTTCAAGTCTGGGCCACTCAAGGAAATTCACAAAGTTGTCCCATAGCCACTCCTTTGTCATCTTGGCTGTGTGCTAAGGGTTGTTGTCCTGTTGGAAGATGAACCTTCGCCCCAGAGCGCTCTGGAGCAGGTTTTCATCAAGGATGCCTCTGTACATTGCTGCATTCATCTTTCCCTCGATCCAGACTAGTCTCCCAGTTTCTGCTGCTGAAAACCATCCCCACAGCATGATGCTGTCACCACCATGCTTTACTGTAGGAACGGTATTGGCTAGGTGATGAGAAGTGCCTGGTTTCCTCCAGACATGAAACTTGCCATTCAGGCCAAAGAGTTCAATCTCTTCAATTCAGTTCAATTGTCCGAGAGCACTTCAGGTTCCTTTTGGAAAATTCACCTTTTACTGAGGAGTGGCTTCCGTCTGGCCACTCTACCATACAAGCCTGATCGGTGGAGTGCTGCAAAGATAGTTCTTCTGGAAAGTTCTCCTCTCTCCACAGAGAAACACTGGAGCTCTGTCAGTGACCATCAGGTTCTTGATCACTTCCCTGACTAAGGCCCTTTTCCCCCAAACGCTTAGTTTGGCCGGTCAGCCCTAGGAAGAGTCCTGGTGGTTCCAAACTTCTTCCATTTACAGACAATGGAGGCCACTGTGCTCATTGGGACCTTCAATGCTGCAGAATTTTTTCTGTACCCCTCCCCACATCTGAGCCTTCAATACAATCCTGTTTCAGAGGTCTACAGACAATTCCTTGGACTTCATAGCTTGGTTTGTGCTCTGGCATGCGCAGTTAACTGTGGGACCTTATATAGACAGGTGCGTGCCTTTCCAAATCATGTCAAATCAACTGAATTTACCACAGGTGGACTCCAATCAAGTTGTAGAAACATCTCAAGGATGATCAATGGAAACAGGATGTACCCCAGCTCAATTTTGAGTGTCATGGCAAAGGCTGAATACTTAGGTAGATGTGATTTTTTTAGTTTTTTTTTATTTTAATAAATTTGCAAAGATTTCAAACAAACATCTTTTCACGTTGTCATTATGGGGTATTGTTTGTAGAATTTGAGGAAAATAATGAATTTAATCCATTTTGGAATAAGGCTATAACAAAATATGGAAGTAGTGAAGCGCTGTGAATACTTTCTGGATGCACTGTAAATACCTCTTGGGATCCGTAAATGCTTGATGGGATCCCTCTGGTCTTCATTTTATTCCCCCTATGGCTTATTAATACCGATGGGGTTTGGCTCCTTGCCTTTTTGAACGTTAGCAATTCAAATTTTAAATGACTGTTCAATCACTCTTTGGAATATCGATGTTGTGACAATAGACGTGACGTTTTGCCCGCTCCTGAAGAAGCCAATAGGCAAAACATGTCGAGCGAAGAGCACTTGTCAACCACCTAAAAATCTGTATAATGATATTTCTTTGTTTGATCTTAATATGTTTTTACATTTGCATGTACATTTTAATATCGTGTTATAATAAAATTGATGTGTTCTGAAACCTTTAAAATTCCATTCTGTTGTTGCTTCTAAGAATTATCTATTCCTGGGATGTTGGCGTCTTTGATAGCCAGGTTAAGTGGTACATGTAAAATTTGTTCCCTTATTCAAAAAAGGACATACTAAGACCCCAATACACACCATTAGATTTTCTGCAGATTTTTGTCTTCAGATTTACCAAAACCATGTAGTGCAAGGGCCTGCCTGATTACATACAAAATTTAAACTCTTAAGGTTTGACCTCATACTATATGGTTTTGGTAAATCTGAAGACAAATCTGCAGAAAATCTAAAATGTGTAAGGGGTCTATAATTCTATTAAATTTTAAGGAGGCTGGGGGAATGGGTTTCCAAACTCAGCACAGCTGCATAAATATAGTCATGGCTATATCATGTTGTACATAGAATATTAACAGGAATTTAATGAAAAAGCTGTACTTACCATCAGTATGAGAAAAGCCTTCAGCTGTCAGCTTCCACTGAACTACAATTCCCAGTACACTGAACAATGGCCACATGCCCAACACCACCCAGCTGAACCAGCAGAGGGAAAATGAGACTTCTAAGCGGAGTCTGTCATACACATACTGCACCAGCAGCATCATCTCAACGAAATAGTCTGTACATACAGCCAGGATAGCTGCTCCAAATGTTGCAGTGGAAACCACAGTGAAGAGCTTCTGCCACTGCAGAGTCAATACAGCAAACAGCATGGCAGAACCCATCATTATTCCTACTGGAACCCAGGCTGTGGGAGGATGATAGAACTGCTCCAAGCCCACCAGACAGGCTATGGCCAGCAAAAGTCCAAAAAGCAGGCCAGTCATAAACAGGCCAACACTGTGCACAAGCATGGTGACTAGTCCACAAAGAAGGCCGATGCCCAGGGCAATGCCTGCACTTAGCTCCAGGCTCAGCTGTGTGTCCAGGATTCTCTCTTTATAACAAAGCAAAAAGATGACTGCTGATCCAGCCAACAGTCCCGATAAAAACATAATGGCTTTGAAACACCGATAACCTGTGGGAAAAAAAAAAAAAAAAAAAAAAAAAAAGTGAAGGTTAAAGAAAAACTCATCATCGGCTAATAACCATACATACTAGAATTCAGGCAGTAGGTCAGCGTATGCTGTAGCAATGACAAAACAGATGATCTGTGAACACCTAGATAAAATAAGCTGCTTATGTCAATGACCTGCAAGCTCTCCACATAGTCCTACGGAGGGACCAGGGAGAAAGTTCTACCCAAGAAGAAATCTATTTTCTGAGGAACCAAGGTATGCGCACTACCCAATGTTAGCTTGTAACCAACCACTGTCGGCTGGTAAACAGCACAGCAACCTGGCAGTGTAGTGACCAAGCTGCAACTAATACAACTTAAGTGATACTAAACACACCATTTAAATTTACATTGTCCCTTCTTTATATGGATGACTGATTATTTTATTAAAATAAACCCCCCCGAAACAGCCTTTGGAATACACAGTGAAAACTAAATATTAAAAACGGTTTTCAATTGCCATACCAATAGATATTTACAGTCAAATCTATTAGTTTTTGGCAATAACATGGTGTGGCCGGATTTCTGCCACTCACAAGCTGTGTCACACTCCTCCAGTCGGTGAGTCTTAGACTAGAAGGGAGGTGAAGCCTTCATCAATATACATGCAATATACACCCCTCCCATCTTTTAGCTGGTTAGTGGGAATGGAAGGGGAGAGATAGTGGGCTGTCATTTACCACTGTGTATACGTCCACATGTATGACTCAGCATAGAAACTCATTGAAAACTGAACGTGTGTAGAGCTGCCAACACTGCTCTGCAAAATCCATAGCTCCATAGCTGAATTAGGGACATGGATATAAAAAGGGAAATAAGAGCAGCAGGATCATTCAGGTCTTTTACAGAATACAGAAATTTAATCTCATAGTGACTTAGTGAGTATGAACAGCATGTAATACCATTTTTTTTTTTTTTTTTTTTAGAAAAAGTGGGTTTAGAAAAAAAAGAAATAAAACGAAATAAAAAAAAAAAAAAAAAAAGAAGAAAGTTTTTGCTACTTACCAAAAAAGGTATATACAAGGCCAAAGAGGCAACATAAGGAGCATACCACTGTGGGAACCACATCATAATACCGATTATTTTCCAGGCTACATAAATCAAAAGGGTCTTCTTGCCCAGTGTCTACATTTTGATTGTTGAAGTGCTGAAAACCACTAGGTATTACAAAAGACAACGAATCCAACGCCATAGTTCTATGTAGGCCACGAGTTTAGGTGAAAGCATCCATTAATAAGCCTAAAAAAGAAGTGGAAAAAAAAAAAAAAAAAAAAAAAAACACACACCACACATTAAAAATAGTTCTTTGTAGTAACAATGGCTAAAACAAAGCTAATCCTTTATATGAAAAAAAAAAAAAAAAAAAAAAAAAAAAAAAGGGGGGGGGGGGGGGGGGGGGGAGAAGAGAAGGAGGTCCGAATGGAATGTCACATCTAAAGCATGCGTTTTATTCTTTGTATATTTATAATTATGTTTAATTAGTATGTAGCACCGAGGTCCTGTGAGATACGACATTTCGTTCTACCCGTATGTCCTCACGTGTAGTAGAAAGACAATAAAGCTTGACTTATGCGTGTTAGCTGCATATTCATACACATAGTACACCCAATCCCCCTCTTGTTTTTTGTCCTTTTTGCCCACATGCCCAGTGAATCCAGCATTGTTCTGCTGTGATCCGCTGCTTAGGTGCTGGAGCCAGAGTCCCATGCCACCATCTTCCCGTCTGATGTCATCAGAAGCCTGGCCATCTCCTAGGTTGTTGCAGCCAGCCCTCAGTGACATGTGGCAGGCCCACCCCCCAGCTGCTGTGTCTCTGCTCCTGTAGCCTCCTGGAATGTGTGACGGAGATATCCCAGGAGATTATGGGAGCGAAGAGAAGAATGGCAATGGAGGCCATAGTAAGAATAGTATATTAGATATAATGTTTTGTTTTTCCGGTGGACGCTAGTCCTGAGTAATGATTTGCAGTTGATGCTGACTAATGCATGTTAGAGCTGCACGATTCTGGCTAAAATGAGAATCACAATTTTTTTGCTTAGAAGATAGATCACCATTCTCTCACGGCGTAACATCATCTTTCACATTAAAACAAAAAAATTGTTGGGCTAAAAATTGGACTAACTTTACTTGATTTTAACTTAAGAAACAAGTGTCAGAAAAAGATTAGACTTTAAGTAGTTAAACTTCCTGCATTTACATTGTTTAAAACAGGGCTTGACAAATTTGCTTGGAATCTAAGAGCCAGCTAAAAAAGTTAGGAGCCAGGTTTTTTTTAAACGACCGACAAAGCTTTATTTTCAATATAAAAAAATAACTAATCTTAAATTTACACAGAAAGACCGCCCCGCTAGCGGCCAAATAGCGCCACTAAAACGATGGTAAAGCGGCGCTAAATATAGCGCCGCTTTACCGCCGACGCCCCCCGGGGCTCGGTGTGAAAGAGCTCTAAGGGTCCGATCAGGTCCGCATGAAAAACGGATAGGCGAACCTGATCAGACAGCCCGTGTGAAAGGGGCCAAGCAGGGAGATAGCAAATAAATTAATTTTAATTAAGAAAAAAAAATAAATAAAACTGTTTTTACTTTAAAAATATAAATAAAAATAAAAGCTATTACGGGAAAAAAAAAAAAAAAAAAAGGGCTATCCCCACACTCACTTTCTTCTCTTCTGCACTTTGGGAAGGAGATGGGCGGGTAGTGAAAACAGGCAGGTATCGCAGCGCTGCCTCCATTAGCATTGCTGGTTGCAATACCAACGGCCACCACAAGATGACGCCAGATTCTAGAAGGACTGAAGAAGGCCGCAAAGCCGCGGCCTCAATTACCGGCCGGCGCGATCGGACGGGGGGGGGTCGGTCGGAGTCCGCACGGAGACAGGATACCTCCAGCTGTGCCGCCCCAGGTCGCTAATTCTAGTCGCAAATGCGACCTGGCGCCCGGGGTTTGTCGAGCCCTGGTTTAAAAACTTGGCAGACTGCCTGGATTTTTTTTTTTTCACACAGAAGTTTTACCCCTTTGATCTAAAGGAGGAAGAGTAAGGCTCCTTTCACACTGAGGCGCTTTGCAGGCGCTAAAGTGCTAAAAATAGCGCCTGCAAAGCGCCCCGAAAGAGCTGCTCAATGCACTCCAGTGTGAAAGCCCCGAGGGCTTTCACACTGGAGCGGTGCGCTTGCAGGGCGGTCACAAAAGTCCTGCAAGCCGCATCTTTGGAGCGCATTAGGAGCGGTGTAATTACCGCTCCTAAAGCGCCCCTTCCTATTGAAAACAATGGGGCAGCGCTGCAAACCCGCCCACAAAGCGCTGCTCCAGTGGCGCTTTGCGGGCCGTTTTAACCCTTTTTCGGCCGCTAGCGCCGCTAAAACTACGATAAAGCGGCGCTATATTTAGCGCCGCTGTACTGCCGGCGCCCGCACGCCTCAGTGTAAAAGTAGCCCAAGTTGCAATGTTTCATGAAACACTTGGCAGACTGCCCGAATGTTTTCTTTTGACAGCTGAGTGAGCAGATAAGTCTCTCCACTTGTTATATGAAAGAATCGGCAAACTCTGCAATAGAGATCATCAGGGGTTGAATTGAGATCACAATTTAACGATTAATTGTGCAGCTCTAATGCATGTAGAGAGGAAATGGCTGGCAAACAGCAGCACCGACATTTAGCATTTGGTTTACTAAAATGGGATTGCGCTAAACCTGGTAAAAGCGCTGCGTAGAAACCAGTCAGCTTCCAGGTTTGTCAAAGCTTAAAAATTGAACAAACTGATGTTAGACGATGATTAGTTTCTATGGAGAGCTGCACCAGATTTTGCACTCTCCAGTTTTAGTAAATCATCCCCTTAGACCCCTTTAACACTGGAGGCGTTTTTCAAGCACTACAGCACTAAAAATAGCGCCTGAAAAAAGCCTCAGCTGCAAACCCAGTGTGAAAGCCCGAGCAGGGCGTCACAAAAAGTCCTGCCAGCAGCTTCTTTGCAGCGGTGGAGGAGCGGTGAATACACTGCTCCTCCACATTGAAAACAACGGGGCAGCGTCGTGATACCACCGGCAAAGCGTTGGTTTTGCGGGCGGATTTAACCCCTTTTTGGCCAAATAGCACCGCTAAAACAGGACTAAAAATAGCACGACTTTACCGCTGATGCCCGGGGCGGCTCAGTGTGAAAGGGGTCTTATATCTCGTTTTCCACTGATTGGTTCGGTACGCTATTTTGGGTGTTTCCATTATGAAAGCGGCCCATACAACCAAACCGTACCGCTCCATTCAGGGTCCTGCTTCAGATGTGGAGCCATAGAAAATGGAACGAGTCGGTTAGGACGGAGCTACGATACATTCCACGGATTGGCTGACAGAAAACCCTCTGCTGTGCTATGTTGAGGCATTTTTTCTAAACCCTGTATGGCCCCTTGTGGTCCCACTTGCAGTGGAAACGCTCACCAGAATAGACCGGACCATTCTAGGCCATTCAAACTGTACCGACCCGAACCGATCCGCTCAGTGGAAATGAGGCATTAGTGTTTAGGCAAAGTAAATATTATCCCTCCTGCACACACTCCAATTATCACAAGCGGTGCTCAAATATGACCCATCACTAGTATGTACCGTGTATGGGTGGTCAGAGTGGCCATATACCAAGAGACATTCTCACATAATACAAATAAATCTGACACTCCTCGCTCTCTGTATGAGGACGGCAGGAGCATTTCCTTCTCACAATTGCAGCTAAAGTAGACCTTCTGTGACTAAGCAGATTCTGCAGTCACTGAAACTGCCCATCCATTACCAAGATATACAACATATGACTTACAGTTTAACTAAAGCTAGCTGCAGATATGAGTGAACAGTCATACTAGAGATGCACCGAAATTTTGGTGGCTGAAAAATATCGGTCTAAAATGGTGTTTTCTGCATTTTGCTGATAATGGTGCGGAAATGCACACGATTTTAGTGTGCTTATGGTGTGTTCTTCATAGGTTATGGGACTCAAAAACCACATGAAAAACGCAACACGGGTGCGTTACTGATGCGTTCTTGCGAGATAGAGATTATATATATTATATATATATATATATATATATATATATATATATATATATATATATATATATATATATATATATATATATATATATATATATATATACACACACACACACACACTCTATCACAATTTTTAAACCATCAGTCATCTTCGGTTTCGGCCAAATGCATCCTGAACTTTTGGTTTCGGCACCAAATTTTCCATTCCTGTGCACCTCTAAGTCATACATATATGATCCAATTGGTTCTTGATTTCTGCAGTTCTTCAGGAAAGGTAAGAAATTTGACAGTTAAGACAGGGATGATAGACATATCCTACATTCTTTACATTAAATAGCACCAGAAGTGAAAGCGCACTCAGTGCTTCAATAGGACATTGAAAAGTTAAAAGGATCAGCGGTCTCCATTAGCAGACTACACACCCTGGCGGCACTCAAGAGGTCCATATGAGTTCCAGACATGAAACAGGAGAA
Organism: Lithobates septentrionalis; assembly: GCA_037952835.1. Taxonomy (NCBI): domain Eukaryota; kingdom Metazoa; phylum Chordata; class Amphibia; order Anura; family Ranidae; genus Lithobates; species Lithobates septentrionalis. The sequence continues at coordinate 2,386,464 of JBBDGP010001941.1, forward strand.
CAAGGTAACAGCTGGGAATCCCAACCATTCCAGTGTGTGAGAGCTTGTATGCGTGTACTACTGAGCCCTTCCCAGCACAACATCTGGTGTACAACACAGAGGACCAGTGGGCTTCCCCCCAGCATGAAATGTGAGATCCAGCAACAGCCCTGAAACACAATCCATGCCCCGGAGACAGCGGAACTACAGAGATCCAAAGCAAGCATATGTGAATTTCTGCTATCACGCCTTCCCCAGAAGAAGAAGAAAGAAGCTAAAAGATGTCCAACGGGGGAAAAAAAAAAAATTAAAAATCCAATATTAATGATTTTCAGTTTTATAAGCTATATTCTAATAAGTCAGAGATATTAGTATACTGTATTTTTAGCATTTATAGTCTTGCAAAGTTTAAACAATGTTATGTGACTTTTACGCTATCATTTTTTGCTATGGTGTTACATATAGAAAGTTACCAGATTATACACCATTTCATTCTAACGCAAGGACCCGTGGGAAGCTTTATTTCATAAACCTATCCTGGAGTTAAAACAAGAATGCATCTTGGCTACACATATTTTTTTGCCTACTTAAACTATTGCGAAGGCGTGGGAAAACACCTCTTCTCTCAAGGTAAAGCGCCGGGTGCACGGTACGTTTATGAATGAGAAGCTTACAGCGATATTCGCGGGCACGAAGGACAAGTTTCTAAGACGTGGCAACCTTGGTTGAATTAGTTTCCAGCGATGAGCCCGCCTTCCCCCTTTCTGGACCAATAGGAAATTCTGTCGAGCCTACCGGTGGCCTTGGATTCCCTGGGGTGGGGCTTACCTTTTTCCCTAATTTTCTTCTTTGTTATTTTATTCCTTCTCCGTTTTACTCTCCCTCTTGCTCTCTTTCTTCTTCCCTTTCTGTTTCGATTGTTTACCACCAGATGCCAGTTCGCTGAGTCTGTTTACTGGTCTCTGGACATACCTTTGAGGTCAAAATGTTTCTTTTCCTTTTTTGATGGTATAGTTTATTGGTCTTTCGTACATTAGGAGACTTAGATAGTTTTCTCAAACCCCCCCCCCCCCCCTTTTTTTTGGGTCCCTGAGATGTTATCAAACTTTATCCCCATAACTGAATGCCCTGGTGTTTAACCTCTTCCCAGCCAGTCATTAGTACAGTGCATATTTTTGGCACCGATCACCATTTGTGTCACTGGTTCCCACAAAGCATCAAACTGTCAGCCACAATATCGCAGTCCTGTAAAAAAATTGACTACTACTACAAAAAAAATAAATAAAAAAAATAAAAATTCCAGAATATACGCTTTTTGGTTTTGTTTTTTTAACCAAAAATATGTAGCAGAATACATATTGGGCTGAATAAAAAAAAAAATATTTTTCTTAAATTGGATACATTTTTATAGCAGATGTAAAAAATTATAAAATAAATATGTATCCAATTTTAGTAACAACTCCTATTTGCAACCTCGGAACACCCAATAAGAACACAGTATGTGAGCGGTCTACACTACATGGCATGTTAACCAATGTCTGGCAGACAAGATGGGCAAACTACAAATACTGTTGTACGAGGAGGCTTTAGATTTTGTGGGAATTTCAGAGACATGGTTCAACAGCTCTCATGATTGGCTGGCAACCATGCAATATAGAGGGTAAAAAAGGGGGAGGGGGTATGCCTGTATATCAAGAATAATGTACAAGTGAATGTGAGAGATGACATCACTAAGGGAGCTAGGGATGAGGTGGAATCCTTACGGGTAGCGCTACAAAAAGGGATGAAACTAAGGGGAAAGTAATACTGGGAGTATGCTATGGGTCCCCTAACTTGAGGGAGGAGGGGGAGACGGACCTCCTATCACAATTTGGATTAGCGGCAAGGATGGGAAGTGGCATCATAATGGAGGGGGGGGGGGGGGGTTTAATTATCCAGACAGACTAGGCGGAAGGACCTGCGCATTCGTCTAAGGCTCGCCAATTTCTAAATGTTTTGCAGGACTATTTCATGGGTCAGATGGTTGACGCACCGACTAGAAACAAAGCATTACTAGACCTACTGATTACCAACAATACAGACCTGATCATGGATGTGGAAATACGGGGCAATTTAGGAAACAGCGATCACAGGTCAAAAGTCACACAAATAGGAAACACAAGGGGAATACAAAGACACTGAATTTCAAAAGAGCCAATTCCCTAAACTATGAACCTTGCTATAAGATATTAATTGGGAAAAAAAAAAAAAAAAAAAATCTTAGGAACAAAGAACACGGAGGAGAGATGGGTTTGCTTTAAGAGCATATTAAATAAGGGCATTAGCCAGTGCATTCCACTGGGAAATAAATTTAAAAAAGGAGCGAATAAAAGTCCATGGGTGGTTTAACTCCAATGTAAAAATGCATATAATAAAGCAAAAAAGGCCTTCAAAAAAACAAAAAAAAAAAAAAACACACACACACACACACACACACACACACACACACACACACACACACACACACACACACACACACACACACACACACACACACACACACACACACACACACACACACACACACACACACACACACACACACACACACACACACACACACACACACACACACACGGCAGGGATGATCATCAGCATTCAAACAAAGAATGCAACAAGAAATGTAAGGGTGCAATTAGGGCGACTAAGATAGAACACGAAAGACACATAGCAGAGGAGAGTAAAAAAAAAATAAATAAATAAAAAATAATCCCAAGAAATTCTTTAAGTATATAGACAGTAAAAGAGGGAGGACAGACCATATTGGCCCCATAATGAATGGGGAAGGGAATCTGGTTACAAAGGATGGTGAGATGGCAAAGGTATTGCATTCATTCTTCTCCTCGGCCTTCGAGGGAATCAAGGGGCTTCAGTAACCAAAACTGCAGTGTTTATCCTCATGACACGTCACGGGAAGCAGCCTCATGGCTAACAGAGGACAGAATTAGAAATAGACTTGGAAACTTAACATTAATAAGTCACTGGGACCAGATGGTTGCACCCGATGGTCCTTAGGGAACTCAGTCAAGTATTTGCCAGACCATTGTTCCTAATTTTACCGACAGTCTACTGACTGGAATGGTACCAGCCAGAGAAAAGCCAATGTAGCACCAATATTTGAAAAAGGGCCAAAATACATCCCTGGGAATTACAGAGCAGTTAGCCTAACATCAATAGTATGCAAGCTCTTGGCGGGGATGATAAGGGACTATATACAAGATTTTAGTAATGAAAAAAATCGGAGTTACTTACCGGTAACGTCCTTTTCCAGGAGTCTTTCAGGACAGCACCATAGAGAGACCTTGACTCCTCCCCTTCTGAGGAAACACCGCCTTCAACTTTTAGATTTAAACCTCACCGCTTCCCCCCGGCCCCTCAGTTCTTCAAGAGGACCTCCGGTTAGCTGGGGAGACACAAGAACACGTCATAATAATTCTGATCTTACCTGACGTTCTTCTGCGATGAACTCTTCACGAATGTCCCTAAAGTAGGGTGGGTAACTGTGCTGTCCTGAAAGACTCCTGGAAAAGGACGTTACCGGTAAGTAACTCCGATTTTCCCATTTCCGTCTTTCAGGACAGCACCATAGAGAGGATGAGCGAGCACCTTACCTTAGGGTGGGACTACTGCCTGCAGAACCTTACGCCCAAAAGCCTGGTCTTTTGCTGACAGAAGGTCCAATCTGTAGTGTTTCACGAACGTGTCGAATCTGGACCACGTTGCCGCTCTACAGATCTGCTCCGGAGACGCACCAGCCCACTCGGCCTGAGGTCGCCACTGCCCTAGTGGAGTGTGCCCTGATACCCTTAGGGGCTTCCAACCCGCTAATTATATAGGCCTGGCTGATGGCTAACCTTAACCACCTAGCTATAGTGCGCCTAGAGGCTCTGCCTCCCTTCCTGGTTCCTGAAAATAACAAAAAAGGAATCAGATTTTCTAAAAATGGTTTTGTATCCTCCAAGTACTGCAGGACACACCTTCTTACATCTAGTTTATGAAACCTATGTTCCTGTTCCCTCACAGGATTCAAACAAAAAGGTGGGCAAAACAATTTCCTGGCCTCCATGGAAAACCGAGGCCACCTTTGGCAAAAAGGCCGGATCGGTTTTAAAAATTACCCGGTCCGGAAATATCTGAAAAAAGGGTGCCCTAATGGAGAGGGCCTCGAGTTCACTCACCCTTCTTGCCGTAGTGATTGCCACCAAAAACACAGTTTTGAGGCTAATCCATTTTAGCGTACACGTCTCCAATGGCTCAAAAGGTTCCCCTGTAAGCGCTTGTAAGACCAAAGAAAGATCCCACATTGGGAAGGGGGAGACCCTCAAAGGTCTCTGCCTACTCAAGGCTTTAAAAAAATCTAACGATCCAAGGATCGGAGGCTAGTTGTTTCTCCAGAAACACACTCAAAAGCGGAAACCTGTCCTTTCAGGGTGCCAAGGGCTAAACCCTTGTCCGCCCCTGCTTGCAGGAACTCTAAGACTGCTATAGAGCTGTGAACATCAAAGGAAGTTTCTGTGCACCAGCTATTAAAACGCTTCCACGTTTTTTGGTAGATAACCTGGGTTTCTTTTTTCCTGCAATTTAGGAGGGTCTTCACTAAGTTATCTGAGAAACCCCTACTCTTCAGCAATCCCTCCTCAGTAGCCAAGCCGCGAGGTTCCATCTCCCCACCTGGGGACAACAGATTGGCCCCTGGGAAAGGAGATTCTCCTGAACTGGCAAAAGCCAGGGGGGTTCCGCTGCCAGACTTCTCAGGATGGAGAACCAAGGTCTCCTGGGCCAATGTGGCGCAATAAGAATGAGGGTTGTGTTTTCCAGCTGGAACTTTCTTAGAACGGCTGGGATCAGTACAGGTGGGGGGAAGGCATAACACCTGTCGAAAGTCCAACTCTGAGCCAGTGCGTCTACCCCTAGAGCTCCATCCCACCTGTTTAGGGAGAAGAAGAGATGCACCTTCCTGTTCTCTCTCGAGGCAAAGAGGTCTATGCATGGCCTTCCCCATTTCTGGGATATTGCCTCGAAAACCCCCTGGTTCAGAACCCAGTCGCCTTCTCTCAGCTGTTTCCTGCTGAGGAAATCTGCCACCAGATTTTGTTCCCCCTTCAGATGCACTGCCGAGAGGGATAGGACATTTACTTCGGCCCATTTGAGAATGCTTTCTACCAGAGTCCACAAGGGTCTGCTTTTGGTACCCCCCTGCCTGTTTATGTAGGCTACAGCTGAGGAGTTGTCCGACCGGACTCTCACATGCTGTCCCTGAAGTTCCTTTTGAAAGGCTCTGAGTGCCAAGGCTACTGCTCTCAGCTCTTTCCAGTTGGAGGATCTTCTTGCGTCCTCCCTCCGCCAGACGCCCTGAGCCACCCGGTCCTCCATATGCGCCCCCCAACCCCTGCCACTCGCATCGGTCGTGACGCATCTGGACACCGGCAGAACCCACTCCAGACCCTGTGAGAGATTGGCCTCTCTTCGCCACCACCATAGGGATCTCTTGACCTGGCATAGTTATCAGGGAGTCCAAAGACCCCTGACTGTGGTCCCAAATACTCAGGATGAAGAGTTGTAAAGGGCGAAAGTGTAACCCTGCCCATTGAACTGCTGGAAGTGCTGCCGTCAGTAACCCCAAGGCTGACATAGCCTTTCTTACTGATATTTGTTGGCTGCCCTGGAGTAACAACATTGCCTTGTCTACCTTCTGGATCTTCTCCATTGGCAGGAAGACTTTCTGTTTTGTTGAATCCAACAGGTAACCTAAAAAGACTACCTTTTGCGATGGAGTCAAATTGGACTTTTCCAGATTTAAGAGCCAACCTAGACCCTCTAGAATGTTCCTTGTGAACTGTAGGTCCTGCGACAGTTGTTCCGGGGAAGAGGCAAAAAGTAGTAGATCGTCTAAATATGCGATCACTGAGATGCCCTTGATCCGTAGGAAAGCCAAGACTTCTACCATGACTTTGGTGAAGATGCGGGGGGACGAGGATAGCCCGAAGGGAAGGGCCCTGAACTGCCAATGAAAACGTCCCTTCTCTGGTATTTACCGCCAGCCTGAGGAACTTCTGACACTGATCTGCAATGGGAATGTGCAGGTAGGCATCCCTCAAGTCTACCGATGCCATGAAGCAGTTCGGAGGAAGGAGCGTTTTTACCGAATAGATAGAGTCCATTCGGAACCTTCTGTAGGTGAGCGAGACGTTCAGAGGCTTCAGGTTCAGGATGAGCCTGAACTTCAGAAGTGGGTAGAGGGGTCCCCCAGGGTTCTGTGCTGGGACCAATCCTATTTAATTTGTTCATAAACGACCTGCAGGATGTGGTAAACAGTTCAATCTCTGTATTTGCGGACAATACTAAGCTAAGCAGGGCAATAACTTTTCCCCAGGATGTGGAAACCTTGCAAGTAGATCTGAACAAATTAATGGGGTGGGCAACTACATGGCAAATGAGGTTTAATGTGGAAAAATGTAAAATAATGCATTTGGGTGGCAAAAATATGAATGCAATCTACTCACTGGAGGGAGAACCTCTGGGGGAATCAAGGATGGAAAAGCACCTGGGGGTCCTAGTAGATGATAGGCTCAGCAATACCAAGCTGCTGCAAACAGAATATTGGCATGCATTAACCTCAAGAGATAAAACGATAATTCTCCCACTCTACAAGACTCTGGTCCGGCCGCACCTGAAGTATGCTGTCTAGTTCTGGGCACCAGTCGTCAGGAAGGATGTGCTGGAAATGGAGCAAGTACAGAGAAGAAGGGCAACAAAACTAATAAAAGGGACTGGAGGACATTAGTTATGAAGAAAGGTTCTCTCTTGAGAAGAGACGCTTGAGATGGGATAGGATTTAAATTTACAAATACCATACTGGTGACCCCACAATAGGGATAAAACTTTTCCGCGTTCTGTAAGGTGGAAGGTATTAATAGAATGGAGGATCTAGTACTTACTGCACAACACCAACAAGAAAAATACTCTAAAACTTGGGGACTTTTTCACACAAATAGAGCTTTGTTTCTGTTAAAATTTATGGCAGAGTATGGGCACTACAGATCCAGCCCACAGCGCTGCTACAAACAATCTCTCCCCCTTCACATTGTACAGATCGGTACAGAGAGGGGAGGGAGGAGATATATACATTGAGTTTTTTTGTTTAGAGCAGAAAAAAAAATAAAGATCAAAGATCAAATACCACTAAAAGTAAAGCTCTATTTGTGGCAAAAAGGACAAATTTATTTGGGTACAGCATTGCATGACTGCGCAATTGTCAGTTAAAGTAACGCAGTGCCGTATTGCAAAAAACGGCCTGTCATGAAGAGTGCGAGTGCGTGTGTGTGTGTGTGTGTGTGGGGTGAATATTCTGGCGGTCAAGTGGTTAAGCAAATGGGACTGTCCTGCATACATATAGATTATACTTTAAGTTACATAAAAAAAAAAAAAAAAAATTTAAAAAAAAAAAAAAAAAAGGGAATGTTTTTAAATCATTGAAATCACCTCTATTAATAGTAGAAAATATGTTTAATTCTTTTTTTTTTTTTTTTTTTTGTAAAGTCTGTAAATACGTAGATAGATTTCCTGTTTATCCATTGCTAAGTGAGCAGCACTGTGGCCTTGCAGTACTAATGTCCTGGAATGCTTTGCCACCAAGGTGCCCATGGACATTCTATGTTCTTTCCATCAGTAGGCCTCTCTGCAGAGCACAATAGTGAAGTACAGCACTCGGTGGGGGAACCGCTATCAGAGACACCCAGAAGTGGCCCAAAGCAGCAGCACCTGAAGCTCTGCAAGACACAGAATAATTCTCGCTGCAAGTACAGTATTTAATCAATTTATTGAATTTAAATTTATAGGCGGGAGCTGGTGGAATGTTTGTCACACATGTAATGTAATGCTAGCTACTAACCATGTAGAATCTAATATTAAATTATAATTTTTTTATACAGGATTTATATAGCGCCAACAGTTTGCGCAGCGCTTTACAACATGAGGGCAGACAGTACAGTTACAATAAAAATCAATACAGGAGGGATCAGAGGGCCCTGCTCATTAGAGCTTACAATCTATGAATCGAATATTGAAAATGAACCCATTGCACCTTATCACTTACTATCTGATATTTCCTCATCTCTTCTTCCATGAATTCAGGTTATCCACAATGTTTTGATGGTTAGGCTCATTATTTTAATCAGTCACAATTAGGTTTAACTATAGCCCTGAAGGGCGAGTTCCTTTGACCCCCAAAGCATGTTGGCTGTCTTTTAACCATTTCAATACTGGACACTTACCCCCTTCCTGCCCAGGCCAATTTTCAGCGCTGTCACACTTTGAATGACAATTGCGGGGTCATGCAACACTGTACCCATAAGAAATTTCTATAATTGTATGCACATGAAGAGAGCTCTCTTTTGGGGGTATTTAATTACCACTGGGTTTTAAATTTTTTTTTTTTTTTTTTGCAAACACACACACACACACAAATGATTTGTTTGGAATTCTATATGCACATAGGTCAGCCATATTTGCTCATTACACATTTAGGTTCTCAAAAGCACACAATGGCTGTTTTATTCCTCATTCTCAGTATGTCCATCTAGGGTCTCTGACAGCCCATTTAAAAAAAAACAAAAAAAAAAAAAAAGTGCATCCCTTATATCAACTTTTTTTTTTTTTTTTAACCGATGTCGTTTCAGCAGTTTTTAAAGTGACCTGGTCAGGGAGTTAACAAAAGGACATCAACAATACCCTGTGTAGCAAGCAGCATTATACTTGCCTGTACAGTGGCCCACTTGCTCTGTAGCAGACTTTCTGGTACCATTTTATATCATATCATTTTGGACACTGAGCCGGTAAAAGATCAGGGCGCCCCCCCCCGTTCTGTGCAGCTGTGGGGTGACAAATGCCTTGCCACGGCTGATTGGGCATCAACATGGCAGGAAACAGCTCGCTTCTTCAGTTTGGCCTGAACCCAAGCTCAAACCAAACCTGTGCTTATCCCTACCTATTACAGTTCTGTATTGGAGCCAGATGATCACACATTACAGTCAGGCAATGCAACTCTCTCTCTTGATGGACAGCAGAGACGTGAAATCTCTCACTGCCTGCCTCGCATGAAAGTGGCAAGCGACACGTGGCATCTGGTGGCAAGTGACATACTGCATCTGGGCGGCAGGTGACGGTGATATATAGAATATTAGCACCTGATATAAAAGTTCATTTTAGTCAATATCTACCAGCCTACAATGCCAGCTGTTTGTTTTTACATTAGAAGGCTGGCAGGCTGCCAAGTCCCTGCCAGGGAAAAGTAAGGGTAAAGAAGCTGCGATTCAGTGCCTCTGTTGTGAGCTTTGAAGCTTGAAGTGCAGAGCATTTCAGGGTGAGGAGAATAAAAAAAAAATAAAATAAAAAAAAAGTAAAATACTGCAATAATCTATACACTCAATGAAAGCACCGTATACTTTTGTTTAGCATATTGTCCAGGCCACTGTATATTGGCCATGATTGAAATCACAATGCCTGGCAGCATTTTGTGTGCCGGATTTCTAAAGAACAGATCTTCTAGCCATACAGATTTCAAAAGTTGATGTAGCAAACATTTGTGGCAGTTAAATGGTTAGCAAAGGAAACGAGAAAATCTGATTATACGGAGGGTGGAAAAAGTGACAAGTCTATTTAGGCTCTGTATGGAAACTATCCTTTTCTCATCCAAAACCTCTGCTGCTGGATGTGCAAACAAAGGCTGCAAATGAGCAGAATGTGGAAACAGCTGTGTACTTCCCTCATACACTTCTTTGTAGCAAGGACTCCATAACCTGCCCTGAACACACATCCTGGGGGCTGTTTCCACCACATAAACTTATAGACAACATATTTCTAGAGATTTCTCTTCAATACGACTTGAGAATTTCACTCTACACAGTTCATGTAGAGGGGAGTCTGTTCTATAAAAAGGTCCCTCATCGCGGGGCCCCCACATTTCATGTAATACTATGACGACACTTAAAGTGCATCTAAAGCCAAAGATTTCATTTATTTTTTTTCCCCCAGGACTTGGAGATAGTAAGGAATGGGTTAACCCTCCCATCAGGTTTTCATTGGCGTGTCCTCATCCCAGAGATTTCCCCCATTTGTCCTGGTGATTAATGTCACTTTGACCAGGGAAAACCCTGAATTTCAGAGCCATCACCAAGCAGGAGATGGATGCCAATCTTCCAATTCAGACACCTGTTCTAGTGACAGCTAAGGCCCCTTTCAGACTTGAGACTTGGGACTGCAAAGTCGCATGACAAGTTGTCCACCTTGATTTCCAATGAAAACCATTCATATATGTGCAACTTCAAAGTAGTCCCTGTACTACTTTGGTACAACTTTCATGCAAGTTGAGGTCCATAGACAGGCATTCATTGAAAACGTGGTAAAAAAAAAATCGCACGACTTTTAAGTGGCAGCAGTGTGAGAGGGGCCCAATAGGAGATTTCCACTCGCTTTGCAGAGATCTGGTCTTCCTGCCTGTTGGGTCCTTGGGACAGGAAGTTCATATAATTATCCCCAGGACACAGATGGCAATAAAGCCTGCCAGGGGTTTTAACTATGCCACACTCTAAGGATGATAGATCAAAAAAAAAAAAAAAAAAAAAGTGTATCCATTTAACAAGTGGCTTTCGGTATAGATGTAGTCGTGTAGGAAGATCTGGACAGCCGCACACCGGGATAAGCAGATTAAAGTGGAGTTCCACCCAAAAAAATGGAACTTCCACTTTTTGGATTCCTCCCCCCCTCCGGTGTCACATTTGGCACCTTTCGGGGGGGGGGGGGGGGGGGGATAGCGGCGGCAGCAGTCGAGAGCCGAAGGACGGATCGGCTTCGGCTGCCGACACCGGACTCCCTGGACAGGTAAGTGTCCATATATTGAGTCAGCAGCTGTAGTATTTGTAGCTGCCGGATTTTAATATTTTTTTTTTTTCAGCAAACCTCCGCTTTAAATTTTTCTTTATTTAATAAAATAGGATCATGGGGTACATATGACACCGCTGGAGTGATACAGCTTAACAGCTGACACGTTTCGCACTCATACAGAGTGCTTACTCATAGCTATGAGAAGAATGGAATCTGCTTATCCCGGTGTGCGGCTGTCCATATCTTCCTACACGACTACATTTGTACCAGCAATCGCCAGCACCTGGGGCTCTCTCTCTTTTTCCTTGGAGGAAGAGAAACTTCAGCTTGGTCTGTCCGGAGTGGTGGTAACTATCTTTGTCTTATTCAATATATCTGGCTTTGGGTATAGGTTTACTTCAGGAATACTAAACACACACACACACACACACACACACTTTTTTGAATCCTTAGAAGCATTTAGGGCTGTGGAGGGAAACCACTTCCAAATCCTACACTGTGTACCTTACGCACTCCTGAGCCCTGCACTCTAGAGACAGTATATTGCAAGTTTTATAGTCCTGACCACTGCACTCCAAGTATATTATATACCCCCAACGTTCTTCTGCAAGTAGTAAAGTTTAAAAGTAGCGCTCCCGCTGCTGTCAATCAATAGCTGTTGGAGCCGAGTCCCGCTGTCTGTGTCAATAGATGCGGGAGTGAGCCCACACAGGTGCCCCCACGGGAAGGGTCTTTCCTGAGGGGACGACCACCACCCTGAACTACAGAGGTGCTTCAGGAGGCAGTCAGTAAAGGAATCACTGCTTGCAGGCAAGGTACCATGGGACATGTAGTCCTTAGGAATTGAAAACAAACAATAGAGGAGACACTGCAAAGCATGCAGGTAATCCAAGAAGTTATGGAAAGAGATGGCCAGCAGCAAACAAGCACAAAACAAAAGATTTTTTAAGCAATCCTATATTGGATTGTCAAAACAACCTATTGTTTGTATTGTATTACAAATGCTGTGACCATAGATCTCCTTCAAAAGGGATTTTTCTAAAAACAAACAAGTCATACTTACCTCTACTGTGCAGTGGTTTTCCACAGACCAGCCCAGATCCTCCTCTTCTTGGGTCCCTCTTTGCTGCTCCTGGCCCCTCCCTACTACTGAGTGCCCCCACAGCAAGCAGCTTACTATTGGGGCACCCAAGCCGAGCTGCAGCGCCGAGTATCCATTCAGACACAGAGCTGTGGCCGTGCCCTGCCCCCCTTTCTCTCCACATTGGTTGACTGACTTTGACAGCAGCGGGAGCCAATGGCACTGCTGTTTTAAGCCAATGAGGGGAGTCCCGGGCAGCCGAGACAATCCTACATCGCTGGACAGAGATGGGACTCCAGTAAATGTTAGGGGGGCTGCTGCACACCAAAGGCTTTTTAATCTTAATGCATAGTATACATTAAGATAAACAAAAACTTCTGACTTTACAACCCCTTTAAGGCTGGGTTTACACTGTCCCCTGTAGTTCTGAATGAGCAGAGAGTTTGTTTGCACACTAAACTGCAGGACATTGATGTGAACCAGCCACATAGGAATGAATAGGATGTCTACTTGACATGCATTTCCATGCAGCAAAATGCCGAGTGTTTAGCTCTGTGGTGCCCAACCTGTGGACTTTTGCCACCTATTGTACAACCCTCTGAGCACTTTCAGACAAAAAGTTTTTGCTCTTTTTTTTCCTAATTAGGGCTGTAGGGAGCATAAAGGTTTAGATGGCTAGATTTGTAAAGCAGCTGTAATATTAGTGACCTCCAGGCTTGGAACACCTCCTGCAGCATGTCTGTAGCCTTTGACCATCTCCTGTTGCACATCTTCAGTTTGCCAGTTTTCTGTAGCATTACATTTACAGAATATTACATGTGGCCCTTTGATGATGTCAAGGGCAATCCTTGAGGACCCCCTATTAAAAAAAAAAAAAAAAAAAAAAAAAGGGAAAGAAGAAGGTTGACCACCACTAGTATAGCTGCATCAAAACACAAAAAGTGTGATTAGGCAGTATTGCTATACTATGCTATGACAACTAATGGCCTCAAACCCCAGACATTGGAGAGACGTAAAACCTATATTTCTACTGAAGGAGAGACTGACTGACGGCACTCCCTGCTGCAAAGCCTACAGACAGTCTCTGCTCGCAGCCATATAATACCCCAACTTATCAGAGACTCAGGAGAGGGGAGAGAACCCAACTAATCTGCATTAATAGCAGGCAAGACACACCACTTGGTTCATTGCCGTTACTGGGGAGAATATTATAAACAAGAAACTGTGCCCAGGACTGGCATGTGAAAGCGTGAGAGAAGATTGGGATGTTTATTCATACTTTTGTCATGCTCACCCCTGGCATTCCACAAAGAGTGGCAATTGTGTGTCTCAGCCATCATTAATTCCTTTCTACGAAAGCCATGCAGAACCCGAACCCTTTACTCCAGCCCGCCTACAAGTGTTCAGCCTTGACCTGCTGGCCCCAGCTGAATATCAGTTGAGTGCAGACAAAGGCAGCAGATCAATTAGCTATTCAACGGAAAGACTCTTGGTAGGGATGGCGGTTAACTCTCTCACATCCATAAGCGCACTCTTGGGGACAGTCATGCACTGAGGCAGACTCAACAGACTAATAAGGGTTAAGGCACAGATTATCTCAGCAGTACAGTGTGAGGTGGTTGGATTTGAACACCCGCATCTTTCAAACTTTAACCGGCCACTGGAAGCATCTGTTTCCCTCAACGTGTTAGACGCACAATCTGTGGTTTTGTACATGTTACACGGCCCCGTTTGCTTTCCTGGACAGAGTGTTGCTACGTTCCAAGTCACTTGACACTACTATTTACACTGACATGTTAAATCAGCCTTTGCAAGAGCTGGAAACTTCAGAGAAAGTCAACATGAAGTGCCAAGACAAGGCAGCCATTGAATAGAAGGGCCCATAAAAAAAAAAACTTTAACTGTCAACATCGAAGTGATTCCATATACATTGCAGAGAGAATAGAGCCATGGGCAAAAAAGCTTTACCCATCACATACAGCAATCCAGCGATTGGGTGAATGACCAAAATTACGACAAGCCTTTAAAACCAGAGGGCGAGAAAAAAAAAAAAAAAAAAAAAAAGAGAGAGAGGAGAAAAGGAGAAAGTTTTTTCGAGTGCTCCAACCACATGGACATCCTCCCCATTGAGCTACTGTATTCAGACTTCCTTGCCACCAGGACACACCGATTAGGGTTGCTGGCCATGGCTTGCAGTGCTGGTCAAGCTGGGAAAAATCCTAAAGGACAAGTTGTACAGAGGAAGTTGATCAGTAGATTGACGTCTGTACAACCTTTCTACTCATACATGGATTGAAATTCAGCCAGTCTCCATTGAACCTGCTGAAGTCCGATCCATGTATGGGCTGGCTTTAGAGTCTAAAGCTAGGTTCACACCTCTGCATGTGGCTGCGGGAATCGCATCTGTTCCTGCACCCGCAAATCACACTGCTCTCAGGAGATGTGCGCGGCATCCATTCATTCTGAATAGCACCTCCACGCATCTCGGCATGTTTGTGGGTGCTGGAAACGCAGAGAAATCGCATGGTCAAAAAAGAAAAGAAAAAAAACCCACAGCGAATGGGCTGCTGAGCCTGCACAAACGTGGCTCACACAAAATGCGAATATGTGAACCTAGGCTAAATTAGCAATTCTGATACGGCTTGAAGAATTAAGCTACAGGCTACAGCAACAAGAACGCGCATTCAGTGCAGGTTTGAAAATAAGGTCACACATAGTCCATTGGCTCAAGTTTTATAAAAGTAATAAGCCCTGTGTCTGAAATCAACCATACTGTCCCTTGAAAGAATAATGCTCTTATGCTCTCTAAAACGAGAACTTTGCCAGGAAAAAAACCAAAAAAAAAAAAAAAAAACCCCACACACGCAAGCCATTTCTAATTACAGGTTTTTCATATTTTTTAGGGTCCAGTTATATTAGTGCATCATGGTAACGTACATTAATGCATTGACATTTGTTTTAAATGGCACACCAATGCACAGCAGTGCATTGCACTACTTAAAAAGCATAACACGTTAACGCAACCCAAATGAGTAAAGGGGATCGGATTCAATCTGTGCTAGAGGGAGAAAAACCAAACATCCACTGCAATGTGTGTTTTTGGGTTGTGGCTTGATTACCCTGCAGGAGTCATTGAAAACTACAAAGCAAAGCAGACACAGTCCAAACAATGCAGACAGAATTCAGCTCACCATTCGTATCACCCTGCCACCAATTTCAAAGTGCAAGTTGGTTAGGTACACACTAAAGAATTGATGTTTGCAGGAGGTCTAGAGGTCAGGTCCTTCTGCTCAGCTCCCGACAAATGGAAGGATATATAGATAGTTCCGCTCATGCATGATAACGTTCAAGAAATGTTTTACAGACGACCTTCACACCAAAATAGAATATCATTTACAAACAATACGACACAATTTTTCAATTTCCAATATCGGGTATTACTTGCTGGGAATCGAGTAGAAAAAAAAAAAAATAAAAAAATCGGTTGATCGTTCGCAGAACGCAAATTTTCGCCCGATTTTCTTATCGTGCATTTCTGCCATTAGGCACTCATTTAACCCCATGATCACCCTAGATGTTACCCCTTTCCTAGCTATTGTCATTAGTACAGTGACAGTGTATAGTGTTATCACTGTATTAATGTCACTGGTGATGTCAGTCAGTTCCCCCAGCGTCAGATTGCCCACTGCATTAATCGCAGTCCCATTATAAGTTGCTGATCACCGAGACTTTACAATCACTTTAAGCCAACCATAAGCTAGAATTTAAAAATTCTAATTTTTCTTAGTTTTAAGAAGGTATGTTCGATTTTCTAATCATTAGTGGGGTAAAATCGTTGTTTTTGACTGCAGTGACAAGAATATGCGAAAATCACAGGATGGAAATTTCTCAAATTTCTAACAGCATATATGGTTTTCATTTGTGAAAGCACATTAACTTGTTCCAAAATCAAATTAAAAAGCAAACATTTGTCAAGTCATGGAATGTACTGAGAATTTTCATTGGAAAGGTTTGTACGAACGTTCATTCAAAAATCTACTGGTGTATGGCCAGCTTTACACGGTTCTGAGGCCTATAGAAATA